>OV651816.1:34860851-36123351 GCA_927349885.1 Psylliodes chrysocephalus | reverse complement strand
GGCGTATCATAAAATTCGTAATGGTACCTATATATTTTTTTGCAAAATTCAATAACATGTTATGATATAATTTATAATAAGTGGAGCTATTCCAACTCAATTAATCTGTAAAAAATATAATTTTGTATATAAAATTCGTAAGTAAGTTGATATTTATGGCGTTATTAAAAAATAAATGGTTGTTATAGGTTCACAAAATTCATTATTTAAATAATAATAGTTTGTGAAACAATACTGGACATGGACAATCCACTCGAGTTGTACAGTATATTTTTTCTACGAACCACTAACAAAAATCTGCAAATTTAAAAAATTATTTTAGGTTATTAAAACAAAATAACTAATTTTAAAATAATTTGTGACCTTAACTAATAAAATAAACATAAAAAAAAGATTTACTTTAATTAGTCCTCAGCCTAAATTTGAACCCTGGCCTCACGATTTTAGTTGTAATACTCGTAATTAAATTATTTTCATATGCTCAGTTTGATTAAAACTAAAATTTATTTCTAAATGTGGACAAAATAAAAATAGAAATGTATATTTTCTCAATAACTAAAAAATATACTGACAATTAGTTTGACAGAATTGTCACTTTATTTAAAATTTTAAAAATAATAGTGGTTGGACGACTAGAATATGAACTATGATTAGTAGATTTCATTTTTTTTTCAGTGTTCTCGCTACCTAGAATGGATATGAAATATATTCGTTCAGTTGAACGCAATAGCATACTTTTTCGGTTTGTAATCTGTACTTACGTAGATAAGCTAATATCCATGTGGGTGTAGAAAAATTACTATTCTTAACGTTTCTCTTGAAAATGCAAAAAAAATCGTCTGGTTGCCTGAGGTGTGTACGTATGCACGATAACTCTAAAACGAAAGATCTGATCGACTTGCGGTTTTTATTTTTTTGGATAATTTCTTCTAACATAGAACAATATTGATTTTCAGAATTTTCCGTTTAGCCTAAATAGGTACGCCAAATATCTGTCACGTTTCTTTATTTTAATACAGTTTATTTATTAAATTAATTTGTACACTTATATTCAATAATTTACACAATATATTTAAATAATTTATATACTCAAATAACAATTTATATATAAGCACTACATATCTGGAAAATTCAACTTTACTCAACAAATTTAATTATGTCTATGAACTCTCTACCTACCTAAAAGGCGAAGAGTTCGATGTTTTCACCAATTTCCTTGATAATATGGCACCTTCGCCATAAGTTGCAATTTAGTATCATTAAACATTCTACTGTGTTCTAGTACATTTCAGACTAATCGACAGTGGCCAGAATCGTCCCATTAGGGTCGGTTTCAGGGAGTTAATTAGTATTGGTAATCGGACAAAGTGGTGACCAAAATAAGGCAGAGAGGGATTTTAGGAAATAGAACATTACCGTAATGTTCGAAAATGGCTCGCACGACATATCAATGTTACTAAAATCCAATGCCTTTCTCATGGGGCTTATTTTATTAATTCCAACAAAGTGGAATCAGTCTATATGGATGTCTAACATCTATGAAACCATAAATATTTTCACTCTTAAATGTTAAATTATTTAAAAAAATTTGAACGTCCATTGAAAGAAAGGACCAAATATGTTTACATAGACAGGCTTAAGAGAAAAAGTAGTTTAATATTTTTTCTAAACTAAAAGCGACAAGGATCGGTTCTTAAAAACCAGGACTAGCAATGTTTCTGTACGTTATTTAGCATTAGTAACACAAACCGGAAAATTCAAGTCTTAAATATCATTTCTCGATTTTTTATGCCAAGTGTTTGCCCTTGAAAGCCACAGTCTCGATAAGGTGGAAACTTAAATTAAAGAGACCGAAGATGCAACATTGCACACTGCGCATGTTGTCTCTTTTAACCCCAAGTAACCCACCAATTGAAAATCATTGTTTGCACGACGCCACCCGAATTGCTCCAAAATTTTCAATCAACGCTCACCTCCGTCTGAGTTCAATCACCATTGACAGCTGTTTTTTATTTATTTGTTGGTGTTTTAGCAATTTAAAGGGGTCTATTCTGTAAAAATTCCTTTATATTTAACGGCCTTTAAAAATATTTTCTTCTTTAATTCGGTAACTATTTAAACGGATCTTTAAAATACATTAGAGGACTATCTAAAAGAAATCTGTATAAATAAGGACAGAAGTAAATTAACGAATACAAACATATTTTTAAAGGTCGCCAATATTTTTAAAGGCCGTTAAATATAAAGGAATTGTTACAGAATAGACCCCAAAGTGTTCTAGTTATTCAATTTCAAGTTCAAAATGCCACGATGTATATTAAAAAATTGTATATACTTATTATACAAATAGGTACCAATGTTATGAAAGATAAAAAATATATTCGTTTTCATTGACAACTAACATGACATTTCGATACCAGCGTCATCCCGTTAATTGGAGTGGTACTAAATTACCGTCCTCATGTTTTTCCATTTGAGTTACCAGCACCTGGCGTCCAAATTGTCATACACACAAACCGTTTTTTCACCCATGTCGGATTAGAAATTAGGAGTAGGGTTTATTTCATATAGCTATCCAGTTTAATATCAAGGTCGGTAAGTAAATCGCACAATATGATCTAGTATAAGCAAAAAAAAATACTAAAGTTACGGGAGTTAGTCACATTGTTAATAAAATGTTACATTATAAACCCCTAAACAACCCGAACAAAATTTTCGTTTACTAAAAAAATCCAAGTTCTAACAATATTTATTATTCATTCATTATACAATCGAATGCGGTTTCAAAGATAACGGGATCAAAAAATCCGAATCTCTAAATTTTGGAGCTAAATGCTCGGATAAAAGCAAGCGATCGATAGGGGTTACAAAAATAATCGATTTATCGATTATTCTTATATTTTTTTATGAAAATCGATTTATCCGTTATTTTTAATAAATTATTTGAGTTTTTTTATGATAATGTAGTAATCGATTTTAAAGGAAAGACAAAAAGAAAGTAGATTTATTCAAAATAATCGATTGATTGAAAATAATCGATTTTTTGAAAAAATCGAATTATCGTTTAATCGGTTTTTTTATTAATCGATTATTTTCGATTAATCGATTATTTTAGATTTTTCAAATGTATTATATGAAAATAATCGATTGATCGAATAATATATATATTTTATATAATCGATAATTCGGTTATTTTTGTTTAAAATCGATTTATCGTAATTAATTGGTTATTTTCGATTAATCTATTATTTTCGAATAAGCGATTATTTTCGGTATTTCAAAGATAATCGAATTATCGATTTTAAAGGAAATACAATAAAAATAGATTATTTGATAATAATCGATTGATCGCAAATAATCGTTTATTTAAAATAATCGATAATTCGTTTTTTTTTTTTAAATCGATTTATCAGTTAATCGACTTTTTAACTTATCGATTATTTTTGATTAATCGATTATTTTCGATTTTTCAAAGATTATCGAAAAATCTGTTTCAATGGACGAAAAAAAAATAGATTATTTGAAAATAATCGATTATTTAAAATAAACGATAATTCTTTCATAATTTTTTGTAAACACTGATTTATCGGTTAATTGGCTTTTTATATAGTCGATTATTTTTTATTTTTCGAAGATAATCAAGTAGTCTATTTCAAAGGAAATACGACAAAAAATAGAATGTTTGAAAATAACCGATTGATCGAAAAAATAATCGATTATTTTGAATGATCGATAATTTATTTCAATAATCACCCACCCCTAGCGACCAAATGACTCTTAATAGGTTTAAATTTTAAAATATTATCTGGTTTCAGACATTTGCATTTCTAGAGTTTTGTGTGACTCATCCTCTATATTAATTAATATTCCTAAAGAAAGAATCTTTAATATACCTTTTTCTAAGGTTACAATACAAAACAGCATTTTCTCATTTTGACTTATTTTTAATATTATGTGATAGTCGTAGAAAAAGGTTTGATTTGCAGTATTCGCCTGCGCACATGCTTTTTTATAATACTCGTAGACAATGAGTACCATTTCTTGCTCTATTAACAATATTCTATTCCAACATTTTACTGTAGTCTCTTGCAGAAAAATCCGTAGTAAATAAACGCTAACGAAATATTCTATAAAAGGTCTTCTTTTTACATAAAATGTTGTGCATCTGTTTGATATTAAAAAATCACGTTAATTTTATTTCATAATACAAAATTCCATTAAACATCTTTTAAGTAATAGTAATTATGATGCTAATAAACAAATTCCGTCCCTGTCACAGAGTACGGGTCTCCGCCCAGTTCTCCCACTCCGTTAACCTTTCTTTAGAAATTGGCAACATTTGCGCAGGTTAAACATCGGTGTATGTTATATCTCTGGTCTCTTTTATCCAGTGGCGGCTCGTGGAGGGGTTCACAGTGACAGAATATAATATGTATGAAAAAACTTTCAGTGTTTTAGAAAGTTTATAATACATTTCTAAAACACTGACAGTTTTTTACCTATATCTGTATCGGGATCTATATTAATCGAGTCGTCCCTGCTTTTATCTAAGGGTGGGAACCACCAATTGAGCATCTCTCAAATTTAAAAAGCGATTTAATATTATTGGCCAGTCAAGTTGGCCGCGGAATAAAAACTGAGGTGACGGCTGGCTTTTAGATCCTATTGTTTTTTGTTTTTCTAAAAAAATTGGTCGTATTATACCATTAAATTAGAATTTTAATTAGATAACCTAGAAGTAATAACTTATTATTTATTATACTTCGATATATAATGATTCGGCAACCGTAAGCTGTCAGAATTAACATGAGTTTATGTACGTACCGATTGATTTTCGTGTTTTTTTTTTTGATAACTTTGTGTAAATATATACCAGGAAGCACTACAATACCTATGTTTCTCACAGAATAATACTTCAAATAAGTCCTTATGGTTTTTAAGACTTGCTTGTAGATGTGTACCTAGTATTAAATTATTTGATAATAAAGGTACAATAAATTCAATGTTTTGTAGTCCAATACTATTTCTCTGATCTCATACTGAATAATATTTATTTTTTTCCAGACAAGAAGCGTATATAAAACGTCCTCAAGATGGGGGCCATGTTCAGGAGCGAGGAAATGGTCCTGTCTCAATTATTTATCCAGCCAGAAGCATCTTATTACGCCATATCAGAATTGGGTGAGACGGGATGCGTACAATTCAGAGATGTAAGTTGAAATATCAGTAAATTCAAAAATGTAATAAGTTTTGTCGCTAATTCGTATTGTACTAATTTTAATTTTTAATTATCACATTTCAATTTCGTGAATAAACTTTAATTTAGTTTAACACGAAAATATGTACGTAAGACCAACAATATAGCAGTTTTGTGTTTCCATGACAAATATATAAATAAACATGAAATTTAATATTACACAGGGAATTAATAAATTACATCCGTTAATATTGAATGTTTAAAAAGGCAAAAGTATGTCAACCATTATTAAAAAAACAACAAATGAACATAAAATTGTAATTGTGTTTGATTAGAAAATTTTAACATAATTGATAGATAAATATTGTTTTGGTAGTAATTTTGTTAAATATTGACTTTCATTTTATTATAAAAATTTATTATTAAATTCGTTTTCTATAAACATAACAATTATCAAACGTTATGTATTTATTTTCGCATAAAAAATGCATTCTAAACATTTATTCCAAATATTGATTCAAAAACGTCAAACCATCAAATGAATTGTCAAAGTGAAATATTCATCAAAAAAGTCACAAGGCATTGTCTCATACGTCTATTCTACTTCTTATATCTTCCAAATTTTATTAGTATCCTATCACAACTAGGACTGTGATACACACCTGGAGAAGGAATGTTTGCCAAAACAACAGCGGCAGTGAGGACATGTACAAAAGAGAAGCAACTCGTAAATACCAACAGAATGCCAGAGTCAAAAATTGTTCAACCAAAGTTACTTTAATGTAGGTTCCTGACATTCCAGGAATATTTGAAAAATCCTACAAATCCTATAAGCACTTCAGTCCTACTTCAGACTATACAAAATCATTAAGACATTATTGTTAAAGCACTCTATATGGCATTTGATTCTCTGATCACTTCAACTTAATCCTAGTGGTCTAAGATCCGAAGTAAGGTCGACCTTCACCCATCTGTTTAATGGATGAAAGTTTCTTTTTATTAAATAAAATATGTTTATAAATATACCGTAAATGGGTTGCCTAAGAAAATATGGTCCAGACTATTTATTTTCTTAAAGTAAAAAAAACGACACCCTGTAAAGTATTCCTCAGATGCTTCGACTATGCCCAAACTTTAATCAGCTTAGCGCAGGATGGATTAAGACTTAAGTTTAAAATTTGGTGTTTTCATCATCCGTTTTTCAGTTATCCTCAAAATTCGAAATTTGCACTTTTAATCAAATATTTCGAATTGGGTCCATTTTAGGAAAATCATGTATAGGGACAAAATAATAGAAGATGACATCATAAGCAACTTTTATCATGATTCCTATACTTTCCTTATCTGTACACAGAAAGGAAAGTAAAAAATGGCCGTGACCGTATTTTCTTAGGCAACCCATTTGCGGTATATTTAATACCATATGTAATTTAATAAAAAAAACTTTTATCCATTAAACAGATGGGTGAAGGTCGACCTTACTTACGGATCCTGGACTATAGGCGCTAACGGTAAAAAGGCTTTCCAGAAATAAAAAATTCACCTACTGGTGTTATAAAGTAACTAATTCAACGACGTAATCCATACATTTTAGAACTTTTTAGTTAAAATAGGATCATTTTAAATTATCTCTAGACAGTTCAAATATCTTCTGGTACTACAAAGTAACTCAAATACTGCTAGACTCAATCTAGATATTTTAGATTAGACTAGATTAGATTTGAAAGGACATTATTATTCCTTGTCGACCGCGATCTTTTCAGATCTATTGTGGGATTCCGTTTTTTAGAGTATATCGTCTAGCTTTGTCGTTTATATTAGACTTGGTAGCTTTGATGGTGGTAAGAATACCTACTGTTAGCCTAACGATTTGACGTTTTTAATCCAGTAGGTCTTTCGTGAACTTGGATAGTTCATTGATCAACTGTTTGGCCTGTCTCACTCTTGGATATTTGTCCACCATTCCTGAGTCTCTTTTTGTGTCCATTGTTTGATGGATGCCTTGTATAATACCTTAGCAACGCCACCAAAGGGTTTGGGGCCTGTCATCGCCTTATCTAAGCCTTGTCAGGCTAGGGTCATCGTGTTTTGACTACTTAGCTCTGCTATATCTTCTAGGTAGTCTTTCAGCAGTCCTGAGAATTGCCTTTAGAGCTGCTTGGCTATCAGAGAAAATGACAATAGCTTTGTCTGATACTCGCTGATATTTAGATATTTTAGAAATATTTTTTCAAATAATCTGTAGTGATTTTAAAGGCTCTTAAGGTTTGGCAAAAATATGTTTTGTCACGCTAAAATCATTCTAGGCATTCACGTGCCTTCAACATGCTATAGAATATAAATAAAGCCATTTCAGATATTTTGGTACTAAAAAGTAACTTCTACACTCAATCCATACATTTTAGAACTATTCCAAATACTTTGTAGTGTTTTTAAAATTTTTCTTATACCATAATCCATAGATTTTGAATTTAGATTATTAAAGCTAGCCTGTGTTCTATTTATTAATAAAATTATAATTTTGTTTTAGTTGAACGAAAATGTGAACGCTTTTCAAAGAAAATTCGTAAACGAAGTCAGAAGATGTGACGAGATGGAAAGGAAACTGAGATACATCGAAGCAGAAGTAAGAAAAGACGACGTAAATATTCCAGACGTCAGTGAGCTGCCAAAAGCTCCGAATCCACGAGAAATCATTGATTTGGAAGTGAGTCATTATTATATATATATTTTTTAATATTTATACCTTATGAGTTTAATTTAGATGGTTAAGGAAGACATCTCAGAAATTATAGAAACTATGCTTCGTTAGATGGGAATATATTTGTATTTTTTTAACTGATTTCAATACAGGGGAGTACTATATTTTTCCAGAAAACTGAGGTTAGAAGATTTATTTTTAATCTTTAATACATCTTCGTATATAGGATAATCAAAGCCATTATTTTATATTGAGTGAGTATAATCCAAAAAAGATCGGAAACCTCTATCTGCCAGAGCAAGAACAGAATACGCATTGTAACAGTAATCCTTAATGGGCATTGTCGATTCAAAGAAAACCTTAGTAAACTGAGAGTAGTAGAAGATGGTGAGTGCAGATTCTGTGAGGAGGAGGAAGAAACCTCTATTCAGTTTCGACTGAATGTGTAGTATTCCAGAATCCAAGGGCACTATATTTAGAAGCATACCCAGTGGCGACTGGTGCATAAATGCTAAATACGTAAAATAGATTTTATGGATAATCTCATTAATTTTAATTTAATTTTAATTATGAATAATAAATAGTCTGTGCACTGCACCGCTTGGGCCGCTCGCGCTCATCGTCTCCTTTAGTTATTCTAGTGGTCTTAATTAGTGGCGGCTCTGAGTAATTTAAAAAGGGTGTTCACTTTTTTCCAATAATAAACTTAATGTGAATTAATAATTTAATCTTCTCGAAGGTTTTTTTAAAGGCAGAGACGACTAAAGAAATGAATTATTCTTGAAACGTTTTAAACATCGGCACAAAATTCTCTAAGCAATGATCTTCATCAGTAATATTGTAAATAGATAAAAACGAACGGGTCCTTAAAATTTGGATCAGAAGCGTTCTAAGAAATATGCGGCAATACAGTTTTCTAAATTCAATTCACTGATAATTTATATCCTTTACTTATCTAAATAATGTAGTATTTTTTTAACAATGCGATAGTAGAACAATAATTATTTACGGACATTTTTTTGTTAACTGACCTCGAGCCAAACGATATAAAAATATTATTAGTTGATGCATTTGCATACATGCATTTATTTTAAACTACAGGGTTTAATGAAAAAAGTTCTGTACATTTCCCCCCCTTTAACCAGTTTTCTATTATTGTAGCCTATCAAAACATATAATAGCTATTTAAGAAAGAACATGAACGAGTTACATAAAACTGTATTTCGTAACATGTTACATACAATATTTTTTCTAATTTTGACTAGATTATTTATATTAAATTCTGTTTTGGTAAAACATTACTGACATCTAGACAACCAATATTACTACTTTCTTGTATTGTTAGTTGTATATGCGTCATTTCATCGATAAATAATTATTTATTCCTAACGACTTGTAGTGTGTTTATAGATAAGGCTTATTTAAAGTTATTTAGTTTTCAAAAAAAATGGGTTATTTTGTCGTGTATTGTGTTTTAATTATGTTGTGATGATTTAGAATGGAAAATAAGGAACAAAACAACATTATTACTAGGTTGAAAGTGTTTATATCAAAGAAAGACTTATAAAAATAGAATTTGGTTAAACCTACAACCTGTAATGTATATTATCGATTTTTAAACAAAAAAGGTTAATTTTTATTTGTTTTCTCTTCGCAGCTAGTCACATAATGATTTTTTCGAAACCAGTTTCATAATGTTCAACATTATGTAAATGGTTGCGTAAAGTAGATTATTTCTAAACTTGCTGCGATTACAAAAATTTCACTTTATATGTCAAAATTAGAAGAAAAAAAGTTATCGTACTTCATATTGATACAAATACAGTGACAGATACAATGAAAGATAACAGTGATAGATACAGTGACATATACAGTGACAGATACAGTGGCAGGTACATTAACATATACAGTGACATATACAGTAATATACAGTGACATCTGCAGTGATAAATACAGAGGTTACTAAGTCCCAGAATAATTAACCCATTAGTCCCCAACGTTGCGTAAACGAAACATCAAATATATTTTTTTAAAATATGTCTTTAAATGAAATGACTTTTTTCTTGTGACAACATTAATCCCAACAGAATAAGGATTAATCTTTTTATAAAATACCTCCAAATTTTCAAGAAGTTTAATTTTTGTAAGTATACGAAATATGCCAAAATTTGGGCATTTGCCCTATTTATATTCGTCGATGTAATTGTCCAGCTCAGAATACAATGGGATTTTCTAAATTATGAATTTAGATTTACCTGAGCTTTAGTAAGAGGAATATAACATGACCCTGGGCACAGTGTTCATAGTTTTTGAATACCTGATCTGTTTTATTATTGTTGCGTTTACGCATCGTTGGGACTCCCAGTAAGAAGGCGACAGTGTGTTGCGCCGTCATCTTTCGAGAGCACAGTAGCACAATATGGTCAGTGTTGTATAATTATTCATAGTGAACAGTTAGTTTGTTATATGTTTGAGTGAAAAGTAGCTTTGATTAGTAACGCGTAGTTCTTGAAAATATTCGATTGAAGTAAGAACTCAATAAATAAAAGTGCGTATTATTTTAAATATTTTCTAAACGTTTTTTTTTTCTAAAATAATTATTTCTTTAGTTATAGTGATGTCTTGGAAAAACCAAAAACCTCTGTCATCTGCTGAGCTCTTAGCTTTACTGGAGGAGGACGAAGATATATATTCCGCCGCCTGTAGATGAACTTAAAGATGAAGAAGTGGTTGATGACTACGTATGTGAGAATGAGATGGATTTGCCAGATGTTGCAGGGACCTATGAAATTCATGCAAGTTTACCTGATACATCTGAAGACTTTGATAATAATCAATCATTTCCATCTAGTTCCAAAAAAGCAAAGAGGCCAAAGAAAACTCTTCCGAAGTGGAAAAAGGAGAACCCATTATATACAATAGAACCACAGACTAAAGAGAAAAATAACTTAGAACAAATTGAAAATGCAATTGCCGGTAAAACTTCTTTCGAAGTTTTTTCTTTGTATTTCAGTGACGATGTTTGGGACAAAATAATTTCTTATACAAAAAAAATATGCTCAAGATAATAATCGTCATTCATTTGAGATTGACAAAATTAGCCTAAAGAGATTTTTCGGCATACTGATTTTTTCGGGGTATCATACGTTACCGGCTACAAAACTATATTGGTCCAAAGATGAGGATAAAGGAGTAATGTTAGTTAGAAATTGTATGAGTAGAAACCGATTCGATTCCATAAAAACTAAGACCTCTTTTTGATATGATAAATAAAAAGAACATGCAGTTTGGAGTTTTCTCGCATAATCTTATCTATCGATGAGGAAATGGTACCATATTTTGGACGACATAGTTGTAAGATGTACATCAAGGGCAAACCAATTCGGTTCGGCTTCAAACTATGGTGTCTATGTAGCTCCAATGGTTATTTGTACAAATTCATACCTCATGGTGGAAAAACAAGCGGTTATGAAAACGAATTGGGACTGAGAGAAAATGTTGTATTAGAATTATTGTCAGTTGTTCAACAGCCATCTTATCATCGCGTATTTTTTGACAATTTCTTCTCTTCGTACAAGTTATTCTGTTTATTGAAAAAACGTGGTTTCTACGCTACTGGGACAATACGTGATAACCGTACGTGTAATAACACAATGGAAACTGTGATAAATATGAAGAAAAAAAATCGAGGTTCTTATGATTTTTCTTTTGACAATGATCAAAATATATTATTAGTTAGGTGGAACGATAATTCTGTGGTGACTGTGGCAACCAATATCTGCACCATTGAACCTTTAGTAGGTGCAAAAAGGTACAACAGGAAAGAAAAAAGACCGTTTCAATTCCTCAGCCGAAAGTTATAGCCGAGTATAATCAGCACATGGGAGGTGTTGATTTGCATGACAATGGAATATGTAATTACCTAATCAATGTAAAAGGGAAAAAATGGTGGTGGCCCCTTTTTGTAAATTTGATTGACAGTGTTATAGTCAATTCTTGGAAAATATACAATTTAGCAAACAAATCAAAAATGTCACAGTTATCTTTTAAGTCCTACATTGCAGTCACTCTTATGAAAATGGATCAACCAGGCATAGAAGCTAGCATTCAAGGCGAAGACATAGCGGGACCAAGTGACCAAGTAAACTTTTCTCCAAGAACAAATTATGGACGTCCATCTAAAAGTGCGTTGCCTATGGAAATTCGACATGATAATGTCGGTCACGTGATAATAGAGGAGAAAAATAAAGCAAGAAGAAGATGTAGACAATGCAAAAGCAACACTATATACATGTGTGCCAAGTGTCAGGTTCATCTTCACACAAACTGTTTTGAACTATTTCATAATAAAAATTAAATTCAAATTTCCGTAAATCCCAACGTTGCGTATACGCAACATTTTGTTGTAAAAAAAATAAGAACACATTTTTTTTATATTATAAATATTTATGTAAGTGTATGTATAGTTATAAAATGCAGTAAAAACATCAAATTAGTTTAATTTTATAACCTTGGGAACTATTAGGTTAAAATACTATATCTTAAAGGCTTCAATAATCGACTAAGAAATGTGCCATTTTATTTTTTAATGGGTAGAATTTACAATTAATCCAAATCGTTACTCTAAACTTAGTCAGCTTTATAGGGTAACGTTTATTTTATTTAAACAAACTAAGACACTAATTAATATTGACAATATTTATCTGAACAGAACGATCTCGTCACTAAAACTAAAATATAAGAGCAAACTATTTAAGTAAAAATCTGCCGCTCCAGACTGGTTCTCGAAGATTCTAGACGTCTTTTGACTAAAAATAGATACATCCACCATTTTTTCCACTAGTGAATCCACCAGAATTTATAATTTCGTTATGACATTAGTATACAAAAAATGTTTAACAATAAAAAAATCAATGTTTCAAATTCTGATAAATTTACAACTCTTACTTAGGCTCATCTAGAAAAAACAGAAGGAGACATCAAGGAACTGTCAGAGAGCGCTGTAAACCTAAAATCCAACTACCTCGAACTGACGGAACTCAAACACGTGTTGGAAAAGACCCAAGCCTTCTTCAACGAGCAAGATGAAGCCAACGGTTTATCAGACTCTGTTCACAAGTCTCTTATTCCAACGGAAGATCACACCGCTTCAATCAGAGGCCGCCTTGGGTTTGTAGCTGGGGTGATTAATAGGGAAAGGGTACCGGCCTTTGAAAGGATGTTGTGGAGAATTTCAAGAGGAAATGTGTTTCTTAGACAAGCCGAGATTGAGAAACCTATGGAAGATCCAGCGACGGTAAGCTAGTCTTTATATTTTTTAAACCCATCTGTAGGTTCCTACAGATGAGTTTTTGACATATTTATCATCCAAACTTGGTATGATAATTGTCAAAATTAGAATGTTGACTCAGTTGACCTCGCAAGGGTGAAATTTAGAAAATCAACAAATTTTTAATACTTCAAATTTCTTTATACTGTCAAATTAAAGTTTTTATGATCATAAAATTGTCAAATTAAAGTTTATTATAAAACATTCTGTCTCAATTAAGTCTGATATCTCGCAAAGATTCAATTTAGTTTTACAAATTATTTTGACAATCATCTACAATTGTTTTCAAAACTGTCAAATTAAGTTTTTTAACAGCTATCATATAAATTATTGTGTTCTAAAATTATTGTAAAATATAGGTTTTTGAAACTCACAAACTCGCAATTGTCAAATTAATGTTTATCTGCCATTAATTATCCAATATTAGTCGTAAATTTAGATTTTTAATAACAAATTCTACCTCAATTAACTCTTATCTCTCGCAAGGATTTTATTGATTTTTTTGCAATACTAATCATCCAAAATTGTATTCAAAACTGTCAAAACTAGGTTTTTTACACCCAAAATTTTCAAAATCTATTTTTTAATGTAATTATTTTCTGTAGGGTATTGAATACCACAAAACTGTATTCGCAGCCTTTTTCCAAGGAGAGCAGCTTAAAACTAGGATAAAGAAAGTTTGCGCTGGTTTTCATGCATCTTTATATCCATGTCCCAATACTCTCACCGAAAGAAATGACATGCTAAAAGGAGTGCGCACGCGCCTTGAAGATCTTAACTTGGTATGTACAAACTATTAGTTAATATTATTTTAGCAGACAAGACATTTTTAAGAAAAAAACATTGTTTTACCTTGGAAAACGAAAATAACCAACCTGCATGGTTTAGAATAGTTTAGATATTTATCTTTAAAATATACATATTATTAGTTTACTTTTGTGTATGACTTGTATATACAATGGTTTGGATTAATTAAGCAAACAATTTAGATTATGTTCCTATTTTTATACGAAATAATTGAAGACTCATTTATCCGACAAATAAGCTCGACGTTTTTATTAGACAATTTTTTAGAATGTCAATAAACAAAGGTGCCTGTTATCGATCAGACTTTATCAAAACTAAAATATTTACTACATAGGGCATGCAACGAAACGCTCTGTGTTACTTATATACATGGTGTCAGAAAACTATTGATCTAGGAATAAAGCTTTAAATTCATCTTCATAGCTGGAATCACGATTTATAAAATATTTTAAACATTCTAGTGTTTTTGTTAATTTTATCAACTTCAACCGCTCCTATTTCTAAGCTTGGAATTTAAATTGTCCTTGCTTCAAGGTTTGTTGTAAACCTGCAGAAAAATTATTAACTATTTCAGTGGTATAACAAATTATGTATCATATGATTTACCTTTTAATAGGCCTTTTCATCATGTGATGAGCGCAAGCGCAGCCGCCATGTTGAAATAACGCCAATTCAAAAGTTTCGTACTGTTTTGATCAACAATGGCTGGAAAAGCAATATTATCTCTACACACAAATCAATCATTAGAAAAACTCGTTGATGGTGATTTACATTTTTATAATTCTGTGGAAGCACATAGTTGTGAGCAATTAAAAAGGATCAACATGACCTTTTTAAATAATATTACTGTGTATACCGAAGTAGTATTCAATATTAAAAAATATTGTGTAATACCAGACAAGGATTTTCTTCTGTTGAACCACTTTCTCCATGAAAATGTAGTAACAAATATAAGTATCTTTAGTAACATCATTCATCAATCGATCGAAAACCTTTTGTCACTTTGACCACATTTTTTCACTCATAATGCTCATTTTGAACAGGTATAATATGTATTTTGCCTAATGATTTGATAGTTTTTTACGATATTGCAGGCAAGTCTTTTTAAAAAATAATCATTTATACCGTGTGTCACTTTTTCATACTCATAACAATACCGTTTAGTTTTTCGTTTCCGTAAACATAACATAATTAATTGATTAGTAAAATTGATTTTTCAATTAAGACACTTATTACTTTACTTTTTTTATCCCATTTTTTAAACGAATACACTTAAAATTAATATTTATCAATTATAATTTTTTCACGTGGATATTTTAACATGCTTGTTTACAAAAAATCAGTACGAAGAAGATGGCTGATACTGACGCATGAGCACAAAAAAATATTGTGATGGAAAGCCCTATTAGATACCTAATGTACCGAAACTAATATCTTCTTAAATATAAAAATAAAACAATGATACCGCCTATGTCTGTTGTTTACTTACCTATGAAATGATGTAAAAATTTTTCAAATACATATTTTATAGAAAACAAGACATTTAAGAGTCATTTTTACAATTAAAACTAATAAAGTTCGTTAAAAATACCAGAAACGCTAAAAATTTTAAAATTACTATCTGAAAATATAAAATTACAAAAATTTACAACTGACAATTCCGAACTGATTATCGATAGTTTTGACTAAACTTGCCGCTGCAAATTAAAATGGATAAATCACAAGAACCAGAAGAGAGAGACCGTAATAAAAGGAAGGGTAGATCTTGGCTTCAAATAAACCCAAACCACACGCAGACCAGTATATTATTATTTTATTTATCAAAGACAATATGGCACCGACTATGACACTTTTGCGCAATGTTGCTGTGACGCGGCTGTAGTTTCTACTGTTCAAACGAAGTCTTTCTACTAGTATATCGTGATAATTCCATACCAGCAATAAATTATTTAAGCTTAAGATATTTTTTAATTTATTGTTATAGAAATTTAAATGACGCTATTTTTATTAGGTTTTAAACCAAACCAGGGACCATCGCCAAAGGGTCCTGGTCAGCGTGGCCAAAGAGCTACAGAACTGGAGCATCATGGTCAGCAAGATGAAGGCAATCTACCACACCTTGAACTTCTTCAACATGGACGTGACCAAGAAGTGTTTGATCGGCGAGTGTTGGGTGCCCAATAATGACATCACCGTCGTACAGAAAGCTTTAGCCGATGGCTCGGTAAGTTGAGATAAAAATACGCATGCGTCTTTCCTAGATAAATGTAATTTTTGTTGTTTCTAATCACGATACACATATTAACGGTATGCTGACTTTCGATTCAAAATTCGTCCAAACCGCGCAATGACGTAATGCGGGACGAACTTTCAAGTTATTTTGACACTTTTCGATTGAATAGTGTAATAATTTATTTGTATATGTGTTAGTAGTGACTATATTTTTTTATGTATAACAGGGAAGAACTAAATTAATGTTTAAAATGTCGGGCGGCGCAGTGGAGATATTTCCGAAAGCCATAAAATATGGGTAAATTCTTATCGAAGAAAGGAAAAACTTAAAGTTGCCCTATCCACTTTGAGGAAAGTAGTTGTGAGATTCCTCTTAAACATAGACGCAAGAAAACGAAATTGAATTCCACCAGGTGCACGGGCCTCATTAAGCAAAGAATATAAATCGGAATTTTAAAATTTTAGCAGATAAAACGGTAGTTTTCTGTCCCAATACAACGGTCCTTTTGAAGTAATGCCATGTATGAGTAGGACACGAATATATATATATATATATATATATATATATATATATATATATATATATATATATATATATATATATATATATATATATATATATATATATATATATATATATATAAAGTAATTTTTTTGTGTACCTACTTTTTATAAATAAATAATTTGTTTCTGTACACTTATTTTTATTTTACATAATAAGAAAAGAGATTGCAAGAGAACTACCACGCCCAGAAAGTACAAATTTGAGTCCAATTTGTATTTTTAGTCTATATTTTTTACTTATCTTCTGGCCAGGTCATGGATTTTGTCACAAAATACCTATAATTTATGAGAAAAAATAATATTTTTGTTAGTATTATTTACCTTAAACCGTCATATTTGTATACTAATATATTACAAAATAACCAATAAAGCTTAAGTAACTGCATACAATCTAAAATTGGCAAAATATCGAATTTAAATCACTATAGCCGGAGATAACACATGCAAGAAAATTGTGCTAGTAGCTTGCATGCCAGACCGAGGATACATTTGCAAGTAAAATTGCATGTCACTAGCTTGTATGTGCCTGTAGCTTGAAGACGGAGGATACATTTGCCAGTAGCGTACAAGCTTTCGGGATGGCGGAGATTTCGAATAGGTTAATACGTTTCATACTAACCTGTCCCAGAATTTTAAAGTGGCATTTTCTCGTGCTATTTTATTTTTATACAGAGATGAATTCGAATTCCACAAACATTCGTATATAACCCACCGAGACATTATGAAAAAAGAAAAAACTTGACGGTGATCACAACTTTCATGCAACTATATTGACATGCTCGTACCTGTCGTCTGTGTTCACACTTTCAATTTGGCATGCAATTCGTACTACCCCCCCCCCCATCATCCAAATTGCACATTGCATGCCAAAAAATCAAATCTTGTTCAATCTACTTGTATACAAGCTACTTGTATGCAAGTTAACAGATACACATGCAAGTAGCTTAAACATTCAAGTACTGGCATGCACGTGTGCAAGCTACGGGCATGTGTGTCTCCGGCTTATCTTCCATTTAATGCTTATAATTATATGTCCCACGTGACGTCGCCGTCAGTCAGCTGCATGCGCAGGAACATACCGTTAGCACAGTTTATTGCTAAAAAGAATCAGTTAGCTCACTCGGACGAGTTGGATGTTCCAAAATAACATCCACTCAAAGGATACAAATTCAGGATGCGCAGAAGACTGCTGTTTGAATATAGGCGGTTGTCATATATTGTATTGGTTATGATTTGTTTCTGTATGCGTCAGGGACACAAATCCGAGTTGCGCAGGGTATAAACTGGAACATTGAGATCAAAAGTGCCGACGCAGAGTGAGCGAACTGATTCTTTAGCTATAAACTGCGCCGTTAGTCTGTGTATCGTGGTTTCTAATAATAGTGTCTGTATGTTGTTTTCTAGAGCGCTTGCGGTAGTTCAATTCCATCATTTTTGAATGTAATAAACACCAACGAAGATCCACCGACTTTCAATCGAACCAACAAATTTACCAGAGGTTTCCAAAATTTGATTGATTCGTATGGAGTTGCTTCGTATAGAGAAGCCAATCCAGGTAAATTATTTTTTAACTAAAATTATACTTTAAATTGTTTATAACAAACTATATATAACTAACTGAGTGTAATTCCTTGATTCTGAACTAGTTCGTGAAATAATGTTGGTCTAATAGTTGTTCGTTGTTTATTCTATCCAATTTGTTTTCCAATTTTGGTTAAACTGTCCTGGGCTATAAGTAATAAATACCTACCTAATTTCAAATAATAAAACAGGTACACCTGCCGGCTACAGTTTCGACACATGTTTTTACTTCATAACATATATACAATAGAATTTTAAATTAAAACAGAGATAAATATATCGCAATAGTTATAGCTTAGGGGGTTTTATAAAGTAAGCATTTTTAGGTTAGGTTGGGTTTTTAGGAAGTATGAACTGTAGCTAATATTGGGGAAAAACGATAGGACTGGACTATAATAAGTGTAAATGATAGAGGGGCTTGTAATAATTAAAAATAAATAAATGCAACCTGGGGTGGGAGTCAGAGGCGGATAGGACCGGACCCCTCAGACCGGCGCGGGAAGTCAATTGAAATCGCGTCGCGCTGGTCCAGTAAAAAAATGGAAAAACATTATAAATAACTGAATCGTAAATTATGTTACAATAGCTTAGATTTAATTAGGACTATGGGTCATGTGGCCTCTTCCACCTCGACCATTTCAGATCTATTGTGGATATCCTTTAATTGATGTTAAGAGTACCTTATCTAGTTCGATCTTTTCGACTAGGAAGTAGTCTCCGGCGTAGTTAGTTGTCCTTGGTTTTTCTTCTCCAAGTGTAAAGAATCTCAGTTGTGATAGACCACAATACGTGTTTTGCAGTTACCCTCCTTTCCCTTACAGAATCTGCATAAGGTATCTTCTGTCAGACCGATATTAGATACATATGTTTGTTAGACCTCGGTGAGTTTAGGTGATGGACATTCCACCATTCCTGAGATTTTTTAAACATCCACTGCTTTGTGCATGTTCTGATAGCTGTCTTTGTGACAACAAAGAAGGGCTTTGGGTCAATAAGACCCTTTGGGGCTCCTTCTCGATGTTTACATAAGCTCAGTAAGATTCTGTTTTTGGCTTAGTACTATGTATACCTTCCTGAACCTTCATGGGTTTTGGAGCCTTCTGTATACCAGGTGAATTCTACTTGAAAAGGAGGTCCTCCAGTCCAACTTCCATGTCTGGTATACTTACTTTATATCGCTTTTGAAAGCTATACTTTTGGAGCATTTCGTCTAAATGCATTCCCATTATTTAGACGTTTTCCAATTCTTCATATAGCTTGCTGTCGTCACGTCCATGCAAACTGCTAATGGGTGATGGACCTTTGTGCAGGTTGTATGTGACAGACCTGGCTTCGCCTTGAATGAATATATGTAGTGGTGTTAGGTTTAGCATGAATTCTAGAGCTGCTGTTGGAGTCGTACTCAGGCATGCTTGCTTTTGAATACCGTTGAGCTGTTAAATAACTCCAGCTTTCCGAAGTATTTGACAACTATACCATCGACCCATATGTTATATCATACTGTGGTATATAGGCATAGGCACAGTTTCGATTGTAGTCCCTGATTTTTTCCATCAACCTTCGACATAAGTTAAAGAATGTTCTCTTTTGGGTAATTTTTTCAGGTATTGATTCCATGTTAACCTGTGATCAAATGGAATGTTCATTCCTTATTTAGTCCTGTCAGTACTTTTCGTTTTGTGAAGTTGACTAAAATGTGATTTTGTGAGGGTTTTCTGTTAGTTCCTCCTCTCTGCACCACTCGTAAATAATGTTTAGAGCAGTTTGTGTGCGTTCCGATATTGTACCTGCGAAACTCACCTCTTACGACGATCGTCAGGGGGTTAATTTTTGAAACCATTCGCTAAAAGTAGTATGCGTCAATTGGCATATGACATTTATCGCATGCGTCAAGGAAAGTATATTTTTGAATGCTCTTCGATAAATATTTTGCGAACAGATCAACCTAACGAAGAGTTGTAGCTTATTTCAGCAAAATTCGATGATCTAGCAATAGAAACCTAGTATGAAACTGCTTTAATGAGATGAATAAATGTCATGTCATTGCAAAACCTATTAAATGCCTATTTGCAAGTGACGTCAATTTCGCATGCGAAAACGAATCGAGTAAGTGAAAAATACAGTTTAGGTAAAAGTATACGTTTTCGCATACGTCAGGGTGACGAATGATTCAAAAATTAACCCCCAGGTTATTGACCAAAGGAAGGATGATAGTACCTACTCAATATTCCCATAGTTAAAAAAATATGAAAAAATCGCCGCGGCTCCTACCCGCGCACTGAGAAATCTCCCGCTTTCCTGGTGGGAAAATCCGCCCCTTGTTGGGGGTTGAAGTAAAGTTTTAGGGGATTGAAAAGGGGTAAAAAATGGTATTATCGTGATTTCCAGAGATAGCTGATCTCAAAAACAAAAATTTATAATGGAAAAGTTGTAGATCAAGCAAAGATCTACAGCTTTTGTAGAGGTCACTTTATAACATAACCTTAAAATTTTCGATATAAATGAAACTGTTACTGCATTTATAATCTTATTTTTTTCGGAGATTTCTGTTGCTGTATAATAATTAATCTTCTTCTGCTTGTTTAATTGTGTATATTCTAAATGCTTTTGATAACTCTTTTATTAATTCATTTTTATTTCTATCATTTGACAAAAACTTTTCTTGTAAAAATGTTATTTTTGTGTGGGGTTCAAAATTAAAAAAAAAGGAACAGTCGAAGAATTTTTTCGCTATAAGCGTTCAGTTGTTTTTGTTGAAGATGCAGTTGAGTTTTTATATATTTGGTACTTTGGGATGTTATTTGCGGACTTGCGGTTACCAAACTTCAATAGTCGTTGATTCAAGCTTGAATGAATAGTTAAGGATACAATTGAATGGTGTAGGTAATCAGTTTTTTTTTAAATTTAAACAAATTATATCAATCATTAAGGAATAATTAATTATTGCTATTGTCATTTTTTGTTTTTATCATCATATCGAAAAAAATGAGTATCTGAAGAACTTTGTAGGATAATTTTCCAGCATAAAAGTTCTTAAAAAAAAGTGTTTTAGACAGAAAAAAAATTATATCTCGAAATATTTTTGATTTTTTTATTTAAAAAAAATTGTGCTCATTTAAGACATACGAAGGTATAATTTCTCCATATTTCATCATAATTAAATTATTTTTGAAGAAATGAAAAATAAAAACGAAAAGAAAATTCGAACGAATTTTTGCATTTTTGTCGAAAATTATGTTAATAAGTGATCCCTACAAAAGCTGTAGATTTTTGCATGATCTACAACTTTTGCATTATACATTTTTATTTTTCACGTCAAATTTCGCCGGAAATCGCGGTAATACCATTTTTCGCCCCTTTTCAACCTCCTAAAACTTCACCCCCCCCCTCCAGGTTACATTTATTTATTTTTTTAATTTATTAAACGCTCCTCTAACCATTTCTACTCATCAAAGTTCAGTTAACAATTTTGTTTTTCTCAAAGTTTAATTTAATTGGACTAAATCGAGAACAGTCTTCAAGTTCATCATCAAGTTCTTCATCACAGGATGATGATGTCCAAATAAAATAAGACAAAAACATATGAAAAACAAAAATTTTGTAATAACTACGACTAAGTAGATCCTCTGTGGAGTGTGGAGGTAATTTTTTTATATAATATAGTTGTCGTTGCTTGTCAACCGTTCTATTATTTTTCTGAAAACTTTCTCAATCGGCATTCCATCGGAGTCATCAGTGTAAGTAAATGTTGTTGGATTAGTATAGTTTGTTGGAGTAAAAAAATCCGGAAATCTATGTGGTTGTCATGGCAATATTTCAAAATAAGAGCCTTTGATTTGTCAAAATTTGTTCATGTGAAATCAAAAATAATTTAGAATTTTAGCGCAAAACTTGTATCGTAAAAATGACTTGTGATGGATTTTTTAATTTAAATCATATGTATTTTGGTTTCAAAAAGAGCAATTTTTCATCAAATTTATTGAAGGGCTTCTTGTTTTAGCGATATTTTAGAAAAAATGGGTTTCTTAATAGCTCAAACATTTATACGAGGTATAATGGTTTTTTTGATCGCCCATTAAAGTGTTACCTTTGCAAAATTGGAATTTTTCTTTTTGTAAAAAATTATTTTCTCGTTCCAACGGTGAAAACGATTTTTTCTAAATTTTGCAGTTTTAAAGACATTTATTATTTTAGCCTTTTATGTATTTTGATCAAAACTATTGCGAGGTAATTATTTTGGAAAATATTCAAAATCTAGTTTTTCTAATATAGCTCAAACATTTATGTGACGAAAGATGGTTTTTATATCATAGAAAATCTTTACGGCTCTCCAATAGTGAAAACTGTATTTTCCCATTTTCAGTCTTTTTGGAGTTATTCATAAAACTATTGGGCGATGCAGACATTGCACAAAATTCTATTAAAGCTATTATTCAAGCGAACATTGATCTTTTTCCAATAGTTTCCATTTTCACGCTTTTTCGAGATATTCACATGTGGACTAAATTTCGATAATGAAAACCCGGATTTTGTCACTTTTCTAACTTCCTACTACTAACAACATTTGTATGCAATTTTGCGGCTCTGTCACGAAATAGCGCTGAATGAAATAGTGCACATCAAAAGACTGCCTGAACGAAATAGCGCGCAATAAAAGAGCGCCTGAACAAAATAGCGCGTATCAAAAGAGCGTCAGTCTTAACAGGGCTTTTAAATAGCGTCATTCAAAAGACAAAAAACTTCAACATAAAATTATTAAAAAAAAAAAACTAATTTACCTAACCTGTGCGGTCTGGAGACATAGCAGGTTGATTCGCAAACTTTTTTTATGTTTCGTTTGGACGAGGTTTTGAGTGACGCTCTTTTGATACGCAATATTTTGATAGGCGCTATTTTGTTCAGAGCTTTTTCTTTCAGCGCTATTTCGTGGAAGAGCCTAACTTTGTATAAGAGTCGTATACAAAATATTCTTTATTAACTATTTCTTCCATTTACAGCCCTCTACACGATCATCACATTCCCCTTCCTCTTCGCCGTGATGTTCGGCGACTGCGGCCACGCGGTCATCATGTTCTTGTTCGGTTTGTGGCTGGTGCTGGCCGAGAAGAAAATTGGAGCCCAGAAGAACAAAAGCGAGATTTTCAGCATCTTCTTCGAGGGTAGATACATTATTCTGCTCATGGGTATATTCTCCTTCTACACGGGACTCATGTACAACGATATATTCTCCAAATCGATGAATATTTTCGGGTCGAGATGGTATGTCAATATGACGACAACTCAGCTGGAGCACGAGACTGGCGATATCGAGTTTTTACCGAAGGCCAATTACAAAGGAACACCGTATGTTGTGGGAATTGATCCGGTGTGGCAAGTAAGCAATTTTTTGTATCTTCCTGATACAATTAGATGCGAAAAAATAGCTCTAAATTTTCGGTTACTAGGGAAAGGGCCGTGATAGTCGTGACGTCAAAACAAAGTTGGTAACACGTTTTTGTTTTAATTATTATAATCAAGAAGGAATTGCATAACACAATTTTAATGTATTTATTAAACCATGGTTTTTCTTATATACAGAGTGGCCCAAAAGTATGGAAACGACCAATTATCTCGTAAATTGCTAGTCCTAATTGTACAAAATTAGGGGTTCACCTATTTTGGGATACAGTGATTTCAGATGTGATATTTGCAATGTTGCCAGATTTGCCGTTTCTCTTATATTATTAGTCACTTTGGTTTTTCCCTAATATCCCCTAATAGGTGTAGGTACCCCAAATTTTGTACAATCAGGAGTAGCAATTTACGAGATAATTGGCCTTTTCCAGACTTTTGGGCCACTCCGTATAAACATTTTTATACTTTTACTACATAATAGGAAATCAAATTATCCTAAATTTCTTTTAATTGACCTATTGGCCATCCTATTTTTTGACCGAAAATAATATTTTCCAATAAAAACAAAAAGATATTCATGTACCATCAAATGTTCCAGTTCAACCATTAAACACGTTAAGCGCCACAGTAGAATTTGAAATTCTGGTCACTGGGTCAAACCGTTATAATTGTCAAGTCAGTTTAACATATTTACTTGATTTTTTCTCAAATACTATTATTGTTTCGTTTTTTTTTTCTTTATTTTCTTTTTAGTCGTGTCGCGTTTTCTGCAAGTCAAAACTCGATTGTAGTCACATCCTTTTGCGCTTTGTGCCTTGGTACGTGTTATTCTGTGTTCAGTAGTAAAGCGATGTTTGTATTGCACGTATTGTTATCCAAATAACTGGTAGTAAACTAGTTAACAACATGATAATAGGGCCTCTTTTATTTTTATTTTAGGATTCCATAAAAACAGCCTTAGTCTGGCCAATTGGCAATGCCAAGGCCATAAATTTTAAATAAAAACAAATAAATAAAAACAGCCAAAAATAAGTCAAAATTCACAGACCAACATCAAAGTGTGGTTCCTCGGGCCACGTACTTTCGGCTCCCCATAAAAAAAATCACATCAGCCAGATAGACATCCTATGATACACGGCCAAATATAACTTCCGGCAATGAGACATATAGCATGTGTGTCGCGATTCCCAAAGTGACAAATAAAGTGCGACACGCGCATTATACCTCACGGCGTTTAACGTGTTAATGGATCTTGTCAATTTAAGCACAAACTTGAACAATGATGTGACAAACTAGATCAGTGTTTCCCAACCTTTTTGAGCCATGACCCCCATCTAGGTCGATGGATATTTCCACGTCCCCCCCCATGTTTTTTAGGCTAACGATAAAGTCTCAGGGAATGTTAAGGAGTCACCTTTAAGAAATAATTTCATAATTTCAAAAGTTATTACTTCCTCCATGAACTTTTCATAACCTTTAATAAATTTAAAATAAGATAAAGTATCAGTTCTCGTATACAAAATAATTTTATTTCAAAACAAATATGTTTTTATAATATTTTTACAATATTTTATGATGAGTAATATCAGTTATTATGATTCAGTGAGATCCTTGAGCTTGATGCCTGCTGCAAAGAGATTTAATATTGGGTTCCAATTTCGTCAGCTTCAGTCTCAAGTCTCCCCTTTGGGAAATATCCAGCCGATTTCTTTTCTTGAGCAGCAAATCAGTTATGGCACTGAATCCACATTCAACTAAATAGGAAGATGGAAATGGAAGTAATAGTTTCCTTGCGAATTTAGTTGAACTTGGATATTTGGTTTCTGTTTCCTCACATAGCCATGCCATCGCTCCTTTTATGTTAAATAAAGTTTTAACAGACTCATCATTTTGCATTTCTGCAAGTTCTTCTTGATACTGCACATTTGTAACATCAGCCAAATCCACTAACAATGGCTGCATCATCCAAGTTGGAAAATCAATTTGGTCCAAGTCAGAAAATCGTTCCTTCATATCAACTTGCAGAGCTTTCAGGTGACCGACAATTACAAGTATGGCGTTATCAGACACTTCACATTTTTGGAGCCAATAAAATCTCTCAAAATTTTTGTTGCAAATATGTTTTTGGCATAATTCAATAATGGTGATGAAACCGAATATCTTAGCTTTTGCGTCAACAAGAGTTTTGTTTTTTCCTTGAAGTTGGCTATTTAATATATTTAGTTTTTCAAATATATCGGCTAAATAACTCACATATGCTTTACCATCGACTGTTGACAAGTATTGCATTTCTGGTTTCTCACTTAAAAAATCACGAAGTGCATCAAATAATTCCATAAATCTTTTCAAGCAGTTACCTTTCGAGAGCCATCTTACTTCAGTGTGAAGTAATAGCCTCACATGGTCTGCATATTGTTCTTCGCAAAATAATTTGAAGAGACGCTCACATTTGGCGTTAGCTTTAATAGAATTAATGCATTTAATTACCTTTTTCATTACTTCATTTAGATGAGGCGAAATATTTTTAGCTACCAAATTTTGCCGATGAATAACACAATGCACAAGAATCATTTCTGGATTCTCATCTTTCATCAATTTTAAGCAGCCATTTTTCTTGCCCATCATATTAGGAGCACCATCCGCAGCACAGGAGGTTATATTTTGCATTGATATATCGTTGACATTTAAGTAATCCTTGAGTTTGTTATATATATCTTTGGAGGTAGTGGTGCTTTCTAGTAGTTTGCAGAACAGAATTTCCTCAGCAAATTCTCCATTTTCAATATACCTTACGTACGCTAATAATGCGGCTTCACTGTCCCTCAAAGTTGATTCATCCATTTGCATTGAAAATTTTCTTGTTTTTAGCTTTTCAATAAGTTGTTTTTCAATATCGGCACCCGTTGTTCGATTTAACGGGGATATTGAATTCGGACAAAATTTTGTGACAATATTATATATGTATGATCGATTTAACGAAGTCCGTTAAATCGAGGTATTAATTTTTTTTAAGGGTACTTTAAAATTTTACACGTCAATTGTCATATTGCTCCCGTTGCCCCCCTCAACATTCAATTTGTCCCCCGGTGGGGCGTACGCCCCACGTTGGGAATCACTGAACTAGATGGTAATAATATTGAGAATTGAATAGCATAATATTGGATGGCACAAAATTGATCGGAAACATTTGATCGAAAACATTTGAACGAATGCATTTAACCGAAAAACATTAAATCGAAAAGAAAATTTATCGAAAATGGATTTGATAGAAGAAGCAATTGATTGAAACACCAAATATACATAAAATTAAAAAAAAAATACTCAACTAATTTACCTAACCTGTGCGGCCTAGAGCCATGGCAGGTTGCTTCGCAAAAAATACAAGAAATAAAAAAAACTATACTTATTTACCTAACCTAATTAATTAATTAATAAAAATTAATAAAAATTAATAAAAATTAATAAAAATTAATAAAAATTAATAAAAATTAATAAAAATTAATAAAAATTAATAAAAATTAATAAAAATTAATAAAAATTAATAAAAATTAATAAAAATTAATAAAAATTAATAAAAATTAATAAAAATTAATAAAAATTAATAAAAATTAATAAAAATTAATAAAAATTAATAAAAATTAATAAAAATTAATAAAAATTAATAAAAATTAATAAAAATTAATAAAAATTAATAAAAATTAATAAAAATTAATAAAAATTAATAAAAATTAATAAAAATTAATAAAAATTAATAAAAATTAATAAAAATTAATAAAAATTAATAAAAATTAGTAAAAATTAATAAAAATTAATAAAAATTAGTAAAAATTAATAAAAATTAATAAAAATTAATAAAAATTAATAAAAATTAATAAAAATTAATAAAAATTAATAAAAATTAATAAAAAATAATAAAAATTATTAAAAATTAATAAAAATTAATAAAAATTAATAAAAATTAATAAAAATTAATAAAAATTAATAAAAATTAATAAAAATTAATAAAAATTAATAAAAATTAATAAAAATTAATAAAAATTAATAAAAATTAATAAAAATTAATAAAAATTAATAAAAATTAATAAAAATTAATAAAAATTAATAAAAATTAATAAAAATTAATAAAAATTAATAAAAATTAATAAAAATTAATAAAAATTAATAAAAATTAATAAAAATTAATAAAAATTAATAAAAATTAATAAAAATTAATAAAAATTAATAAAAATTAATAAAAATTAATAAAAATTAATAAAAATTAATAAAAATTAATAAAAATTAGTAAAAATTAATAAAAATTAATAAAAATTAGTAAAAATTAATAAAAATTAATAAAAATTAATAAAAATTAATAAAAATTAATAAAAATTAATAAAAATTAATAAAAATTAATAAAAATTAATAAAAATTAATAAAAAATAATAAAAATTATTAAAAATTAATAAAAATTAATAAAAATTAATAAAAATTAATAAAAATTAATAAAAATTAATAAAAATTAATAAAAATTAATAAAAATTAATAAAAATTAATAAAAATTAATAAAAATTAATAAAAATTAATAAAAATTAATAAAAATTAATAAAAATTAATAAAAATTAATAAAAATTAATAAAAATTAATAAAAATTAATAAAAATTAATAAAAATTAATAAAAATTAATAAAAATTAATAAAAATTAATAAAAATTAATAAAAATTAATAAAAATTAATAAAAATTAATAAAAATTAATAAAAATTAATAAAAATTAATAAAAATTAATAAAAATTAATAAAAATTAATAAAAATTAATAATCATGCATTTTTTGATAATACAAACACGCACCTTGCGCGTAAAGCCGCGGGCAACAGCTAGATAAGTTCAACGTAAACAAATCACAATTTAAAGTTTTGACAAATATGATAGCATCATTTTAATACATTCATTGTCGTAATTACTTTGTTTAGATAAAAATTACGTCACACTATCACAGTCCGTTGGTGATAGATTGTTCAATTTGTTCAAAAAATATAATTCTTGTAATTTTAAATAACCTGTTTTTACTTTATGAAATTTTTGTTTTCGTTTTTTAGGCAGCCAAAAACAAAATTATCTTTTTGAATTCGTTAAAAATGAAAATGTCCATAATTTTGGGAGTAGCCCACATGATATTCGGTGTCGTATGCAGTACATTTAATTTTATGTAAGTATATATAATTTAATTACAATGTTTTCCGTTTTTTGGTATATTTTGTATAACCTGCTTTATGATTTAATTACTTCATATTTTACGATTGGTAACACTGTTAGGAACCGTAAAATATCAATTTTGAATATTTAATATAAAAACTAAAATATAAGCAAACATTTTAATTATTTTTTTATCTTTTAGACATTTCAAAAGGTATTACAGTATTATCTTAGAATTCATTCCACAACTACTTCTTTTACTATTTTTATTCTTATACATGGTGATCATGATGTTCATGAAATGGGCATGGTACACTGCAGAAAATGATGGATGGGGTAAGTAATCTAAACTTTTATTTTTTACAACAAAAAACTTTTATATCCCGTTTTCCTTAAAATAATTTTATATTGCAATTAAACTGTGTACAACGACAGCTTATTGATGCCATAATGAAGAACACATTTTATTAAAAAAAAAATAATAAGGAAAAATTTTGAGAAACGACACAATATCAATGTTGCCATTCACAAGTCGAGTAGATGCTTGGCAGCCCGCTACCGGCCGGTAACTAGCAACGACGATACCACGTTCTTTCTTCTTCTGCACCTGCAAACACAATTTACTATTCACAAGCTAGGCCGAAAGTTTGATCTTGTTAGGACTGTATTTAATGCTCATTGATACAAATCTAACCAAATGGCTTATCAATTAAAGATTATTTCTTACGGGAATTAAATTATCAAAATATTTCTGAAACACTTCTGAAATAATGTGTGCTGTATGGGTTTTAACAAACAACTGTTCGTGAACATTGTTAGCTAACAAAGTGTTACCTTGATACCTAACAATGTTTGCAGAGTGTGGATCCGGCGTTAGATATTTACCCTTGTGCACTGAAATAATTGTAAATCATTTTTTTTTAATTAAACATTTTGTGTTCTTTAGCAAACGGACCAAACGACCCTGTCAACAAGCATGGATCATCTTGCGCCCCGTCCGTTCTTATTTACTTTATTAACATGATGTTAATGAGCAAAAGTGATGCAAACAAAGGATGCGACGTTTATATGTACGAGGGGCAACAGAGCATACAATACGTTCTGGTGTTCGGGGCTCTGATTTGCATCCCCGTCATGTTGTTGGGAAAGCCGTTGTACACTATGGTTCAGAGAAAGAAGCAGAAGAAAGCCGAGCCGGTTCATCCACAGGTAAATTTTTTAATCAGACACAGAAGCAACTTTTTCTTAAACGCTTTAATTTTTCAGATTAACAAAACGAATGGCGACGTAAACCTGGGCTTGGAACTCGAAGACGTATCTGAAAGCAACCGCCAGGAGCTTGCTGAAGCAGCTGCATCGGCGCATCACGAAAAGGAAGAAGAAGAAGAGCCGATAAGTGAAATTTTCATCCATTCGGCTATTCATACCATCGAGTACACCCTTAGTACGATTTCTCACACTGCTTCTTATTTGCGTCTGTGGGCTTTGTCTCTTGCGCACGCCCGTGAGTACCTACTTTTTTCCATAAATAGTCCCATAATTGACTAATTTTTTAATATATCTCGCGAAATATTGATGATATGACAAAAAACGGTATATGGTATAGATCTCTTTTATTTGCTACAAAATTATCTACATTTATACTCACTTTTGTAAACTTGTAGGATTTAAAGTTTTTACTATTTGTTAAACCGCTGACTACAACAAATTACCAAATAACAACCTTGAATAGAATTGCATATTCAAATAATCTGTCTCCTATACGCTATTTTATAGTACTTTATTAGTATTTAAAAGATATGGTGCGTTATAGACTAAATAGACCACACCAAATATATACAGGATGGTCATTTGAAAACGAAGCAAAGCCAATTTTGGGTACTCCAGGTAATTTACGAAAAAACGCTCGAACCCGTCAATTTTTGATATTAGGGAAAAACATTTTTTTGCCAGTTTCGCTCTTAAATGGAAACCCTCTAGCGGTGGTGAGACCCACCTCTAAAATCTTAGATGGAAAGGGGTCGAATAATATCTTATTTTAAAGCTATGTTTACCTATTACAACCCCGAGTTTTACATCGCTACTGTATTCCTAGCCATGATCTTTTATCGATTTTTATTTGACGTTATAGAAATTTGCAATATTTCTTTAATTTCTATAACGTCAGTCACTAATAGTGACAACGTAATTAGAGTCAAATATACTCCATGCTAAAATAATAGTCCAATTAAATAACGAAAAAAAGCCCCTTCGAGCTTACATTAATTTGTAATTGGATGAAACAAAAAGGACCTTGTGTATTTTGATGTGATCTTTCCGAAAAAAAGATGTAGCAGTTTTTCAATTTTTTTTAAATTAGGAAAAACCGGGTTTTCCGGAATTTTTCATTGTAAAAATGCTAATTATCTGGGCAAGTATCATTCCGATAGTGAAAATAAATGCACCATTCGAAATAGGAGGCAAAAATAGTTCGGAAACTCATTGCACAGGTAGTTTTAATGGCGAATTTCTCGCCGCCAGAAGTGCTTTTACCAAAAAGTCGTTTTTTCGTTTTTTTTAATCAGAACCATGGACATGAAATTTGCGATGAATTTGTGGCGAAATTATAAATGTTAGACATATGTGCCCATGAGAGAAGTTGCGTATTTTTTTGTTGGCTCTCAAATAAAATAAGTCCCGCGGCGAAATCTGCCATAATTTTTCGGGAATTCGCAGGAAACCGGAAGGCGTAGTTTTTTTTTAAATTTTTTTCCAATATGATTTTTTCCGGGTTTTCCGAAAACATCTAACAAAAAAATATATTTGAAAAAACTAACTTCGCCATCGAAAAGAGCACAAAAAAATACACAAAAAGGTATACTTTAAAAATGTTAGGAAATTAATCCTAAGCCTGAGTGTAAGTTCCAACTTGGTGATAAGCTTGCTTTTTGTTCTCTAATATCTGGTTTTTAGTTATTTACAAGAAAACTTGAAATGGGAGAAGATATATATGCATGACAAAAATACGTATTTTCTAGTTACGATCAGAAATTTTTGAAAAAAATTGCAAAACAATTTTTTTCTTAATTTCTCGTACTTTTTTCTTAATTAACTCGAAAACTAATTATCTGAATAGAAAACTGTTTCCGTCAGATGATAGAGAAAAAAAAAAGACACGAAAAACTGTGGCATATACATTTTTTCTAGCATCCACTGTTTTCTGAGCGCACGTGTGCAAAGATCGGTAATTCCCGCGAGAATTGAAGATACTCGAATTTTCTGGCAATTGGGAGAGAAAGTAAGCTTGTTTCTCATTAAACTTACTGATTCTAACATATTTTCAGTCTGTAAAGTGCCCAAATTACGGAAAAAATCGACAGTGTGCTTGTTTTTTCTTAAAAAAAAAGGGAAAATGTTGGATTTAAGAAAAAACCACTCGTTTTACGAGCAATTTTCTAAGCACAAAAAATGCGTAGTTTTCGGTTATATTTCGAATGTCATAGGTCGCATTGCAAATCTGCAATAGTTCACCCTCTGCAAGTGTCTGATGACATAATAAACACAGGCCAGCCATTGCAACCTAGAAACAAAAAAAATATAGCACTGTGATAGAATTTTCTTAATTTAGGAACGTACTTAATAAATTTCTGAAGAAGTTCGAAAAGCCACGTGTACACAGAGCTTGCTGAACGCGGTTATTAAAAATCTATGCCGATGAACACTATCAAGCGATTCAATTTGTAAAAATATGACAGTTTGAAGGTTGTATACACATTTAGAAGACATGAAATTTGGGTTTGCCTAATTTTCAGACTAAAAAACTAAAAATTGTCAATTTTAGGCAACTTTTCTCAAAAACCGTGTTTTTTGGTCGTCACTCAATGAACAGTGGTCAAAAAAATAGATAAAATATATTTGCAGAATTTTCCGTAATGTAATCGTATTCTAGACACAATAGAGTACTTAAAAAAAGTTTTGAGCCATTGGGTGCATTTTTGGCATTTTTGTGCCACTTCAAACTTTCGAAAAAAAAATTGTTTTTTTTTAAGGAAAAAAGTTCTTTAATTGTTTGATATCTTAGCCAATTATGGTCCGATGTCGATGAAATTCACACACACATAAGATTTCACATTTAAAAGTAAGCTTTGTAAGTGGCATTAAAAAAATTCAAATAGTTTGGCCGTTATAGGCAAACAATGAAATTAGGACCGCGGTACACTTTGCCCTTCCGCCATATGCCCAATTTTGGGATTTCTCTTGCTCCCTTCTGGGAATCACTAGTCACATCCCTTATGTTCAAAACGCATTTTTGTTTTTTCAAATATCTTAATTTTTACCAATGTTATGAAGAATTTAGTGTCTGAACATTTAACAAATTCAATTTTTCGACCTTCGTCGCCTCAAAATACTAAACAAATTTCAATCGTCCATACCGCGAGAACGGTGCATTGGATCAAAATTTCTCTAGAGACATAAAAATTATCCTTTTTCCTAATCTTTCAAATGTCGTAAACTGCGTTTTAAAAATATTGATTTATTTCCGACATGCGCCTGCGCAAAATTGAGAAATTGACAAAATCCAAAATTTCGGCATTTTCGAAAAACTGCTACATTTTGTTTTGCCTTTTTTCGAAAAGATCACCTCAAAATACATAGAATCCATTTTGTTTCATCTAATTACAATTTAATGTAAGCTCAAAACCCGTAATTTAATTCGATTATAAGACTTATTGCAAACCAGAAATTTTGACATTAGAGTCCTTGTCCTTATACATATTGGCTGCGTTCATCCGCGCCACATGCTACCTGATCGATCTGGTAGCGCTCTCGAGTGGCACGTATGAACGGTGTATTTTGACATTTCGCTCAAGGAGCGGCCGCCATTAAAAGTAGCGCATTTTATTTACGTCTGATCGGTGATCACTGATCTGTCTTACGCACTTACGTCCACGGTTTGCTTGGTGACTAGTAGGGTTATATTAGCATATTAGCAATTGAAAAATAAACAAACAAATCTTCAACCAGAGACATTCAACTCAAAAGTAAAATGAATAAACCAAAATCAAATGTCACTTTTAAACATGGTTCATCCGTGCATAAAGATCGATTAGGTAGCGTAAGTGATCGCTACTTTTGTAGCGCTCCTTGAAATGGCGCGGATGAACGCAGCCATTGCTAACCTCATTTTAAAAATTTTAAATTACAGTTAATCTTTTTTGTTGTTTATAATAGTACATAATATGGAAAACGTAATAGAAATTACTATTTTATAGAAGGTTTAGGGCAGCTACGGAGATAGCCGTCAGCCACTGCCTGCCAAAACGTTTATCGACCTCCAGTCATATGATAGCCGTCAGCTATTCTGACTGACACACTATCTGATGCCGCGAAATTAGGCATTTTTTTTTAATTTCTAAATCAATTGCACAAAAACAGAAAATGGAAGCAAAATAGAACAATTTTTATGTGAAGGTCGGTAACTATCAACACAAGACACGATATGTAAAGCGGCAAATTTAAATTATACAATAAAAAGCATTTAATAAATTAGCAGAATTGCCAACCTGTTTAAAAATAAATAAAAAAATATTAGACTAGATAGCTAGCAGTTAAATTCGTGACGATAAACAGTTCCATCCATGTTCCATCAGTAATAGGGACTTTGACTGCCAGCTATGATATAGCTGTCGGCTACGTAACAGCCACTTTGACTGGACATGAAAAACCGGCCCTGAATGTTAAAAAAGAAAATCAAATTATGTGGTTAAGGACCGATTCCACCGTTGTGTTAAACGGAGATTAAAATGACATTGTTAATGTAAAAATGTCACTTTAAACTTCGTTTAACACAACGGTGGAATCGGTGGAATCGATCCTAAAATATATAAAAGTTAGTAATCATTTGTCGTTTCTTCTTTTTTAAAATATATTTTGCCTTTGTAAGAAATTCAGTCAAATTAGTGAATTTAATATGTGTTTGGACTAGTCAATTTTTCGGACTAGTCTGTCGAACTTGTACGTGGACTTTTCCAAGCGACCCATCACTAATAGCTATTAGTTACCTTAAATTCCAACTTACTTAAGTTTGTTTCGAATTTAATGTTTTTTTTACAGAATTATCAGAAGTATTGTGGAGCATGTTGTTCTCAAAGCTAGCATTGAAGATGGGAGGCCCGGTGGGAGTCGTAATGATTTTCTTGGTATTCGGCGCATGGGCTTTATTCACCGTGGCCATTCTGGTGCTCATGGAGGGTTTGTCGGCTTTCTTGCACACGCTTCGTCTGCATTGGGTGGAGTTCATGAGCAAATTCTACGCCGGAGTGGGGTATGTGTTCCAGCCGTTCAGCTTCAAGAGGATACTCCAAGAGGAAGAAGAAGCGACGTGAGCGTAGACTATTTGTAAATGCTTTTATATAGTAGAAAATATTATTTAAAGTGTGCTTTTCAATTTTTTGACTCTTCTTTTGTTTAGTATTAAAAATGTGCAATATAGTAATGAAAATGTATTTTTATTTCAATTTCTAACTCTGTAAAGCTATGGGTTATTCAAGTTGGGAGTAGGTATTTGGTTTTCATAGTAAAATTCACCCAAAATCTTGTTCTCTACCTGTACCAATAATAATAATAACAAAAATAATAATATATTCAGGATTTCATACTGGCTCGAAAAGCATATCCTTGCTCACTGTATCACATATCAGTCGTTTATAGACTTAAATATCAGTTCTTTAACTGTTATTATTTCATTTACGCCTTAATATATTGTTACGCAGCACCCTGCTAGCCTGCGGCTATTATAGGAAACGTACAGATAGAAAAAGAAGTTGCCCTACAGTATGCTGCGGTCGGCATAAGTATAAGTACAAGTAAAAGAAGATAGAATAGTCCAGAAATGTCTGGAAATGTCATTACCCGTCAAGAATTAGGCATTCCCACATACTTTGATTTTATTTTACTATACGGAGAATGGTCGCACTGCGCAGCTTTCTGAGTGCCTTTTAAAAGGAGATAGAAAACTCCGCCATTTTGAACCCTTATTACGTGTTGCCTACATCTTGGCGCAATATTTTTAATAGGTGCGTTTTAATCATCCGCTTCTGCTTCGGAATTGTCGGTTTTCTTGTTTTAATCTGACAGGTTAGAATGACTGAACCGAGAATTCCGGAAGCAGAAGCGAATGATTAAAACGCACCTGATATTTTGCTTGCTGCTGTCAGTGTCAGTAAAAGAAAATCAAAGTATGTGGTGTCAGTGAATATTATTTTTGTAGTCACAGTTTATTGCTAAAGAATCAGTTAGCTCACTCGGACCAGTTGAAAGTTCCAAAATAACATCCACTTCAGGGATACAAATTCAGGATACGCAGAAGACTGCTGTTTTATTATAGGCGGTTGTCAGGTTGTCATATATTGTATTATCTGAGTTGCGCAGTGTATAAACTGGAACATTGAGATAAAAAGTGCCGACGCAGAGTGAGCGATCTGATTCTTTAGCTATAAACTGTGTCATAGGGTTCAAAATGGCCACGCCCTATGTTGGGCGTGTCGGACCTCTCTCTTGCCCCGTACACATTGCGTTCGGTATGCCAAGTTCCTTTAACTCTATTAACACTTTTAACTCCAAACGACCCTTTTAGCGTTCGGTTTAGTCCGATTAGTGACAGTTTAACACGCTTAAATGTCATTTAAAAGCACCCTAAAATTTGTCCCGCTCCAGCCCCTGACTATCCGAACTCGCCTATAGTAATCAAAGTATGTGGGCCACATATGTGGGCATTCCAAACTGAATGTCTACCAGTGGGTTTGACAGGTTATGATATGGCAAAATTATGGCAACCCTGTAGGCCTGGTGATTTGACAAGGTCAATGAAATAAATAGTTACATAGATTGATCATCCATATTTTTCAAAATAAACACAAGCTTATGCCTTGAAATAAAAATGTAAGAAATTATTATTTTTTAAATATCTAAAGGCTGAAAATTGGTTTTAAAACACATTTTTGCTAAACCGATTTAAATTAATAAATATTTGCCAGGCAATATGGCCGCTCGCAAACGACCAGCTGTGAGCAATCTATATAACTATAAATGTATCATTGAACCTGTTAATGACAAAATAGGTATTTTCCTTTGCATCCACAGTGTAGCACTGAACTACGTCATTTCTGAAAATATCGTTCCATCCATACAATTTGTATAAATGGAACGATATTTTCAGAAGTGGTGTAGCTCAGTGCTACACTTTCGATGCAAAGGAAAAGACCTCATAACAACAGGGTTGTCATATCTAAACTGTCAGTCCCCACTGGTAGCCATTTGGACAGGTCGTTGAAATGCCTAATATTAGGTCTTTTCCTTTGCATCGAAAGTGTAGCACTAAGCTACGTCACTTCTGAAAATATCGTTCCATCCATACAATTTGTATATATGGGACGATATTTTCAGAATTGGTATAGCCCAGTGCTACACTTTCGATGCAAAGGAAAAGACCTAATATAGATGACAGTTCGAGAAGGTTCGAGAAGGGTCAAGCATGCTATATAAGGATGATCCTGCCGTCAGTTTTCAGTTTTATGATAGACGTTACTTGTTAATGTTATCAGTTGTATAATTGTTGTTAAAGTTGTGTTGAAATAAATTGTGATATCAAAAACCAGCATAACAACGCATGTTTTTGGTATCTCAATTTATTTCAACTCAACTTTTACAATAACTATACAACTGATAACATTAACGTATAACGTCTATCATAAAACTGCCAACTGACGTCAGGATCATCGACTTATATAACTTGCTTGACCCTTCTCGAACTGTCCAGATTTTTCTTGACGTGGAATGTCATTTGATAAATGTGACTTTCTGGCTTTATTCCCTGATTCTTGATTTTTAGAGCGAGTCTTACTTAGGCAGGTCCTTTAAAGGTGTCCTATTGCTCTGCAATTAAAGCATCTCCTGCTTCCATTTTGGCTGTTTCGTTGCATATTTTGCACGGTATTTAAGATTTGTGAGAGGGTAAGTTGGAGAATAGTATTAGTATTGACTTCCTTAGTTTCCTGGGATTTAGTTTCTCTCACTTTTGCGCTAGATAGGAGTTTTACCGCTTCATATTCCTGGGCTGCAATCAGTTTCTCCCTCAGCGTCTTGTGATGTTGTGGACGAAGAGTTTGCTGCATTTCCACATCTTGTAGTCCATCAATTAATGCCTGTAATCCGATTTGTTCTTGGAAATCTTTGGGCGTCAGTGCCTAGGCCAGACGAATCAATCTTGTCGGCCTCGAATTCCTGTCGACTCTCATTATATTTCTGACTACAAACCTTTAGCTGGCTTTGAAAGACCCATTTCAAATGCTACTGTTCATATCTTCTCCAAAGCTTGGACGAGAGATGAATAACTGGGTTCTTCTTGGGGAAGTAACTGTAGAACGGTTGCTACCTGACCTCGCAGCGACACTATTAATGAGGCCGCCATCTTTTAGATCCAGCCATTGGCTCTAGCTGCAGCTTCTAATTGTAGTCGATACGTTTCCCATAATTTTTTTTTAACTAAGTTAGTGGCACTGGATATAAACCAACAGGCCAGTCAATTGTCAGGTGAACAAATAAAAATATTATATAACAAACTTTATTATTTTACAATTATATTAAAGTTGCTCTACCTTAATAACTAAAATAACCTGAACTTAATATGGTTTAAATATTTTGTTTATTTTTGTTTTTTTTATTTTTGTTTTTTTTTATTTTTGTTTTTTTTTTTAAAATATTTAAATTTACATTGTCATAAGCACCTTTCATGTCTAGAAATAGAGCACTTGTAGATTCATTTTTTGATAAACGCAGTTGAATATCTGTTACTATATTTGCTATACTATCCTGAGTTGAAATATTTTTGCGAAATCCAAATTGAGTAGATGAAAGTAAGTTGTTATTTTCTAAATAATATTCCAGTCTGAGTTTTATTATTTTTTCATACGTCTTAAATATACAAGAAGCAAGAGCAATTGGTCTATATGATTCAGCTTGATCTGATCTTTTCCCAGGTTTTAGTACAGGGATAATAATGTATTCGTACCATTCTTTAGGAATTGTTATTTTTCTTGTCCATATATTATTAAATATGTTGAGAAGAGATAATTTTGCATTCTGTGGTAATTTATTCAGCATAACATAGTGTATTGTATCATGACCCGGTGCTGTATTTTTTGGATTTTTGAGGGCAAGACAAATTTCATGATAAGAAAAGGGTTGGTTTAAATAATCGGTCACTGTTTGTTTTGCAATATTTTCTAATGATGGAGTTCTATGAACATATGGAGGAGTCAAGTTATTATGGAATTCTGTTAACCAGGTCGATTCATTTATGTCTATTTGTACGGTATTATTTATTTTCCTATTTTTGTATTTATTTACTTTCTTCCAAATATCTTTCATTGAAGTAGATTTGTTAAGACTGGAGCAATATTGTTTCCAGCTATCCCATAATGTCTGACCGTCAAACGCGTGGGTGGCTTAATGATCTTGCTAGTATGGCTTTTTGAAACTGTGTTTTGGATATGGTTTGGTTCGGTTATAGATGAGGACGAGGTAGTGTTTGCAGTTTCTCTGTTGCTTGCCAAAGCTAGGCTGCGAATTCTCCTTTCTAATTCAACTAGTTCAGTTTCAATTTACCTTTCTAATTATATTCTAGCCGTTTCTTGTTGTTTTAAATTAGTTTTTAAATTCTCTTGCTGTTGTGCTAAGAGATCTATTCGACTGTTCACTTGATCTACCGGTTGCTTAAGGTTTTTTTAATTTGAAGCAAGCCATTTATAATCACCACCTTTGCTTTTCTATGCCTCTTCTACTTCTCTTTTTGCCCTTCCCTCTTCTCTTCTTCTTCTTCTTCTTCTTCCTTTCTACGCCTTTCCTTTTCCTTCTCTTCTTCCTTCCTACGCCTTTCCTTTTCCTTCTCTTCTTCCTCCCTGCGTCTTTCCTTTTTCTCTTCTCGCCTCTTTCTCTCCTCTTCCATCTTCAAAAACCATGCTGGTGGGCTGGAAGTATCGATCCATATCTGTGGACCTAGTATTTACCATGAATAGAATGCTCGAGTACCTTTTATTTTATATCCCACCGCTGACACCAATGTTTCGCAGGTTTTTGGTATCTCAATTTATTTCAACTCAACTTTCACAATAACTATACAACTGATAACATTAACCCAGACAGCACACCAAATCCTTTCGATATCTACTGGACATCCCAATATCCACTGAATGTCCAGTCCATGGTGGATATCTATTTTATATCCATGAGATGTAATTTATAGACATTCAAATGTCCATAAATAATAGTAATTATATAGCAAATTATGAAAAAATTACGCCATTGTGGCTAATAGTACCGTTCAGATATTTAAAATTAATTTTTTTAAGGTGTATTCAATATCCTATGGACATCCACAAAATATATCAAAGTCTAGGCGCGAACGCAAACCATGGTGAATATCCACTAGATGTAATTTTTGATTTTGCTTACTAAGTATAGATGGCGACACCACTTTTGCTCGTTGTACTCATGCTCAACCCGCCGTAATTGAGTTTGATCGAAATTGGTATCTCAATCAGACTCCATTAGAGACTGGAGTCGAAAATTTCCATTTATTGCTGAAAAGTCCTAATAAGGATGACTTTATCCTTAGTGGGCAATATCAAAGGCAGAGTGTTGAAAATATTTTGAGTGTTGAAAATATTTTTTATCTCTGCTATTTTCTTTCGACGTTATTCAATAATCATTGGTTACTTATGAACCTCTACTAAAGATACCCATAAAATATTTTGCTGAATATCTTCGATATCCTGGGATATAGACGGACATTTTGATATCCATATTAGATCCACTGAATATATTGGATATCCACAAAATATATTCTGTGGATATCTCTGGAATTTCTTGCATTATCTGGAAGATACCCATTAGATATTTTGCTGGATATCCATAGGATATCTTCTATATTCTGGATATAGATGGACATTTGGATATCCATATTAGATCTACGGGATATTTCTGATATCCTGTGGATATATTGGATATCCACAAAAGATATTCTGTGGATATCTCTGTGATTTGGTGTATTGTCTGGGTAATATCCATGTGGGTGTAGAAAAAATTAATATTGATAACGTAAAAGCGGATACTTTTTTGGATTTGCATCCCAATTGTGCAAATAAATTAAAGGTATAGCCATTATTTTAAACATAGATTCAGGATAATAAAAGTTTCATGGTGTGGCTATTTAATTTAAATGCGACATAGGAATGTATATGGTCCGTTTATATTGGCCTGGCGTATTCACATTTTAGTGGTGCAATAACGAAAGTTATTTAAATATTTACGGACTGTTTTAAAAACTACTGCAGGGGTCGATTCTCGACTCGTAGGAATATTTTCCTATAGGAATTTTTGACATTTTTATATACATTGAAAATTTATGACATTTTCCTACATATAGGAAAGTGTCACAAATTCCTATAGGAAAAGGTTCCTACAAGTCGAGAATAGACCCCCAGGTATAAAACAGTAAATATTATGGGCTCTCAGCACTCGAGTTAAGTTTCACGGAAATGTACAATCGTTAATATGTCCTCTAATATCCCCACTTCAAACCATTGCATTCGACAATCGGCAGGCAGGCGATAGACAAATATTGTTTTGGTCAGACTCAGGATATTTGGAAGAATTGTTGAACTTGATATTATTGTAGGGTCTCATTACAATTAGAAGAACATAGCTACGTCATCATTTGGCAACGTAATTAATTGGTGATCGCCGCCTATTGGGGGTTTAGTGGAGTGTTAATCTTCTATATATATAAAATTGTTTGTCCTGACTGACTGACTGACTGACTGACTGACTGACTGACTGACTGACTGACTGACTGACTGACTGACTGACTGACTGACTGACTGACTGACTGACTGACTGACTGACTGACTGACTGACTGACTGACTGACTGACTGACTGACTGACTGACTGACTGACTGACTGACTGACTGACTGACTGACTGACTGACTGACTGACTGACTGACTGACTGACTGACTGACTGACTGACTGACTGACTGACTGACTGACTGACTGACTGACTGACTGACTGACTGACTGACTGACTGACTGACTGACTGACTGACTGACTGACTGACTGACTGACTGACTGACTGACTGACTGACTGACTGACTGACTGACTGACTGACTGACTGACTGACTGACTGACTGACTGACTGACTGACTGACAGACCGACCGACCGACCGACCGACCGACCGACCGACCGACCGACCGACCGACCGACCGACCGACCGACCGACCGACCGACCGACCGACCGACCGACCGACCGACCGACCGACCGACCGACCGACCGACCGACCGACCGACCGACCGACCGACCGACCGACCGACCGACCGACCGACCGACCGACCGACCGACCGACCGACCGACCGACCGACCGACCGACCGACCGACCGACCGACCGACCGACCGACCGACCGACCGACCGACCGACCGACCGACCGACCGACCGACCGACCGACCGACCGACCGACCGACCGACCGACCGACCGACCGACCGACCGACCGACCGACCGACCGACCGACCGACCGACCGACCGACCGACCGACCGACCGACCGACCGACCGACCGACCGACCGACCGACCGACCGACCGACCGACCGACCGACCGACCGACCGACCGACCGACCGACCGACCGACCGACCGACCGACCGACCGACCGACCGACCGACCGACCGACCGACCGACCGACCGACCGACCGACCGACCGACCGACCGACCGACCGACCGACCGACCGACCGACCGACCGACCGACCGACCGACCGACCGACCGACCGACCGACCGACCGACCGACCGACCGACCGACCGACCGACCGACCGACCGACCGACCGACCGACCGACCGACCGACCGACCGACCGACCGACCGACCGACCGACCGACCGACCGACCGACCGACCGACCGACCGACCGACCGACCGACCGACCGACCGACCGACCGACCGACCGACCGACCGACCGACCGACCGACCGACCGACCGACCGACCGACCGACCGACCGACCGACCGACCGACCGACCGACCGACCGACCGACCGACCGACCGACCGACCGACCGACCGACCGACCGACTGACTGACTGACTGACTGACTGACCTATCAGCGTACAGCCAAAACTACTGAGCCTAGAAAGCTGAAATTTGGAACATAGGTTAATTTTATAACGTAAGCATCCGCTAAGAAAGGATTTTTGGAAATTTTAACTTTAAAGGGGGGAAATGGGAGGAAATGGGGGAGAGAGCTTTTAATGAAACTCTTTGTTCTTTAAAGTTAGAAATATGAAAATTTAAATTACAGCTACTGAGCATAAATAAATAATGACGTGTTTTAGGGTTTTTGGATTTTTTACATTTTAAGGGGGGAAAACGGGGGTAAAAGTTTGTAAGGGACTAACGATTTTTTTGTTCTCTATGAAGTTAGAAACATGAAAATTGGAATTCCAGCTACTGACTACAAATTATTAATGACGTGTTTCAGGATTTTTGGATTTTCACATTTTAAAGAGGGAAATGGGGGGTGAAAATTTATTTGGGAGTATCCATGTTTTTGGTTCTCTTTAAAGTTAAAAACATGAAAATTTGAATTGCAGCTGCTGAGTACAAATTAATAATAATATGTTTTAGGGTTTTTATATTTTTACATCTTAAGGGGGCAAACGGGGGTAAAAGTTTGTATGAGAGTATAACTTTTTTTGTTCTCTTTGAAGTTAGAAACATGAAAATTGGAATTGCAGCTAATGAGTACAAATTAATAATGACGTATTTTAGGGTTTTGGATTTTCACATTTTAAGGGGGGGAAACGGGGGGGTGAAAGTTTATTTGGAAATATCGATTTTTTACAGAAAGGAACTTGAAAATTGGATATGTAGGTTCTCATCATAAATAAATAATGAAGTGTTTCATGGTTTTTGAATTTTCACATTTTAAGGGGGGAAAACAGGGGTGAAAATTAATAAAAATTAATAAAAAATTATAAAAAATTAATAAAAATTAATAAAAATTAATAACAATTAATAAACATTATTAAAAATTTTAAAAAATTAACAAAAACTAATAAAAATTAATAAAAAAGAATAAAAATTAATAAAAATTAATAAAAATTAAAAAAAATTATTAAAAATTAATAAAAATAAATCAAATTTAATAAAAATTAGGAAAAATTATTAAAAATTAATAAAAATTAATAAAAATTATTAAAAATTAATAAAAATTAATAAAAATTAATAAAAATTAATAAAAATTAATAAAAATTAATAAAAATTAATAAAAATTAATAAAAATTAATAAAAATTAATAAAAATTAATAAAAATTATTAAAAATTAATAAAATTTAATAAAAATTAATAAAAATCAATAAAAATTAATAAAAATTAATAAAAATTAATAAAAATTAATAAAAATTAATAAAAATTAATAAAAATTAATAAAAATTAATAAAAATTAATAAAAATTAATAAAAATTAATAAAAATTAATAAAAATTAATAAAAATTAATAAAAATTAATAAAAATTAATAAAAATTAATAAAAATTAATAAAAATTAATAAAAATTAATAAAAATTAATAAAAATTATTAAAAATTAATAAAAATTAATAAAAATTAATAAAAATTAATAAAAATTAATAAAAATTAATAAAAATTAATAAAAATTAATAAAAATTAATAAAAATCAATAAAAATTAATAAAAATTAATAAAAATTAATAAAAATTAATAAAAATTAATAAAAATTAATAAAAATTATTAAAAATTAATAAAAATTAATAAAAATTAATAAAAATTAATAAAAATTAATAAAAATTAATAAAAATTAATAAAAATTAATAAAAATTAATAAAAATTAATAAAAATTAATAAAAATAAAAATTAATAAAAATTAATAAAAATTAATAAAAATTAATAAAAATTAATAAAAATTAATAAAAATTAATAAAAATTAATAAAAATTAATAAAAATTAATAAAAATTAATAAAAATTAATAAAAATTAATAAAAATTAATAAAAATTAATAAAAATTAATAAAAATTAATAAAAATTAATAAAAATTAATAAAAATTAATAAAAATTAATAAAAATTAATAAAAATTAATAAAAATTAATAAAAATTAATAAAAATTAATAATAATTAATAAAAATTAATAAAAATTAATAAAAATTAATAAAAATTAATAAAAATTAATAAAAATTAATAAAAATTAATAAAAATTAATAAAAATTAATAAAAATTAATAAAAATTAATAAAAATTAATAAAAATTAATAAAAATTAATAAAAATTAATAAAAATTAATAAAAATTAATAAATATAAAAAAATAAAAAAAAGAATGAAAATCAATAAAACTAATAAAAATTAATATGCGATCAAAGTCGCGAGCAAAGCCGCGGGCAATAGCTAGTATTATATAAATATAGGAAATATTAACAACTTACTTAATATTTTTTAAAATTTAACACGTAGCTACGATTAAAGTAAATACTGATTTTTTATAACAATATTAAATGTATAATGTATTGTTGTTTTTGCATTAAATACAAAACCTAAACAGTTTGTTTAGTTGCGTGACAGAGTACCTAATAACTCTAAGCAACAATAAAAAAATAATTAAAGGTAAGATTCCAATTTTGTCGGACATTATAAATATTTCAATAATTTTTAAGTTATCCATTTTCTATCCCAGCATGTCATTAAATATTTTCAAGGAACTATTTCTCAAGACGAGACAGACTTCAAAACGCGACGCGACAGCGAGAGACCAAAAGCGGTCTCTTCGCGTCTGAACACGTAATTATATTGAAACACATTTCGGTAGACGAGACCGACTACAGCAGATTTAGTATGGCAATATATGCCGCCTTACTGCTGTCTCGGTCTCTTGTCGTTTGTCGCTCGTTCCCAAATTGTACCTTAAGCCTTCTTAATCCAAGGGTCCGCGATTCGAACCCCACCGTCAGCAGGCATTTTTTTTAAATTTATTTATTTAAAAATAATTCTGATCCATATGTAGGATTCTCCACTCTAACCATTCACTGTTGGGTTCTAATTACCAGTTCTGATCCTAAAATGGCGATGGGAAACCGTGACAAGGCCTGTCTGTAGGCGTGTATTAAAGTACTAACACTCCTGCAATATGGAGTATTAGACTACTAGTTATACTACTAGCGATGTTAACTTAAAATTTTTAGTAAAAATTAAGCTCTATAAGGGGATAAAGCCTATTGATTCTGAACAAAAATTGAATAAAAATGGGAGGTTAAGAGGGTCTGTTAAACTGTGAAGAGTATAATATAGAATGCCAAGCATTATATATCGTCATTCTAGTTGGAGGGTTAATGAGCGTACATTGAATTGTATATATCCCAATTTCTTTCTCTTTTGATTTTGATTTTATATAAAAATTACCTTATGCCAAAAATATCTCTCATGCATGAATGTCATAATATATACGTGTATGTAGGTGTCTGGTGGTATCTGTGTGTCTGTATCCATGATACCTCAAAAATGTATGCAGAGAAAAACAATTAATTTAAAATTTAAGATTTAATCCATCCTCTAATGAGTTGATTAGATTTTGGGCATATACAGAGTCGTTTTTCTACTTTAAGCAAAATGTCTGTTATTAACGCTTGAAGAAAAAAATTCGCAAATAAAAGTTGCTAGTGATATAAAATTCAATTAAAAAATAAATGAGAAAAGTATGTAGGTATTTGAATTTTGACCTACCCTGTACAGATTTGTTTCGAAATAAAAAATACCGTATCCGCATAAAATGTAGACTAATATCGAAACTATTTTACTACAAAAGATTGGTTTTCAATTGTTTCTTTTGCAGTATATTGAGATTAATAAGATTTTCATATAAAATTGGTATTAGCGTATACTCTGTATGATCTCATACTATTTGGTATTTTTATAATGGGAGGGCATTCCATTTAAAAAACCTAACTTTGATATGTTCTCTTTTTTGGAGAACCCTGTATGATTAAAATTACTTTTAAATTGTTATCTTTTCGGATATACATCTCGTTGTGAAAACAAATTTAAAAAAAATCAAATAGTTTTGGCTCTATAGACCGAAGCGTTACCCGTTGCCCATCCTGTACATAAGTCATTACCTTACAAGGTTCATTTCTCAAAATTTCAAATAGACATATCTGGAAAGACTTTCTGACTTGTTTGTTTAGAGAAAACAAAATATTAAAAAGTACATAGGGAGAAACGCATATACTCGTATAAACTTAGCCAAAAATATTAAACTTTGGTAAAAAGTGCTGTTTTATTTATAAAGTAGGTATTTATTATTAAAATTAAAACCACTATTTACAAAGTATGGCAGCAAGTTAAATTTCATTTGCAAATAAACGTATTTTTTAACCATATTTTGTTAATAATATATTGAATTATTTATTTATTTAATTAATTTTCAAAACGCGCGTATAAAAATTGTATTTATTCCGGCCCTGTTCCGCATCAAACTGTTACTAATACACATAACAAAGGTTTTATAGCGCCATCTGTGAAATTACCTTGAACTTCTTAATGCACATATTTCTACAAGCTTTGGATACGGCGTATACCATCTTTCATCTGCGTTGCACCTAGCCGATTAGATGAATTAATAATTAGCTTTTATTTCAAACCAAGCTTTCAGGAAAACCGAACATTATTTTGAAGTGCGATTTGTTTCATTTATATAATATGTTAGTTGTGCGGGTGGTAACGAAAAGAGAACGTCTAAATATGTTCAGTTTTAAAGTAAATACGTCGACAAGTCGAGGGTTTCTGTGTGGTTTGGATACCGATGATCAAAGTTATTTTTCGAGTATTTTTAAAAAACTTTTTTAATTTCTTTACAACCCGTAGGCATTATTCATGAACTGATTTCTATATTAAATTAATGCTACGAAGTATACTTTTCCCGAAAGCTTCGTCAAAAGTAACCTCTGCATATACGGGGAATTAACATGGGCGATCGCCGGCCCGTACGATGGTCCCACAGATGAAGAAAAACCAACTACCTTAATTTATAAAAGGATTCCTCTAATACACTCTTTATAATGCTTCTAATTTAAAAATTGCTCCTGTAAATCCGCTATCAAGAACGTATTCTCAAAAGTAAAGGACAAAACACCAACGTTATTCAACAGCAATGTTGTTATAGTAGTTAGACCTGTTCAGGGTGCAATGGATGTTATATAGGACAAACGCGACAATGGTTGAGACAAAGAGTCACTCAACACAAAAGCAATACGGGACATGAGTTTGACTACACGAATATAAAAATTTTAGGAAAAGAAAACAAATAAGAATAGGTTATTTCTAGAAATGTACTACATTAATAAAACAAAAAACTAAGTAATATTTATTGTAATATTCTAAATCAAATTTAAGTATCACTCGATACAATATAAAAAATCTGATGTGTCCAACACATGACTTTCCTATCTAATTATTATAGGCTTTTTCCGGTTATTTTGTACAACCTATTGCAGCACCTCTATAAATGTTTAGAGGATAAACTAAATATATACATTTTCCACATACATCTAACTCGAAACATTTTTCTATAGATATTAATTAAAAACGAAAATACTGAAAAATTTAAATCTAGCACTTTTCCTCCAATTTTTCCATTACGGTCCATTTTAGAAAAATCATGTAAAAACAAAAATTAAAGAGATCGATATCGCAAACAACTTTTAGTTTAACAATTTTCTTAAAAATCAGAATTTTGCACATTTTGTCAAATTTCTCGAATACGGACCATTTCAGGAAAATTTGGCATAAGACAAAAAGTATAGATAATAATATTAAAAGTAACTTTTATTTGAAAAATTTTCTTCTCCAAACATAAATAACAATTATATTCCATAAAATATAAAAACGACCTCCTATAAAGTACCCCCAGATGTTCCAACTTTGTCCAAAATCTAATCATTTCACCCAGGCCGAAATAAAACTTAAGTTTAAAATTTAATGTTTTTTCCTTTATCCGTTTTTGAGGTTTCTTCAAAGTTCAAAATTTGCACATTTTCTCAAATATTTCGAATACGGTATATTTTAGAAAAATTATGTATAGAATAAAAATTATAGAGAATTATATTACAAACAACTTCTATTTAAGCAATTTTTATAAAAAATTATTTTTTTACATTTTGTATAGAACAAAAATAAATAAATAACAGAAAATATTAGCGTCACCACGGAGGCAGTTATTTTCCTAGTAATCACTGGGAATGTTAGCCGAGTCCATAAATGTGTGGTTGGCTTCTTGAGTGATCTCCTGTTGATTTGATTTCATCGCTAGTTCCATTCTCTTTTGAACTTGGCTGCACCGTACTGATGAAAACCAATAGTCAGAAACAAGTGTCTACGGTTTGCCTTTAGGCCTTTTTTTTTTCATTTTTTTGCGGTATTTGCCCAATAATCCTTTTATCATAGCGGCTATAACTGCCTCCGTGGCGACGCTAATATTTTCCTAGTAATCACTGGGAATGTTAGTCGAGTCCACAAATGTGTGGTTGGCTTCTTGAGTGATCTTCAACAGAAGATCAAATCAACAGATTTGATTTCATCGCTAGTTCCATTCTCTTTTGAACTTGGCTGCATCGTACTGATAGACCAATAGTCAAAAACAGGTGTCTACGGTTTGCCTTTAGGCCTTTTTTTTTCACCACACTAAACCTTCTCTTATATATTTAGTGCGCTGAAAAAATGTAAAAGATAAAAGGATTATTGGGCAAATACCGCAAAAAATGAAAAAAAAATGCCTAAAGGCAAACCGTAGACACGTGTTTCTGACTATTGGTCTTCATCAGTACGGTGCAGCCAAGTTCAAAAGAGAATGGAACTAGCGATGAAATCAAATCAATAGGAGATCACTCAAGAAGCCAACCACACATTTGTGGACTGTGCTAACATTCCCAGTGACTACTAGGAAAATACTAGCGTCGCCACGGAGGTAAGTTATAGCCGCTATGAAGATGCATCCAAGCCCAGGGAAACTAAACAAGAGAAGGTTTAGTGCGGTGAAAAAATGTAAAAGATAAAAGGATTATTGGACAAATACCGCAAAAAATGAAAAAAAAAAAAAGATGCCTAAAGGCAAACCGTAGACACGTGTTTCTGACTATTGGTCTTCATCAGTACGGTGCATTTTTTTTTTTTTAATTTTTTGCGGTATTTGCCCAATAATCCTTTTATCTTTTACATTTTTTCACCGCACTAAACCTTCTCTTGTTTAGTTTCCCTGGGCTTGGATGCATCTTCATAGCGGCTATAACTTACCTCCGTGGCGACGCTAATATTTTCCTAGTAATCACTGGGAATGTTAGCACAGTCCACAAATGTGTGGTTGGCTTCTTGAGTGATCTCCTATTGATTTGATTTCATCGCTAGTTCCATTCTCTTTTGAACTTGGCTGCACCGTACTGATGAAGACCAGTAGTCAGAAACACGTGTCTACGGTTTGCCTTTAGGCATTTTTGTTTTTTTTTTTTTTTTCATTTTTTGCGGTATTTGCCCAATAATCCTTTTATCTTTTACATTTTTTCACCGCACTAAACCTTCTCTTGTTTAGTTTCCCTGGGCTTGGATGCATCTTCATAGCGGCTATAACTTACCTGCGTGGCGACGCTAATATTTTCCTAGTAATCACTGGGAATGTTAGCACAGTCCACAAATGTGTGGTTGGCTTCTTGAGTGATCTCCTATTGATTTGATTTCATCGCTAGTTGCATTCTCTTTTGAACTTGGCTGCACCGTACTGATGAAGACCAATAGTCAGAAACACGTGTCTACGGTTTGCCTTTAGGCATTTTTTTTTTTTCATTTTTTGTGGTATTTGCCCAATAATCCTTTTATCTTATATATATATAAAAGTAATTTCATAAAAAGTGATATTTTATTACCTTGCAAGAGAGATAAAATGTCAAAGTTTTAAATAGTTTGATTCTAATTTATAAGTTTTTCAACTAGGTATAAAAAAGCCCTACAAACGTTCTGCATACAAATACTTTTCATTTTATCCTTCCTTCATTATTCCTTGCAAACAAATATTAAAAATAATTTTAAACCTTAAACTATTCCAAATTTTTATAGGTCGGTACTGGTTTTTAGAAATAACTATCCATAACTGTCGTGTTTGTATATAAAAAGCGTTCTGGTTTATCTCGGACTACTTTGGATCTTCCAGTCCACTGTTCTGGTTTCGTATCCGAAATAATCCGTGATTGTTGTAAACAGTCAAATGTGTTTATGTTTCGGAGTGTGGATCGACTCAGACTGTTTTGCCCGCGCATGCGTTTTTGAAGTGTTATGAATATTGTATTAGCTTTTAAGACCATACCGAAAATGTACAATCCCAAATTGTTTATTTATGTTTGAACTATGAAGACTAGAGAAAAGGAGGTGAATCGGCAATGGTCAAATTTCAAATTTCCGTCCTTTTTATAAAGTTGAGTAGCTTTACACAGAACAACTTTCTAAAGGTTCTTTGAAATTGAATGGCTGTTGGATTAGCACAATTACTATTTTGCTGTCTTATAAGACCAAACAAATTTTGTAACGGATCTTGGTTTAAACGTCTAGTAAAAAGAAACTTAACGTTTTGTGTTTTAAGAAAATCCTTGACCAACAGCAATAACATCTCATTTAAAAATGTCAGTTGAAAGTCGAGACCCTTAAACGCCAAATTATATTTCTTCCCGTCTGATGTTTTTGATGAGTTTAAAATATCAAATAATAAAATAAAGCAGTTGCCTGGGCTTCATTAAACAAGTTACCTAATTCGACGTACACATTTAAAGCCGCTGAAACTGTAAGACTAAATACCTGACTTGCATATTTTACCTTCGTTTTTTCAAAATTACTAGGAAATATACGCGTATCAGTTAGTTAGGCGCTGATCTAGTAACTAACGACTTATCAATATTATAAAATTGCGTAATATATGACCAAGAAACTATTTTATTAGAAACAAGAAAAGTATGTTTCAGTAGAGAGTTGGGTAGTATCCGGATACTTCTGTATCCGGATACAGTATCCGGATACTCTATGTGTATCCGAAAGCTGTATCCGGATACTTTTCAAATTTTGTATCCGGTATCCGTATCCGTGATCAAATTTGTAAGTATCCGGATACCGGATACTTTTTTCGAGATTCGGATACTTTTAAATTATTTACCACAATCGTAACTGATCCAATCCATATTATCTCTATTAAAATATACAGTGTGTCTACTTAAGTTGGAACCATATGGAAAAAAAATTATTATTGATTTAAAAAAAAAAAAGTTATTCTTGATAAAAAGTCCTGCATGACCCAAAACTTAGTAAAGTACGTTTATTTTTGACAAAATCGAAAATTTTCATTAAGAAAATTGCTAAATTCTTTACAAACGTCAAGAAAAGCAAAGCGTATCATGTTTATAGTAGAGAAGAGAGAAAAAATTATGGATTACCGTAATTAGGTGGATCAATGCAAAATCTAGAAAAAATCGGATTTTTCAGATAGATCAGTGTAATTGCATATTTGAATGTAATTTTCAATTTTAATCAACTTTTCTTAATGAAAATTTTCGATTTTGTTAAAAACAAAATTCATATTTTTTGACAAATCTCGTATATGGCTTGAAAATTTTGATGTCTGATAACTGTATTTTAAGTTTTGGGTCATGCAGGACTTTTCATAAAGAACTTTTTCTTCCAAAATCAATTATAAGAATTTTTCGCTATATGGTTCCAACTTAAGTAGACACACTGTATAATCGAATTATTTTGAGCTACCCTGTATAATTAGAAATGAAATACGTACTTTTCAATATTATAATATTTAAGACACAATTGCAATAGGTGCCTACTTAAATAAAAAATAGTAAAATAATTATTTTATTATGATTTGTAGTTTTGTTTGGTGCACCCTGTAAAATTTAAAATAAAGCAAAAAAACTTCTCATCGCCAAGGATGAATTCGACGATTCACCCAGTATAGACAGTCCGGATTCAGCATCTTGCGGCACCTTTTTACAGGAAATATCCTGCCCGGTGTTAGCGTCATGAACTTGTGGAGGTGTTCCATTATCCCAGTTATGTTTCAGTTGGTAAACACAAGAGACGGTTGTTCAATGGTTGTTCATGTGTTTTTATATAGTGCAATATAACTAAACTTTCTGTATCAGTTTTTGTGCCTAACTATACGCAAAGGTAAGTAGGTGTAGGCACCTCGAATTTTTTGTTTTGTAAAATGTCTCATTACATTATTAATTCTTAAAATGTAGTTGAGAAAATACATGTATGACGTTGTTGCTCATAATGTTACTGATGATGTGTTATTCATGTCGTCATCAACATCAATAAAGTATACAGATCTGACAAGATCAAATACGAGCCTGCTTTGCATAAGCCAGAACAAAACATTCAGCAATCTCTCACTCCTCCTCCTTTCGACGCTCTCGACTCTACCAAGTACCGCTCGTCGGAGGATCCACAAAAAATGGATTGTCGAATACATCTGACACTGACGAGAATATCGAAAGGTTGTATAAACATGGCAAGTCGCGCCAACAACGAGCTTATATCGGTAGATTTATATGGACACGATACTGGCTGGTTTTTGGCGCGGTTCAGTCGCGACTCGTTTTATTTACACGCACCTTTATGTTTTATTGTTCGTTTAAATGTTTTATATTCATATTATAAAAATAATAAACAATTTACAATTTATTGAGTAGTTTTTTTCCTGTTTCTATTATATCGCTTTCCATTTTCGATAATTTATTTATGCCTAGTATTGTTTATTGTTACTCGTAATCAATTTTATTGCATAATTATAACTGTTAGTATGAAAACATTATTTTAACTCAATTTAAAAGTATCCGTAAAAGTATCCTTTAAAGTATCCGGGTACTTGTATCCGAGTACTTTTTAGGTGAAAGTATCCTAAAAAGTATCCGAATACATTGTAAGTATCCGTATCCGGTACTCGGATACTTTTTTCCTGTATCCGACTCAACTCTGTTTCAGTAAGATGTTTCTCATAGCCTTGATAAGGTGAGGTGTATCGAATATAAACAAAAATTATCGTCAAAAATGAAATAAGGTCTCTCAGGGGTTATTTGCAAAAAGTTTTTAAATTGAATATTAATGAAGCCCATATCACTTACGGTAACAATAACGTTCAGTCCAATATTCCTTAAATTTTTAATAGCATCAAAAACTATATACTTTAACTCTAAACCAGAGCATGTACTATTGTAAAAAAATATAACTCAAAGGTTGCTTCCAATTAGAGAAAACCCCCCTGACCAACAAGACGGTGGCTATTCCTGCTGGTTTAAATACTCTTTTCCCATTGCCTTTATGCTTAGCTCATCCACACACAGTACACAATATTTCTCCATCTCATTAAAATTGTTAGCTTTAATTTTAAGTGTTTTGAACACATTGGAGACTTCCAAACCTGGTTAAATGTCTATCCCACGTAATAATAAGATTCTAAGGGATTGCGGCCCAGGCAGGCAAAATAATTTAGTTAGAAGTGTTTTAAAAACCTTTGGGTCAGAGAAATATAGTGATAAACATTTAAATTTAAATTCGTCCGAATACCTTCGACCTTTAGCTAATTTCATACTTTGGGTAATCTAAACATTAATAAATTCTGCGAGTTTTTTGGATGGGCACAGTGAATACGTACAAGTTTTGTACTGTTCGAGAGTAATCGTGTCTTCCAATTTTTCTTGAAGCTTCATTTCAAGATTGTTACATTTATTAAGAAGGACCTGTTTATCTCTTTTCAACGCTTTGTTCTCAAATTTCAGGACATTGTTGATCTCCCTTAGGTTTTCCTTTCTTGGGCTTCAAAAAGTTAGTTACTCTGATGTTTGGGCACTCCGTAAAGGAAAACGTATTGGAGACCGCTGTATCGATTCTGCCTTATCGGAAGAGATGCCAATGGTTGAAGCTGATGGTTCCAAAAGCTAATATAAAATACTCGTACATGGCACTCGAGAGGTTTCAGTGCTAGAAGTCGATGTACTTGGAACTGCCTCGTCAATGATGCCACTTGAAACGAATTTGAGTGGAACAGCATCTTTTCGCAGTATTTGTCTCTTTCCTTTTTAGAACATCCGTGGAGAAAAATGAACATCACAAATTATATAGCTTTCACAAGAGTGTCTACTTTGTATAATAAATCTGGTCTATAACACGCTAAGAGCCAAGAGTTCGCTCTGAAAAAAGATTTACACTTATTTTTCATTTTATTTAACCTGATAGCTTCAGACTTCCATTGTCTGGGATAGAGTATAAATTTTGGGATAACTAATAAAGCTCGGGAGATAAGCAATTAAAAAACAAAATGTGGATGCAAATATAAATGCAAATATTCACAAAAAACAGTCAAAATATGCACTAAAAACATATATTTTTGAAATTAAATGTGAATTTAATAGGTAAAGCAAATTAACTAAAATTAACTACACTTTGAGATCGAAACCGGACATTTAGGCGCGATAATTATAATTTTTCAATTTTTTCTAATTGGTATATTCATTAAAAATTTTGGTCTTAAGAGATTTACTACAATAAAGTTTAATAAAAAATAGAATATTATTTTTATTGATTTAATAAAATAAACATTAAGGTATATATGAATAATAAGGGTATAATTAGTGTAATTCCAGAAAGATATTAGAGATTAAATATAGAAATGCCGAAAATTACCTAAAGTGTATCATAACAAGCAATTATTACATTAAGGTATTTATAAATAATAAGGGTATAATTAGAGTAATTCCAGAAAGATATTGGAGATTAAATATAGAAATGCCGAAAATTACATAAGGTGTATCATAACAAGCAATTATTAGAGATAATTCAGTTTTAATAGGTCATTATACTACCTAGCATTGGTTTTAAATTCTGAACATTACCTAAAATATATCGTAACAAGAAAATATTAGAGATAATTTAGTTTTGTAGGTCAAAAAAGAAACATTTTGATTCTTAAAAAAAGGTATTTTTGTATATTACTCGCGCCCAAACCATTTATAAATAAATAAATACTGTTAAATCGACTACTTTTAATTGCATCGTTGTTTTGCTAACCAGCATGTAAAAATTATTTTCTACTCAAGTAGTATCATTTGTTAATTAAATGTTAATGTTCAGTTTCATAATGATATTCATTATAGCACTGGTTTTTCATTATGAAACTGAAAAATTGATTAATAGAAACCTATATTTTGTAATAATCATGTAAGCATCCAGTTATTTTACCCAAATAGTTTTTGACAGTGTCTGGAAGATTTATGTTCTGTGTCAGTTTAGATCTTCGATTTTAAAATATCTAAGTAGGTATTTTAAATTTGAAAAAAGATGTCCAGCAACGATAATGTTCCATGTACACTACTCGAAATTAAAGGTATAAAATGTATAGTTAACATTTAGACTGGAAGCTAACAAAGGAAGTATCATTCTCTTCTAAAAATGTGTTGCTTTGAACAACTCTCAACCAAATTGAAATACTCGAAACACAACTGAATATTAAACATAAAACTGATATGTGAGAGAATACCCAAGATTGCTATCATATAAAAAGAGAAAGTCCAAATGCTATAGCGGAAAATAATCCAAAACACTTTTGGGAAATAAAAAAAAAATTTATTATTTAGTTGTCTTAGGATCGATTCCACCGTTGTGTTAAACGGAGATTAAAATAACGTTGTTAATGTAAAAATGTCATTTTAAACTTCGTTTAACACAACGGTGGAATCGGTCCTTAACAAATTGTCATAAAAAATTAGATTATCTAAGGTTTTGAGGAATTAAAAGCATTATAATTTTTAAATTAATCTATTTTCGATTGAAGAACTGGTTCTTGGTCGAAGAAAAAATAGGGTATGCAACTCTTATGTAATGGCTATTAATACATGATCGTTGCATAATATACTATTATTAAGATATAGCCTAAGTACTGTGGGGCAACCCACCCTCCCTCAGATTAAAGATACAGAAAATATCCCGAAGTAACAGCTAATTTAAAACACCCTGTATTTGACTTATGTATTATACTTTATTTATATTACCTTTCAACATCTTGAGGAAATCTGTAAAATAAATGTGCACCGATATAAGATTTATTTTTGCAGTCTTATGCCGCGTTTGAGAATCCACATCGGATGCATTTTTTACATCTCGAGCGTTTTTTTATCCACATCTGACACTTCTGTCCCATTACATTTACGTATACTGAATCACGTGATCAAAGATTTACTACAGCTTTGTTCCAACACACACACAAACCGTAATATTACGGTCATCGTCATGCGCAGTAAATAAACACCGTTCGACTTTGGGCTTTATTGATAGGTTTTTATTTACTGCGCATGACGATGACCGTAATATTACGGTTTGTGCCTGTGTTGGAACAAAGCTTACATCTCAGATGCATCCGATGTGGATTCTCAAACGCAGCATTTATAACTACAAACAATCCAGCGTTTTTTTGTCTTCTTCCATAACTCACACTGTCACAAATTTGGGTTTAGTGTTGTTGGGGGTAATAAACCACAATAAATATTACGAATGGGGCATGTTCAAAAATTTTGAAATTTTTTTTATGAATAATAAAGTTGAAAATAAAACTACATTTTTTTTAATTTTTTTTTTTATCTATTCATTTGCCGGAGTTATGAATTTTTTTTAAATTTATGACGTCACCGGGAATAGACCAATAGGAGCTAGCGCACAGCGTTGCCGGCTAGAAGGTTTACGAGAAGTGATGTACGTTCGTTTGTGTACTCATTCTTACTTTTAGACTTCTAAAACATCGTTAAGGCCAAGTTCAATGACAAGTGACGGCGACTTTTTTATCACAAGAAATACAGCTCTGAACGATAATATTTTAAAAAACTGTTTTCATAAATGGGTTCAAAAAACTGTAAAAAATGATGGAAAGTCTATGGTTTGTTTTACTTTTAATGCATAATATTTTAATAAGTGATATTTAAAAGTTATGGACTTTCCATCATTTTTTATAGTATTTAGAAGTTAAGGTGAGTACAGCACCCCCTTATAATTTTCGGACAAGCATATCTCAAAAAGTAATTTTTTTTAAAGTTAAAATTTTGGCCAAATAAATTAGGCAATAGTATCTAGAATATGCTTATATTTTAAAGTTTTAATTATTTTCAGTTTTCAAGAAAAAAAATCAAAGGGCTTTAAATTTTGAAATATCACAATTAAAATAAATGCGTTCTTCAATAGCAGTATTCTTAATATAATCCCCAAATTTAAGCTCTTAATCTCTTGTTAATGATTTTTTAAAATTCGCCGAAATTAGTGGCTAAAACGCCTCGTTAAGTGCTATTTTTTGGTTTAAACTAGTGTAAACTGGTGTAAATCATTGAAAGCAACGAATGATGACTCAGAGTGTACGATACGAAAGTTACAGTCGCGTTACACCAGAAAGCAGCACTTAACGAGGCGTTTTAGCCACTAATTTCGGCGAATTTTAAAAAATCATTAACAAGAGATTAAGAGCTTAAATTTGGGGATTATATTAAGATTACTGCTACTGAGGAATGCATTTATTTTCATTATGATATTTCAAAATTTAAAGCCCTTTGATTTTTTTTCTTAGAAACTAAAAATAATTAAAACTTTAAAATATAAGCATGTTCTAGATATTATTGCCTTATTTATTTTGCCAAAATTTTAACATTTAAAAAAAAATTACTTTTTGAGATATGCTTGTCCGAAAATTATAAGGGGGTGCTGTAATCACCTTAAATCGCAACATGTAGGGCCCATAAGATGCTGCCATCTGAACAGACGGAATAGACACTAAAAATTGAAAAATTGCAACATCGCTCCATATGCAGACGAATGTAAAATGGCTTAGCCCAATTTGACCATGTTTATGGGTGAGGGGCGAGGTGGTGTGCGGGGAAAGGTTGCAAGTAAATAAATTATTCTATAAATGCTATTTTCTGTTTGGAAGTTTTGGAACACAACACAAGCATGTTTGTTTTGAAAGTTTGACGTTTATGGTTTGACGTGTCATTTCAATTTAATGGACTTTAATAATTTAAAAGATGCAATGTACTTATATTATTTATATATATTATTGTAGATCCAGGTATGTTTTCGGTTTTTATTTTTATTTTATTTATTTGGCTAGTTTGCTAATATCACAATATTCAAATTTAGTAAAAAATAATGTAATAATATAACAATCATTTTAATAACATTCTAAATAGGAAATGTAATTTAACTGCAATTGTTTTGATAACAATATTTGCATATGATCTGTGAATTTCATCTGTTTCCGAATAATTACCCTTAAATATTTGAATTTTTCTACTAACTGTATAGATTTTCTTCCAATTTCCTATATTGTTTGTCCACAAACTGCATATAGTTATTACTTATCAGCTTATATTTTGTTTTAGGTATTTGTGTTGATTTTTAACAAATGATTGCAACATCATTTATAAACATTTTGCAGAGTTTCATTGACAATTAACTCTTAGTTATCTGAATCCTTACAACTTACAAGAAACATAGATAAGGACATCATAGGCAAACAGGTAAATGTCATATTAATTATTGCAACATTAACAATCATTAATATAAATTAAAAATAACAGGGGACCTAATTTTCTTCCTTTGATGTGGTTAATTTCTTCTGATCAGAACAGTGATTCTTTTGTGCCAACTCGACACATTACATACAGAATAGAGAGAGACATTACATCAAAATCGAGGTCTGTCGAACAAAGATAGGAGTCTCGATAGGAGACATACTCAAAAGATGAGAATCCCACTAATGTTATTTAATTTTAATCTTTCTGACCTGATACTTAGATAATCTACATGCTACCCCAATGCATGCTTTATAGCATAGATATAAAAACCACCTTTATTCCAATACTATTTAATTTTATTATCGAATGATTTTGATCAACAGAATCAAGTGCATTTTAAAGAAATACAATTAATTTTGAATTGTACATATATGGCGGATTTTACAATAGGCAGTTAAAATGTAGACTTAGTTTAAACTGTGAACCTTGTTGTATACTCATCGGTTATTGTTAAACATAGTTTTAATAATGACATTTGTTTTTTAATATAACTAGTTAAAAATAAAACTCTTGTTAGTTAAAATATGTTTAGAATATTTTTTGTACATACATAATGTATTTTGTAATAATTAAAAATCATAATATTCTTGTAAGGAAGTTGGAATGCTTAGGGTTTGATCAGTCGCTGTTGAGATTATTTTCATCTTACCTAAATAATCGTTTTTATTATGTCTTTTACAACGGATTTTCATCTTCACCCCTCACAGCAACATCTGGAGTTCCACAGAGCTCCAATCTGGGACCACTATTATTTAGTATATTTATAAATGACTTGGCAATAAATTTAACCTGCTGTTCGCTGCTGACTTAAAAATATTTACCTCAATCTCATCAATTCAAGACTGTTACTTTTTACAGACCCAACTTGGGAATCGTTGAAAATTGGTGTAATGAAAACAAGCTGAATAAATGTGTCTAAATGTGAAGTATGTTCCTATACTAGAAGTATTATATATCTATAAGTTCTTGTAGCTTTCACAATAAACATAGGTATATTGATTAACAAGGTGGAGTTTGATTATTTATTTAACAGCCTACATTTATCGGACTTGTGCACAAATTGAAGATTAAGGTATATTATTCAACCAAAAAGTTACTTTTTCGGATTATATTGAAAATACAGTTGCTTCTGCGTTGAAAAGCTTAGGGTTCTTAATTCGTAATACTCGTTCTTTTACTAACTCTTAAAGCTTGGAGATCCTTTACTTTTCTTTAGTTCGTTCCAGGCTAGAATATGCATCTCTTATCTGGAACCTTATTTACAATATTCATAAAAGATCATTGGAAAATGTTCAGCGGTGATCTCTCAAGTACCTTTCTTTTAAAATAGATGAGCTGTATCCCATTCGAGGTATTGAAGAATCTCTGCTTCTTTCGAAAATAGAAGGGTAGTTTCCAGTGTTACATTTTTTTATAAAATATTACATAACACTATTGATGTACTATTTTTGATAAATTAAATAAATTTTAATGTTCCCCAAACAGCCATTAGATATCATAAAACATTTTATACAGCAAGTATTTGAACGAACTTGGGAAGAAATTCACCTATAAGGCTAATGTGCTCAAATTTTAATTAATTTTGTTCTGATTGGGATATTTATTTCGACCATTAGTTGTACTAATTTGTAGCTAATATATTTAGGATTCTTTTTTCTTGCTGTTGCTAAAATTATTTTCTGTCGAAATATTATGTTTAACATATATTTCATGTATTTTGTTCTGTAAATGGATTAATTTGTTGGGCAATAACATTATTTTTATTTTATTAAGCAAAAAAATTTTTATTTTGATGCACCTACCACCTTTAAAAGTTTGTCAGTATATTAACGAGAAATCCTATATAATTCCCAAAGAAAAATATTTTTGGAATAAATTCCGAATTCTATTTATTGATATTTGTTATTTTTTAGGTTCAGTGACTCGAAACATGATGATCAGCTACACCAAGAATATCCTTGATACTTTAAAAAAATGGTACGAGATTAAGCAGATTTGATGCTATGTCACATTGTGGTGCGAAGACGTGGCTTGTATAAATTTGGGGTATCAGTTGATAGAAAACAGTACGCAAAAATTAATTTAAATCTGCAGATGCGTCAGAGATAGCCATATTCCATACCACAATATGTCATGCGTGATCTCGATGAGATTTCATCGGCTAAGTATCATTCCCTCTGTAATGTTTTGTATCATTAGGAACACGCAACATTGTAAACAATTATGACCAGGGTTTTCTGACCTTTTCCCTAGGTCAGAGAGAATAAATGAATACTAAATAATGTATAGTAATAAAGATTGAAAATATATATACTTTTAAGAGTTTTATTATGTCAGCCATAGTTTTATACCAAAAATGAAAATAAACTAAAATTATACATTAAAAATACATTCATAAATAACTATATTTATAACACTCATCGACTCTCTCCTGGCTAAAATATGACTTATCTATCTATTAGGCTCTGTTCCGTCTATTTTTTGCCTTTAGCCTCCTTCTGACACTTCCATTCGTTCTTATTCAGTGTAGTATTCACATAGTTTTCAGAATATCAAGTGTTATACCTATCTGATGCTTGGTCCTGCAAAGTTCATCTTCAGTACACCTGCTTATGTGACATCTATCTCGATGTCAAGTTTGATTGAACACCCGTTTCTTGCCTATTACTCTTATACTTAACCAGAACTAGCTTAGACTTGAAAGCACATGTCTAATTCGGCCAAAACACAGCCTTGGTACACAAATATCTATTTTACCGCTGGTGGTTTCATTACAAAAAACTGGAGTAAAGGGTAAAATTATCTCTTGTCCAGTACACTCGTATAATACACTTGAGTATTGCCTATATTATTTTTGATTGAAGACGTATACATTTAAAAATGTCGTTTACTTAAAAATAAACATTTAATTTTGATATTTTATTTAACTCGATCAAAACATTAAATTATTATATTCCATGGTTTATACCGGACCTGTATGTACTCTAGTAGCCATGGAGTAGCTGACAGTGTTGCCGTCAGTTGCAGCCACATATCAGAGACAACAGAGACGTGTAACTTAATAGGAAAATATGTTCGGTGGTCCATTTAAATTACTTATATGACCCTCTTTTTCTTTTACATTGATCTTTACATATGTCTATCTCTCTCCAATAAAACTAACACCATTTTCAGAGGGCGCTGGTGTTGCTGGTTTTTTGACGTCGAAATATCGATTAAAAGTATTAAAACTGACAACTGACAATGTTATGAATGTTGTTATGAACATGTGCATTTTATTAAAATTAATTTAATTTGGGCCCCGTATATTTCTTTTAGTCTGATTTTGTTGTTTAATTAATTTTCTTTGGGGGGGAATGTTTATTTTTGCATATTATTTTTTGCATGAAGCAATTTCTGGAACCAAACTCGCGTTTTTGTACACATTTCTTTCTAGAGGTAAGTAATTTCCAATTTATTAAGAAAACCACTGTATAATGTGTGTGTTTAATAATATATTACACAATGATTATAATTATTTTAGGTGAATTGGAACAGAGATCCATTGTTACAGCTACTTGTGTTCATTAAGTAGGTAGATGAATGTCTGGACAGCTTTAATGGCAGCACAAAGTTCCTATCTACTAGAAAAGTAGATTTAAATATATACAGTGGCACGGTGAACTTCGGGTCCCGTTTTATGCGTTTTTCGCGTGTCACCCGTAACTTAAAATTTGTGAAATTTTTGCAATTTGATTGTTGAAGGTGTAGCCGATATTTGTGATAATTTTTGTTGAAAATTCTTCAGTGATTAAATTATGATTTTTTCATAATGGTGAATTGTACCTCGTGCTTATCGGCTGTTAGCAGAACAAGACCGGCTGTTTCATGTGAAGGATGTAAAAACGAATACCACGTTATCTGTATTACAAAAACAGAGAACCTAATCGAACTTCTACAAACTATACCGGGGCTATCGTGGAAATGCCCAAAGTGCGTGAAATTCTGTATGGTTCTCGATCCTCGAGGATTACAGGATTTCGTGGAAGAAAAAATTAGTGGTGCAGTCAGATTACTAAAGGATGAAGTTTTATCCATAAAGTCTGATATTTCAAATGTCACTTCCTCGTCGTCATTCCAACAACCTCTCAAATATGCTGAAGTATTAAAAGATAAGTCGCAACCTGCTTTAATTATTCGGCCAAAAGACAACAAACAGTCAGTTACTCAAACCAAATCTGACATATTGCGTAACTTTAATCCAACTTCAGAGAATCTTCAGCTTTTTAAAGTAAAATCAGTTAAAGATGGAGGACTACTAATTGGATGTCAGAATAGTTCTGACAATGAGGAGCTGAAACGAATGATGTGTGATAAACTGGCGGACTCCTATGATGTAGAAGAGGTATCTGGATTTTTTCCTAGGTTACGAGTAGTGGGTATGACAGGGAATTTTTCAGAGTCTGATCTGCGCAATCACATTCTAAATGGTAATTCTAGGATATTCTCGAGCGACTCATATTTAAAAATATTAAAAATATATCCAACAAAAAAGCAACCTAACATTTGGCAGTCAGTCATACAAGTTACTAAGGCGGTATATGAGCGTGCATTGAATTCAGGAAACCTATTTGTCGGTTATGATAGTTGCGTAGTATATGATGCTGTTGAACTATTCCGCTGTTATAAATGCAATGAATTTTCTCACTCCTCACGTAATTGCAATAAGGCTGTTTCCTGCCCTCTATGTGTAGAAGCACATGAATTGAAGGACTGTAAGTCTAGCGTCAAAAAATGCTCCAATTGTGCGAAACTAACCAACAAGAATGTTGACATCAATCATGCGGTTTGGGAAAAAGAAAAATGTACAGCATATTCCGAGATGTATAAAAAATTTAAAGATAAGTTATTTGTCACAATTTAACAATCAAATATTTCGCATACTCCCCCCGTACATGTTCCACAGGTAAAATCAGATACTAAAATAAGCTCAAAAAGTTTATCTATATTTTATCAGAATACCAGAGGATTAAAAACAAAAACTAATCTGATATTTAATTCAATAGCTCAAAGCGATAGTAGGTAGCGTTTTTGTGATAACTGAAACTTGGCTTGACTCATCAGTTAATAATTCAGAATTATTTCGAACTAATTTTTGTATATACAGAGGGTGGATCGGAATTTTTTGCAAAACTCTTTGACTAGAGGTGGCGGTGTAGTAATTGGAGTACGTGATTATATTATTTCTGAACAAGTAAATTTAAATGAATATTCTTTTCCTACATTTTTATATGTTGATATAGTTCTAGTAAAAATAACCATGTCATCTCATCATTTGTTTTTAATAAATATATATATTCCACCACAAACGCCCCATACTGAATTTGAACATTTTTTTGAATCTTTGTGTTCCTTAAATTTATTATATAACAGTTTCTTGTTAGTTATCGGTGATTTTAATATCAGCAAATATGCGGAATATCTTAGTAACGGCAAAAGTAACAAACAAATTTCAATAATCAATGACTTCTCCCAACTTTTTAATTTATCTCAGTCTAACTTTATCTTTAATGATAATAATATAGGCTATTAGATCTAGTCTTCTTTAATGATAAATGTCTAGTAGAAAAATCGCTTGATCCATTTGTAGTGGAAGATAAACACCATCCTGCTCTGGACATCACTTGTTACTTGGAAGTAAAAACTAACCGTAAAAACAATCTGGAATCGTCCTTTGAAAACTGTTATAATTTCAAAAAAGCCAATTTTCCACTAATGTACAATTTAATTTCCAGTATTGACTGGGCATTTTTAGAAGCCTTTAATAATGCAGAAGACGCTTGTACATACTTTTATGGAAAGTTATATAATATTCTTGATAAATGTTGTCCCAAATATTCCTGCAAGCATCAAAACAAATATCCAGCGTGGTTTAATAGAGAAATAATCAATCAGTTACGAGTTAAAACTAATATGTGGAAAAAATACAAACGAAAAAATGATTTAGAAGCCTTTGAAGACTTCAAACGCATAAGAGCTGCTTTACAATTAGAAATAGACATTTCTTACAGAGCATATATTAAAAAGACTGAACAAGAGATATCTAGTAATCCAAGTAAATTTTGGGCATTTATAAATAGTAAGAAATCACAATCCAAATCCCCTCAAATAATGTCTTATGACAACAAATCACTAAAAACTCCATTAGATATTCTCAATGGATTTGCTGACTTCTTCAAACAGTCCTATATTACCTCTAGCCCGTTTATTGCTAATTCAAATTCACGACTCAATGTTCCGTCCTTAATGTCAATTGTTTTACCGAAAAAGAGGTATATGAAGCTCTAAAGTCTATTAAACCTAAAAAGACAACTGGTCCAGACCATATTCCAGCTTTTATTTTAAAGGATTGTGCCTTTCAACTTGCTCCTCCGTTAGCCACCCTCATAAATATATGCCTCAAGACATCAACAGTTCCAGATATTTGGAAGACCTCAAAAGTATGTCCAGTTTTCAAAAAGGGGGATAAAAGAGATATAACCAATTATAGACCAATATCCATAATATGCAATTTCTCCAAAATATTTGAAATTTTATTGGAGAAAACCTTATATCATTATGCAAGTAAAATGCTATCAGTCAATCAACATGGGTTTATGAAAGGTCGCTCAACAGTTACCAACCTGGTTACCGTCACACAATACATTGCTGAATCCATTGATGAGCGCGCCCAGACTGATGTCATCTACACAGATTTCTCAAAGGCATTTGACAGACTTGACCACGGTATTCTTCTTGGAAAACTTACAGGGTTTGGGTTGTCCCCCCCTTTGATAAATCTCTTTCAGTGCTATCTAGTAAATCGTACTCAGTTTGTACAGCTTAATGGGTTTAAGTCTGTCAAATTTGCAACAACATCTGGAGTTCCTCAGGGTTCCATTCTGGGCCCGTTACTATTTAATATTTTCATCAATGATATTTCGAGTGTAATTAAAGAGCAGTTTTTACTGTATGCAGATGATTTAAAATTATACAAGCGTGTGACAAGTATTGGCGACTGTGAACAACTTCACATGAACTTAAATCTAGTGGTTGAATGGTGTAATAATAATAAACTTGAACTTAATCCAATTAAATGTAAAGTTATGTCTTTTTCTCTAAAAACCGACCAAATAAAGTATAATTATTTAATAGATAATGTCTCACTTCAGCGACCAGATACTTTTACAGATCTTGGGGTAATTTTTGATCCCGGATTGACCTTTATATGTCACATAGATAAAATGATTGAAAAATCGTATCGTATGTATGGTTTTATAACTCGCTGCACCAGGGATTTCAAAGATGTAGCCACATTAAAAACGTTATATTACTCTCTTATAAGATCAAAGCTTGAGTATGCGTCTGTCGTCTGGAGTCCATTTTACCAACTTCACACGGATCGAATGTAAGCAGTTCAAAGGCGGTTTCTAAAATTACTGTGTTTAAAGGAGGACGGTGTTTATCCGCCAATCGGAATACCAAACCAAAATATTCTTCAAAGATATCACTTTTTAAGCCTCATAAAAAGACGTGAATACCATTGTTATGTGTTAGGTTTCAAAATTGTTAACGGTTTAATTGATTCTCCTGAACTGTTGAGAAAAATTGATATCTGCATTCCGAGAGTATCCTCTAGAAATTCTAACATATTTCACATATCTGTACCTCGCACAAATGTTCTGAAAAATTCTCCATTTCATACTATTAGCCGCGTTGTGAATAGTGTGAGTAGTGACATTGATATCTTCTCATGCAAACTCAGGGAAATAAAATGTCATTTCCTAACATAAAAAAAAAATGTATTGTATTGTATTTTACCTACTAGCTGTTTACTAATTTTTGTATATTTTGTACCACTTAGTCTATATAATGTATGTGTTCTTTTATTCCTGCTCTGTAATTGAGATTGCCTGTAGAGCATTGTAATAAATAAATAAAAATAAATAAATAAATAAAAGTAAAATGTATGCTGAGTAAAAAATCTGCACATGTAGTATTGGCAAAGGACTTTTGAAATGATTAGAGATTAGCTATTTCTTACATACACCTACCTCTAACAGCCACTCTAAAGGAAGAAAAAAAAATTGAATCACAAAAGGGCAGAATTTTAAATCAGGATGCATTGGAAAATAAATTTGGGGACATCAGGTCGGTTTTGGATTTTATAAAGAGATCAATCTCAAGAAAAGTTAATTTATCCTGCAGAACAACCAGTAGTTTAAGTAGGATTTGCTATAACTTTATTAGAAATTTTCTTTGATAATAAATTGTAATATAGGTACCAATTATTGTTTCAAATGAAATTGAAAAAGAGTTAAATATGAAATTAGATTTTTCATGATTAAAATGTTATATTTATTCGAACATTGTATAAGGTAATCTATAATTAAGGGAATAGGTATACCCTGGTGGTGTAAGAGAAAGGTAAGGGGCAATGACAAAAAAATTACAAAAATGTATTTATCTTTAAATAGTGTTTATTATTAATAATATTATTTGCTATGTTTGAAAAGCACCTCCTGCTTCCGAACAGATCGAATAGATTAGCTACTAGTTGGAGAAGGTCCACCTAGTAACCAAATTAGGAGACTAGGAAAACGTTTACATGACTTGGGACACAACAGGAATGCACACACACAAGATACACAAACAAACAAAATAACAGGGGTAAGCATTCAGCAACGTCCTGTTTAAATGATGATAGTATGTCATCCTTCATTCCCTTTTAGAAGGCATGGCATATAAATCTATTGATCTTGATTACTATAAGAGGAGTTAGCAGGGGTCTAGCAGGTTTCGATCCAGTTTACAGGATGGGAACTTACTTGACTCGGGCCTTATACATTTGTGTTGAGTGTATGTGTGTTTCCATGGTTTCTATTAAAATAAACAGTCATAACATATCCATACCTTTTTGCCAGACTAACATAAATGACATTTGTTCAAATGACACTTATGATAGTCTGGCAAAAAGGTATCGATACTATACTTTATAAAATATTTGTTACATTAGTTTTTAAATATATTATGAATATATAACAACTGTTACTTTCTTTGTAATTTGTCACAAAATGATACGAGGTACTTTCTAAACGAACAATTGTAGTTTGTTTTTCTGTACCTTACAAAAATATAATTTATAGAAAAAGAGTTTGGTGTATTATTTTTCCAAGTTTAAATATTTAATAATCAATAGAATTTTCAAGTTTTTTTTAGCGAAATTTACAAGAGTAATAAAAACTATGTTCACTGTTTATATTAAACTGATTAAAACTTCCTTTATTAAAATGATTATTTATGTGATAAAAAATTTGATGTTATTGGAAGCTTTTATATTTTTTTAATATACAGTGAAACAATAGTTTTTGTTTCTCCTGTAAATTTGTATAGAAAAACTTTATTTCTGAATCCATGTTTGAATTTCCCGCCCTAAAGCATTTTTAATTTTCCCGCTATTTACTAGTGGCGCCATCATAGACTGGTTATGGTTACAATCGCCAAAATAACTTTTACCGAACAAAAAAAATACATTGAGTTACACGTCTCGCTGGATTGTCTCTGCACATATTCATTAGTGACATACGTTTTATAAATTCATCGTGTTAGAAATTTGTTGACATAAAGAGATAGAAATTTAAAGTGACTATTACTTCGAACACAGACATCGATAAAGGAGATAGGAATTGTCATTTTCATGCACGTAGAATTGAAGGCGGCCATCTTTTAAAAAAAAGCGACCCACGCACTTGCGCATTGATTGTATATTGAAGTGTACAGGATAGGACTACACATTTAAACATAATTCGAAAATATTAAGGATTTACTTACACAGTAGAACTAATAACCTTAAAAATTCGTAATAGAATTTTAATTTTCTTTTTTATGGATTTTAAGAGATTTCTAAAAATAAAAAACATCATAGTCTTTTTTGAAACTTTATTTTAAATTAAATAAAAACAGAATATATTTAAAATACCATTTTATATGAAATGAATACAACAATCCAAGGCCGTCATATATTTTGTAGCAAATAAATCTGGAATCACGTGATTTAAACAGAACTTTTACATTAAAAACTATCATTTTGTATGTAATTATTACATGGGAATATTGATTGCTCAAATCTTGAAAGTATTTTATTAAAAACTTCAAAACTAAGTAATTCAAATATATTTGTAATATCATTCCAAAGTACTATGGCATGCACTTGAGCATACATTAAGAATCATCAATCAAAATAAATAAGAGATTATGGGCATATTCCTACTAAAGAATATAGTAAATTTAAAACTATTATAAGAAACATGTAGTCAAATATTTTATTAAAAAAGGGAAATAAATCCAAACTTTAACGTTTCCCTTCGAAAAACAACTACTTCTTTGGCTAATTCCGCAGCAGACATTGAATTATATCCAAAGAAAACAACAAAGTTTAAAAAATTCATATTTCAATATTCAAACTTTGATCTTGCTTACCATAGATAACGTTATTCTTGGACCGGTTTTGTCCTTATTAGAACTCATCAGCAAGGAATAGATATTCTCGATTTCGGTCACTAAAGGAATCTGAAAGAGCGGTAAATTCACCCGCTTACATGGACGGAGGTTGTGAGAGAATAAGTAGTAACAAAGCTTCAATTTTGCCAAGTGCGAAGGGTTTTACTTTTTGTCTTGTGTAATAAATACTACAGTAAATATATTATAACATTATGTTAATAAACTTAAAACATTTATATTACATTAGAAAATGGCACCAATAAATTATAAATAAAAAAAGCTATTGAATAAAAGTTAATAAGGAACAAAAAATACAAATTTAGTTTCTTAAATTTTCATTGGTGTATGAACAATGTCTTTAAGGTTTTTATTAATCATGATATGTGAGTTTCCTATAAATAAGGGTAGATACTCATAATTATGATTATTGATTTCTCGAAACAAGTTTTCATTTTAAACTAATTGAAAATGAACATTTTTTAGCAGGTAATTGATTATGTGATTAAAAATACTTTTTTTAAAGATAATTCGACAGTTTTACACTATATTACCCCATTTTTTTCTAAAAATAATTTTCAATAATTTTTATTAGCTGTTGCGCTAGAAAGTGAATCTTGGCCAGCAGAATATTTTATAATTTTTTTGCAATATAAACAATGTTTTCTGAAATATCTAACCACTTAATTACATTCTGTATAATTATTTTCTAACATACAGTAATTTAACTTTTCCATCCTGGCTCCAGGAAAACGGTATGGAACACAATGCCATTGAATAGAGAGAAATAGAATAATATGAATGAGTGTGGACCGCAACAGCTCATGCTTGCCATCGAAAGGGTATGGTAAAATCAATTACTATCTTTATCGCTCTCACATCCAAATACAATTAAATGTCTCATCTTTATTACGCCTGATGCGTCGGCTTAACATACTGTACATTTTTTGACAATGTGAACATCACTATATTTAAATAAATAATGTTTATTGAGCAACTATAAATACATTAGTATCTCAAAATGAATGAATTCGGCTGAGCCGTTTTTCAAATGATCCTCATTATGACAGAAAAAATGTTCACAATATCATTATTTTAAATTAAATCATTGTCTTTAAATAAGAGCTTGCCTCATAGTCAACAAAATGATTAAAATTCAAATTATTAAGTTCTGAATTCAACAATAATGGTGCTACGTATCTGAAACAACCTTGGAATTTTGAAGTTCTATTGCTGCGTTTGAGAAACCACATCGGATGCATTTTTTACATCTCGAGCGTTTTTTTATCCACATCGGACACATCTGTCCCATTACATTTACGTATACTAAATCACGTGATCAAAGATTTTTTACATCTCAGATGCATCCGATGTGGATTCTCAAACGCAGCATATGCATTGGTGTTGTAAAAGTTTTCACTCTTAAATTTACGTTGTGTAAAGTTGATCTTTTTAGTAAGATATTGTGGAATTTTAAACATTAAAATTAAAAATAGATATTTTACCCTTTCCTGAATTTAGCTATTTATTTAACCTGCGAATGTATGGAGAAACATGATTTCTATAAGGAATATTACAAGTACATCTTATACAAGAATTTTGAATCTTCTGAAGTTTCTCTAAGTTATATTTAGTAAGAAAGTGGTAATAAACTATAGGTACTGTTGTTGTACTTTTTAGTGTCATTTGTAAAATGTTGATGAGGTCCTAAAGAATACAATAGCCATTAAGATTCTTAATGTCATGGTACAAAAGTAATCGTAGTCTATATGAATGGAAATTTTTTACAGATAAAGGATTATTGTTTCATCCATACCAAGCCCTAGAAATAAAATGTAATTACATCATACAATTAAACTAATACTATTCCATATACTGCAGAAAAATAGCTCTCAGTGATCTGTACTAAGTTTATATATTAACAGACAGTTTACATATTTTTCATATAAACTTATTACAAACTTTATAAAATAAAGTCTAGAACACCACTATTCTTCTTCGGTCACTGAATAACATAACTGCTGTCAAAGGTTTTAAGTGTCTTTATATATTCTATTGCAGCTTATATTCCAGACATCCATATAGTCTCCGTTTTTTGAGACAAAGGCATTTTCCATTGAAATCTAAAAAGATTTCGAGAATTTAGTAAATCGAACAGTTTCTCAAATGTCCTTACAGAATTAATAGTAATGTTACTTAGTATTTGTAATTTCTAAATTCGTTTAAGTGTACAAACCTTCATGTCTTTCTCAAATCCATATGGGCCACTCTTAATTTGCTACCCAAACGTAACCTTCTGTTTGTTAAATATAATGCAACAATTTTATATAATTAAAAACAATAATTTCGCCATTAGTTTCGACAATTATAGTAAGATTATCCCAGTTATTTCAAGCCAACTTAAGTATGTGACATGCATCTAAAATTATAAAAAATATACTTTTATCTATGGCGAATGCAAGAAATATGGAGTTGCAGTGTCAATATCAAAGTTGTATAGTCCATCAAATGATAATTAGGTGATGATAACTCCATATTCATGCAATTTTAGAAGAGCCTATAACGCCACGTTTCTTCTTTCATTACCATCTAAACCCTTAATAAAAAATAACCAACTGGCAACTTCTATAATTCCTCGTTAGATTCTGAATTAATAATATTCGTTGAAGCTGAAGGTTGTAAATTTCTAAAAATAATAGGGATAATTAAAAATTTTTTATCACTTTCTTAGAAACTATAAAAAGAAACAAATTGATAATTTTATGTATGTATATATATATATTTACTTCATAACACTAATGTTATAAAAATCTTCAATTTTAGGCATATTTATGGAAGGTATTGCATTATTTTTTTATTGTATCTATTCGTTTTGAAACGATTAAATCATCTTTATGAAAATGGGAGGAACAAATAGCGTTATTTGCACTTATATTTTCCAATGATTTCTTCCAATAGCTATTAACCAAGAAGCATACGCCTTTTCCTCAATCTAAAAAAAATTATAGCAATATCAACGTTAGATACCTACATACAGTTTGTTATTGTACTATGATAATTCGTTTTCTAGAAAATGAAAATATAGTTTAAAAAATGTGGTGAAGAATACGGTTCTGGTAGAAAAGATGTCTTACTTGTGGAATGTAATGTTTTTTGAATCCTCTTTGTTTAAACAACCAAAAACAAATCAAGTATTTCCCATTTTGGTGACATATCACTTTAGTGTCACAAAATTACAGATTTGACATATGTTTTAAATAAAACTACAGATGATATTTCTTGATTTTTGGAAAAAAAATTGCGGATTATAGTCAAAATTCAAAACAATGGCCTTCCCAAGTTGGAACTATTTTTTATTGCGGATGTTGAAAACTACCTATTACTTGATAGAAGCGTAGTAATTTCGATTCGTGGATGCTCTTTTGTGCGTTTGTCGAGAGTTTGATTTCATTTATCGCAATTTTATTTGTGTTTTTATATTTTACATAGGTTTTAAGCGTTTTATTGATTATTTATTAAAGACTATGAGCATATTGCAGAAAAATATGTATTTTAAATCAATAAATATTCCTAAATTTTATGTTGTGTTTACTGCAACAATCAATAGATAAGACAACTTAGGTTTGTTTGGCAGAAGTAGTGATATTAAGCTGAGAAGCAAGAATGTATATTCTTTGATCTGTGTCAGTTGGCCGGGAAGCGATTTTTTTTGAAAAATTATGCTTTCATTTCAGGCGACATTCAATTCATTTTTTACGTGCGTTCAGTTACGTAATTTTTTTAAATATTTTGATATTTCAGTATAACAAATATACAATTTTTTTTGTTAGTGATGTTTTCTTGTGCAAATATGGGGAAAATGTTAGGGGTGGTACATTTCATGACGAAAAATATATTTTTTAAGTTGTCTCTCTATAGGTAAACATACTGCATTTTTCCAAACAACAAAATATATGGTTTTAGATCACTTCAATTTTTCATAATATTTTTCTCGAAAAATGCTGTTTTTCAATTTTTTTTTTGCGAAAATTTACTATAGAAACTAGTTATTTTTGGGTGTTGACAAATTTTTGCAAAACTCGTACCTGAACTCGGCGAACAATTCACTCATGTTCCAAAAAATAAAAAAAATGAGGTTAGAAAAAAATGATTATATTTTGAAAAAATCCGCACTTTTTTGTAAAGAATTAGTCTCTACCACATTCAAAATGGTTCTATTTTTTTTCTAAATGGCTTACTTTTTGTGACACTAAAGTGTTATGGACCCCCCATTTTATTAATTGTCTATAGTAAAAACTTCTAAAACTCTTTTAAATTCACTAAAATAGCGAATTTCGAAAAAATCAAGACTAGTTGACAATAGGTCTTTTCCTTTGCATCGAAAGTGTAGCACTGAGCTACGTCACTTCTGAAAATATCGTTCCATCCATACAATTTGTATATATAGAACGATATTTTCAGAATTGGTGTAGCCCAGTGCTACACTTTCGATGCAAAGGAAAAGACCTATAAATGACACTTCTGTCAAAACACTACAACAACTGCGCATGTGCGTTGTACGCTTAAATTGCCAACATGGCGGCCTACATGGTGTGATTATTTTGAAACACCGGGGAAAATTGCCTTTTCCTATTCCAATGAACTGGAGGGGGGGTAAAATGTCAATGTACATGTTGTACTATTAGAACTAGGTGCGACTCTATGGGCGCAGCCATTTTTATTGTTCATCTCACTATTTATGATAACCATTTTCTGTTTCACATTGTTATTGTTCAATCCACAAGCTGGTGGATCAGACAATAACAATGTGAAATAGAAAATGGTTATTTTAAATACTTCCGAGTAAGATGAAAAGTAACCTATCTTTGCCCATAGAGTCGCACATCAAGTCTATTGACAAGCATTCTACCCCACTCCACTATCCAAATCTGTGACTTCGAATGAAAAAAAATCGATAATGCAATTTTCTAACCTAAAAAAAATCGTGATGATATGTCAAACAAAATTGAACTTGGCCTTTAAACAAATATCTTTTAAATATATAATATCAAATGTTTTTTGAAAGTAGTATTTCTGTTTAAACTTTTACCATATTTAAAGTTTCATTGTTTTAAAAGTCACTTAATTCAGAAAATGGCAAAATGGCAGCACTGTGTATGGCATCTGTCATCATAGTGTCTCGATCAAGAATTTATTTGGAATTTGAGTGTTTAATTTTGTACTTTTTATAAATATGACTACGAAAAAGTGTTTTGTTCCAGAATGTGATAATGATTCACATTCAACTACAAAAATATTTATTAGTGTTCCTAGAAATTTGGAAAGAAGAAAATCAACCTTCTACTAGCGATGTTTCTCGTGAACTTTTTAATAAAAATACACCGGATTATCAAGATGTAGCAGATGAGGCTACTATAAATTCTTAGGTGTATAACCTAAAAACCCTTCTGGAAGAAAATGCAGAATTTCCTGAAAGTTTTGAAGATTCCGAATTTATTCAACATTTTGTGGAAGAACTAGTGATAAAGAAATAATAGAAAAATGTGGGTATTTAAACAAACTGGTTCCTGGATCCCATATAATGGCAGATAGGGGTTTCAGAATATTCAGCTACTTGAAAACATGGGATGCACTTTAGTAAAGCCACACCTAGTGTATCACAGAATGAAAAAAGTTCTCCAGAAGATGTACAATTAAGTAAAAGAATAGCATCTCTAAGAATACATGGTTGAAAGAGTTATAAGAAGGGTTAGTTAATTTAACATGTTAAAACCACATTCATGTGTGTTGGGTCCTTCTTGTTGATTTTGGCAATCAACTCCAACACTCTCGTCAGGGGAGGACGTTTTAGTCAAATCAAATTTCACCTTTACTTTTAACTGTATTTATTTTCACTATAAAGTACCTTTTGGTCGTATATCACAATTATTAACAACAATTTTAACACTTAAAGTAGGATGAGGCAGTAAATTGTGGTAACGGAACTAAATTAGAAGAGATGAGTGGCATGGACATGGACGTCCACTCACCCAGAACGATTACATTGCAATAATTATTAATTTGACCCTTTTATTCTAACTTCCGGCTCTCACCAACAAAAGGAAGTTCCCCTCTTACCTGATTACGCGCAATATTTAAATAATTATACCTAATTGGCTATTGCACCTGATCCATTGTAGGTGTGGTTAAGCATTTTCCAATCTACCATTATGCAACCAGTATTACACATAACTGTACATCTGGTTGAGTTTATTTACAATACATACTAATGTTTTGGATGGTTCCAGAACAATGTGTGAATTTTAAGCAAGTACATTTACTTAGTAATATCTGCATAATTGCTTGTTAACTTACAAGAACCTATTTTGTAAGAGTAAATATTAATTTAATAAACTTTTTTTGTTTGTTTTTTAATTTAATTTACCTAATTATCACTTCGAGCAAATCAAAGAGGAATGAGTACCTGTATATGCAGATTTTTTTGGGACTAAAACTACCAAAACAAAGGCACCTATTTACAGCAGTTTAAAATGAAACATTTTGACAAAAACGCCTATGTCACAGTGATAAATATTAAAAACAACCAAGTTCAGTTGAATGTGGTAGCAAAGTCTATATATTCCAATAAATCAGGTAACTACATGTGGTATCACTGGTGATAAATTTAAAAATATCACAACTCTTGCCACCTTTTTCAAAAAACCAGAAAGTGTGCCTTCTTATCAATCCTTTATGAAAATGACAACAGTGATAAATGTGAAAAAAAAAACATTTAATGTTGCTATTCGTTATTACGATAGTAAAACATGTTTGCAGTTCCGTTTATTTTTTATGAAAATCTAAGTAAAAACAACCAATGTCAAAGGGTTATAATTTTTTTTCTGTCGAACCAAATATATCACAAAATTAAAAATTGATCATAGGTCAAGCTAAAGTAATACCTTTATTAGTAGCTTTAAAAAAGGAGAAAGAATAATATTGACTTAAGTTATTATTATTAACATTGGTGATTTTTAATAAAAACTCTTCAATTATTGTTTACAAACAAAAATATAAAAATCTGAAAATTTTATTTATTAACCTTTTAATAAAAAATGAGAAAAATGAAGTAAAAAACAATTTATTTACAAATAAAAAATATATATACAAATCCTAAGAATATAAAAGTACTGATTTATTTTCCTGTAGTGGATGAAGAGGTTTCTTTAACAATCTAGCCAAGTGTACATCAATATTTACGCATTTTGATAAATTAGAGCCTTTCCAATAACACTGAGAAGATGTTACAGATGGTTCTTCCCTTCTTCTATGAAGCCACATATTTACAAACAACTGAAAAAAATAAAATGGTTAGATATGCAGTTACAAAATAACTATATAACCAGCTACAGAATGCCTTATTTTATGTAACAAGACGAGCAGAGCTTTACTAGCTCTGAACGAATCCAGTAAAGAACCTCGGATTTTCAAAACTTAAAAAAAAACAATCTCACCACATTTTCACATTTTTGAAATATAGAGCTTTTCGAAAAAAACTGCTATTTTTAAAAATACAATTTTTTGTTTAAACAGCTATGTCTCATTTTAGGCTATTGAGTATTTATTATAAAATAAAAAATTACGGGATGCTTTGTTAGCTTCAAACGAATCCAGCAGATCACCCCAGTTTTTTTTTAAACCACACCACGTTTTTTGGCTCCTACAATATTATAAAATATTCGAAATTTGACATTTTAAAAAAAATTCGCAATTCCTTGCTGACTTCAAAGTTTTTTTCTGAAAACAAATGTACTTACCACATTTTTAGGATTTCAAAACAGCCTAAACATGTGTCATCATAAGTAGTTGTTTTTATATAAAAAAAAAACATATTAAAAAACTGAAGTGTCCTGCTGACTTTGTTCCAACAAAGCACCCTGTATTATTTAAAAATAGCAATTTTTTTAGTAAAGTTTTACAATATTTCAAGAGTCTAAAAATATTCTAAAAATGGGGTGTGGTTTTTAGAAAAAAGCTTTAAAAAACCGAATTGCTCTGCTGGCTTCTTTCGAAGGTTAGCAAGAAGCACCATGTATTAAAAATATAATATTTCAAGTGCATAAATATATGGTGTTGCTGTTTTTACAGAAAAAACTTTATAAAACAGAGGTGCTTTGCTGACTTCGTTCGAAGCTATAGAGCATTTTAAGTTTTGCAAAAAACGAGCATAAAATTTTTGAAAAGGGTATAAAAATAGCCTAAAAATATAGCATATTTTTTAACTCAAAATTTCATAGGTGCTCTGCAGCATTCTTTGGTATCATAATTATTACTAGGTTCACTAACAAAATCTATTTCTAGATTATTTTAACACTTGCTGCGATTACAAAAAATGTCTATAAAAAAAATATTTATAGGAATAAAGGGCCTTATACACTGTTTATTATATGTAATATAAAAACAAAAAAGCATAATAAATATTACAAACCTTGACATGCAGCATATCCTAAGCATTTTGCACTAAAAATTTCATTTTTGTTAATTACAACAACCACATCAGAAGGTTTTTGTCGTACTTTATGTTTAGGTGTAATTTGTCTCCTCTCTTATGGAAAAAGAAATTATCCCCATATTCTTGCTTGGCATATCTAAAAATAAAACCTGAGATAAATATGTTTTACTATAAGGTGTATTAGGGGGGTGGGTGGCTCAGTGGTTAGAGCCTGTGCCTGTGGATCCAAGGGTCCCAGGTTCGAATCCCACCGTTGGCCGGAATTTTTTCATTTAATTTAATTATTTAAAATTAATTCTGATGCCTTGGTAGGATTCCCCACTCGACCATTCACTGTTGGGTTCTAATTAACAGTGCTGTTCCTAAAGTGGCGCTGGGAAACAGTAACAAAGCCTACACAGAACACACATGATTGAGAATTTAAACACAAATTTGAGACTGGCATATTAGGTATATACACCTAGGCCATAAATCGAAAAAAAAGAAAAAGAAAAAAATAAGGTGTATTGTTCCATATAAACTGTAACTACCTACTATTAAAACAAAGTCTTACCTTTCTGACTTTTGTAAACTGAGTATTGTTAAAAAATGCAGTAATCATCTCGGTAATCATATTTTCGTTTACAATGGGTAACACCACAAAGCACATCCCAAGCAGGCAGGTAACGTGATTTACACGTCATAATAACGTCACCAAGTACGTCGAAATCACCAAAAATTCGACGTGAAAATCACGTGAATAACACGTTAATATGTCACAGAGAAATGACGTGATTATGGAACGTCATTTCACGTTCTATTATGACGTGTTTTATGGAATTTCTTATTCTTACAAAATAATACACAGGTAGGTAAAATAAAAATCTTTACTCCATTACTTATACAATGTGCAAGTATTTTGAAACATATTATTATATTCTAAGAAATAATTATTTTGTAAGAGAGTGCAAAAGGGGAATTGCAACAAACTTATCTTTATATGGCAAGATGAAAAATTTTCCCTGTATGCTAGATACGGAAAATTGCATCTCCTCTAAAGAAAGGCATGAAATAAGAAAAATGTTTAAATGGCTAGAGTGAAAAGGATATTCATAAAAAGATGAAATGTCTTGAAAATATTGTCCATAAATCGTTATTTCTTCAGAACAAGTCTCTAACAGAAGGCACTTTATCTTAATTATTTTATTTTGGGCAAAGCAGAAACAATCAGAATTTGAATATGAGTAACTACTAAGTACATAACCATCCAAATAAATTTTTTTACATTCCTTGTAAGGATGAGTCTCAGGGACTGTACCATCACACAAGACATACTTATTATTTTTTCCTGAACTTGAACTAATATTTAAAAGTCCACTTTCCTGTTCATATAATCTACGACAAATCTGCTGTAGTGGTTTTGTAGAAGATTTAAGCATTGTTTTTAGTTGTCCCAAATAGTTCTCAAAAGGAAACGCTGAAAATTCATCAAGTCCTCCATATCTAAGACTATCTTTAGGGAGATGACTAAGTATATGTACATTGTAGATAACAAAATGTTTTCCATATAACTGCTCACCATGTTTTATGAATTTAATTAGAAGTTTCGCTGCCACATCACTGTTAGTCGAGGAGGAATTATCATTAGTAATGAGTAATATTATTGCCATATGAAATAGTAAAAAATTGTTATAAAGGCCTAGATCAATATTATCTTTTAGGGCTACTATTCCCGTATATAATAAAAATGTTCTAAATTCAGTGGCTTTAAAATGTGAAAGTTCACTCAAAGGTCTGGGTTTACGATTTATCTCTGAAGGAGCAAAATTTTTAAAAATCTTTAATTTATTTGAAATTGCATTTGTTGCTGCACTGGGAAGCCTTACATTTAAGTTGCCACCTACCCAGTATTTTAATAACTTTTTCATCACACCCAGGCAAATGTTATGCATATAGTCTATTGGAAAGTCTTTAATCATATGTATATTTAATTCTACTAATGGACTAATTCCAACGTGGTGTTCTTCATCACTTTGTTGTCTAAATGAAATGTTTGTTCTCTTTAAAGCAGTTAATTGATTTAAAATCATTCTACCATTTTTATATATTCCATACTCATGACATTTATCACAACATGAGTACCCATTATGACCTTTTATACTCTTTAAAAAAGCCTTCGCAGGCGAATCTGCAATAAAACTATGAATATGCAAAAAATACTTTTTACCATTAACAAAAAAACCATCATCTATTAAATTATTGCATTCTTCAATGAAATCAGCTAGAAATGAACTGATTGGGGTGGGCTTTGAAGTACCATAAAATATACCTATGGCAAAAACATACTTAACATCCACAATATTTTTAACCAATCCCAAAATTGGCCAAAAACTGCTATTTGTACTATGATATAGGGGTAAGCCATCTATATTAAAACTTACAACTAATTTTCTCTTCTTGTTTTGGTGAAAATTTAACTTATTTTCATGAACTTTCAAAAAGTGCTTCAAACCTCGTTGCAAACCTAAATGAACATATGCACCTTGATCAAGCTGTTTTTCATTAAATTGTAAAGGTGTATGGAGTAGTGTTCTACTATAAAGTGGAAGTTCTGGATGATATGGTTTAATAATATGTAACAGTTTTGTTAATGTAGAATGTGGAACATGGCAAGATGTTGCCCAATATCTTAACTGTGCAGCAAGATTTTCATTATTAACCTCAATGTTCAGTTTGCTTACAGTATTGTCTGTAAAATCACAATCTCGTCCAATATTGTCAGGTTCACTTAAATGGTCTATTGTCTCAGAGTCACTCTCAGCGTTCAAGTCTTCAGTATTATCTGAAATATTGGTATCATCATCTTCAAATTCCTCATTAGTATTTAAAGCTTTATCCAATTTTTGTGAAAATGGTGCATCACTTTCCAAGTTAATATTTGGATCCAGTCTCATATTAGTGCAAATCTGCATACACTCAGAAGCTACCTTTCTATACAAATGACGTTGCGAAACAAAAGTTTTGAATTTGAACTTATTTCGAGGCATATTAAACAATGGTGATAGTATGGAGCAACTTTCTTACAAAATAAATATTGAATACAAACTTAAAACTATCTTAAAAGCTACAAAAGGTTTACACGTACATTTAAACTGTGTAGTTCTGTCTTGCCGCCTGTCTTTTTTCAGCAGCAGTCAGGCGTTTCTGTGCATGCTTCAACCATACTTTTATTGCGGCATCTATATCAACTTCTGTCGCTGTAGGACTACTCTTTAAAACTGCACCTGAAGTAAAAACACATACATAAAAAATCATGATATTTTGTTAAGGTGGGCTATTTTTACTGCAGATTTAAATGAAACAACTTATTATTCATATTAGTTTTTAAAATGAAGCACTCAATGATAGGTACATGTTGTTAAAGGCTTCCTTTGCAATTTAACAAAAAGTTAACAAGTATACAAAAAGTAGGTACGTACCAATAATCAATTTCCTCAGAAGTAAATTTTCAAAAGCTCTCTTTTGATAGCGGCTACCTTTAAAACTGTAATTCACTGCAAGGCTATTGCATAAAAATAATTTTAACAAATTGTTTGTTTTTGTTACAACATCTCTTCCTCCGTAAGTAGAGTAATAGTTGGTCTAAAATAAAAAAATACAAATTAGCAGTGTACTTATATAAATTAATTTTAACGCAATATCATATCACGATTTGAAAACAGTAATAGGGTGGGTATCAATAATAAATAAAGTCTAAGTTGATGAAATTGTCAATGAAAAGTAAAAATCACAAAAGGTACAAGAATGTTTTTAAATGTCACTTTGTAAAATGAAATCACATATTTTTGTGCTAAAAAATTATGTACATTTTTTATTATAACTAAAACTTACCATGGATCTTAAATTTTCATTTTCCGAAAGAAATTCTTCTAATGCTATAATTCCACGGATCTCTGTTAGAGGTAGTTCCACTGGTATTTTAGGTAGTATGTTACTTTGAGACACATTCTGATTTTTTAGAATTTGTAGGATTTGCTCATTTTGCTTTCTCACATATATAATGTGATGTAGGAATGTTTTGAAATCTAAAAATAAATATTTTTTTGATCCAAGTATATAAAAAATGTGCATACTACACTTATAATAATTATTGATTAATACTGACCTGAATTTTCATTTGACCCCAGAAAATCTGATCTTTTACTCTGGTTAGATTTCTCAATATTATTCCATGAAGAATGTGCAGCTGTTTGAGATGAATGTACTACATGCTGTCTATCTCCCTGTCTATGTTCTAAACGTATCTCTTCATCACTTGTATCAACTTGCTTTGGCTGGCTAGATATGTTTGACTTACTATGGTTCTTCTTTAATGAAGCTATGAATGAAAGAATGTTTAATATAGATACTAAGATTCATTTAAAAACACAAATACATATATCAAATAATTCACAGGCACAACATTTTTTTAAAACTAGGAAAGCTGTTTTAAATAATTTTAAAGTTTAGTACAGAGGAAGTATAAATTATTATTACTTACTATTTATACTAGGTAAAATTTTAGGTGTACTTAAATATTTTGGTAGGCCCAAAATTTTAGATGGAACTGAATGACTAGGCTCGTCATCATCATCATCGGAACTTATTGAAAATAGTCTTTTATTAGGGAGTCGAATTCTTTTTACTGGTAAATGATCAGCATCAGAGTCCTCGTTTGATGTTATTTCAGAGGTTATTTCAGCCTTTTTTAATTTTTTCTTTGCTTTGTCACAGTTGTCTACAAAAATTGTAAAATTCAAAATATTTTCCAGAATTAGTTAATGATGAGTTCTTGATAAAAACTGGATACGAGGTTTTTCTACTAAATAGTAACAGCCTTATTAATACCTAGTCAAATTAAAAGGGAAACAGGCTGCTAACATTTTACTAATGTACAGAGGAACCTAGTGTTAAGTCGGATCGCCTGAACCCAGATAGCTAGGATCAATTTTCATGGAATTATTTTTTCTTTTTTACGTTTTATGCCTGTAATGCATTATTGTTACAGTTCGCATTGATTATAAACTTTACACTAAATCTATAATTATTATAAAAATGTCTGAAAAAGCTCTAATATAAAGTAATTTTTCTGTAACTAATGACTTATTTCAGTAGTTTTACCTTAAAGTCCTTGCAACTCGGTTCGGCTCCCGTCTCAATAATTGATCCGGGTTAATGAAGTTCCACTGTATTGGTAAATGTTAGTAGCTTTAAGTTGAAGTTGTATATATTATATAAGGATGTTAGTATTTAAATTTGTTATTAGCCATCAAATGCATTGCATGACTTACTTTCATGAAAATAAGTCTTAGAAATGGAATACAGCGTCCAGTTTTCATTTGGAGACTCTCCACGCCTTAAGCTCTTTTCAAATTTATCTTGATTTTTATAAGGCGGCCACCACACGCTCGATTTTCTTGGGGTCAACCACTTCTCGTGGACTAAAGATAGCCCTCCACCATCAGGTTCTCTGAATTCAACGCCTAGAAACATCTTTTACACTCGTGCCTCGGCTTAACACTTAAAAAGATTGATAACACTGTCGACTGTGTCGACTTCCGCCTTGTTTTTCACACTCGCTATTATCACTATCTGAAAACGAATAAATACAGACAACCTGTTGAAACAACCGTCTAGTATCTAGTACATAATATTATAGAAACCACTCACATATATATATATATATATATATATATATATATATATATATATATATATATATATATATATATATATATATATATATATATATATATATATATATATGTTGTAATGAAAACACCCTATATACAAATATAATAAATCTAATAATAATAACCATATTAATAATAATAATAATAATAATAATAAAAATAATGTTACAACCCTGTATATTTAAAAATTTATATAAGAAAGTCTGAAGTGAAGACTTTGGGATGTAGAAAGGATGGTTTCTAAGTGGGGTTGTTGAATGTCAATTTTGAGAGGGGATGTCAAAATTTTTTTATAGAAGTAATTTTTTAAAATAAATATGGAAAAGGAATTGTAAATCTGATAATATAAGACATATTGCATAAACAAGTTTATCTAACCAAACACAAATATAGTTTAAAGTAGTAAAATACAAAATGGTTACTGAAGATATTCTTAGTTGTTCCTGGAGAGATAATGTATAGAAGAAACCCAATAGAGGACATAAACTGAAGATAATAGAATAGAGATAGACAAGTTACTGAAGATGAACAGTGAGTAAATTTTTACAAACTATGTACTATTAAATCAAGAAATGATTAGTTATGTGAAAATAGACATTGGTTGTTGTTATTTTTTTTGTAGAATTTAATTTAGTATATAGTTTAGTGAGGATGAATGAAGAGTGAATGGATTTAGAGTAATTTTTAGTTTATATATTATGTTATATTCCCCCTAAGTACAAATAACGGGGAATTTTGTTAATTGGAAATTTAATATTGTCTAAAATAAATTTTGTATTGTGGTTTTGAAAATTTGATTATTTTATTTAGTTGGATATACAGGGTATAAAACAAGTTAAGTTATATATTTTTTTAAAATTTTTTGTTGATTATTGATTAAAATAAAATTATAATAACATTAAAATAGAATTTAAAAAAATACAATTGAAATAAAATTAAATAAAATTAAATAAAATTAAATAAAATTAAATAAAATTAAAATAAAATTAAAATAAAATTAAATTAAATTAAAAAAGTAATAATAATATAATTTGAAGCACCCCTGAGATCAAAAAAATAATAATAAAAAAAAAAAAATAAAAAAAATAAAAAAAAAAATAAAAAAAAAAATTACATTTTAATTAAATTAAAAAATAAATTGGTATTGTGTAATATCATTACAAATGGCGCCCAACGTGGGGCGATAAAGCTGTCAAACTGACAAGTGTAGGTTAAAAATTGTCAGATTGACAACGTATGATATAAGTCATATTTGATAGTGATACAGTAATATAGTTATTAAATTTGTAAATCAAAAATATTAAAATATAAAAAAAAAAAAATCTGTGAATAAATATAAAACATAAAATAAAACCTGATTATCATGGAAAAGATGGAATTGAGAGGAGAAAAAAAGGTTGGACAAACAGATGAAATTGGACCAGATGTTGGACAGAGAGATAATTCACAAATGGATAAACAGAATTTGGCAGCAACAATGCTTGAAAGAAGAAGTGATGAAAGCAATGAAGGGAAAAATAAAGAGAAACAGAAAGACGAAGAAGAAAGGATACCAAGAAATACAATAGAAAAAGAAAGTAGTAAGATTGAAGAGATGAGTGTATCGGAAATGATCAGAGTGATGATGGGAAAGATGAATAAAATGGAGGAAAATTTTCAAAAGATAGACGATATAAAAGAAGATATGAAAGAATTAAAACAAGTAAAAAAAGAAATAGTTATGAAATTAGAAGAATTCAAGATTGATGTAAAAGAAAAAAAAGAAACAAAGAAGAAAATAGAACAAATAGATATAGAAGATATTAAAAAGGACGTAAAAATAACAGAGGTTGAAAATTTGCAAGAGAAAAGATTTGAAGTATTTGAAAGAAAAGAAACAGAATTTAAAGGAGAAATAAGAGAAGAAATAAATAAAATAGAATTAAATAGACAGGATGATGTAGAAAGGATGATTAGTTTAGAAAATAAATGGATGAATACTATTACAAAAATCGATACTAAAATGGAACAGAATGTAAAAGAAATGGAACAAAGAATATTAAAAGGAAATAAGATGGGAACAAGAAATAATAATAACCAAAGGAGAAATAAAAATAAAGAAAAAGAAATTGCTAAAATTATATGGGAAAAAATAGGAAGATTAAGAAGAAAAATTAAAAATAGAATTTTGTCTGAAAAGGAAAAGACGAGAAATAAATTTAAAGAGAAGCAGAGATGTTAAAACAAAAGGACAATGAAAAAGGAATAGGTGACTAGGATAAGAAAAGGACTATGAGCTTACGAAACATGAATTAATAATTAGTAAATATTTAGAATGGTTTAGTAAAATAACAGATTAGTGAAATTAGAGGTAATAAATTAAAGAATTTATTAATAGTGGAATAACAATTGCAGAATAAATGAACAAAATAAAAGATATTAATAATAATAATAATAATAATAATAATAATAATAATAATAATAATAATAATAATAATAATAATAATAATAATAATAATAATAAAAAATTAATAAATTTAAAATAAAAGTATAAGGAAATTTGCATTTGAAATTTTACATAAATGAAAAATTTCAAATGTAAATTTGGGAAGTTGTAATGAAAACACCCTATATACAAATATAATAAATCTAATAATAATAACCATATTAATAATAATAATAATAATAATAATAATAAAAATAATGTTACAACCCTGTATATTTAAAAATTTATATAAGAAAGTCTGAAGTGAAGACTTTGGGATGTAGAAAGGATGGTTTCTAAGTGGGGTTGTTGAATGTCAATTTTGAGAGGGGATGTCAAAATTTTTTTATAGAAGTAATTTTTTAAAATAAATATGGAAAAGGAATTGTAAATCTGATAATATAAGACATATTGCATAAACAAGTTTATCTAACCAAACACAAATATAGTTTAAAGTAGTAAAATACAAAATGGTTACTGAAGATATTCTTAGTTGTTCCTGGAGAGATAATGTATAGAAGAAACCCAATAGAGGACATAAACTGAAGATAATAGAATAGAGATAGACAAGTTACTGAAGATGAACAGTGAGTAAATTTTTACAAACTATGTACTATTAAATCAAGAAATGATTAGTTATGTGAAAATAGACATTGGTTGTTGTTATTTTTTTTGTAGAATTTAATTTAGTATATAGTTTAGTGAGGATGAATGAAGAGTGAATGGATTTAGAGTAATTTTTAGTTTATATATTATGTTATATTCCCCCTAAGTACAAATAACGGGAAATTTTGTTAATTGGAAATTTAATATTGTCTAAAATAAATTTTGTATTGTGGTTTTGAAAATTTGATTATTTTATTTAGTTGGATATACAGGGTATAAAACAAGTTAAGTTATATATTTTTTTAAAATTTTTTGTTGATTATTGATTAAAATAAAATTATAATAACATTAAAATAGAATTTAAAAAAATACAATTGAAATAAAATTAAATAAAATTAAATAAAATTAAATAAAATTAAATAAAATTAAATAAAATTAAAATAAAATTAAATTAAATTGAAAAAGTAATAATAATATAATTTGAAGCACCCCTGAGATCAAAAAAATAATAATAAAAAAAAAAAAATAAAAAAAAATAAAAAAAAAAATAAAAAAAAAATAATTTAATTAAATTAAAAATAAATTGGTGTATGTGTGATATCATTACAATATATATATATATATATATATATATATATATATATATATATATATATATATATATCATAAATCGAAAGCATGAAATCACCAAAACACGTTTCATGAGATGTTCGACGATCAGAATATTTTTAGGTTAAGTTCTTCTTTTTCGTTAATCTCTTCTCTTTTTCTTCGTTCGTTAGGGCCTTGGTACTTTTAGATAAAAATTGTGAGCAATTAATTGTTAGTATTTTTGATAAAAAGTGAAATTGAATTATAATATTTAGAAAATGGAAAATTTATACAAATACTGCACATACGTAACAATATGGTGAGTAAAGCACGTCATTTGACGTCGAATTAGTGACCACTCTGAACAATTTTACATTTAATGTTGTTTTATTTATAAAACTAAAGTTTAAATCACCTTAAATACAGTTTAGTTTAATTACAAATTTAACATACATATTGTTCATCATCATTTTTGAAAGCACGTCACATTTTGGGGAAATTTTATACCTAATTCGACGTCGAATTTTGGTGATCAAGTGACTTCGACCAGAAATCACCTTAATTCACCCGAAATCGACGGGTTTGCACGTCACCAGGGGACCTATTTTCAAACCGTGTGAGTACTCATTTCTCTCAAGATTCTCATCAGAAATGTCATACGTCAATGTGGAAACGCTGTTTTTAAAGGCTTCGAGGATTAAAATTCTTATGAGGATATTAATTATCTCTAAATAAACCGTGAGAAACAATCAGTGAGTTCACACTGGCCCTTAGGACCCCCTGGGGGGGCTATTTTCAAACTCGAGAGAATTCATTTCTCTCGAGAGAAATGTCATACGTCAACGTAAAACAGTATTTTTAGGGTCCTAAGGGCCAGTGTAAACTCACTGATTGTTTCTCATGGTTTATTTAGAGATAATTAATATCCTCATAAGAATTTTAATCCTCGAGGCCTTTAAAAACAGCGTTTCCACATTGACGTATGACAATTCTGATGAGAATCTTGAGAGAAATGAGTACTCACACGGTTTGAAAATAGGTCCCCTGCCTGGCTGGGATAGAGGTTCCACGTGAATGACCAAGGTCAAAACCGACAACTGACATTTTTTATGCTATTTGCTCCAAACTCTAGATGGGGCTACTGGTAAAATTCTGATTTCTTACTCCATTTTTAAGCTTTATGGGAGAAAAACTTAACCAAAGACTCCAAAGATGTGACGTGTATTTATTTATGTTTTTGGTTAATCTCATTTTTCCGTCTGATTTTAGTGATTTTTTGTTGGCTTTGGCTTTTGGTTTCTGTTTATAGTTTCGTCTTAGTTATTTGCAAAATTGTGATGTTATGCTTTTCTATTTGCTACTGTGTTTTGCAATAATTTTGGTGCTACCTGTGGGTGCTACGTTGAAAACTTCGAGAAAAACTTCATTGATTCACCATGCATCTGCATCATAAAAAGACAAACGGGTATAACAACTAACTGATAATCAATTTATCACTGGACTAGATTCCGAAATCATTTTTCACATAAGAGAGTAATACACAAAGCAGTGGAGTAATACCACCATCTGTATTTGGAAGGAAAATACCTATTTATCATTGAATGAATAGTTAAAAGGATTCACCTTTTAATACAATACCTACATTACATTTGTCCTCGGTTTAAAAGACATTTATAAAATATATTATTTTAGTGTTAATAAAATGTAATATCCTAGTCTCTACTTCACATTTAAATTATTGATAGGTATTTTAAAGATTTGAGAGTAAGTATTCCTTAAATATGTATTATTATTTGTATTTATTTTTATCTAATAATATTTATTTAAGTTATTAATAAACATATTTTAAGAATGTTCTATTTTATTATTTATTGATATATCTTATATTTATTTAATAATAATATGCAGAACCAACTCTCCACATCAGACCCCTGCTTATAACAAATTAATTCCTCAAATTTGGTATAATCGACCTAAATTATTTTGTAAAATAAAAGTTTCGAACTTACTAGTTCCATTCTTTATTTTATAAAATAATTTATGTGGAAATCATTTAAAATTTAATTTAAAACTACTACCTACTCCTAAAAATTACAATTTGAATTTACCGCCATCTGTCAATTGTCATTTTAGTTCCAGCTCCAAACACAAGGTGGCGCTAATTTGGTTTAAAAGTTTAACATTGGCGTGGGGTCTCTAGAAGATACGTGCTTTGTGGGTAACACACTTTATTCAACTTTTATAAATCCAGCTGATTCATATTAATAATAAAATTAAACCAAAACAAAAAATTAAGGTTAGGTGGTGTCAATTTTAATGTCACTTAGATGTGCGTTCACTTCGACATTCTGTGTGTCGGTTTGTTCGTTGGCTTGGTTTTGTATAACAAAAAAAACTTCGACACAAGATGATTGGTCTATTCCCGATGACGTATAATTTCAAATTTTAAATTTCAATTGGGCTTAATTTAAAAACTTTTGGCTTTTTTAACGAACTGACTATTTAGAATAACTTGTATAGCGACTAACTATTACAATATAATTTATAAAACAGCATATCTCACATGTGAACATGGCCCATTTGCAGATATTTTTTGGAATACTTGCATTTGTAAGTCCGCCATATTTGCAGATCTACAAAGTTGTAGAACAGAAGTAAAAGTTGGAAATGCTTTTGCCAGTTCTCCCACTATACACATAAATTGACAGGTTGTCAGCGGATCTCACCGAAGTGGACGAGATACATTGGCGTACAAAATTATTTTATAGATGTTAATAACAATTTCGAGTAAATAGTTTAATAAATTGTGAATAGCTGTTGAAATTTTGTAAAATTATAATTTGAATATTATAATACATGTTTAATAATTATTTATAATTCATAAATACATGCGATTGTCCGGTTCCGCCGATAACAATTTAAAATTACTTATTCTATGAAACGACACTGGCAGGTAAACATTACCATTGTTTAAAGAGTAGAGATAGTTGGTCAGAGACATAGACCGAAAGGTTTGAATATTTCGGAGACAGCAAATAGATGGCGACTATTTTTGAGTTCCCAAGAGTATATAATGAACGCCATTTTCTATCCATGTATCATTTCATTTAAAATTAAATTCCAAAAGAGGATGGATGAGTTACCATTTTTAGTCCACCTAAATGATTTACTTAGGAAAATCATTGTTGCCAGAGTAAAAATTATCGGAGAAATTTTATATCTAAATTAATTACCGAAATTACTGATTATTGTATTATTATATTACAGCCGAGACTACAGAGTTTAATAAAAAATCAGATTGTCTTTTTAAATAAAAATCAATTAAAACAAACCTTAAATTATTTAAATGGCAACATTGCATCGAAGCGAAGAAATATGTAGGGAACGAAATTTTACCTGCAATTATTTTTGAGAATGCATGAAATAACAAATCTTTTTCTCTTTGTTATTAGATTAGGTAAATTTGAATCAGGCGCTTGGCTGGTTGTTTTTATTATTGTTACTATCAGCTGCTATAATTAGCCGTTGAATAATTACCTAAAACCTCTATGTAGGACTTACATATTTCTATGTACCTAATTAAGATTAGATTTATTATTACCTGAATTGAATATAAATATAATATTTTATTATATAGGTAATATATGAGCAGGGTAGTTTTACGAGTTTATAAATTAAACTTCGTGCGTTAATTATCATAACATTCTACCTACCTACAATTTTGGTAGGAATAGGTACTTTTTCAAAATAAGAGATTTAATTTATGCAAAAAAAAATTAATTAAATTTTTAGGTAGATAGAGGGATATAGGTAGGATACCTATCTACCTCTATCCTCTATATACCTACGTAGGTATGATTAAAGTAATTAAAAATTTTATGTTTATAACTCCAGTACCCAATACCTACTAATTCAAATATAAGTATGGTTTCAGAAACATGAATGAATACCTATTCCTACCTACCAAAAGTAGGTCTTTGTAAAACGAACATCCCGCCGACTGAAAATCAATCTCACGGTGGTATAAATGAGTTTTTTGCATCAAACCATAGTTTTTGGTTAAAAATTGTGCATTTTTGTGTTATATTTATAAACACTAGACATTTGTATTTTTGTGTTATAAATAATTATAAACACTAGACATTTATTGCCTATCGTTTTTTTTTTGTAAGTAGGTATCTAACCAGTTGCCGTTAAAAGTAAGTAGCCAGTTATACTGTTATTTTTGATAAAATACGTATGTAATGTAATCTGCAAAGTAATCTTTAATCTATGTGCATTTTCGTAAGTTTACAAATAATATTTTTAAAAAAATACCTACAATTTAATAGTTGCTAACATTTGGTTGAAGCAATAAGTTTTAAAAATAATAAAGAAAAGCTTTTCCCATATAATTAGGTATGCCAAATTTCAAAGACAATTACACAAATCTAAAGATTTGATAAAAATACAGGGTGTTTTACGACATTTAAACTCCGGTTGTAAGTGGTGAAGTGGTAAATTAAAAACTGCCACTAAAAATGCCATTTTCATTTGTGATATACTTAGCGAAATTTTGTTAAATATTTTAAATTATTGTTGGTATGTCTTAAAAAACTTAAATAATTTATTTGATTTTAGTATGCAGTGTATTTAGCTATATGGACCAATGTAGTGCTTAGTATATATTGTGTACAAAAAATTACTGAGCCGAATTATATGCAAATAGAGAAATCGTAAATAAACCAAGAGTCTGTGCTAAGAGTAATATTCATTTTTTCTATTGTACAGAACAATCGTAACCACTGATCTATGGTAGATGCGCCCGTGGTATTTGCGGCCACTACCTAAAATTGTGGCATGTGCGCCCTATCCTACTTTTGGAGCTTACCTGCTTTTGGCAGTTGTGTGCTGTTTTTATTTGCAGGTAGTTAGGTAGTAGGTAAACTTAAAATACTTGCGATACATTTTTAGTATTCTAAATTTTATTATTTTTACTATGGTGAGTAACTGGAAGATGGGCTATAACTACCCCAAAAAAGTTTCTTATTATGTATTTCTTTTATTTTCTTGTATCTCTGATTAAGAGTTATTAGCGGCCGTATCTCCGAATATCTTGAAGAATAATTAAAAAAAAAAACACAAAAACTAGGCGATTTTTATTGCAAGGGGGACACCTTTTCATCACATCCTTAATTTTCATGTTATTCTTCTTCCCTCCGTCTCTCTAACTAATATAATTTAGATAGAGAAAGTACCAATTATGACACAGCATCGAACCTATACACCAACTTCTGTTTAATGAGATTAAGGGTAAAACCCTCGTAAAATCTTTTAAACAAAAGAAAATTAATAGCCTGAAAACTCAACTTAGAGACATGAAGAAAAAGTTAATGAAAGCTAATTTGGCAGCAAGATTACAAACATTTTAATATACCATGTCACAGTTCTCAAGATCTTTCGTTAATATACAAATACGCCACAAAATGACAAGCGTTTGGTTACCTTCAGAGAAAAAAACTGCAGTCCTTATTTTATAAAGGACCTAGTACCTATAAATTTCTTCGCAGAAAAGGCATAATTCTCCCTGGTGTATCGACCATTAAAAGCTGGATTAGCAACTTTATTTGTAATCCAGGATTTAACAAAACTTTTAAAAATCTTCAACTAAAAACAGAATCTATGTCTTCATCACAGAAAAAATGCGTACTCATGTTTGATGAGATGCCCATAAAAAAAATATTGAATAAAATTCTAAATTAGATATCATTGAAGGATTTAAAGATCTGTGACGAAATCAAAGAAAAGCAGTAGCTGCAACTCAAAGTGTTGTATTAATGATTAGAGGAGTATTCTCCAAATGGAAAATACTTATTGGATATTTCTTGTCTGAAAATGGAGCAACTTATATTTCTCTAAAATCTATTGTTATTAAGGCTGTAACAATGTTAATTAATATTAATTTAGAACCAGTTGGTATTGTCTGTGATCTCTCAACGACCAATCAAAAAGTAATTAAATTGCTCGGGGCAAACAAAAATGGTCCATATTTTTTTATTAACGAGAAAAAAATATTTACTTTTTACGATGTTCCTCATCTATTTAACTGTATCAGATATATTTTTATTGATAATAATTTCTTATATAATGGAAAATTTATTAGTTTTTCAGACTTGAAAAAGGTGTATGAAATTGATAACCGCAGTAAAACTGGAAAAGCTCTTTTAAAAGTTACAGAAAGACACTTACACCCAAATGTCTTTCAAAAAATGAGTGTTAAATTAGCCACACAATTATTAAGTCACAGCGTTGCAGCTGCTATTAAAACATCTACGAGAACAGGGCAGTTAAATTCTAGCACTGTCGAAAATATTGCGTTCTTTGTAGAGGCTATGAATAATCTTTTCGATGCCTTAAATAGTACACGTGTCCGAGCATCAAATCCCTACAAGAGAGTGTATTGTGATAAGAATCAAGAGGTTGTCACAGCTCTAAATTCAGGTTATGATTTAATATCAAATCTGTACAAACAAAAATCCAAGGGAAAATTAACCCGACCTAACATTTTTAATGGATTTTTAATAACAATATATGCAGTTAAGCAATTTTGGACAGAAGTAAAACAAGCTAGATACAGGTATATTTTTACTGGTCGCCTTATTCAAGACCCACTAGAAAATCAGTTGTAGGTATACAGACAAAAACGCGGTTACGATAGAAATCCAACAGCGCGGAGCTTCAAATCATCTTTTAAACTAAATATTCTTAATAATTTTATGCAGCCCCTAGTTTCCGCAAATGCTGGTTCAAAACCAGACAATGATGAAAATATTTTGGAGAGTTGTTCTACGTCAAACGATATTTTGCAAAATATGAATATAGAAGAGGATGAAGAAGAAGATGAAGAGGAAGAAGAAGATGAAAAAGAAGAGGAAGAAGAAGAGGTAGAAGAAGAGGAAGAAGAAGAGGAAGAAGAAGAGGAAGAAGAAGAGGAAGAAGAAGAGGAAGAAGAAGAGGAAGAAGAAGAGGAAGAAGAAGAGGAAGAAGAAGAGGAAGAAGAAGAGGAAGAAGAAGAGGAAGAGGAAGAAGAAGAGGAAGAAGAAGAGGAAGAAGAATAAGATAAAGAGAACTATGATGATGAAGAGGAAACAAACGTGGAAACTTCTTTAAAATCTAAATTAGTTTCCTCTCTTTCCGACAATTCATTTTATTTGGAGAGTTGTTGTACCGTTTATTTTTCTGGGTACTTGATAAAAAAAGTTTTAGACAAATTTAAATGCCAATTTTGTGAAATTAGGTTAAAAGGTTCTGAAGATATTACCCAGAACGATGAACTTCTTATTTTTTATAAAAACTATAATTTAGATCAATTAAATGGGTTGAAAACTCCCACTAAAGTAATGAAAAAATTTACAAATATTTGTTTATATCTAGTTTCAGTTAATATTGACCAATTTGCTCATCAGAAAGTGTTGAGCAATATACGTGAAATTATTAAAAAAAAGTTAATGTTTCTTTTGCCGGAATGGTTCGAGTGTAACCAAAATGGTGAAAAACACATATTGTATATCCTAAATTTATTAATTAAAGTACAAATTTATAAATACTGTAAAAACGTATGACGAAATTAGAAAAACATAAGCAACACTAAAAAACCCAAAAAGAATATAAAACTGTGTATACTTCAGAATCAATAAATAAGTTTATTTTATCTTTCAAATAACTATTTTTATATCGCACCCAATTAAAAATTCTCTTAAAACTGACAACTGATATTCCATTTCCTGCTATCAGAAACTTTAATATTATTATTATTATGAATTACAAATTCCAAGTAAACGATAGGGGGGTCTAAAGTTAATTTTACTATAATATAACCAAAACTAACTTCTAAAACATATAAAAAGTTTTGACAAATACGTCATTAACAATAAAAGCTCATATAAATTGTTTCATTGCAATCGTTCTATTTATTAAAACATTTTGGATTGTGCTGGTTTTAAATGTTTCAACTTTAAGAGTAAACCCACTTTTTAATAAACCTTTTAAAAACACAAATGGTCCTCAAAATTCAGTTCTCTGTTGTATCGCTAAATTTATCTGATAACCGTTATTGCTTTGTTATTTTTCTTGTTTTTTTTTTTGTCGTTTGATGATAGATGTTATTGCCTCTTTGTACTTACTATAATAATTAGGGTATTAAATTCGTTTTGTTATTTATGGATATTGTAGTGAGTAATTTATGCAATTTTATCTTAAAAATCGTGTAAAAAAAATACATTGCAAAATATCAATAGACTGTTATTTTGATTTAACATTTTCACTACCCCTCGTAACAAGTCGTAGAAACTTATTCTCTTACTCCGTATCCTTTCCAACATGGCAACTTTTAGAATATTTTGGGTAGCCGCTATTCGCGATTCAAGCTAAGTGATACGCCCTCTGGAGGAAATTTGTAGAAGGTCCGTATAAGTAGGATATCCATCGAGATAGAATAAAGTAGAGACGACATGAACACTATTTTGCGATAAGACATATGGACGCACTTAGCGATGCTAAGACTGACAGAAAAATGTAATTAAAATGGCGACGTAGACAGAGTAGTACTTTGATTTGAAGTCAGTAATTTTATATTTGAAGATTGTCGGAATGAAAATATTTAAGTAATGTTAAGAAAATATATTAAATGTATTGTTAAAAAAAATGTCTTTTAACATATTTTTTAATTAGAATAAATGATTTTATCTGGGTAAATTAAGTCATTTTTTTTAAATGTTTTATTGTCCTTTAAATAAAACCATCTTATTACTATGGTGTCTTATGCTAATTTTCTTATTTGCTTTATTTTTTGATAAATAGCACATTCTTACATTTAGGTACCTGCTCGCAACACATTTCATTAACAATGTTCTGTGATTATCAAAAACTGACTGATCGAATGCATGTTGTATAAGACTTGAAAATGTGTTTCAAGAAATATATTCTCTTAATACTAACTGAATCAAGATATCAAGTGAAATCTGTTTTTCAGAAACTAATCTGAGTTTTAAAAGCTTTTCACATGTTATACAGATAGCAATAACATCTTCTGATGGGTAATGCCATTTGTTTTTATTTTTTATATCTATAAATTAATATATAATATTTTTTGTATCACTTATTAGCGGTTGAGAACATTGTGCACAATATATTTTTTTATATATAAAATGAAGAACGTAACCCGCGATGTAAGTAATTACATATTTCAAAAATGGAGTAATACAGGGATCTGGTACATAACCGTGATCTAATTCGATGGCTTTAATAATTTCCAAGGGATCATTTTCATAATCTTGTGCTTGGTTGGAAAATGAATATCCAGTTGATGTTATATTAAGTTGTCTGACTACATTGCACTTTAAAATACTAATCTCTTCTAAAGGTATACAGTTCCTACGAAAACTTTCAAACAACTCTACATGGACGAGTAACTTTTTATAGGCTGACACAAATTGTCTTACTGTAGGGTTGTTATTATAACCCCCATGTGAACGGATCGAACAAAAAAATAATTCCAAGTTATCCTGGGAGATTTTATATATTGGTAAGAAAGATAATAAATTGTTTTGCACAACTAAAGAATTAAATAAATATTTAGTACTGTGGATACAGACTTTTAATCCTAAAAATCCCGTATGCCTCCCACTGTCTAATAATAATTGCCCATTGCAATGTGTTTTTAAGCCGTCAATATATTTATCGGCCATATCCAAAAATGTTGAAATATTGTCGATAAGCACTTAAGATGGCTGAATGCCGAAAGCGCTTTGCTATTTCAATAAAAAAATTGCACGAAATATTAGTTTTCTTTGCTGATCTAAACTGCGTGCACATATGAGTTAACCTCTTTTGGTTCCTTTTAATCGTTTCAACCGACCACATCTGATAAGAGAACTAAACTTTTACGTGATTCAAACTTGGATTCAGCAAAGACGGAATCGCATAATCTTTTAGACGAACAAAATGTACAAAATTTCTATTGAAACAGTTTTCTTCAAAATGTCTAGAGCATAGTACACTATATTTTGAAGGTTTCCAGTCACCTCTATTTACAAATCCAATACATGAATCCCTCGTTACAGAGTTCTTTGGAAATCTATAATTCAAGTATTTGTATATTTAGCGTTGTGAAAATTTAAAACTTATTCCTTAACTGTACTTACAGGAATATCATAAAATATGATCTTTATAGCCCCAATGGGCATCACTACTGATGTAAAATTATCATTACATTTTTATCAGAATCTAAACTAGCAAGATTGATTTACTTATATTATTATAAAAGTAAATTATGATTAATTAACACACAAACATTGAAACAAAAATTAAGAATACGGTCCTTATAATTGTTTAGAATATGCTTTAGACCTACTTATGAAATGTAATTCCTGAAGTTTTTTTCTTATTAACGCTGTCACTGCTGCAACAGCTTCTTATAGCACATGATACCATATTATTTAAAATTAAAATAAACAACCTTTTATAAGATTTAAATGTAGCTATTTAAATAAAAAGGCGTTTATTCTCACCAAAACAGTAATCAAACTGACTAGGTCACGTTAGTTTGACACATGACGTAAAAATGTAATGCTTATTGAAAAGTGCGGACACTTTTAGTAACGTCATAGCGTCTCCCCTTTATTCTATCTCGATGAGGATATCGTTCACTGTTGCCAGAAGTAGCAAAACTTCGCTACGTCGTCGGATTTTAGCTCTTGAAGAAGTGGATAAGACCTTTTATTTAAGAATCAAAATTTGTGTATGGTAATATGTTATCATAATCTATATTTATTTAAGGATTTTTTTATAAAACCGATTTATTATATTGATTTTTTTATATTTCAGTTCATTTATTAATTTTGTTTTAAAATCAGTTCATCATTTGGCAACATTGGCGTTCCTGTTCATTGTTTACATCTGTTTACATTTTAATTTGTATCAATTACAATTCGAGTTTTTTCTTACTTTTTAGCTTTAAATATGTTTATTTCTTATAGCATGTGATAGTGTTTATATTAAAAATGAAATATGCGAAAAAGTCCCCAGAAAATTGCAATCTATATGGTGTTAATGTCAAAATTAAAACTGAATTATTCATTATTTTCCAAGTACAAGTCGTAAAATTTTATTTTTTACGATAAATGGATATCTACAAATTCACAATATTGAAATTTTACAAAACTTTGTTTAGAATCAAACTGTAATCTCATTTTTTGACGGTTTTATTGCCATTTACATGTATACAAAGTACTACATGATTCACTTCATAATATAAGAATAAGTCTAGTAAGATTTTTAAATAAGTTCATCCATAATAAACGTGTGGTACCTGAAATGTCCTTTAAACTACATAATAAAACATGTCCTGGGTTTAGTGATTACATATTTCTAGATGTTCTTGTAGCAACCAACAGGTGAATATTTCCAACAAATTAAGTCATACACATGATAAATATTATATTTATGACGAAAGCACGAGACTTAAACTTAAATTAACACTAAATGAAACTCAAAAACACTATTACAATGAGAATATTATCTAAAAACAGTTAAAAAAATCACAAATACAAAATCCGCCCAAAACAAAAACATGTAAATAAACAAACATCCTACTTATAGATGACAAATGACAGGCGCGCGAAAATTAATTTGAATCGCCAATTGTATAAAGATAAATTTCTACTTTTAAACAGATCAATTAACAGTTTCGGCTACTCTCCACCAGTAGGGCACCATCTCCTTATGCCGGGAGGGTACGGGAGGTAGTCAAACAGAATTTATACAGTCGCTGACTAACTATCTCTACTCTTTAAACAATGCTGGCAGCCACATACTTTGATTTTCTTTACTATACGGCGCAAGAGAGAGGTCCGACACGCCCAACATAGGGCCCGGCCATTTTGAACCCTATGCAACAGTTTATAGCTAAAGAATCAGATCGCTCACTCTGCGTCGGCACTTTAATCTCAATGTTCCAGTTTATACACTGCGCAACTCGGATAATACAATATATATCAACCGCCTATAATAAAACAGCTGTCTTCTGCGTATCCTAAATTTGTATCCCTGGGGGTCGATTCTCGACTTTTATTCCCATGGGAAAATAAAATTTTCCCATGGGAATTCAGTTTTCGTATTCTCGGCATAAGCGGTGGAATATTTTCCAATGAGAAGTATGGGAAAATATTCCCCTGCTTACGAGCATTGGAAATTGTGTTTTCCAATGGGAATTGTACTAGAGTTAAGAATTAAGAAATTTGTAGTAAATTTAATAAGACCTTTTCGAAAATTTTTATTATTTCCGTTAACGAAAGAATTTCTTAGTTTCTCGAAACTTTCGTTGCTCTTCTATACAAAAGCTACTTTTTCTTTTTTCAATATGTGAAAAGAAAAACTAAAAATAACTCTATAAGTTTTAATTATACATAATCGAATATTTTCACTTGTCCTCGGTCAAGCTAGCGATTGCTCGGCACGGCATCTGCTCCAGCGCAGAGGCTCGGCAGGTAATCGGTTACCCAAAAACCACAACAAATACAAATAATACCAACAGTAAATTTTAAAATATCTTTAATGTTATTGGTTATTTCGAAATATTCGTGAACTTAATATCAGACATACGTGAAACTATTATTTCCATGGGAATGTCTATTCCGACAAGTTCGAGAATTGCATAACCTATTACCATGGGAATATAAGTAGTGGAATCTTTTCCCATGGGAAAATTTTCCAATGAACTCGAGAATCGAGCCCCTGGAGTGGATCTTATTTTGAAACTTTCAACTGGTCCGAGTGAGCTAACTGATTCTTTAGCAATAATCTGTGACTCAAAAAATAATATTCACTGACACTGACAGCCGCAAGCAAAATATCAGGTGCGTTTTAATCATCCGCTTCTGCTTCCGGAATTGTCGGTTTAGTCGTTTTAACTTGTCAAATTAAAACAAGAAAACCGACAATTCCGAAGCAGAAGCGGATGATTAAAACGCACCTATTAAAAATATTGCGCCAAGATGTAGGCAACACGTAATAAGGGTTCAAAATGGCGGAGTTTTCTATCTCCTTTTAAAAGGCACTCAGAAAGCTGCGCAGTGCGACCATTCTCCGTATAGTAAAAGAAAATCAAAGTATGTGGGGTCAGACCATAGATTACTAATGGGTCAGAAGGCGAGTTCGGATAGTCAGGGGCTGGAGCGGGACATATTTTAGGGTGCTTTTAAATGACATTTAAGCGTGTTAAACCCCAGTATATATACCAATCAGTATTGGCACTCTGAAGGCGAGTTCGGTCAGTCAGGGGCTGGAGCGGGACAAATTTTAGGGTGCTTTTAAATGACATTTAAGCGTGTTAAGCTGTCACTAATCGGACTAAACCGAACGCTAAAAGAGTCGTTTGGAGTTAAAAGTGTTAAAGGAGTTAAAGGAACGTGGCAAACCGAACGCAATGTGAGGCGGCACGTTTGATCTTTAAAAGTAGAAATTTTAGTTGACACTTGACGTTTTCGGGATATGAAAAGTTTTCTTTACACGGACTTGGTATACCTGGTTAGTTGAATTTTTGTTCTGCTGCTTTTCAAATGTGTGTGTATGAGCGAGATGTGAGATACCTTTATAGACAACGGTTGAACAACTTAATTACTTTGAAGAAGAAAATAGATTAGATATCAGGGCAGTCTTCGCAAATGTGAGAAGGCAGAACCGTTTTAAATTTTTTTTATATATGTGAAATATTACTTTTTAGTGAAAAGTTTAATTACTTTTACTTCAAAATATAACGTTAGCTTGTCAAGGAAAATATATAACACACAAGGTTAGAGTAACAAAATAAAGGGTTTGCTTTGTTTCTTAAGAATTACTCTAATCTAAAACTTTTCTATGTTGTAGAAATTTATTCTATACGTTATTTAGGTACTTACTGCAAAATCTATGTAGTTTTAAATATAAAAATTTATAATGGAGACATATTTAGTGTAGTTTTTTTTACAAATATATACTCAGTGACTTGTTTTAGTGAATGAGTTCAAGTATGGCAGACTAAAATCGTTACTTTTTATTAGAACATTTATTTAAAAATGGGAACCATATGTATATGGTTTGCGTAGTTTTTACACTTGTAATAAAAATAGCAAAGTTATGTTTATTTGCCATTTACTACACACAGCAAATTCATAGACACTATTTGACATTCTTATTAAACTCATTAATTTAAAATTAACTTTAAACTGAGTGACTACACACAGAATTGTTTGAAAGCAGCCATAAGGTATAATTTATTTATTGTATACTATAAAAAATTAATAGTAGTTAAATGTAGAGTTAAGTAACAAGAACTTTATAAACAAAACAAACCTTTATATCTAGTGAACTTAATTTAGTACAGGCCTCAACTTTCTTAGGCTAACATTAAAGATATCTATTTGGACCTCGCTAAAAAACTCATTGGTAACAGCCATTATCTTGTTAAAAGGAAATATACTACTTGGATTTTAACTAAATAATTTTTTGTTACTTGGGATTCTTAGATTAATATTTGCCACATTAAAATTTATATAGTCAATCAAATCACAATCTTTGTACTTAATATTATTTAAAATAGAGTACAAAATATATCACAGTTCTTTCTTCTTTGTAAAAGAGATTTAATCTTAAAACTATAGAGCATATTTTGATATGAGATCTTATAAAGGTACAAGTATTTTTTATGGCATAAAGGTACGGTAAAAATATTTTTTGTACTTTTTCAATATGATCAGTATGTGTGGCTTTCAAGGGCATCCATATTTGTGAAACATACTCAAGATTGGGGTCTTAGTAAGGCATTATATAATCTGATTTTGGTGGTAATTCTAATTTTTTTTTGTATTTCTGATTTAAAAACCCAAAGCTTTTATTGTTATTTTAGTTATGTGTAAGAAATGGTTAATAAACTTCAAATTAGACTGAAAGACAACTCCAAAATCCTTTATCTCATATTAACGATTTAATGTGACATCACAGGTCTTGTGTCTAATGTAAAAAATTAAGAGGCTATGGATCCTTACAACTTAAAATATTCATATGTTTGTAAGTGTTAAATGGACGGATAAAAAGTGTTGTTTTAATTTACAATTATAATAAGAAACATATCATTTTTGATACCTGATAATCAATAAACAATATATTTTTTGGAGTAGTAACAAATTTATTAATACACAACTATTATTTTGTTACAAATATTTATATTATAATATTTATAATTAACATAATAGTTGATATAAGTCCTTTAAAAATAATATATTTTGATTTAATTGTTGAATTTATACATGAGCAATTTTCCTTATAGCGTTGTTTACATTTTGCAGAGAACTATTGTATTCTGCTTTTAGCTGATAAATCATGTACATGTAAACGGGTTGAATGTAGACAATGTTAATGTTTTTGCTACTACTGCTGGCTAGGAACGCTGGGCTGGGACACCAACACAAAAAAAACGAAGCACAAAGCACTAGATCAGTTTCTATCACTTATACACTTACAATTTACAACCATTCAAGGAACTAGCATGTTGGAAATACTTTACGAAAACATATTAAACATAAATCAGTCGAATGCAATGTATTTTCTTCTTATAAGACACCTTTTTAGCTTAATTACTTCTAGTACTCTATTTATTCCAATGTCCTCAAATAAAACGAGCAATAATGCATAACAATAAGGATAAAACACACACTAAAGTGTATTTGGGGTATTTTTGATCTAAATTCACTATCAAAACAACAAATTTTCCGTTTTTAAGTTGTAAATGTATTACAAAAACTACTTCGATAAAATGTAAACAAAAGTTTGTATTTGTGTACGAAATATGGATTGCCTGCGCATGGTAGCGAGTTTTTAACCGGATTTATGACAAGTGATAGGTTATATCCCGAAAACGTCAGCGCAGTAAAAGCTGCGTGTCTTTTTCCCGCCCAGGGAGTGTCATGGGCCTGGTTAAACTGTCACTAATCGGACTAAACCGAACGCTAAAAGGGTCGTTTGGAGTTAAAAGTGTTAAAGGAGTTAAAGGAACTTGGCAGACCGAACGCAATGAGACACGCCGGGCGAGGTTTCTATACGCACTCTCCCACTTGTCTTTTCAGCAAATTGACAGTGACATGACATTAATGACAGTGACATTTAGTAAACACGTCATATTCAAATTGAAAAACCTAATCTGAAATCATTACATTTAAAAATGAATTTTCCAGTTGAAGTGCTACCTTCGGTAGATACAATTGATATTAACGAAATCAATCAGAAAGTTCCTGAGTTAAAATTGACAATTGATAACTTAAAAAGCGAGATTTTACAATATACAGACAATGTTTACATCAAATATAGTAGCATGTCCCGTCCTAAAAAGAATAGAGAACTTCTCAACACGGCTCAAAATATCGAAGAAGAGATTAAACATTTAATCCAAAACGCAGAAAATGTTACCAAAACAGATTTATGCAAAGCTAAAGAGAAATTAACAGAACACACCAAAAAACTAGACACTATTGATTTCACGTTAAAAATCCTGTCTAATATTTGTAAAATTAATGAAAAATTGAACGAGTTTACGACATGTTTGCAGGCTAATCAGTTTTACAAGTGTAGAAAAATTCTAAGCTGCTTGGAATATATTATTAGTGAGATTCCGGATGATGAAAAATTACTTATTATCGATCAACACCAGTTTACAATTTATGAGAGATACAAACTACTATTAAACAAAATAAGACATTGTTTTCAAGAAAAAGTGGTGACCAAAAGCGAAGATAACTCTGCCAGTATAAGGATTTATAGCGATATTTATCCCTTAGATCAAGCACTGTTGGCTATGTTTTACAATGAGTCTTCTGTATTTACTTTAAGTGAGTTTGCAGGGTTTTTATGGAAAAATTTCTTTGTGCCTATCGTGGACAGTGTAGTGGAGGTGAAAGTTGATGCAAATGATACTTTTTCTACACTTTACTTGAGTAATATCAATCTTAACAAAAAATCTACATATAAAGAAGTGTTTTCTCAATTAATATTAGTCTTAGAGTTCTTAAAAAATAATTTTAATTTTCCTTTGACCGATTTAGAAGCCACTTTAACTACTGTAGAGTATATAGGGTTGGATATACAGGATAATCTATCTGAATTAATTATTAAACATTGTTTAGTGGATACTATACCTTCTACTGTTGAAGGACTTCAAAATTACAAAGTAGTTATCCAAGATACAAATAAATTAGAATTGGTTTTGAGGGAAACTAAGATATTTTCTGCAGAAACAGCTTCTTTATTAGAATATGCCAACAATATAGACTTCCATTTCATTAATAAAAAATGTCAGGATTATACATTACATTCCCAGCAGATAATGAAGAAAGATCTGCACGATGTACTAGAAGTGGGGGAGCCTTACGACCCTGAAAACTCGATGGTGGCAGAATTAGAACAATTTTCGCAATACTCTATATCGAAATCTGTGATTGAACTCCTTGACTATTGCGAAAAAATCCTACAGCAAGCCGTGAATGGTTCAGATATGTCTGCAGGTAGGTTACTAGTGACCTGTCAGAATATCTTAAGAAGCTACACTACTTTTGTACCAGAATACCACAATAAACTACTGAAAACAATTCCTCAACAAGTTGCTCTATTCCACAATAACTGTTTATATATTAGTCATTATTTGAGTAAGTGGAATGCAAAATATGTGTTAAAAATGCCTTCTACTTTGGACTTACCTAGTAAAGGCTTTGATAGGGAAATTAGTATCTTAAAATCTGTCGGTTCAGATATTTTTGGTTCTTATGTTAAAAGCCAAATAAAGCAAATTCATGAAATAATGAAATATAGTGGTCTGGACGGAGTTATGCTAGAAGGCGACTTAAAACCTGTGACAGAAAAGTGCATACGACAGTGCTTGAGACAACAAGAGCTGCTAAAGACAGTATGGCATAAAATATTACCCTATCGAATATATAACGAAACTATTGGCATCATTCTAAACACTTTATGCACTTGTTTGATAACCCCAATTATTAATTTTGAAGATATTTCTTCCAAATCGGCCGAACAATTAGTGGACATTATTAAGATGATTATTAGTCGGGGGCCGAAGTTGTTCACTGATCCTAAAGAGGTCAGTTTGTATGTTAAATTTTGGTACAAATTAAATGAGTTGAATTTCGTATTGGGCGCCAGTTTGGTGGACATCAACGATAGATGGGCGGATGGAAAAGGACCTCTAGCATTGCAGTTTAAGCCTGTAGAGTTGAAATCACTAATAAGAGCTTTGTTTCAAAATACCGATAGAAGGGCTGCTATTTTGGTTAAAATACAGGAATAGGGCCAAAAAGTCTTAATTGTTTTGGTTATTTATAGTTTTTAATCATTAAGTTTAATATATTTATGTCTATGAATATTATTTATGTTAATACAATCTTTACACAAGTTATGTGTTTTTGTTGATATCTAAATATTAGAATAGTAAAGTCTTCAACAATGCCCTATCTCACTTATCTGGAAAAACAAGAAATTTAATGAAAAAGGCTGTTCTTATAATACATGATACATACAGTGGTATGGTACTTCCCAGGTGGCACACTACATCTTAAAGATATCCAGCTCTTACTTTGGTCCAAACGTTCTGGTACGTAAAACGGACAGTTTTAAGACGTCTTTGTTAGGATGTTTTTAGGACGTTTTTAATGTCTGTAATGTTCAACTCTTCGCTATATTTGAATATGGTGCCACGACACCGTTCTTGGCGCTGCCTGCAGCACATGTATGGTCATCACATAGTGATTGATTAGTTTAAATGTGTTAATTTAAAGTATATTTGCTTAATATTCACCATATTATAACAATTAAGAAATCTGTTTTAAATAATAGGAATTTTGAAGAATTTACATCTTGGAGAGCACAGGAAAATAGGAAAGTTAATATGCTTGTCAGACCAGAAACAAATTTAAAAATGGTGACGATAACGCATATTTTACAATTGCAATAGAAGTAATTTCAAAAGTTGTACTGTTGCATGAAGAAATATAGTAGGATAACTGTTAAGTTTTGGACGTGGAAACTTCTTCTGAAAAGATGAATTATTCTCCTTTTAAACGGCAAAGTTTATTGACAATACAAAATTATATTTTTGACAAAAACATTCAACTTTTTTTTTAAAATACATGGTGTGATTTTTTAACACTTCCCCTTACTCGAGTATGTTAAATTTAAAATTATAACTGTCCATTGTATTTAGCTATCTAAATATAATGGTACCACTTTTACTAAATAAAAGTCCATAATCAGATGTTCCAACCAAGTATCTCAATACTCGTTTTGCAGCCGTCCGATGTGCGGGCCCGCCGAGAGCTAGACCGGGCCCCAGGACAATTCTCCAGATCGGGCCCCGCGACAATTTTATAAAACATTAAATAGAAGAAGGTCTGCAAAAATTTCTCCTGCTTTACGCAAAAATTTCTTCTCCTCTACTTGAATTTCTCTAAAAAAAAATGGTAAGAACTTTCCCCTCTTGTGTCAAACTTCTGAAAGTAACAACCAACACCGCTGCCGGGCCCCCATTTGAGCCCGGGAATTAGTCCCGGCTACCCCCCCCCCCCCCCCCCCCTCTAGTCTGTCCTGCCGATGTGCGTTGTAACAAAAGTGTTGTACTAAATTAATTTGCTACAAACATAAGTCCCAGACCCATCCAATATTTCTAAAGTCCCCTTTAAGATTCAACAAGTATGCTATGAAATGACTATAAAGCTAAGTGTTGAGATAAGGGGATCGGAGATGAAGAGAATATAGCAAATAATTCCAGCTTTCAACTATGAGGTCGAATCGAAGCATATACAGCCCAAACAGCAAAGTACGTCTTAAGTACGTACAGTTTTGATAATGTACGTTTTAAGTACGTACAGAAAAATACGTACAGTGTACGTAATCCTGGTTTCATACATATTTTTTTGAAAAATCGATGTTTTTACCAAATTCCTGTTGAGTGTAGGCCAAAAAAAATTGTTTTTGTTAGTTTTTCATGTTTAAGGATTTAAGAGGAGAATTTACCTTTCTCACAGAAGGATAGGGGTTTAGCGGTGTGGTCGGAAGTATAAACCCAGTATATATACCAGTATAAAATTCGGTCTTAGTGGGAGGAGCCTAAATACTATAAAATGTGTTTTGCGACCGATTTCTTCAATGACACGATGTCCGGTAGTTTTAAGTATAACGATTACGAGGGAATTCGGTATTGAATGCGCTCCGCCGCTCCAGAAGTAATGAAATTCATCCTCAACGGATCAAAATCGACTATAAAATGTATTTGTTTTTGTGTATAACCAGATCAGACCACATATGTTTTGTAAACTAAACATTTTTACATTCTAAATGGGGCTTGACAACTTTTTTATTGTGTTCGATTTTTAAATAGAAAAAATAATTGAGGATTTTTAAAAATTCCGTTTTTTGAGTTTACATAGTTATAATTCTAAGGACCGATTCCACCGTTGTGTTAGGGTCGATTCCACCGTTGTGTTAATCGAAGTTTAAAAAGACATTTTTACATTAACAATGTCATTTTAATCTCCGGTTAACACAACGGTGGAATCGGCCCTTAAACGAAGTTTAAAATTACATTTTTACATTTAACAATGTCATTTTAATCTCCGTTTAACACAACGGTGGAATCGACCCTAAGACTAATTGAGATATCGACTTGATTCTTTTTTTAGATTAAAGAACAAGGAAAACTGTTTCCAACAATTCTCATTTTACTAGAGATATTATTCATATATGTGTTTAAATAAATGATAAAATATAAGTTATACAAAAATGTATTGAAATTTTCAGTAATCGATAAACTTTTTTATTTGTAAAAATGTTTGGGTACATGAAGCGAAGCAAATAAGCAAACAGGTCTTAAAAATATTTTCGATATAAAAAATTCGCTAGGAATCGCCATTTTTGAGTTATTCATTTTTTTGTTAAACCATACAGACTTGAAGGAGCGCGCTTAATACATTATGATTAGACGTCGAATTAAATGACGTAATAATCAAAAGATACAAACACAAAATTAATCCCGCATACAATTAGTTAATTTATTTGTATTAAAAGGTAACCGGTTTCGGCTCAAGGGCCAGCATCAGGCCTGGAAAGGAAGTAAACTTAAATTAAGTACAAGATAAAATAAACAACTGATATAATATGGTTATACATATAAATAACATGATCTCAGCAAGAAAAGCAGCAGTCAAAAAAATAATGAATTGAAGTAACAAACAAGAAACAAACAGTATACCTCAACAAAAAATGAAATTAATTCAAATGAGTAATTCACAAAGTACTTAATTGCTAATATTTTAAAAAGCAATATCTGCAGAGACACTAGTTTCCATGTAGGTCTATAATTGGAATTTCAAGAGAAACACATAAAAGTAAGAATAATACTAAGCTATAATAAAAAAAATTAAATGCAAAAAAATATTTAAAATTTGTCTCGTACTTCTAAACCTCTTGAAATTCTACTATTTACAAGTTCTGGAAGAACGAATTGTAGATAAAAATCAATAACTTTTTGTTGAATTTCGTTTTTCCAAAAATAACAATATTTATATTTTATATTGTGATACATGCAACTGTCCTTGAATGTTTTTTTTATACAAGCCCTAACAACTATATGTTGGAACAAGCAGTTATTTTGCGAATAAAATGCCAATTTAACGAAATTCTTTTATTCTAATTTTTGTTAATTGTAAACATGAAATTAAAAATATTTTTTATGATGTATGGAATTATTTTTATGATTTAATTATATATTTTTTGTTGATTACTATTTAATTACTTGTTTGACAATCGAAAAATGCTGACAACTAAATATTGGAACATATTTAGCTTTGCCTTAGGTTTCTTGAGTTTTATCAGCCTAACGCAAATGAGGCTTTATTAAGAGTAAAATACAATATTGGTACGTAGAAAACCTACTGATCCTTTTGTGCGAGAAATTATTATTCATCAATACCATAAACGGAAACAATGCCTGAAATTTCCAGTGAATTGAATATAGCAACAACTACTGTGTTTAATATAATTAAGAAATATGGTGACACTGCCAGTATTGATGTTCGGGGTAAAAGCTCAGGCCGTCCAAAAGCTGTGTCTCAAAGAAGTGTAAGGCATTTAATAAGAATATGTAAGTCGGGAAGAAGAAATACACTACGAGAAGTAACCGCAAGGTGGAATAAAGAAACTGGAATGAATGTTTCCAGAGAATGCTTATAAGGTACGTTTAATAGGTTCTTCTTTGCGGTATAAATTTTCTAATTTTTAAATTATTCAAATTTGACGGAAACTCAAAAAAGGAATCGTTACATTTGGGCCAAATCAAGACTTTCGTGGACCAAACATAACTGGGACCACAGTAATCTATAGCGACGAAAGCAAATTTGATATCTGTGTGGAAGATTACCGAAAGATTCGGGAAAAAACAGAAGCATTCCATAAGAATTGGTTCAAGGGGACTAAAGTTTCCGCAGGGCATCATGGTGTGGGGTTGTATGTCGGCGAAATAGTTGGGAACTTTACACTTTATTGAAGGCATAGTAAACGCAGCCAAATATCAAGATATCCTTGAACATTCGCTTTTACCAAGTACAGCAAAGTTATATCCATCCGGAGATTTTATCTTTCAACAGGACGGAGCCTCATGCCATACGGCTAAATCTACTAAAAAATAAATGGGAGAACATGACATTACAGTTTTGTTACATCCCTCTAGCAGCCCGGATCTTAATCCAATAGAGACACTTTGGCACAAAATGAAACAACGCCTAAGAAATAATCTTCAGCGTACTTTACCACAACTACATGCTAAATTGCAAGAAATATGAGATAGTTTCACCCCTAAATTTTGTGAAAGCCTGGTTGGTACAATGCCTAATGGACTTCAGGCTGTTAGTCGAGCTAAGGGTGACGTTACGCCTTTATTAATTTTTATTTTAATTGGTTAAAAAGCACTTTGTTCCAATATTTAGTTGTCAGCATTTTTCGATTGTCAAACAAGTAATTAAATAGTAATTAACATAAAATATATAATTAAACCGTAAAAATAATTCCATACATCATAAAAAATATTTTTAATTTTATATTTACATTAAAAAAAAAATAGAATAAAAGAATTTCGGCAAATTGGCATTTTATTCGTAAAATAACTGCTTGTTCCAACATATAGTTAGGGCTCGTATGGAACGGGTTGTTGGCTGAGGCATACAAAAAGAGACAAAAAATTCTAACGATATTTATATATAATGTGGAGTCAGTTTATTTATTTTTATTCTTATTTAGCGAAAACTCATTATTTTCAAAATAATGTGACGAAAGTCTAATTTATTTAAAGTTTATTTATTTAAAAACACACTATTTACAATTTATTTCAGACGTACTATTTATATAATATTTAGACACTAACTAACAATTCTTATTTATTTCTTACACTTTAACTATTCAATACAACGTTCTATATTAAACTCAACTCGGCGCAGATACGTCGGCTATTTATATTAGTCCAACTCCGCTACTGGAAAATGCTAGAGGCTCGCGAAGATGACTAAACGGCACTCCCCGCCATTCCAGATATTTCGAGTGAATCAGCGGCAGATATATCGTCATATTGTACATTCGAGACGTGGTCCGGCTATTTCCACACGTCAGAGTTGCTTCGATCACGAATTGGTTGCCATGTGAAGGCCGCGTGCGTACACAGGCACAGGGTCGGATTAGGGATATCATGACAATAATCTACAATATTCTGTTGTTTTCTAGTAGGCTTGTGTTATTCAGAATATTTCTGACAGAAGTATCGTCATTTTTACAACACTGGTTATTTAATAACGTTTGATTGCTTATGATATCATCTTAAAAGTGCAAAATAGCCTATGAAAATAACGAAAAGTTTGACATTTTCGAGTGTTTTATTCAAAGTAATAACAATTCTGAAGTTACAAGTGAATTAAATTTTAATCGTTACCCAGAAAGAAGACAATAATGATTTTTTGCTAAATAACAATGAAAATATACCTCTGAATAACTAATATCAGGCCAGGCGGCCGTTCTGCTGTGTATATATATATATATATATATATATATATATATATATATATATATATATATATATATATATATATAGATTCGTCCTGCCGACTTTGTGACATCATGTCGCAAAAATGTTGCTATCTTTGTAACATCCGTTTGCGATGTGACATCCAAATTCGGATGTCACAACGTTTTTGGGGTTCAAACATCATAGGGGAGGTTTAAAAGAGTACCAAACAAATTTCAGCTGGATGTTATAATGCTTGATTTTCAATTTTGTGTATAAATTTAGTTCCAGTGTATAGATGTGAAGGTGGCGCTCGCGTCAGTTGGTTTTGTATATTTTGTATATTAAATATTTTAGTCCCTCGACTGTCTAACATCCACCATTGAGTATATTAGAATTTACTCACTCGACTGTCTGACATCCAACATTCAGTATATTAAAACTTACTCATCCGACTATATGACATCCACCATCGAGTATATTAGAACTTTACACACTAGGTTATGTGACATCCAAAAAATTTATTTTAGATATATTTGGATTTTCATTTTAAGATCTATTTTATGTTAACACATTAACTGCCAAAATTTTTTCTTGGGTTTCGCACAGTGCCAACAAGTTTTTTAAATGCATTCACTCTCTGTAACTATTTAATAAATATATATTATATGCATCTATATTAATACAAGGTGTATCAACAATGGGTGAGTAAACGATGACTGTAATTTATATTAAAATAAATTAAAATAAAATAAATAAAAAAAATAAAATAAATTATAATAGATTAAAATAATTTAAATAATTAAATAATTTAAATAATTAAATAATTTAAATAAATTTAAATAAATTTAAATAAATTTAAATAAATTTAAATAAATTTAAATAAATTTAAATAAATTTAAATAAATTTAAATAAATTTAAATAAATTTAAATAAATTTAAATAAATTTAAATAAATTTAAATAAATTTATATAAATTTAAATAAATTTAAATAAATTTAAATAAATTTAAATAAATTTAAATAAATTTAAATAAATTTAAATAAATTTAAATAAATTTAAATAAATTTAAATAAATTTAAATAAATTTAAATTTAAATAAATTTAAATAAATTTAAATAAATTTAAATAAATTTAAATAAATTTAAATAAATTTAAATAAATTTAAATAAATTTAAATAAATTTAAATAAATTTAAATAAATTTAAATAAATTTAAATAAATTTAAATAAATTTAAATAAATTTAAATAAATTTAAATAAATTTAAATAAATTTAAATAAATTTAAATAAATTTAAATAAATTTAAATAAATTTAAATAAATTTAAATAAATTTAAATAAATTTAAATAAATTTAAATAAATTTAAATAAATTTAAATAAATTTAAATAAATTTAAATAAATTTAAATAAATTTAAATAAATTTAAATAAATTTAAATAAATTTAAATAAATTTAAATAAATTTAAATAAATTTAAATAAATTTAAATAAATTTAAATAAATTTAAATAAATTTAAATAAATTTAAATAAATTTAAATAAATTTAAATAAATTTAAATAAATTTAAATAAATTTAAATAAATTAAAATAAATTTAAATAAATTTAAATAAATTTAAATAAATTTAAATAAATTTAAATAAATTTAAATAAATTTAAATAAATTTAAATAAATTTAAATAAATTTAAATAAATTTAAATAAATTTAAATAAATTTAAATAAATTTAAATAAATTTAAATAATTAAAGTTGAAGGTTTATATAAATTTAAATAAATTTATATAAATCAAAGTTAATACATAAAAAATATGATGAGCTAATTCCTAAAAACGACTGCAAACGATCGTCGTTCGTGCATCGCCGTTTAGAGTTATAACCTTAATAGTATATTCAAGTAGCTGTGCGATAAATATTGATGTACGCTGATTTTATTTGTCTTTTTTTATTTTAGAGTGAATTAATCTAAGAAGTTTCACTCTTTTTTTTTAACACTTAGTTTTTTATGCTTCTGATATGATTCCAAATATTCTTACTTTATAACCGAGATACAGGTAGTTTTATTAACTTTGCCAATTTTTTTCTTGTTTCATAACTTACCAACCGCTATTATGTTATTGAAATTTGGCACATGTATTCTCTACAACTTACCATAATCTATTAAGGCATTAATAAGAAACACAATGCAGTTCCATCTTAAAAAAAAAAATTATAAATTTGTCCATCCTTATAAAAACACACTACAAGTCGTTAAATTTGTATCCATATTTGAAAAAAGCACACAAAAAAATTTAATCATATGCTTTTAATTTTTGAGTAGATGATTTTTATTACTAAAATTAATTATTTTTTATATTATTTTAAAACTAAGCACATTTTGAGAAGTTACATATTTTGTTGGTACTTGTATGCGTGTACACTACAATAAAATGTACTTAAAAGTTCGTATTTAGAACCAAATATCATAATTATTACTTTTTAATTAATCACTGCATGTCGTACCAACATCATAACCCTTAGACTCTAGGAAAAATGAATTCACAGAATTGCTTTTGGTATTGGTAGGCACAGATATATAGAAGTACCAACATAATATGTAGCTTTTAAAAATTCACATGGGATTAAATTATCCTCAATATAACGTGTTAAAGTTACTAAAACCCCCTTTATTTTAATTTTTTATCTCCAAAATGCTAAAAAATAACAATTTAGACGTTATGTTTTAGCAGCAAAATCATCTGCACAATTTGCACATGACTAATTTTAGTTTTTTTGGTCTCTTTAAATATGGAAACGAACTTAACTAATAAAGAAATGTACTTTTTTGTGTAACTCAAAAATAATTTGAAGTTAAAAATGTTTCTAGTAAAATAGTCTGTGCGCAAAAATAATAAACACCGCTGGATTTATCTTTAGGTTCGCCAACTGGCCGTGTTAATGCACTTGAGACCGGAGAATCAACCATACGAGGTCGATAGATACTCAAAAAAATTAATAAAGTAGTCCCAACGGACAAGTAAAAGATATTACCTGCTCAGGGGTGCGTTTAGTGGGTAAATGATAAGCCTGACTTGCACTAATGATCCGGGAGTCCCAAACTATTGGAAAAGGGAGAACCTGTACCCAATCTCTATAAGGGATATCCACATACCAAAAAAAAAGATTAAAAAGTTACTTCAATCGGAAACTAATTTGTCCACGACCACTTAATAGTAAATCAATATTCTACCTCCTAACTAAAAGCATATGGTACCCATATATCACTAGAGTGAATTATGATAATTCACTCTTTTCTAATTCTGGCAATTTCCGGTAGATAACTAAAGATGGGCGATACTTTTCATAACGATATTTTCTAGATCGAAAAATCAGAAATTCAAAATATTTGAAAATCGGAAAATTAAAAGGTTGAAAAAACAACAGTTAGTTACCTATGTTTAATAAAAACTTTCCATTCTACACTTAACTTTTATTTAATAAAGAAACCATAATGGTATAATGGTACAAAGTATAGTATTAGACTCGCCTAGGGCTCACGCAAACATCACCCTGCGTGAATAATGGCTACCATAAATTGCTCGTTTAATAATATATTTTGGGCCAGTGTATCTAAAAATATACACAATCAAACACTGAAAAGAAAATTCGAGAGACGCTAAAATGGTGGTTCCCACCTTATCGAGACTGAAGCCCACAAGGATAAACTCGTAGCGTAACAAAAACGATTTAACTTGGAACGAAAGACCGAAAGCCTATAGTAGTATTAAGACGTTGAATTTTTTGTTTTGTGAAACATTGGCATTACTTAGGTTTATCCATGTGATGATTTTCACAAGCCTTGATTTTTAAAACCATTCTATATCGCCTTTTGATTAGGGTTTAAAAACTTGTTCGAGCAATTTTTCCAATAATAATTGGCCCTTTTACGTCTTAAGCCTGCTTATGTAAAATATTTGGGCTCCTTATTTTGCCTATTTATATTCTAATAAAGGACATAAAGGATAGAAGGTTGAGTATTGCAAGTATGTTAAAAGAAATAAATTGGCTTTCAGTTAAAAATTATATTCAGTACATGATTGATATTTATTTATAAAATAAAAATGACATAGTACCATCGCATCAGATCTATTAGAAAAAATTCAATATAATTCGCAATATCACAATTATAATACAAGAAGCCAATCTGACTTTCATGTAAGGCAAGCCATCACTAAAAGTTCCCAAAATATAATTTTTATTAAAGGTGTAAAAAATTCAATTGACTGTCAACAGAAATTAAAAAAAAAAAACAATAAATGTATTCAAAAGTAACCTCAAGAAGTTTACTAATTATTATTTACAATTCACTGGTTGACTATGTAAACCAGCATTATATCCTACCTCTCTTTTATACAGTGAATTTTGAAATTTGCTTCATTACGTGTTGATTTATTAATGTTTAAAAATAACAAAACCTCACAAAATAGGAAAGCAACTAGACTAACAGTGACCTTCTAATGACAAAAAGTCTTACTTCACGTCTGAACCAAAATCGAAATCATGCAGTGCCGAATTTTAATTATAAGGATGAGTGCGCTACGTTAATTTCCGTTATTCTGAAACAACAATTAGTCGAGAATTAATGAAGCAAATTTAAATTTTTTTTACACGGTTGAATAGAGAATAAAACCCTCTTTCAAATGAGCTATCACTCACCACCCCATGCCATTTAAATTTTTCGAAAGGGTTGCTCCTCTCCAGTAAGGGATGAAATTAAGGGTAAACTATTCATACAAAAATGTACATTGTAAAAATCAAAAATCGACGTGTCTCGGCGATTTTCCTAACAAGACTCCAGTAATGAGTTAGATAGGGGGGGTAAGACTTATGATGCTCACTGTGTGTAATAAAAAAGTGCTTTGTATAAGAACATTATAATATCTGTCTTGCTGCACATTTATTTATGGAAAGCCTTAATTGAGATACACTACAAATTATTTGCAACAAATATCAAAAGAAGCATACATTTTTAAATAATTTTACATTTAAGAGCCATTCCCACATCATAGTTGACATCTTGATACCTGACAGGCACAACCAAGCATTATTCTGATTTTGGCCAAATAAAATGGCCGGTTAATTATTGGGGTTGCCAATAAATTTGATGAATGTGTTTTTGTGGCTAGGGGCGAAATAGTAGTACGCTTAAGTTAGCACCCCCATAAAAAAGTAATTTTTAAGAAACTGCTTATATATTTTTCATAATTGGTAGGCTTGGCGACTAATTTTGAATAAAAATAGCCTCCAAAATGGCTATATTTGCAAATATGAAGGTCGCAACCCGCCTTAGAAATTTCACTTTTACTATCAACAGCTGTTGTTTGACAGGTCGTTAGAGAATGTTTGCAATTTATGAAATGTAAAGAATGTTAGGGATGTTGACGTTAGAAATAATTGGAATTCCTAAAATTGTCACATAAGAAATGCATAAGCGGATTTTAAGAAAAGTGATATTAAAGTAGTTAGAATGAACCGAAAATTCTGAAAATTAATAGGGTTCTAAGTTAGAAAGAATTATTCAAGAAGATCAAAACTGCAAGTCAATTAGAACTTTCGTTCTAGAGTTATTGTGCCGGCATACATATACACAGACGACCAGACGAAAATTTTTTTTTGCCTTTTCGGACTCAGAATGATCGGAAACATAAAAAAAAGTTTTAAAAATGGGGGTAAGAAAATGTTTTCGTCTGCACGAATGCAATACTGAGGCCCCATAGGAAGGGCCTCAGTAATTATTTAAAAATGAAATAAATTATTTTATCAAAACAACTAAAGAAATCACATTGGAATAAAAAAACAATAAAAATCATAGAATTTGAGGGTGTGCTTTGGCGTTAAACGTGTTAAGTTTTTAGGATGTAATAAGGTGCCCAATTCAAAAATGTATTTATATACTTGCTGGATGTTACAAGAATAGCAATTTTCTTGTAGAAATGGTATATTGTGACGTAACAACTGGATGTCACAAGATGCAAGGTTTTTCTGGATGTCACAAAGTGTTGTTAATAGAAATATATACCGTGTATACTTTGGATCTCACAACGATAGGACGTTTTATTTTTTTAAAATGTGTATGGTTGTAATATTTTTCGCTCAGTGATAATATTTTTTAAATTAAAAGAAGTCATATTTTTATTTTTTTCCTAAAGTCTTTGTAAAGGGTGGATGTCACAAAGTCAAAATTTTTGCTGGATGTCACATGATACGCTGGTCGAGTATATATATATATATATATATATTTACATCTCTGTATCATTGAAGCGTCCCGATAAAGATGCGCTTTAAAGCGCCCATGTCTGTTTACCCTTGATCTACTTATTTTAGACATATATACTCGTTGCTGTTGGAAGAAGCAGCTTAAATTAGGCGGATAACATTAAATTGAAAGGAAAACACAAATCGTTACTTTTACTTTATCGACACCTGGGCGTCATTTCAATTGATACACATTGCAGCGTCACCAATATTCAAATTTGCGTATATTTGACCGCTTTTGTGGCGTCAATTAGCGTTTTGCGGTGTTGTCATATATTTAAATGATAGGCAGTTTAAGTTTTTGTTTAACTGTGTTAAAGATATATTTTGATACATAACGATAGACCTGCAGAGCGTTAATTTATCATTTCGGTAGCGCAGAGAGTGCGGCAAAAAGTGAATAATTTAGTTATGCAATATTGATTGTAATTTAATTCTGATTGTTTTTAATTATTATTATTATTATTATTATTATTATTATTATTATTATTATTATTATTATTATTATTATTATTATTATTATTATTATTATTATTATTATTATTATTATTATTATTATTATTATTATTATTATTATTATTATTATTATTATTATTATTATTATTATTATTATTATTATTATTGTTTTTTTCTAAGAATAATATTTCATTAAAAGTTATTGACGTTTCAAAATTTTTCCAGCCTTTTCATGCAGAATTCTGTGGTGTAGAATTGATAAATAAAAATTATGCCTTAGTAACAGTGTACAGATCCTCCTCCCATGGGGACATATCAATATTCAAAACGTATTTTCTAAATTTAATTATTTATATAAAAAATTTAAGAACCTAATTTTTATCGGTGATTTTAATGTTGATTCTAATAGTTTAAATTAGCATTCGCTTGATTTAATTATTATATTAAATATGTATGGTATGAAACATTACATCACAGTTCCAACTAGAATAACTTCCACTTCTAAATCATGTTTGGACAATATTATTTCCAATATAAATCCGGAAGTTATAATATCAAAAGTCATTGATGCCGACATAGCCGACCATTTGACTTTATTTTTGGAGATAAGACTTTAATATTTTAAGTGATACCAGTTATGTCAACAAAAGATTTATTAATGAACGTACACTTTTACAGTTCGCAGAAAAGTTATCTGAAATTAGTTGGCATGGACTAGAAATGGGAAATTACTGCTCCCAGGAGATTTGTAATATAATATTTACTATTCTATGTCCTATTATAGATCTATGCTTTTCCATAAAAAAAATTTGCAGTGGTGACAAAAAGATTTTGTGGTTTAATGAGGAACTGCGGGTACAGCGAAATCAAGTATTTCAAAACAAATCTAGATTCAAAAAAACCAATTCGTTAGAAGATTGAAGACTATATTCTAAATCGCGCAAAAACTATAGGAGGTCAATTAGATTAGAGAAACGTAACGCTTACAATAAAAGAATAGCTGCATCAGAAAATAAAAATAAAACAATCTGGAATATTGTAAACGCAGGAAGAAAATCCAACAACAAATCATCCAGTACATCGAATCTAACATCTGAAGACTTCAATGTAGCAGAGAAGGTTATTCAAACAATCGAAAACGATAATATTTCCTCTAATGATTTTATTAAAATGACACCGAAGCCCCCGTATTCGTTTTTTATGGGTCCAGTCTCTGAATCTGACGTAAGGGAGGCTATACTTCATATTAAAAATACGCCATGCACGGATTACTATGGCCTCAGTAGTCCCATGATTAAGGCCTCTATAGAATCCCTCATTAAACCACTTAATATTTTATATAACCAATGAATAATCGAAGGAAATTGGCCTAACCAACTTAAAATTAGTAAGGTATTGCCACTTTTTAAAAAAGGTGATTCTAATGATGCTGATAATTATAGGCCAATTGCCATTACACCTGTTATCAGTAAGATATTTGAAGTAAAGCTAAAAGAGAAATTAGTTAACTATTTTGAAAATAAAAATTTATTCTCGCCAGCCCAATTTGGGTTTAGAAGGCATAGATCTACAATAGGAGCAGTCGCAAAAGTAATTGATTACATAGTCGGTGGCTTTGACGAGGGCTCGAGTACTACTACGGTATTATGTGACCTCACTAAGGCCTTCGACTGTGTAAGCATTGATATTATTTTGGAAAAAATGGAGTACTATGGCATAAGGGGAAAGGAACTTGCCTTATTTTTTTCATATCTGACGAACAGATTACAGTGCGTGTTTCTCGATAATATGGAGTCACAATTGGCTCCCATTTTAAGAGGGGTTCCACAGGGATTTGTCTTGGGCCCTGTTCTATTTCTAATATATATTAATGACTTACCGCGTATCATGAAACACTGTACTAGTGTTATGTTCGCAGATGATACGTCTATCCTATCCAAAGATGACACGATCTCAAGCAGAACTTGTTTACCGTCCTCTAATGAATGGTTTGCTGCAAACGATTTAAAGTTAAATAATGTCAAAACTCAAAACGTTACTTTTTCATCTAGTAAAGTCAAAGTAGCTGGGTCAGTAAACCTGCTAGGAGTAATGCTCGATGCCGGTTTAAATTGGTCGCACCATGTAGACAATGTCTGTTCGAAATTGGCGTCCCAAATTTTTGCACTCAGGCAAATATCGAGTTTTTCAGAAAAATCAGTACTAAGAACAGTCTATTATGCAATCATACATAGCCATCTGAATTATGGTGTCATGTTCTGGGGCGGCAGTTATCACTCTCAGAAGGCTTTTATTCTCCAAAAAGCTGCCTTGAAGATCATTGACGGTGCAGAACTCGACATGCTATTTAAAAGGTACGTGATTCTTCCATTGCCTTGTCTGTATATACTGGAATCATTAAAAGAAATTTTTAAAAAACGTAATTCATTGGATTCGAATAATAATTATCATAGCTTACAATACAAGGAATGCAGAGAGTCTAGTTCCTTTTAAATCAAGAATTTGCCTGACGCATAATAATAAGTTGGATTTGGCCCTTTATAATCAATTCGTTAAATATCATAGGGATATCAATACCATTCAGTGGTAGAGTCCCTGCCTGTGGACATAATAGTTCCAGGTTCGAATTCCACCGTTGGCCAGGATTTTTTTATTTAATTAATTTATTTAAAATTAATTCTGATGCCTTGGTAGGATTTCCTACTCGACCACTCATTGTCGGGTTCTAATTAACAGTGCTGTTCCTAAAGTGGCGCTGGGAAACAATAACAAAGCCTGCACAGAAACGAGGCGATATAACCATTAGTAGTTGAAGCCGATGACATCATATAATAATAATAATAATAATAATAATAATAATAATAATAATAATAATAATAATAATAATAATAATAATAATAATAATAATAATAATAATAATAATAATAATAATAATAATAATAATAATAATAATAATAATAATAATAATAATAATAATAATAATAATAATAATAATAATAATAATAATAATAATAATAATAATAATAATAATAATAATAATAATAATAATAATAATAATAATAATAATAATAATAATAATAATAATAATAATAATAATAATAAATAATAATAATAATAATAATAATAATAATAATAATAATAATAATAATAATAATAATAATAATAATAATAATAATAATAATAATAATAATAATAATAATAATAATAATAATAATAATAATAATAATAATAATAATAATAATAATAATAATAATAATAATAATAATAATAATAATAATAATAATAATAATAATAATAATAATAATAATAATAATAATAATAATAATAATAATAATAATAATAATAATAATAATAATAATAATAATAATAATAATAATAATAATAATAATAATAATAATAATAATAATAATAATAATAATAATAATAATAATAATAATAATAATAATAATAATAATAATAATAATAATAATAATAATAATAATAATAATAATAATAATAATAATAATAATAATAATAATAATAATAATAATAATAATAATAATAATAATAATAATAATAATAATAATAATAATAATAATAATAATAATAATAATAATAATAATAATAATAATAATAATAATAATAATAATAATAATAATAATAATAATAATAATAATAATAATAATAATAATAATAATAATAATAATAATAATAATAATAATAATAATAATAATAATAATAATAATAATAATAATAATAATAATAATAATAATAATAATAATAATAATAATAATAATAATAATAATAATAATAATAATAATAATAATAATAATAATAATAATAATAATAATAATAATAATAATAATAATAATAATAATAATAATAATAATAATAATAATAATAATAATAATAATAATAATAATAATAATAATAATAATAATAATAATAATAATAATAATAATAATAATAATAATAATAATAATAATAAATAATAATAATAATAATAATAATAATAATAATAATAATAATAATAATAATAATAATAATAATAATAATAATAATAATAATAATAATAATAATAATAATAATAATAATAATAATAATAATAATAATAATAATAATAATAATAATAATAATAATAATAATAATAATAATAATAATAATAATAATAATAATAATAATAATAATAATAATAATAATAATAATAATAATAATAATAATAATAATAATAATAATAATAATAATAATAATAATAATAATAATAATAATAATAATAATAATAATAATAATAATAATAATAATAATAATAATAATAATAATAATAATAATAATAATAATAATAATAATAATAATAATAATAATAATAATAATAATAATAATAATAATAATAATAATAATAATAATAATAATAATAATAATAATAATAATAATAATAATAATAATAATAATAATAATAATAATAATAATAATAATAATAATAATAATAATAATAATAATAATAATAATAATAATAATAATAATAATAATAATAATAATAATAATAATAATAATAATAATAATAATAATAATAATAATAATAATAATAATAATAATAATAATAATAATAATAATAATAATAATAATAATAATAATAATAATAATAATAATAATAATAATAATAATAATAATAATAATAATAATAATAATAATAATAATAATAATAATAATAATAATAATAATAATAATAATAATAATAATAATAATAATAATAATAATAATAATAATAATAATAATAATAATAATAATAATAATAATAATAATAATAATAATAATAATAATAATAATAATAATAATAATAATAATAATAATAATAATAATAATAATAATAATTTGCAATCAGATTTCTTTTAAATCAATAATCTTTGTCCCCTTACAGAGCAATTTCATGATGATATCATGTTTCGTTTTTGACTTATCATTTTTTTTAACTTCCCTTCAACCCCCCATTTTTTATTAGATTTTTTTATAATCGATAGGCTTTGTCCTCTTATAAATCTTGATTTTTATTAAAAATGTTAAGTTGATATTTTTTTTTTCTTTTTTATTTTTTTAAGTTTCCCCCCTGAACCTCTCATTTTAAATCGGATTTTTCTTAATCAATGGTCTTTGTCCCCTTATAGAGCTTGATTTTCCTAAAAATTTCATTTCGATATCATGTTTCGTTTTTGATTTATGATTTTTTAACCCCCCCTTAAATCCCACACTTTTTTCAATAGGCTTTGTCCACTTATAGAGTTTCATTTTTTTTAAAACGTTCAAGTTAATATTGTTTTTCAATTTTGATATGATTTATTTTTAGGTTTCAACCCCTCCCCCTTCCTTAATTCACACATTTTTAATTGTATTTTTTTTAATTAATAGTCTTTGTCCCCTTATAGAGCTTGATTTTTCTGAAAATTTCATGTTGATATCATGCTTCGTTTTTGATTTATGATTTTTAAGTTTCAACCCCTCATAAACCACCCATTTTTTATCAAAATTTATTTCTTAATCATTAGACATCGCCAACTTATAAACTTTGATTTTTCTTAAAAATTTCAAGTTGTTATTGTTTTTCAATTTTGATTTATGATTTTTTTTTAAATTTCATCCCCCTTCCCCTTAAATCCCTAATTTTTATTCGTTTTTTTTAATCAATAGCCTTTGTCTTCTTATAGAGCTTGATTTTTCTTAAAAACTTCATGTTGTTATCATGTTTCTGTTTTAACTTATGATTTTTTATATTTTAACCCCCCTTAAACCCTCATTGTTTTTTAGATTTTTTCATAATCAACAGACTTTGTTTACTTATAGAGTTTGATTTTTCTTAAAAATATCAAGTTGTTTTTCGTTTCTGATTTATGATTTTTTTTTAACACTTTTAACCAGATTGTTTCAAAATCAATATGCTTCGTCCCCTTATAGAGCTTGATTTTTTCTTAAAATTGATTTTTCCTAAAAATTTCAAGTTGATATTGTTTTTCGATTTTAATTTATAATGTTTTTTTAAGTTTCCACCCCCACCCTTATATCCCCCATTTTTAATCAGATTTTTTTTCATAATCAATATTCGGTGTCCCCTCATAGAGCTTGATTTATAGACTTTGATTTTTCCTAAAAAAGTTGATATTGTTTTTCAATTTTGATTTATATTTTTTTCAAATCCACCCCCCCTCCCTTTAAAGTTCCAATTTTAATTCGTTTTATTTTAATTAATAGCCTTTGTCTTCTTATAGAGCTTGATTTTTCTAAAAAACTTCATGTTGATATGTTTCGGTTTTGATTTATGATTTTTTAAAGTTTTAACTCCCCTTAAACCCCCCATTGTTTATTAGATTTTTTTCATAATCAACACATTTTGTCCACTTATAGAGTTTGATTTTTCTTAAAAATTTCAAGTTGATATTGTTTTTCGTTTTTGATTTACGATTTTTTGAATTTTCAATCCCCTTTAAACGCTCACAAAAAATGACGGACGGACGGCTTCTTGAGAGAAATTTTATAATATACTAAGACTTCTACCAGGCCAACTAAGATTATTAAATCAACTTTAATTTATTTTACAACATTAGCTTCCAAAGCAACGATGCCAAGTCAGTGGACGCTCTAGAATCGAATGGGTATCAAGGAAATCGTATACTTTCTATATACATCAGCGCTGCAAGTGCCTCTGGTAGCAATAGTATTGAACTAAAGTATACGCGAGCCGTATTATTTTCATGCATTTTTTCATCATTTTGGCGTCTCTCAAAAATTTTGCCATCACGTTTCTGACGTCATTATAGACCTCTGGAAATTTTTTTAAAGGGCACCGTCTTAGAGCGTCTATATACGGACGCTCTAAATACCTGGACGCTCCAATGAATGCGATTTAAGAATGTACGGACGCTCTATCTATAGTAAGATATATATATATATATATATATATATATATATATATATATATATATACATTATACCTGGTATATCTATATAAAATATTTGAGGGTTTTACCCTTAATCTCATTAAAGACTACCACAATAGTTGTTTCCTGTATTTTATTTGAAGGGTTTTACCGGTAATCTCATTAAACATGTGTTGGTACTGTCTGTGAATAGGTAGACGAGTTGCAAATATTTATTATTATAAATTACACGCTTTTTAAATTTCTATTAAATTTTTAGGAGATTTTTTTTTATTTTCGGGCGATGTCTAATATGTAGCTAAAATTACAATTTCTTCCAAAAATAAACTTTTGGCTGTTTATAATGTAAATAATAGCTATTTATGAAACCAGTTACGAAATTGCTTATTTTATGTAATGAGTATGAATCTTTGCGGGATGAGCAGAGCGAGTTCCAGCAAAATGAACGAGTTACATAAAACCGTATCTCTTAACTTGTTACATATAATATTTTTCTAATTTTGATTAAATTAAATAAATCTAAAATTCATTATATCGAAAATAAAATATATCGAAAATCAGCAAATTAAAAATAGTAAAATAAAAAAAAAACAACTAATTTACCTAACCGGTGCGGCATGGATCAAACGTAAAATATGATTAGGTGATTTAGTTAAGTGTTTTTTTTTTATTGATCTTATTTTACGTATTTTTTTTTGTGATCATCCTAGATCATCTGGACCTGACCTTTTTGGTATCATTTAATATTTTAAATCTCGGCATAAAAATAGTAAAGTACAACTAATTAATTTTTTTATTTTTCTAATTTTATGTATAATTTTTTTGCGAAGCAACCCGTGACGCAATTTGGACATGACCTTTGTGGTATCAGGTAATATTTTGAATCTTGGGAGACAATTCGATCCGCGTCATTTACCTATATCGTGATTTTAAGACAATTTTAATTTTTCTAATAGTTAATTTTTAATAATCTAATATATGATTTTGTTCGATTATTTGGTTTTTGATTAATTGCTTTTTTAATCAAGTCTATTTTTACGAGATTTATTCTCTATCATTGTTCATTTCAATCATTTTTGTTTTCGAACAATTGTTATTAACCCCCTTAAAATAGTATACTACTGAAGTTAGAAATCAAAGGCATTATTTTCATTCTTAAATCTACAGTTCTCGAAATTTCACTAAGAGTAGCACGTTCATGTGCAAAAATTTCGATTTGCTACTTCGAATTTCCATCCTACGAATTTATTTCAAAACATACAATAAAATAATAAATGCGTCAGTACAATATAAGGTTGAAACTATGTTCCTCTGATAGTACTTTTCAGAATTTTTTTTTACAATAAGAAAAATCAGAAAACTAGGGATAAATTAGAACTTTTTTTCTTAAAAGGTATGTAAAAATTCGAACATAGATGCAAGTGTACTTCACAAAAAAATATTGTTCGCTTCTTAATATATCTAATACAGATACGTATCGGATAAATGTTCCACCGAAAACGAATCCTAAATCCTCTTCTTGATAAAAATAAATTTTAGTACTAAATGTTTATCAACCCTCGTAAAATAATAAATCTATAATTCTATATAATAAATCTATAGTTCTAGAAATTTTACCAGAGGCAGTGCAAAAATCTCGATTTGCAGAGGTATATATGAGCCCCCATCCTACGACTTTATTTTAAAATATAAAATAATATAAAAAATACGTTAGTACAAAGGAACGATGAAACTATGTTCCTCTGAAAGTACTTTTTTAAAATTTAATTTTGTTTAAACAAAAAAAAAAATCTGAAAACTGGTAAAAAATTCGAAATTTTAGGATTTTTTTCTTAAGAAAGTATTCAAAAATTAGAAAATCCTCCCCCAGACACAAGTATACTTGACCAAAAAATATTTTTTGTTTTCCAAAAAAGTTAATAGTAAACGAATAGGATGGGTGCCAAGATCGCAAGAAACTCTACCCAAAACGAAATGTAAATCCTCCTCTTAACTATTGTTTCTTTAAATAAATAATTGTGTATAATTTATTATAATTGAACAAGACAGTTTTTTAGACTTTTAAGTGCGTGTTATAAGTAAGAATTGTTTAAATTATGTTTCTTATTATTTCATTGGTACTCTACCACCGCTAAACCACTGAATACCAGTGGTGGCTGCACCGAGCATATAGGGTTGCCAGATATCTCGATTTAAAGGGGAGCCTCCAGCCTACCAATTGTTGATACTCCCGTCTGCCGCTTCAATCCTTAAAACTCCAGCAATTCGACCTTTGACAATACCTTTTTTTAACCGACTTCAAAAAAAGAGGAGGTTATCAATTCGTCGCGATATTTTTTTTCTAATAATTGAATCCATGAGAAAATCCTCAAAGTCTTCATTTTTTTATGTATGTTTAGCGATAATGATTTACCACCTTGTCCGATTTTTCTTTTGTTAGTAAGGGGGTAACTCAGGGGTGGTCCCATATAAATTTGGTTAAAATGTGGTGATGGCATCTGCACGTTTTTGAAGTCGGTTTTTTTAAATTTTTAATTTGTAATACTTGTTAAGAAAATTTTCAAAAAATTAACGCTTTAAAATGGCTTCTATATAGTGCTTTTAAAAAACCGGTTGTGACCCTAAGTGGGGTGTGGAGGGGGGAGCCCCCATTTCCCGCATAGAGGCCGGGTACCCAAAGCAATTTTTGAGTTCCGGCGCCTATGTATAATGGGGACAGCATATTGTTTAAAAAAAAATGTGAACAAAATGGGGGCGTAAGGGGGGTTTAAATAAAAAAAAAAAAATTGAAATCCAAACACCAAAAGCGATATCAACATGAAATTTTTAGTAAACATCGAACTCTATAAAGGAATGAAGCCTATTGATGATAAGGGGGCTGAAATACTGAAAAAATCCTAACTCAGAAATGAAAAACAATATCAAATTAAAATCTTCACGAAAATCAAGCTATATATAATGGGATGAAAAAAATCTAATTGAAAATGGGGGGGGGGGGGTCTGATAAACTGTGAAGAGTATAATATAGAAGCATTATCTATCTTCATTCTAGTTATTATTTGACAGTTTTTTTTAAATTCAACAACTTTATTTGTATATTTTTTTTATTTATTTTTAAGTACAAAATAAAATGAATTAATTAGTTTTATAAATGAAAAATAAGTAAGTAATAACAATTTATAAATATCTTACATTGAAATGAAAATATTTTAACAAGTATTACAAATTAAAAATTTAAAAAAACCGACTTCAAAAACGTGCAGATGCCATCACCACATTTTAACCAAATTTATATGGGACCACCCCTGAGGTACCCCCTTACTAACAAAAAAAGAATCGTATAAATCGGTCAAGGTGGTAAAGCATTATCGCTAAACATACATAAAAAATGAAGACTTTGAGGATTTTCTCATGGATCCAATTATTAGATTTTGACCAAATTTATATGGGACCACCCCTAAAGTAGCCCCTTTCTAACAAAAAAAGAATTATTGAAATCGGACACCGTGTTAAAAAATTATCGCTGAACATACATAAAAAATGAAGAGTTTGAGGATTTTCTAATGGACCCAATTATTAGATTTTGACTAAATTTATATGGGACCACCCCTGAAATACCCCCTTTCTAACAAAAAAAGAATCATTGAAATCGGACACCGTGTTAAAGAATAATCGCTGAACATACATAAAAAAAAAAAAAAAAAAAAAAAAAAAATATCGCGACGAATTGATAACCTCCTCCTTTTTTGAAGTCGGTTAAAAATATATATATTATAGTACATTATTAATCAATTAAAATCTTTAAAGCTAAAAATTTTGATTTTTGATTTTATTCCTCCTTTACACTGCTCTGATGTTTTATTGTTAGTAAGCTCAGTATCAATATCTGCTACTTCATCTTCATCAATGGTAGTACTGATAAAATGTCTCTATTATAATAAGACTATTTTGAAGCACTTTAAAAAAATAAAATGTCAATTTAAAAAAACAAACTGATTTAAACTTATATTTTAATCAAAACAGCAGCTCTTTTATCAGAATCTGAAAACAAAGCTCTTATCATCATTTTCAACTCCACAGGATTGAACTGCAAGGCCAAAGATCCTTTACCATTGGCCCACCTGTCATTGATATCCAGCAAACTGGCACCCAACACGAAATTCAACTCGTTCAATTTGCACCAACATTTTACATACAAATTAACTTTTTTAGGGTCAGTGAATAACTCAGGCCCCCGACTAATAATCATTTCAATGATTTCCTCTAATTGTTCAGCTGCTTTGGAAGAAATATCTTTGAAATTAATAATAGATGTTATTAGACAGGCACATAAAGTATTTATAATGATGCCTAGTGTTTTGTTATATATCTGATAGGGTAATACTTTGTGCCACACTGTCTTTAACATTTCTTGCTGCTTTAAACACTGTTGTATAGATTTTCTGGTTACAGGTTTCAATTCCCCTTCAAGTGTAACAGCATCCAGGCCACTGTTCTTCATTATTTCTTTAATTTCTTTTATCTGGCTCTTAAGGTAAGCTCCAAAAGTCTCTGAGCCTGCTAATCTCAATAACCTAACTTCTGCATCGAACACATTATTGAAGACATTCAATTTTGAAGGCATTTTTAATATGTAATCGCCCTTCCACTTGGTCAAATTATAACTGATGTAGAAACAGTTATTGTGGAATAGAGCTACTTGTTGGGGGATTGTTTTCAGTAATTCACTATGGTATTCTGGTACGAAAGAAGCATATCTTCTTAAAATGCTCTGACACGTTATTACCAGCCTAAAAGTGTACTTGTTTGATGCTTCGACAGCTTGTTGGAGAAGTTTTTTGCAATAATCAAGCAATTCAATCACAGATATCGAAATTGAACATTGAGAAAAGTACTTAATTTCTGCATCTATCGAGTTTTCAGGGTCATATGGCTCCCCCACTTCTATCAAATCATGTAAATTTTTCTTCATTATCATCTGGGATTTCAACAAATATTCCCGACATTTTTTATTGAAATAATGGAAGTCTATTTTATTTACAAATTCTTGTAATGATGCAGTTTGTGGAGAAAATATTTTAGTTTCCCTCAAAACTGATTCTAATTTAACTGTATCTTGGATAACTTCTTTGTAATTCTGCAGTCCTTCTACTGTTGAAGATATGGTATCCTCCAAACAATCTTTAATAATTAATTTAAAAAGATTATCCTGTATATCCGATCCAATATACTCTAAAGTAGTTAAACTGCCTTCTAAATCAGTCAGTGGAAAGTTAAAATTTGTGTTTAAGAACTCTAACACTAATATTAATTGAGAAAACACTTCTTTATATGGAGATTTCTTGTTAGGATTAATAATACTCAAGTTAAGTGTAGAACAAGAATCGTTAGTATCGACTTTCACCTCCACTACATAGTCCACAATAGACACAAATAAATTTTTCCATAAAAACCCTGTAAACTCACTTAATATAAACACAGAAGACTGATTGTAATACATTGCGAGAAGTGCTTGATCTAACGGACGAATTTCGTTGAAAATCTTTATGCTAGCGGAATTTCCTTCCTTTTCGACGACCACTTTTTCGTGAAAACATTGTACTATTTTGTCCGATAAGAGTCTACATTGAGCACTAATTCCAAACCCGTGTTTATCAATAACAAGAAGATCTTCATCTTCTGGGATCTCCATAATGATGCATTCCATGTCGTTTATGATTTGTCTACACTTGTAGAACTGATTATCATGCATTGACACCGTAAAATTATTTAATTTTTCATTAATTTCACAAATATCAGACAGGGCTTTTACAATAACACTAACAGTATTCAATATTTGTAAATGTTCTGTTAATTTCTCGTTAGCCTTACTTACACCATTCTTTGTAGCACTTTCGGCATTTTTTGACAACTTTTTAATTTCTTCTTGAAGGTTTCGGGTTTCGTTTAGCAGATTTTTGTTCACTACAGGATGTGCTGCGTCGATTTGTTTGATGTAAACATTTTCTGTGTATTTTACGATCTTGATCTTTAAGTTATCGACCATTTGTTTCAATTTGGGAACTTTTTGATTAATTTCGCTAATTTCGATCGTTTCTGCCGAATATAAAACTTCAGCTAGAAAGTTCATTTTTACAATTTGAAATTTGACCAGTAATAGTATGAGAGCCCACTGCTGCAAATTTCGACGTAATGTAACTGGGATTCAAGAAATGGCTTTGAGTTACGCTCATAGACATGAAGGGAAAATGGCTGCCCGGGTGGCAAGCAAAAACGTTTACGATAGCGTAAATGCGGGGGAGGATTTGAGTCTGCGCATTAGTTAGAATATTGAATATTGTGACATTTGACATTTAGTTGTCTTGTGATTGTTGTTATTTTTAGCAATTTTTATACGATTTTTAAAGCTTTTGTGAGTTTTGGAAAGTTATTTTGGTCCCTAAAGACGTCCTAAAGACTTCTATAAACAGTGGTTAAAACATGTTTAGTTTTATTCTGTCCAAACCGATAAAATAATTCCGTAAGTTTTTAACACCAATAATACAGACCCGTATTTAACAATTATTTTTGGATGAATCAATTAGGTATTTAATTATTGTTCTAGCCCAATATCCATACTGGGGTTCTAATAAAAACCTTATCTAGTTATATATAATTATTCGTTTTTATTTGTCTTTTAGGTTAGAAAAAAAAAGGCTTAATGTAATGGAAGCTCCTATAAAGAAAATGTATGCCAAGGAAATATTTCAAAATCGTTCAAGCATTTCTTATTTTGAATTTTAGTGAGTGATAAAACTGTGATTAAAAAGAATGCCACTCCTACTTTATTTTGGCCAAGTAATAAAAAAAAGAACATGTTCCAGAAAATTTCACCAAAAGATGCTAGGTAAGTTTTATTTCTATTTCATTTAAATATAGGTAATACCCTTGGTGAGTTCGGTCTACGCACTCTTTTCACTATATTCACTCCTAAAGTACCTAAGGCGTTCGGGTACGGAAGGAGTTAAAATAAAAGTTCCTCTTTGACCGTTCGGAGATGGTGGAGTGGAGTGTGGATCGGGCATGCGCATAAGGTGATTTAAATCGATAATAAGTTAATTGTGACTGATTCTTCAGTAAATAAGTTTTTTTTTGGTTCCCGTGAATATCATTAATATGGAAGAAACTTATACGGTCGTTACTGATAAGTACGATTAAATTTTAAGTACTGGTATGTCACATTGACAACTGACATTGCACTCCGAGAGTTAAAGGCGTAAAATCAAGCTATGTCAAGCTAGCGGGCACTCTGTGGCGGCACCATACAAGACCTGGTGGGTTTTTTGTAGCTTTTTTGTAGCTTTTTTGTTACGCTATTTGCGAATTTGTAGCTTTGCCCAGGTCCGAAAAAACAGCGGATCCGCTAGCTTGAATTTCCATAAATTCCATAGTAGCGGCACAGATTCAGACCCAGCTGGTTTTTCGTAACTTTTTTGTATCTTTTTTGTTACGCTATCCTCCCTTTTGTAGCTTGTACTGAACCTGAGAAAAGCGCGGATCCGCTAGCTTAGCGGATATTTGTAGCGGCACCAGCCCGGACCCGGCTCATTTTTTGTAACTTTTTTGTAGCTTTTTTGTTACGCCTGTCTCCATTTCGTTGCGAGGCCTGAACGTGAGTAATAATCGTTTCTCCATGAGCGTGAGAGAAAAGTGCGTTAATTTAAAATCAAGTTTCGGCCACTACAAGTGGTATGTGCAACTCGATAGTGTGAGTATCTGTTGCTAGATGGCACCAGTATTGCATTTCATGAATTATGGCCATCTTCCATCCAATATATTTTTGAGAAATTTAGATATAATCTCAAAATCGGACATTTTCAACGGTATGTATATTAATTATTTGTCCGATATTAATGTAAAATACATATTGACAAGATTATTAAAATAGTTGTATGCCGGACGCCACTATTTTCCCGATCGGGTGTTTTCGGTTATTTTTACTGCTAAAAACTTACTGCTAACTTCACACCGGTGGTAATAGCTACCAAGCAATTACCTATTCTCACTATATACAGGCACCCCGTATAGTTCTTATCCCATAGTAATTGGAAAAATTTCCCGAAACACGTCTGATGATTTTCTTTGGGGGACATCTTTTTGACGTATATTTGAGGCTTGAACGAGCAACCCCCTATAAGAGGGCGCTTTAACCCCTCAAAATTAAATAGGAAAGAGGGGTTGGGTGATACTTCATTTGTAAGGTCCTGGAAGCCTCTTTACAACGGTGTATAAAAAAAATCACATTATTAAAAAAATAAATTGTTTTATCATGCTTACAATCAAAAAAATCAAAACTGCGTTTTTAAATGAAATGTTCAATTTGTCTTCCATTGACTTCCATGCAATAATAAATTCTCTCGAAGTAATAAATAAAAAAAAATCAAAACATTTTCTTATCTTGCCTTCATTTTTTGTTCTTAGAAGGTGTTTATCACGTTTCTTCGATCATTTCATATGATAAAACAATTAATTTTTTTTAAGAATGTGATTTTTTTCATACACCGTTGTAAAGAGGCTTTCAAGACCTTACAAATGATATATATCACTCATCCCTTCTTCCTTATTCCATTTTGAGGGGTTGAACCGCCCCCTCATAGGGGGTTGCTGGTTCAAGCCTCAAATATACGTCAAAAGATGTCCCCCAGAGAAAATCATCCGACTTGTTTCGGGAAATTTTTCCTATTTACTATGGGATAAGAAATATACGGGGTGGCTCGTCTGAGATGGAACACACTGTATAGTTGTGATCCGACAGAATTAAACACTGGTCCATAAATACTGCAAAACGAGTGGTTAAGGAAATCATTCAAAAAAGATGTAAGAATATTCTTGATTCAACAAAAGTATAAATACATAAACAACACTAAAAAACATTTAAAAACAAATGTCCGATTTTGAGATTATATCTAAATTTCTCAAAAATATATTGGATAGAAGATGGCCATAATTCGTGAAATGCAATACTGGTGCCATCTATCAACAGATAGTCACACTATCGAGTTGCACCTAATACTTGTAGAGGTCGAAAATTGATTTTAAATTAACGCACATTTCTATCACGCTCGTGGAGGAACGATTATTACTCACGTTCATGCCTCGCAACGAAATCGAGACAGGCGTAACAAAAAAGCTACAAAAAAGTTACAAAAAATGAGCCGAGTCCGGGCTGGTGCCGCTACAAATATCCGCTAAGCTAGCGGATCCGCGCTTTTATCAGGTTCAGTACAAGCTACAAAAGGGAGACTAGCGTAACAAAAAAGTTACGAAAAACTAGCTGGGTCTGAATCTGTGCCGCTATTATGGAATTTATGGAAATTCAAGCTAGCGGATCCGCTGTTTTTTCGGACCTGGGCTAAGCTACAAATTTGCAAATAGCGTAACAAAAAAGCTACAAAAAAGCTACAAAAAACCCGCCAGGTCTTGAATGGTGCCGCCACAGAGTGCCCGCTAGCTTGATAGAGCCGTAAAATCATATTCGCACTCCGTTTACGCCATGTTTACGCCTAATTACTCCACTCCACTCTGGAGTGCGCAGCCCGAACTCACCTACTATATGCGTGCTAACACCACAAAGCACATAGAGGTTCCACGTGAATGACCAAGGTCAAAACCGACAACTGACATTTTTTATGCTATTTGCTCCAAACTCTAGATGGGGCTACTGGTGAAATTATGATTTCTTACTCCATTTTTAAGCCTTATGGGAGAAAAACTTAACCAAAGACTCCAAAGATGTGACGTGTATTTATTTATGTTCTTGGTTAGTTTCATTTTTCCGTCTGATTTTAGTGATTTTTGTTGCTTTGGCTTTTGGTTTCTGTTTATAGTTTCGTCTTAGTTATTTGCAAAATTGTGATGTTTCGCTTTTTTATTTCCTACTGTGTTTTGCAATAATTTTGGTGCTACGTTGAAAACTTCGAGAAAAACTTCATTGATTCACCATATATTCACCATGCATCTGCATCATAAAAAGACAAACGGGGACAACAACTAATTGATAATCAATTTATCACTGGACTAGATTCCGAAATCATTTTTCACATAACAGAGTAATACCACCATCTGTATTTGGAAGGAAAATACCTATTTATCATTGAATGAATAGTTAAAAGGATTTACCTTTTAATACAATACCTATATTACATTTGTCCTCAGTTAAAAAGACATTTATAAAATATATAACTTTAGTGTTAATAAAATGTAATATCCTAGTCTCTAGGTACTTCACATTTAAATTATTGATAGGTATTTTAAAGATTTGAAATTATATATCTATTTGCTCCAAGTAAGTATTCGTTAAATATGTATTATTATTTGTATTTATTTTTATCTAATAATATTTATTTAAGTTATTAATAAACATATTTTAAGAATGTTCTATTTTATTATTTATTGATATATCTTATATTTATTTAATAAAGATATGCAGAACCAATTCTCCACATTAGACCCCTTATAACAAATTAATTCTTCAAATTTGGTATAATCGACCTAAATTATTTTGTAAAATAAAAGTTTCGAACTTACTAGTTCCATACTTTATTTTATAAAATAATTTATGTGGAAATCATTTAAAATTTAATTTAAAACTACTACCTACTCCTAAAAATTACAATTTGAATTTACCGCCATCTGTCAATTGTCATTTTAGTTCCAGCTCCAAACACAAGGTGGCGCTAATTTGGTTTAAAAGTTTCATTGGCGTGGGGTCTCTAGAAGATACATGCTTTGTGGCTAACACTATTTATAATTGCTGCGTTTGAGAATCCACATCGGATGCATTTTTTACATCTCGAGCGTTTTTTTATCCACATCGGACACATCTGTCCCATTACATTTACGTATACTGAATCACGTGATCAAAGATTTTTTACATCTCAGATGCATCCGAGGTGGATTTTCAAACGCAGCAAATGAAGCCTTCTTTTTTTTAGTAAACTTTTCAAACCATTTTTTAATAGAATTTTAAGCAGTTCTAATAGTGCTGACTTTAGAAGATCTACCAAAAGAAATTATTGAAAACTAACCAAAATCATTCATTAATGTGTAAGTTATCAGATTAAATGTGTTTCATAACCTGCATGTAGTTATAAATTATATTTATTAATTTTTATCTGTTTTAGGTTAGATAAAAAGTATTGGAAGATCACACAAAGAAAATTTTAAAATATGTTCGAAGCATTTTGAATTTTAGTCAGTGATAAAACTGTGATTAGAAGGAATGCTACTGCTACTTAATTTTTGCCAAGTAATCAAAAAGAGAACATGCTACAGAAGTTCATGCAAAGGAGGCTAGGTAGGTTTATTTCTACTTCATTTAAACATAATGCCTATGCAGTCTATATTATACCACTGTTTTACAGAATTTTAAGCAATTTAGATAGTGGAGATGATCTCCCAATAGAAATTATTGAAAACGAAACAAAAGAATTCATTCTTATGTTTAAGTGACTTGATTGAATGTCATGTACTATTCATTTCATATGCTTGCATTTGAATATGCACATTTGATACATTTTTTACCTCTGGAGCATTATTATTTGTTTATTCACATCTACTACATCTGCGTTTGTTTATATTTTCTTTATTTAAAATGATATTTTGAGGATTGTCAAACTTGACATTTTTTGTTGTTGGATTCGTTCCATGCCAGGTTCAGTTACAGGTTTATCGATTTATCCTTTGTTTATGCTAGCCATATATGCTCATGAATATAAAAGTGATCATTTGTTTGATTTTTGTTAAGTTTTCAAATTTAGATTTTTTCTATAATATAGGTATCGCTAACCGTCAGTAACTAGAGAGTAGGTATTTAATTCAAAAAATAGTTTTAAAGTAAATAATCATAAGAAAAATTACAACGACAACTACTTTTGTATTCATATTATAATGACTCAAAGGTCAAACACAAAAAGTATAAAACTTGTCATTGTCATTTTTACCACATGGCTAGTAGGTCTAGAGTGTTTCTTTATTACATCTACATTTAACCCTAATCTTCTGTTACGTGATAAAAATTCACATCTCATCAGATGCATCCTATATGATGATAAACAAGCACAGCTATAAGCATGCAAATTTAATAATCTTAAATCTTTCCATGTAAATATCTGTTAAATAGTGATTTTTTTTAATTGCAGAAATACAGTAGAGAAGACAGAAATGCAGATATCTAAACAAACTAAATGTGGTACAGATATCAAAAACGACAGCAGACGTATAAATGATGCAATGTTACACTCGTTCCCTTAGCAAGTTCTACCTGTGTTAAAGAAGAGAAATATGATAAGTATCAATGCTGGAACATTTTTACTGTGTCGTTAATGTTTTCAAATAGGTAGTTTTCTTAGAATTAAATGTCAATAAATGGCATGTAGTTATTATAATTTGTACACCTGATACTCTTATCAAAATATCTACTTGTAATATGTTGTGTATGTTTTGTATTTCATATACTGCTGTAGAATTTTTAAAAGGGAAAGTATACCTTATAATAAGTAGACCAAGGTATACTTATACAGTAGATGGAGTGAATTCTTTTAAACGAGATTATCATAAAATATAATTTTCAGTGGCAATGTTAGTTACGAGGTCCTGCATTGTGGCTCTCGATATGTCCAAAATAAAGAAAAAAAGCCCAATTTAGATAATACAATAAATATTGTACAATTTTAAATAAAAAATCTAACCTTCTATTTTACAGTATCTATAAATTATAATAAAAAATATATATATAGATCCTTAGCCAATCAGCCAGTTTTAAATTGAATACAATTCATACAAATAATTATATTTTTATATATTTTGTAATTCTATATTGTAATTGACAGTTGGAAGAACACATATATATCTTTCAATATCTAATGATCGTATAATTTTATTAGACTGAACGTAATTTGATGTTCATATCATTAAGACAAATCACATTCTCAAACTCTGTCAAAGTTTGTCGTACCTATAAATTTTAATGAATATTGTTGCAATCGGTTGTTTGTATCTGGGTACGATATACATTTATATTAGTATGTACACATTTTTTTAACCGACTTCAAAAAAGGAGGAGGTTATCAATTCGTCGCGATATTTTTTTTTTTTTATGTATGTTCAGCGATTATTCTTTAACACGGTGTCCGATTTCAATGATTCTTCTTTTGTTAGAAAGGGGGTACTTTAGGGGTGGTCCCATATAAATTTAGTCAAAATCTAATAATTGGGTCCATGATAAAATCCTCAAACTCTTCATTTTTGATGTATGTTTAGCGATAATGCTTTAACACGGTGTCCGATTTCAATGATTCTTTTTTTGTTAGAAAGGGGGTACTTCAGGGGTGGTCCCATATAAATTTAGTCAAAATCTAATAATTGGGTCCATGAGAAAATCCTCAAACTCTTCATTTTTGATGTATGTTTAGCGATAATGCTTTACCACCTTGTCCGATTTATATGATTCGTTTTTTGTTAGAAAGGGGCTACTTCAGAGGTGGTCCCATATAAATTTGGTCAAAATCTAAAAATTGGGTCCATGAGAAAATCCTCAAACTCTTCATTTTTTATGTATGTTTAGCGATAATGCTTTACCACCTTTTCCGATTTATATGATTCTTTTTTTGTTAGTAAGGGGGTACCTCAGGGGCGATCCCATATAAATTTGGTTAAGATGTGGTGATGGCATCTGCACGTTTTTGAAGTCGGTTTTTTTAAATTTTTAATTTACACTTGTTAAATTTTAAATATGTATATATTTGTTTTCTGTCTTTGTCAATACGATGTATTTTTCAACAATAAAGCAATTTGAATTAGGAACCTGCGAATATCAGGCAGAGACTCCTGTCACTCGTAGCATCTAAATTTGTGTCGATGTATGTAGTGAAAAGAACATAAGTTGGAACCATATCGATGCTTTCTGACAGTGGTCTCCCTTTGTTATCTGCATGTTCCTATTAAACTTTGTTAAACTCATTGTAAGATATACCTTCTGTGTTAAAAAGTCCGTACCTGTCTAGTATCCTAAAGATATTTTAATAATAAGTAGTTTTCTTTGAATTAAATGTTATATATTCTTTGTATTTGTTAATGTCCTGAAGATTGTATTTGAACAAAATGTTATTCAATTCTTATAATTTGTACCCCTAATACTATTATTAAAATAACTGCTTGCAATATATGTTTTTTTTCAAGGATTTTCAAATGTTAGGTAATTTTCTTTGAATTAAGTGTCTCATTTATTTTTTAATAACTTTTACACCTGATACTAAACTATTATTGAAATACTTGCAATGTTTGTTAAATATTTTTGTATTCTGTAGCATCTTGCAAGATTTTCAAATAAAAGAAATAGTTCAAATAAGTACCTAGTTTTGTTTTCTTCATTGGTCCCCAGCCTAAACTTAAATTTGCCTCTATTTCCAAGATTAAGTTTTGATAGATATAATTTAATAAATATTTCACTCGTTGTCTACAATATTCGACTCGATAGTGGAAACGGTAAGCATCTGGTATTCATTTGTGATCAGGAGATAACAATGGTTGTAATTCTATAGCAAAAATGGTTTACTCTCTACAGGAAAGAATCGAAATAATTATCCTTTATGAAGAGGTTGGAAAATGCGCACGAAGGGCAGCATTTAAATGAAAGGCATCCTAATTGTAATGTAAGGCATATGTATACTCTCGATTTGGTAGCAAAATTTTTGGAAACTGGTTCGGTGAAAAATAGGAAAAGAACCGACGAGTACTAAATGAAGAAGCTCTAATTGAGGTTTTGGGAACATTTGTTACCGTGTCAACTAGCTCCATACGAATAGTAGCAGAACAGATGGGAATATCACGCGAGACTGTAAGAAGAGCACTGAAAATGCATAAATTTAATTCCTGTAAAATGCAGTTACTTCAAGAGCTCTACGAAGATGATTTTGATAAAAGAATAGAGTTTTGTAAAACCATGTCTGATCAAGTTAACGCCAACCCCAATCTTCTGCTGAATATCTGTTTCAGTGATGACATTTTATTTTATATTTTTTTCTAAATGACAATGTAATAAACACAAATGTTGGTACTGGAGCGATGAACACCAGGTATGTTATTCAAGAAGGGCATACGCAATTATTGGTTCTTTATTTAATGAAGGAAACTTGCCAGGCGATCTGTCCCTTAATATGCTTGCAGAGATTATTGATCCTCTTATAAACTCAGGAGCTAGAAACAAACTGATGCAGAAGGTAATTTAGTTTTACAGGAGATGTGTTACATTTCCAGCAGGACGCTGCTACACCTCATTTTTTCTTCTCGTCTGACAGAGATTTCCAGGCCCTTTGATTAACAGAAGGGGAGCAATTGAATGGCCCCCAAGATCACCTGATTTAACTCCTTTAGAATTTTTTCTTTGGGGATACCTTAAATTCGTTGTTTATGAAACACAACCTGCTGATATTGATGATCTTAAAAGGAGAATTACACAAGCATGCCGGTCAATTTCCGGTAAAAGTTTTCCGAAATGTTAGAAAGGAGTTGGGAAACAGACTTTTTACTGTTTACACTACAATGGACAACATTTTGAAAAGTTTTTAAAATAGTGTACAAGTAGATCTTATGTGTTCTATTTTTAAAATTTCTTGTGCAAATTAAAAGTTATTTATTTTGTAAAAGTCACCTTACCAAAAAAATAAAAAGTTAAACATGTAGACTTGATATTCCTCCTGTTATTTAACTCGATAGAATAATTTTTGTTTAATAAATTAGGGTACCATTGGGAAGATAATTAAACGCCCTTTAAAATGATGTGCCTCTTGACCCCTTTTCCCATTTAAGATTTAAGGGTAACAACTACCCCTCCTAGGAGGTTGAGCCACGATGAGTGTTAAAAGTATTTATTGTAGGTGTCCTCCTTGAAAATAAAATTGACGGGTTTTTGCGAATTTTCACATTATTTAACGGAAGAAAGATATTTAATTTGGGAAGTTTTCGGTGTCACCCTGTATGTATATCACTTGTAACATAAACACTCATAAAGAAAAAAATTAATACAAAAATTTAAAGACTACTCGTTAGATGAATTTATAAATAATTTTTAATATTTCAATCAATTTTTACGTACCTATCTGTGAGCATTGTATTTCGTTTATCTATGATATGATGAATGTTTTTTTGAATGCCTATGTTGTATTCAGCTAACCTTATGAAATTTAGTTATTTATTAATATAAAACTAATTTTGTAACCTGTCTCATCTCATCGGAAGATAATCTAAAGAGAATAATATAAATTTATGTATAGTTGCCCCTTAACGCCAACGCAAATAATTAGACGTCCCTCGCCGCACTAGCTATACTTAAATTATCTCAACTAATACACAATCTTGTTTAATTATGTATTCCTCTTATTAAAAAAGTATTCGTAATTTACATTTAATTATATGTATATTTTTATTGAATTAATAAAAAAACTGAGTACAATCCTGGAAACACTCAACTGCGCAGACTCTCCGCCTCCCCGGCAGGTTCTCCTTGTGTAAACGTTTTCTGAAATGACAGTTCCTATCTCCCCTCCTCTCATATCTATGGTTACGCTGCGGCCAGACACAGGGGCCCAATTCCTGACGCCTTCGTTAACTTATCGCATGCGATAACGTATGCGACTTGATGAAAGTATATTCCTGAACTGGCGGCATTCGTCAAATTTATTAACGTATGCGCTAAGAAATGATGATTTTCAAAGAGCGCTCATGACCGTTCGACAACTACTTTGTCGCATTCGTTTAGGTGAAAGTAAGGTTATAATTGTCAATTAATCCTGATTTATCATATGTGATTCGTGTTTCTATCTATTGGTTTTGTTTTGTGATTTATTATTGGGAAATATTTATTTTTAATTTGACTCTATTGAACATTTTATTAGAATATAAAAATGAAACTTTTTGTACCGTGAACTCTTTTATTGGACGTTTAGGTGCCACTTTATTTTGGTTTATTTTATTTAGTATGGATGATATAGAAGAAATATGAGTTTTACAGGCACTAAACAATGTTATAAATTCTACTAAAGTTTCACGCAATTTTTCCGTTATTCGTGAACCACGCTGTTCCATTTTTAATATTCTAAATCTAAACCACTCCAATTCTCAAGTCCAAAATACAAATAATCACAGTTAAAACGTCTAAAAACCAAAAATTATTAGACATCCAATCCATTTAATTTTATAATTTTTGGCAATTTTGACATGTGTCAATGCAATTATCTCATATTCAGTGATACCATCTTTGGTATTCTCAATCCTCATTGGTTAAGACTATGCAATAATCAAAGACTCTTCGTTAACACGTTCGACTTGATTCGCGATTATCGCTAGGTGTTCAGGAATACTAAATTGCTGTCGTATGCGTTAACGATCATGCGTTACTTAGCGCATGCGGCAGTTAACGCATGTTTCGAGAATTGGGCCCCAGGTCTCATGGCGCTATTAGAAACAATTAGAAAAACTGCAGGTTGGAGCAAATCTTCATCAATTTTTGCAAGATTCTATTCGCGATTCAAGCTAAGTGATACGCCCTCTGGAGGAAATTAGTAAAAGGTCCCTATAAGTAGGATGACGTTCAGTGTTGCCAGAAGCAGCAAAATTTCGTTACGTCGTCGGATTTTAGTTTTTGAAGAAATGGATAAGACCTTTTATTTAAGAATCAAAATTTGTGTCTAGTAATATGTAATCATACTATTTATTTAAGGATTTTTTTATAAAATCGATTTATTATATTGATTTTTTTTTTAAATATCAGTTCATTTATTAATTTTAGTTTTAAAATCAGTCAGAGACAAAACCAGTTCATCATTTGGCAACATTGGCGTTCGTGTTCATTGTTTACATTTTAATTTGTATCAATTACAATTAGAGTTTTTTGTTACTTTTTAGCTTTAAATTTGTTTATTTCTTATAGTATGTGATAGTATTTAAATTAAAAATGAAATCTGCGAAAAAGCCTCCAGCAAATTGCAATTTGTATGGTGTTATTGTCAAAATCAAAACTGGAGTATTCATTATTTTTCAAGTGCAAGTCATAAAATTCTGTTTCTTACGATAAATGGGTATCTACAAATTCACAATATTGAAATTTTGCAAAACGTTGTTTAGAATCAAACTCCAATATGAGTTGTGACGGTTTTATTACCATTTACATGTATACAAAGTACTACACAATTCACTTCATGATATAAGAATAAGGATAGTAAGATTTTTAAAGAAGTTCATCAATAATAAACGTTTGGTACCTGATATGTCCTTTAAACCACATAATAAAACATGTCCTGGGTCTAGTAAATACATATTTCTAGATGTTCTTGTAGCAATCAATAGGTCAATATTTCCAACAAATTAGTTCGTACTACACATGAAAAATTACATTTATAACGAAAGCACGAAAACTAAACTTAAATTAACACTAAATGAAACTCAAAAACACTATTATAATAAGAATATTATCTAAAAACAGTTAAAAAATCACAAATACAAAATCCCACAACACGTAAATAAACAAACATCCTACTTATACGTGACAAATGACAGGCGCGCGAAAATTAATTTGAATCGCGAATAATCGACCACTAAAAGAAGGCTGCAATTTATCATCTTGCTTATTATCTAATAATTAAGCTACTTTTATTTTTTAATCCTTAATAAAATGTATTCATGAGTGTACACTTTTAATCAAGGAATGAGGAACATAGAAAAAGTGCTAATATATCTTTAAACATCTACCTAGTGAGTTTTGTTTATAAATACGGGCCCAAAACTCAGCCTGAGTCGGACTCATAGATAAACTAATAAAGAAGATGGTCGGATTCTGTGTTAATCTTTGGAAACGTAGTGCTGCGAATTAGTATGGAACGGATCTTTTTTTAACTACACTGGCTGATTGATTTGTCAGTAAGAGGCATAAAAAAAGAAGAGTGTTAACGTAACCGCGGTTCATTTAAATATCTTTATTTATTTATATTTTTTGGGGTTCATTACTTTAAAAAGAAAAACTAATATTTATATTAAAATATTGTATTTAATATATATATTAGTTTTTTTTAGTTATAAAACCCCAAAAAATGTATACAAAAATGTAGACAAAAATATTTACACTGAAATAAAATATAAGACAAATATATTTAAATTATTTATTATACAGTAATACATACATAATGTGTTAATAAAGAACAATTGTAAGTGAAATGAATACTAGTTTCCCCACATTCTTGTAAAAATGGACCATACTTTGATGGGCGTCAGGTGTTTCCTATAAAAACAAAACAAAAAGTGTACATAGGTATATGTTATTGAACAATTTCTCTTATCAAAATGTTGACCATTTTTATAAAACTAAGTTATTTTTAATTATTTGACGAAGATTGAGAACGACGCAGTACGTGGAGTGTTCAATCATCTGAGTGCGATAAGGACAATCCACTCTAGTTGTACAGTATATTTTTTCTACGACCCTCTAACGAAAATTTACAATTTTTTAAAATTATTTTGGGTAACTAAGATAAAATTTCCAATTTAAAAATAATTTATGACTTACTAAAGTGAGTTTTTCGGTTAGAGCTATTTCGTCGACCATTAAAATACAATTCCTATCAATTTCTGGCATTTTTCTAACAATTTCTTTAAATTTGGAAAACACTGAATCATTTATCCCCGTTTCAAAAGGTAAATCACTTAAAATTTGTTGGATAGTAGATTTACTAGGCAACGAAATGCATTTTCTTAAAAAATTATATGCTCTTGGACCATTTTTATATAATGCTAAAGAAAAAATTTTATTCTGAGTGGTCCAAGAGGGTTTCTTTCTCTTACAATTTTCTAAACTACTTTTAAAGAATTTAATTCCAATCGGATCTAATTTATTATTAAAATCTGAAAATAACTGAGTTTTGGATAATTCAAAGGCTTTCTTGATTTTATTTTTGGAAACACGTAGAGCTTTCTTTAGCTTACAAATTCTAACGTTTTGTTCTCTATTAATAAAATACAGCTTTTTCTCTTTGGGACTTAAATTTTTGATTTTACTTTCATTTATTTGTTGCAAAACAGTTTTTCTCCGTTTGGAGGGTTGTTCAAATTGTACATCACTAATATTTAGTTTACGTTTGCAACTAATTTCTTGATTTTCGTTGCTGATTAGCAAATCTATCTTATGCTGCTGTGTTTGTGCTTCAGCCTCAATATATTCTGAAATCTGACTCTCGGGTTGTATATTTGAACTGGATGCATAATTATCTAAAGAAATTGGTACAGAATGTACAACTAGTCGTTTACGTTTTGAGGAAACCTTACTAAAAGACTGGCAAAAATTCTTAAACCAGTTCTGGCGAACTTTAACATCAGAAGGAAAATGAAAAAATGCTTTATTTGAATAACCAACTTGCTGAATATTAGAATAATACTTATTTAAACAATTAGGAGCTGAACAAGAATACTTAACTATACCCGGGCCAGACATTTTTGTTTCAAATATTAGAAAAGGAATTGTTGAAATATGAAATTAGATACCTATATATCGTTAAGGCTAAGAAAACAATGATAAACAAAGTCCTTAAATACTTAATATTAAATTAAAGTTAATACTTACTAATTACATCAATTCAGCACCGTTTGTTTCTTAACCTAAAAATAACTTACCTACCTATGTAACTTACATCATAAAATAAAAATAAGTTTTATTTTATCATCATATCCCGCCTTCCGCCATCACGTTTTTAATTTTTTACAAGGTTGTCAATCCCGTCTTTTAAAAATCTCAGCAATAGTATGGACATTGTATGGATGGTATGGTGCGCATGTAGATTGATAAAAAATTAAAATAAAATGAATTTGAAATAACTATCATCTCATGAAAGTTTACGGAAACCGGCAACATCGCTTTCATACTATTGCGATGGTGGCGCTAACTAATAGTATGCTGGGAACTACGCCGTGTTGACAGTGGCGGGCATTTAATAAATTCATCTTGTTTTATATTAATTTATCTATGGTCGGACTTGGGTAAGTCGTCCTTGAACGAAAATCGAAGTTCGGTTATATCGCGTTTCGAAACAGAGCATGCGCGAAATTTTACATGGATTTGACATTGACTTTTGACAGTTTTGAGATGTTTTTGTTTTATTTTTCATCAAATGAAAGGTGTTTTCCAGCGGTATTCTGGTTTGAAAATTTTTCGTATGTTTGGAACTGAACGTTTTCCAGCGTTGAAACGGTGACGTCATTAAGAACCGGGTTTAAATTAGGTTCTTGAAAATTGAACCGTGCTTTAGCTAGACGCATCATGGAGGCAGGGTTGACAATCGTACGGTAATTACCGTACTTGTACGGTAATTTCTATTAAAAGGTTTGTTCTGGTTCTCAAAATGAAAACTGTTTTGAAACTGTGCCGGACCGTATGCGTAAAGGCAAAAAATCCCGAACTGTTTGAAATTGTTGGAAAACCAGAACACGTAAAGGTGTTTTGTTTATTGTTTATTATAATAATGAAGTTCCTTTTGAAAGCTCAACTTCAAATAACATTTGCATGTAGGTATATGTTTATCATTATCATCACATTTCAATGGAATAAATAAAAACAGAATAATATTAAAACATTAATAATTCTAAACTTGCTTTAATTTACAAATAAAACAAGAACAAGAGACATTCGTCCACATATAAATAAACAATTTGGGCATTTGGTATTGCATACGTTCCGTATGGTCTAAAAAGCCAATACAATATTCATAACACTTAAAAAACACATGCGCGGTCAAAACAGTCGATCCACACTCCCAAGCATGAACACATTTTGACTATTTACAACAATCACGGATTGGATACGAAACCAGTACACTGCAAGTACACTGGACTGAGAGATCCGAAGTAGTCTGTAAAATGTATCTCTATTCATTCTAAATCACATACTTTGATTTTCTTTCTTCTAAATAAAGAATAAAAATCGGTATCCAAATAGTTCTGCAGCCACTGTTCATAATAATCCGGTATTCTAACATGAAGAGTATTAATGTTGTTTAAAATTAAACATAAACTTTCAATATCATCACTATTAATAACAAAATTTTTAATAGTAATAATCTGTTGTGTTAACTCATTTTCCTTGTCAATTATCATTAATGTTATCAAATCCATTTCAACTTCAACACAATACACAAAACAAACCAATTTTTACAACGTCATAGGTTCGAACCTTACGATTTCCAGCGTTCTGTTTAGTGACGTCATTTTGAATTAAGTTTAAAATAATGGTTCGAAAATATTTCACACTGGAAAACGACTGAAATAAACAAAAATGTAGACATATTTTTATGAAAAATATCTATATTATACAAAACGATGCAGCTCGTTTTAATAAATACAAAAATAAATGTTAGGATGGCTGGAAATGTATTGTTCTTTTAAATTTTAAATAGCAATAGATACATTGGAATAACAATTCATATATTCAAGATAAACATAATCTTTTGATTCGTTTTAGAAGTGGTAAGTCAAAGCTCAATGTATTAGGTACTTTTTTAGTCACCATTTATAATAGTAAAATTAATGTATTTTTTTTAGGTATTCTGTATTCATAGTTCAACAACAAAAAGAAAACGTAAATAAAAATTCAGGGCTCCTGGAAATTACAAAGAAATTGCACAAGTTTGTTTTAACAAAGAGTGCAACTGAAAAATGTAATATTTACTTTTAGGCGTTTTTTTAGATCTATCCTACAAGTAGACAGTAGATAATTTTATTCTTAATACAGAAGTCGGCATTTTAATATACATTTTTTTAATTTTCCATAAAAAATATATTTTTGCGATGATGTCTGTATCCACGAAAACTCAATAATAGATGAAGAGAAAAACATAACATTTTAAACTTAAGCTTTAGATGTCATTCTCAATAATTTTTGCAATATTATACACGATTTCTTTAAAATGGGCCATATAATACCTAAATTGATTTTTTTCATGGCAGATATGAAAAATGTTTCAAATAAAATGAGTATTCTCAATTAATTTTTTTAAAACACTGATTAGATGGGTCATACTCAATATATTTGATAACTTTAAAGGAGTAATATTTTGGCCATATGTTTTTATATTAATAATATATTCGTATATATATCTGTATAAAAACGTTTTAGAAACAATATTATAAAAGGGATTAGGAAATAAAACTAATATAATTTAATATTTTGTTTTATTAAACAGATCAACTATTACACATACATGATAACAATATGAGTAGGTATATTAAAAATCAAAATATCAAGCAAAAGCTATCAACAAACACTGAATAAACTAAAATAAGTTTAAAGACATACCTAATATCTTCGTTAAAGAAGTGACACCTCTTATTTACTTATGAATAATTATTCAACATATGAGGTATCATTTTTTCAATGGCAATATACCTACTATATGAACCTAATATGAATAAAATACAGTTTTTGTAATGTATACAAAAATTACATATTTTTTTAGGGAGAATATTAAGTATGTTCCAACACGCGCGAGAACCGTAATATTACCGTACAAATCATGTGCTGTATGTAATTTTTGGGTAGAGCGCACGATTTGTAAGGTAATACTACGGTTTTCGCCCGTGTTGGAACATACTTATTATCACAAATTCTGCCAAATTATACATCTTATCTTAATACTCACCAAAACTGATAACAATATAGTACTTTCTAAAAGATGCAGAATAAATAGGCACAATAAAACTCACTTGTGTATGTGCCAAGCTTTTAGATAAAATATTTTTAAATTTACCACATTAATAATATATTATAAGAGTGTTGTGTTACATTACTAATATTTTTGGGTGTCATTATAAGAATTTTCTTAATAAATCTGTAGAAGATATATTTCTTTGTTCTTCCAAAATCCTAAAATTTCAATAATATATAATGTGTACAAATCATGTTTTATTTAAAATCTTTTCACTGGAAAGTTTGTGTGTTGGCCTTAATTAATTTGATCCCCTTTCTGCAGTTCCAGATGTAATTGCAATGTATGTCTATAGCGAGTTTAAAAATAAATATTACATTTTCCAGTTGCTCTCTTTGTTAAAACAATTAAACTTGTGCAATTTCTTTGTAATTTTCAAGAGCCCTGAATTTTTTGTTAACGTTTTCTTTTTGTTGTTGAACTATGAATACAGAATACCTAAAAAAATAAATTAATTTTACTATTATAAATGGTGACTAAAAAAGTATCTGATATAGATATACATTGATAACTTACTACTTCTAAAACGAATCAAAAGATTGTTTCTTTATCTGGACTATATAAATTGTTTTTCCAATGTAGCTATTGATATTTCAAATTCAAAACAATAATACATTTGCAACCATTCAAATATTTATTTTTGTATTTATTTATATTGAAACGAGTTGCATCGTTTTGTATAATATTATGGATATTTTTCATAAAAATGTCTACATTTTTGTTTATTTCATGATTCGATCTTGCCATAGATCTTGCACAAAATCACAAAAACTGTCAATCAAAAGTCAATGTCAAATCAGTGTAAAATTTCGCGCATGCTCTGTTACGAAAGATTTCACTTGAAGATTTAGCCGCTCCTCTGAACCACCTAGAACTTTAGAGACGTTGTAATCGAACTTTGATTTTAGTTCAAGGACGACTTACCCAAGTCCGACTCAGCTGAGTTTTGTTTATAAATACGGGCCCGAGGCTGTACTACCTTACTACCTAGTGATCACTTCGGACGAGGCGCTTCTTATTATTACGATCGAACTTCACTTCCAGAAGTTCGTTTGATCGTTCAATTTACATCCTTTGCAGATTTCTTTAGTGACCGAAATCGAGAATGTCTATTTCTTGCTGATGAGGACAAAACTGGTCTAAGAATAACGTTATCTTTGGTAAGCAAGATCAAAGTTTGAATGTTGAAATAATGGGTGCTATGATTGAACGTTTACGTTATCCGTAACGTACATGTTAGGCCGAATTTTAAAAGTAACGAGGCAATTTCGGATGATGGAAAACTGTTAAATTAGAAGATAACAGGCGGAAAATAACAGTAACGTGTTGGAAAAAGTTTTCCATCATACGAACTTGCCTCATTACTGTTAAAACTCGGCCTAACATGTACGTTTACGTTATCCGTAACGTACATGTTAGGCAGAGTTATAACAGTAACGAGGCAAGTTTGTATGATGGAAAACTGTTAAATTGGAACATAACAGGCGGAAAATTACAGTAATATGTTGGAAAAGTTTTCCATCATACGAACTTGTCTCGTTAATGTTAAAACTCGGCCTAACATGTACGTTACGGATAACGTAAACGTTCAATCATAGCACATATTAATTTTTTAACTTTGTTGTTTCTCTTGGGATATAATTCAATATCTGTTGCGGAATTAGCCAAAGAAGTAGTTGTTTTTTGAAATGAAATGGTCGCCTCGTTTTATTTTGTAACACATGGCATAGAGAATTTCTTGTTTTCATTTATTTTACCTTTTGGTCACATTTAAGTTTGGATTTATTTTCCTTTTTTAATAAAATATTTGACTAGATGTTCCTGATAATAGTTTTAAATTTACTGAAAAATATACCTATAATCTTTTAATTATTTTGATTGTTGATTCTTAATGTATGCCCTGCGTGCATGCCATAGTACTGTGGAACGATCGTTATTACAAATACATTTGAATTCCTTAGTTTTGTAGTTTTTATATGAAATAAAATACTTTCAAGATCTGAGCAATCAATATTCCTATGTAATAATTTACATACAAAATTATAGTTTTTAATAAGAAAGTTTTGTTTAAATCACGTGATTCCAGATTTATTTGCTATAAAATATATTACGGCCTTGGATTGTTGTATTCATTTCATATGAAATGTTATTTTAAATATCTTTTATGTTTTTATTTAATTTTAAATAAAGTTTCAAAAAAGACTAGGTTTTTCATTTTTAGAAATCTCTTAAAATCCATAAAAAAAGAAAATTAAAATTATATTACGAATTTTTATTTTTATTGGTTATATTGTGTAATTAAGGACCGATTCCACAGTTGTGTTAAACGAAGTTTAAAATAACATTTTTAAATTAACAAGGTCATTTTAATCTCCGTTTAACACAACGGTGGAATCGGCCCTTAATCCTTAATATTATCGAATTATGTTTAAATGTGGTTAGTCCTATCCTGTAAACTTCAATATGCAATCAATACGCAAGTGCGTGGGTTGTTTATTTAAAGATGGCCGCTCTCAATTCTACGTGCCTAATGAAAAAGACATTTCCTATCTCCTCTATCCATATCTGTGAACATCTCGTATTTATAAACAAAACTCAGCTGAGTCGCACTTGGGTAAGTCGTCCTTGAACGAAAATCGAAGTTCGGTTATATCGCGTGAATTTAGAGATGGGTATATAGTAACAAATCTGTAAATGAACATAACAGTAAGGTCCGTATTTATAAACAGAACTTACCTGAGTCGGACTTGGGTAAGTCGTCCTTGAACTAAAATCGAAGTTCGGTTACAACGTCTCTGAAGTTCCAGGTGATTCCGGTTTTACACTGGAATTTAGAGATGGCTATTAGCAAATCTGTAACTGTTATGTACATTTACGGATTTGTTAATACCCATCTCTAAATTCACGCAATATAACCGAACTTCGATTTTCGTTCAAGGACGACTTACCCAAGTCCGACTCAAATAAGCCCGTATTTATAAACAGAACTTACGTGAGTCGGACTTGGGTAAGTCGTCCTTGAACTAAAATCGAAGTTTGGTCACAACGTCTCTTTAGTTCGAGGTGGTTTCGGTGTTACACTGGAATTTAGAGATGGCTATTAGCAAATCTGTAACTGTTATGTTCATTTACGGATTTGTTACTACCCATCTCTAAATTCACGCGATATAACCGAACTTCGATTTTAGTTCAAGGACGACTTACCCAAGTCCGACTCAGCTGAGTTTTGTTTATAAATACGGGCCTAAGTTCTGTTTATAAATACGGGCCTTACAGATTTGCTAATAGCCATCTCTAAATTCCAGTGTACCACCGGAACCACCTCGAACTACAGAGACGTTGTAACCGAACTTCGATTTTAATTCAAGGACGACTTACCCAAGTCCGACCAGGGGGTCGATTCTCGACTCGTAGGAATTTTTTCCTATAGGAATTTTTGACATTTTTCTACACATCGGAAATTTATGACATTTGTCTACATGTAGGAAAGTGTCACAAATTCCTATAGGAAAAGGTTCCTACAAGTCGAGAATTGACCCCCAGGGGGTCGATTCTCGACTTGTAGGAACCTTTTCCTATAGGAATTTGTGACACTTTCCTATATGTAGGAAAATGTCATAAATTTTCGATGTACATAAAAATGTCAAAAATTCCTATAGGAAAATATTCCTACAAGTCGAGAATCGACCCCCAGGGGGTCAATTCTCGACTTGTAGGAACCTTTTCCTATAGGAATTTGTGACACTTTCCTATATGTAGGAATATGTCATAAATTTTCGATGTATGTAAAAATGTCAAAAATTCCTATAGGAAAATATTCCTACGAGTCGAGAATCGACCCCCAGGGGGTCGATTCTCGACTCGTAGGAATATTTTCCTATAGGAATTTTTGACATTTTTATATACCTCGAAAATTTATGATATTTTCCTACATACACGAAAGTGTCACAAATTCCTATAGGAAAAGGTTCCTACAAGTCGAGAATCGACCCCCAGGGGGTCGATTCTCGACTTGTAGGAACCTTTTCCTATAGGATTTTTTGACATTTTTCTACACATCGGAAATTTATGACATTTGTCTACATGTAGGAAAGTGTCACAAATTCCTATAGGAAGAGGTTCCTACAAGTCGAGAATTGACCCCCATAGATAAATTAATAAAACTTTATCTATAGGTTCTTTCGTTCGCTATTGGTGAAGTGTACACCAGTGTAAATTACACCAGTTACACCACCTTATTTACCCTAATTTACATCTTTCTTATTCCTTATACACATCGTCGAGTGTAATTTACTCCTGTTAAATAGCTGGTGGAGAAAATATCCACCAGTGGACACCACATCGCCGACAGGAAGGTATAGTGGGTTTTACACCGGGTCAAACGAAAGGTTTAGTGTACGTTGGTGCAGTTCATTCCTACACCAATGGGACGAACGAAAGAACCTTTTGAGTCCGACTCATGAGGTTCTTTCGTTCGTCCCACTGGTGTAGGAATGAACTACACCAACTTACACTAAACCTTTCGTTTGGCCCGGTGTAAAACCCACTATACCTTCCTGTCGGTGATATGGTGTACACTGGTGGATATTTTCTCCACCAGCTATTTAGCAGGAGTGAATTACACTCGACATGTGTATCAGGAATAAGAGGGAAGTAAACTAGGTAAATAAAGGTGGTGTAATTGGTGTAATTTACACTGGTGGACACTGCACTAACAGCGAACGAAAGAACCTCTTGAGGAATGATTGTCCGACTCACGTAAGTTCTGTTCATAAATGCCGCGTTTGAGAATCCACATCGTATGCATCTGAGATGTAGTAAATTTTTGATCACGTGATTCAGTATACGTAAATGTAATGGGACAGATGTGTCCGATATGAATAAAAAAACGCTCGAGATGTAATAAATGCATCTGATGTGAATTCTCAAACGCGGCATAATACGGGCCTTAGGGTGAACATAACTCGTAACAACTTCAGGTTATTTTTTGTCGAATGACATTTGACATTGACATTTCGTTGACATTGAAAACTAACTTCAACTTTTAACCGTAGTGTCTGACTCTGCCAGCCATGTTGACCTGTATGAGACTGAATTTTCAGACTTTCGCTAGAACTTAAGGGTGCATCTAATTAAAGAAAAAACATTATGCCCAAGTGTGATCTTAAAACTAGATACATACCGGCTACATTTGCATGGACGTTGCTCATCGTTGCCACTTCTTTATTTTTTTACTATCCGTAAGTTATTTGTGTGTTTATACTGTCCAAATTTAGACATTCCTATTGTCGTTTTAGGGCCCAGTATTATCTAGCGGATCACCCATGGGTTCCAGCGTGCCAAGGAGTCATTACTTTCTTCGTTTTAGCAAATTTTACTTTGGCTACTTTCATGGATCCAGGAGTAATTCCCAAAGGTGAATGAACGTCTTGCTTTGGTGCGATTTTTTTTGGCTTATTTATGTATTTATTGCAGCACCTCCTGACGAAGACAGGGAAGATGACTTTAGAGCCCCTCTCTATAAGAATGTTGATATTAATGGGATAACAGTTAGGATGAAATGGTGTGTTACTTGCAAGTTCTACAGGCCACCAAGGTGTTCCCACTGTAGTGTATGTAATCACTGTATAGAGGTAAGTGTAAAAAATATATATTTTCCATGGTTATAGTGATTTATTTTTACTTTGTGGTCAAAAAAAGTAGTTTAATTTAGTTTATTTTTCAATAAAGGTTTAGAATCAATGAAACTGATAAATATAGTCTGTATTCTTTTTTGTTTGGATTACAATCCTATGATTTCACATTTTTTAAGGATGACTATCCATGAACTACAGTCCATAGTTATAAATATTATTTACACAATATTTTCAGTGATTAAATAAGATTCTTGAATAATTTCATAAATATATTTTTGGTAGTTATATATAAACTCAATTATAATGAATCACCAGATTTGTTGAATTTTTATTAGTAATATTGAAATTTTTTTTATTTAGATAATGAAAAGTTAATAACTAATTGTGTTTGTTTATGATATCCAAGCAAAAGATTATTTATATAATTTATAAAATAGATATTCCCAATTGCATAATTTGTTGATTAATGCACGATTTACATCAAAGAAAACATATACTTTTATTATTAATAATTGTACAGTCTTTTTATTTATTGAGCATATTATATAAATGTAAGATACTTAATAATTAAAATAGTAAAGAATTAATGCAACCAGCCAAAATTAGATATAATAAAAACATATTTTTGTAGTGATGAATTATTGTTGCAATGAATTGTCATATAGCTTTTTCGATTCCAGTACTCGACTTGCCCTGAGAGCATATGAAAGGTGGGAGATATGTCGATACCAGTTACTTTTCACTCTAAAAAGTAACCGGTATCGAAATATCGCTCATCTTTTATGTGCACTTCTCGCAGACAGGGCAGTGGAAGTGAAAACGCTAATAGTGATAAATTGTCATAGCAGTGAACTGTTGCAAAATGAAATGTCAGCTCTGAATTGTCAGGCAATAAATTGATGTAGATCAATCAGAGTAGAACTAATAAAAAATGGTATTAAAATGATTACAGAGTGTAAGTTTTTCCATTACATAATTGTTTTCCATAAGGGCAAAGAAACAAATTTATTACAAAAAAAGAAAAGTTGAAAATTGCATTCATAGCAGCAGTCCTCATTAAAAATTAATCTCTTTGAAAATACTAAACATAAGTACTTCTTGTTGAAAAAGTATGAAATCCAAAAAAAAAATAGAGATTGCACTTGGTTATTTTTATTTGTAGTACATTCATTTAGTTTACACTGATATTCAATTAAGTACTGAAATCAGCTGCGAATTACTTAATCTTGTTTGTCTTTTTTCATACTTCAAAATGACAATCAACAACATGCTTCTATCTGTCTTTGGTGATATATAGATTCCATCACTTTCTAACATTTTTAAAATATAACAAATAATATGAGAGTGAGTGTGTTTAATATTAATAATATGATAGCCAGATTCTTTTTATTTTTTGGTTTTTTCACCTTGTGGGCACATACATCTAGAATAAATCCCACCTATTGTTTACAAAAAAAATAGTTAGATGTTAACGTTCACATTGTTAAATAATATAAACAAACCTATAGAAAAAAAATATACCTAATTTTAAAATTCGTAATTATAAAACAGATTGTAATATGTAATATGGTTTTTCAGTTAATATATTTTTATAGTATTCCTAAATAAAGATAGAGATATAATTGATTTTAAGGCATTTGGTAGATGATTAAAGATTTCAGGACTTTTGCAGATTATTAATTAGAAATGAATGTGGAATCAGAAGTAATAAGTTATTATTTTGTCTAGTGTTGTAATGTCTCCACTAGGTAGTTACATTTGAAATTTGTTTGTGTATATCATACAGTCTCCAAACTAAATAAACTAGTTGAAGTCAATATAGTTGATAAATGAAGGTCTACACTGATCTCGGTAACCAGCTTTGGGTAAGAATCTTATAGCTCTTTTTTTTTTTTAAATAAATACCTAGTTTTAGGGGGTGGGTGGCTCAGTGGTAGAGTCTGCCTGTGGATCCAAGGGTCCCGGGTTTGAATCATACCGTTGGCCGGTATTTTTTTATTTAATTTAATTATTTAAAATTAATTCTGATGCCTTGGAAGGATTCCCCACTCGACCATTCCCTGTTGGGTTCTAATTAACAGTTCTGTTCCTAAAGTGGCGCTGGAAAACAGTAACAAAGCCTACACAGAATACGAGGCGAAATAACCCTGGTAGTTGAAACTGATGACGCACAAAAAAAATACCTAGTTAAGGAGATATTGTAAGCAGTTTCCCCAAAATACAACACAATACCTTAAATGAGTGTCTATTAGTGAAAAGTACACATTTCTTGCTGACAAACTTCCCAGCTCTTTAGCTATAACCCGAGGAGCGAATCACTCCCGCAATACATGTACAAAATGTCCACAATCCCATTGAAAATCGCCGCAGTCCAATCAGTGGCAATCGCTAAGAAATCGTCGCAGTCATTCAGAATTACCTCGCAGTCTCCCCAAAATCACCCTCACTTGCTGAACAATCTCTAGCAATCTTTAAAAATCGCGAGCAGTCAGTTGACATTTCACCTATTCGCCATTGTCGAAGTAGGTGCTTTGTTAGGCCATCTAAGACATCTTGTTTAAAATTAAATAAATTGTAGTTTACGTTTATCGGAAGTGTTGTTCCATCAATTATTAATATTAATTTTAAAATGCCATTTTTGGCACAGTTCATCAAATTTCTTATCTACTTTTATAGAAGATATTTCCAAGGTGATCCAGAATTGTTTCCATTTCACCTGATTTTTTTTAATGCATAATAAAATTGTTTGTCTTTTATAGAGACGCCAATCCCCCCGGCAATACATGTACATTTTTATAAATAGTGGTTCGCCCCTTGCTATAACCTTAACTGCAAAGCATCCAGATGTCAGTTTTTTGTTTAAGTTTGCAACGTGTTCATCAAACTTTAGTTGATTATCATTGTAGAGGCCTACAAATCTGGAGCAGCGTGTATTTAGAATCAACTGTTCACCAAGACGAAGTTGATCATATGGAAATTTAAAAGTTATTACTTTTGTTTTGTTCGTGTAAAACTTAAAAAATTGAGTCACGCCAGCTTTTGACTGAGTGCAGGTCATGTGACAGCATGTTTTAGAGTATCCGTATCTCTTCCATGCCAGAAAAGAGAGGTATCATCAGCAATCAATGTACATTTTCCGGAGATGCCAATCTTAGTTAAATCGTTGATACGAGCCCTAACACAAAAATGTTCGGACATCAACTGATTTTTCGTAAAAGTTTGAAAATTTCCTTAAGGGATTCAATATCATGTTTTTCATTTATAAGACATAATATGTATTGTTTTACATCATATTTATGATATTGTTTTCAAATAAACTGATATTGATCAATAAAACTAAGCTAATGTTGATAATAATGCATATTTATTGACACATAAATGTTCGGACAAATCACATCAATAGCTGGTTGCATCTCCCTTTGCCTTAATAACAGCTTTTATTCTATCAGGCATAGTTTTAACAAGCTTTTCGCAATCTTCCGCGGTAAAAAAATCCCAGATATTTTGCAATTTTTATCCGCAAATCAGAAATGTTGCGCTGTGGATCATTTCTTAATTGCTGCTTCATCTTGTGCCATACAGTTTCGATTATATTTAGATCAGGGCTACTGGAGGGCCAGTCAAGGACGGAAATATTGTTGTCCTGCAGCCACTTTCTTGTGGTCTTGGCTGTATGGCAGGAGGCGCCATCTTGTTGAAAAGTAAAGTTTCCATCAGGTGATAAAATTGGAATTGACACTAACAAATTGGTTTCAAGAATGTTCTGATATTTTTCTGCGTTTACAATTCCGTCTATAAAGTGCAAGTTTTCCAACACTGAAACCAGACATGCTTCCCCATACCATAACACCTGATGGAAATTTTATTTTTCTCTTTGTGAAACGCTTCATTTTTGTTTCTTATAACACGTGATCGATGGTCACCCACGCAAACATCAAATTTTGATTCATCGCTAAAAATTATTCTTTTCTAGTCTTCAAAAGTCCACATTGCGCGTTCCTTTGCCCACGCTAATCGTCTTTTCTTTTGTTTTTCCGTCAGCAACGGCTTTTCTTTTGCCTAAACCAATGATTTCACTGCATAAATATGAGATTTTCCTTAAACGTAACCAACGTACCTTATAAAAATGTAAACCAGACTTATGGATCCAGCGACGACACGTTTCTTGTGAAACATTTCCAATTATTTCTTCATTCCATTTTGCTGTTATTTCCCTTAAAGTACTTCGGCGATCAGTTTTACAAATCCGAACAAGAGATCTTTGCATTCGGGAAGTGACTTTGCGTGGCCGACCAGCACCATGTCTTGAAATTTGAGTTGAACTCGTTTCTCCATATTTTTTCACAATATCTGACACCGTGGACTTTTATTTGTTTAGCAATATCCCGAAAGGTTTTTTCTTGGTTAAACAGTTTTACTATTAATTCTCTAATTGCACCATTTGTTGCTTTACCACGTGACATTTTGGAGCCAATTGATAATCGAATTAATTCTCAAGTTAAAATTTCAAAATAGAAACACTTTTTTTTGTTTCCATGGCTTGCTATTATTTGTTTTACTAACATGTCCGAACATTTATGTGTCAGCAAATATTGCATTTTTATCAACATTAATTTAGTTTTATTAATCAATATTAGTTTATTTGAAAACAATTTCATAAATATGATGTAAACAATACATATTATGTCTTATAAATGAAAAACATATGATATTGAATCCCTTAAGAAAATTTTCAAACTTTTTCGCAAAATCAGTTGATGTCCGAACATTTTTGTGTTAGAGCTCGTATAGATTATGAAAAGAATTGATCCCAAAAGTGATCCCTATGGAACGCTGTGTTTAATATCCGAATTTTTTAAAAATCTATCATACTTTTATTATTTTTATTCTGTCGGATAAATAGCTTTGAAACTAGTGCAATGTTGCATTTCGTAAACCATAAATAAATAGTTTTTTTTTTAAAAGTATTTCATGTCTGACGCAATCAAAAGACTTTGAAAAATTACAAAAGATTGATGTAAAATTTCACCCTGATATAAGTTAGAGTAGGCGTGTTAAAAAAAAGAACATAGCATCTTGTATATTCTTCGAAGTTTGAATACCAAATTGACATGTAGATAAAATTTCGACCATCCTACTTTATACAAGCCTTTCAATGATTTTAGATAAAGTAGGAAGTAATGAAATTGGTCTGAAATTCGAAGGATCTTCCAAGCTGTCCCTATTATGTTGTGATACAACAATTGCAGTTTTCAAACATGCCGGAAAAGTCCCTTTAATAAACGATAGGTTAATTGCGTCTATCAACGCATATAGAGTACTATCTGGAACATTGTTATACATTTTTATTGAGATTCTATCATATCCTGCAGCAATTTTTTAATCGATGCTATGTATTTTAACTCCTATTATATTAGTGGAGTAAAGGTGACAATCATCTGTTATATTCACGTCTTCTATATATATTATAGGATCATGTTTAACAGTGAGCTTAGAGATAATCATCATCATCAATTGTCAAAAAAAAAACTCGTTAAACTGATCAGGATTTACATTGTAGGCAGCTTTAAAAGAATTTGTCTTTCCTCGTAGCCCAGTTCTCTTTTAAGCTAATACTGCAGTTTTGTATCCTACAGTTGTAATATCTATCTTTGGCCAACTTTATTGTTTTTCATAGATCTTTTTATATTTATTTACATAGGAGATGAAACCATTATTTGTTGTATATTTGTGGATGACTAGTAATGATCTCATATTTCTTTCCGATGTCGTGATTCTTGCTATCCACTATATCAATCTTGGGGTTTTATTTTAAAACGTATACGGTAAATTCTATTAGTTCATGTATTAACCAGTTTTAATATTTTCGATTTTCCAAGATGTATTTGGCTGCTTATTTTCAACTTCTGACTAAAACTATTACAGAAGGTTAATTAAGGTAATAATTTTTCTTTTAACCACTTATGTTGTATAAGTGTCTTGTACCAAATTGTTTAAATTTAACAGATACTTCCTAAAAAAAAAAAAACATTTATATTTATCTCAGGGACTTGATTATAAGTATAAAATACTATTGTGAAGATTACTTCAATACATGTCGCTACATTAAGAGGAAAATTTACATTACAAAATGAGACTAAACAAAATCCGCATTCATTCATAATTTTAACAATTGCATGTAGATACGAGGGATGCATATTCTAAACTTTAACGCGCGAAGTTGAAGACAAAGGAACCGAAAAATATTCCACAATAGCACAAAATAATATTACCTATGTATTTTACAATATAAGTATGGTGTAGATTAAAACTTATTTTGGCTGTCGACAAATTTGGTTAAAAAATCTTCTTTTAGAAATATACCTTTCATTTGACGAAAAACGAAGGCCTAAACGAAAAAAAAATATTCTTCATAAAAGTTTCGCCTGTGTATTGACAAGGTGCTTTCCTTATATTTTTTGCTATGAAATTAACAAAAATATAGCAATAAACAATTACTGATGTCATGGTTTTACAGGAAAGGAAGCAGTCTCTTGACTGTATGCGTCTCTTTCAGGGATGAAATGTATGCAATCTGTTTGACTCTCTTACATTATTTTATATAGGTATTATTGATGTATCCGCTATGAAGGCGAATAATGTTTTATAGGGTGTATTACTTCATGATTTTTTTTTTGAGGAAAATAAAAAAATAAAATATAAACTATTTATGGAGGTATAAGCACAGTATATATAAGTATAGATTATAAACAGGCTATTGCTTTGCAGAATACAATAAATTCCTAATAAAAAAATTCAATAATTAGAAGTATATAAAGCATAAATTAATAATATTAAAATATATAAGTACAGGACTCAAACTAATCAAAATCAGATTCACCACATTAATCTACATTTTTAAAATATTAGCGGCTATGATCAAACTATTTCTGCAGTTTTTCTGTGCCATACAGGTGCATTAACCGATGTAGCCAATATTTTTTTCTGCATTTGCAAATTTTGCTTCCATAGTCTAGAATAGAATAATATTGTTAAAATATTGTACATATATGAAAATTATCGGTACCTTTTTTGCATTTGCATGATAAGTTCTGTTATTTCTGGTAGCAGGTCGAGCATAATCTTAAGAGTGGGTATCAGGCTTCAATCTTGATCTACTTTCCATTCATACTCTTCAACATTAGGAAGCTGCATCTGGGTCTTTAAAGAGCTTAGCCAAATACTTAGCTGGTAAAAACATCTTAAACAATGTAATTTTAGGGCGTCTTCAGTCAATGACAATTTAGCAATTATTTTAAAGGGGCCATTAATCTCCTTAAAATGTTAATGGAAGTAACATTGGCAGTTTTTGAATACAGTTTTATGAAAGATTAGAGAATGTGTTTTCAGAGTACCTACGAATCAGTGCCAAATCGATCCAAAAGGTGATGGTGTTCAAGGTAGGTTTTCCAACAGGTTCTTTTTCCAATGCCAGACAATTGGTTGGATTTATTACGACCTGTCACAGAATGAAAAGAAGGCAAATTTTTTAGAAGTTTTTTTATCCAAATTTAAATTGTCACGAGTCTCCTCGCCCTATTATGAACCATATCTTTTTAGTTCAAAACTTCTTAAAATAAATTAATAAGACTAGAACATCTGTATCGGTGCAATCAATAATGCAGCGTGAATTCCCCGAATTTCTGGCTGATAATATGTGCAATAAGATACGAGTATCAGCTTCCTCAAGATTTAAATTTAAGAAATCGTCTTTTGATGGTTCAAAATGCATCCCATATTTATTGATACTCTCGAATCCATCACTAGATACAAATTTTCAAGAAGTTTCTCTGACAGAAAATGTGTTAAACGTCTTTTATTAAATATCGAATGAATGAACAAGTTTCGTTATTCTGGAAGTGGAATATTGGGTCGGTTGATTTCTGGGATCATCTCTTTTGACGTGTTGTATTTTTGATAGAATTTTATTTATAATGATTAAATACCACATCTATCCTTTGAGCATTAAATTTATTTTTAAAAATAATCTTTACAAATATATTGGCATATTCTTTAAATGATATGCAACTTTTGGACTTTCCCAAATCTTGAGCTATTACTATCCCATCAAAAATGTGACAAGTTTTGCAAGATCACCTAGGTGCAGGTAAGTCTCTGTGGGTCATATTGCTCTAAAATATTTCCCAATAAACTCTTATTTGTAGAGGTGCCGAGATACCCATTTACTAAGAGACATGGGAGAGGCTGTCAAATCAAACTTAAATATTTCGGCATAATTACCTAATGCTTCTGTCCATATCCTTAGCTAATAAAATATTGTGAAGAAACTGTTGACCATGCAAGGATTAAGAAGTCATATTTTAATATCATTTGTGTCTTTGCTTCTTGCAACAACAAATCCGTAATTAAAATGTTTAACGAAAACTTACCCAAATATATTCAGACATTCAACTATAACAGGATGAATGTAGATGTAATAAAAACCTGAAAAATGTCTATATTTCTTTCCAATTTATTAGGAACTTTAATATGTAAAACAATTATTAATTTTTTAGTAAAAACAGACAATATGACACTTTGTCCATTGGCACCTAAAGAAAAGTTTTTTAATAAAAAAATGAAAAAAAATTGAGCATATCAATAATGTGATGCATCAGCCGACACGTAGAGAGAAACAAACCTATACTACGTTTTTCATTAGGGCCTTCCTTTTTGTTAAATGATAAAATTATATTTAAAAAAAAGACTTTTTAAACAAATTTTTGAAGGGCTGAAATAAGTATAAAAAATTACTCCTTACAAAGATTTTATTGTGCATTGGACCAAAAAATAAATATTTTTTTTTATTCGGCGGTATCAGTATCTGGATTTTTGATGATAGTGCCCTTCTTCACAGTCTAATTTTGTGTTACCTCCGGAATAAGGGTTACCTTATCATGACCTTTTATCTCTGAAAAATTTAGCTTGTGACAAAGAGGGGTAAATCGTTTTCTAGAGCGAATATTTTAATACATACACTCTACTAATAATAATTGATTAAGAGTAGAAAAGCGTCCATAGTTTAGCAATACATTCCCATCTATATCACATAATAATATGTCCTCGATACAAAAAGTCAAAGTACCAAAAACAGGAGGCCAATGTAAACAAACAATAAACGGTCTCATGACATTTTATATTTTTAAATAAACTAGGTTTTTAAAAAATATTTTCTATACCTATTATTTTTTATATTCAAGCGGATTTATAATATTTAAACTTGGAGTAGCCATGTGTGAGTTAGTTAAATGAAAAGGTACCTTTGGTTTTATAATGTGTAGCGATCAGATATAATGTTTCAGCATATTATTATTATTTATATTTTAACAAAAATTATTTTTATTGTTTGAATAATCTGTTATGAGGTACAGCTTCTAGAATAAATTCATAAAATACCCGTACTGTTAAACTCACCATTTATTTGGCATTCTGTCCCGTACTTCCATGTCTCTATTAGCTCTGCTGTCAACTAGTTCTGGTAAGGCATATTGCATATAATAATTTTGAATTTTATTTTGCACCTTTTCTTCCCAAAAGCTCGAGAAGTCCAAACGCACAAAATGCAAAAATTCATTTGTGTAATGTGCAGCTAGCCCTGAATTTGAAAGTACCGATTGTGGTTCCCCTTAATGGTATTATCCTTTTTCCAGAAAGTTATTTTTCTACTGCATATTCCTTTTTCTTCAGTCAACACTCTAGCTTCATATGGACATTTTAACTCTATCATAGAGTTTTTTGTTTTAAATTCCATCTGGACTGTCAGGAACATAATCAAATTCGGAATCAATAAAAGTCCACATATAAAAACTTTCTCTTGCTAATAAATTTCCAAATCTTATTTTGCTCTGGATTTATTGTCCATGTCATATTAAAAGGATTTAGCAAAAAATAAAAGATTTTATGAGTTTGTTTAAAAAATGCCTTTCCTTTTTTTACAAATGTCTCCACATTTTGAAACAGTGACTCGTTTTCGTCTTTCATTTTGCTACAATCCACAATCAGCTTGATCTCTTGTAACATTCATTTTTTCTCATCTATAGACATTATCAAACTTTTTAGAAAATCTTCTTTTGCAACGCGCATCAAAGAGTGAGAGATCAAAGCCACGCTCGAAAGCAAAAAAAAATATTTACTAAGTTCGAAAAAATATACATTACTTTAACAGCTTAAAGAGTTGTTAACATGCTGGAATTAATTATTCTTAACTCGAAGATGTATTAATTAAAAACAATTCCCGTGCAATATAAAAGTTAATTTATAATTAAAATCTCATTGTATACCTTTTAATTTCGGATATATTTTTTTAATAAATAAATGATAAAATTAATTTAAAATAATTGAGCGAAATTACTGTATGTAAAAATAACAAAGTGTACAGACATAAAACAAAATATATTCAAATCACTTGCGTACGTTTATCACTTGTAAACAGTAGAAAAGGATATACATTTTGTTGGTGTCGCCCTCTAGACGAAAAAGCTTTTAACTTACGAGTATTTTTTTAATTTTTATTAAGAAAAATAAATGTTCCTGTAAAAATTAAAAACATATATTGTTCTCTTCTAGCATTTTTACTTGTTTTTTTTTTTTTCGATAGAAAGATATCTTCTTACATTTTCTCAAAATAAACCGATTCAAATGTTCAAAAAGTGACTCCTTTACCTGCACTTACATAATTTTTCAAAAAATAAAAAATAATCCGTAAAATTGGTGTACTATGAAACCCATTGCATATTATATAAATATGTCTATATTAGTATTACAGAAATGATTTACGTAAAACAATAAGGTGTACCTACAAATACGTAAACTTTAATTATCCCTCGTAAAACATCAGAAAATATTTTGTAAATTGTTTTCATTCACAAATATTAATTTCTTAAAAATCTAACAGAGGCGCCACTTACCAGACGAAAAATCTTGCAATGTAAGGGTTTCGTAGTACCCCACTTTTAAAGTTTATTTTTAAGTATTTTTAAAAGAAAAAAATATGTACGTGTAGATAAAGGTTAAATCTATGCTCCTCTGGAACCACTTTTTCAAAATTCAATTTAGTTTTTTCTAAAAAAATTGAGAAAATGGATCAAAAAAGTCAAGTTTTGTGTTTTTTTTTTAGAAAAAACAAATTGAAATTTTGAAAAAGTGTTTCCAGAGGAGCACAGATTTAACCTTTACCTACACGCACATATTTTTTTCTTTTAAAATATGTCAAAAATAAACTTTAAAAGTGGGGTACTACGAAACCCTTGCATGCTCTGTGTTGTGGCACGGGTCGTTTGCCACAACAAAGATGAAGATAAAAATTCGTTCTTTTTTTGACAATTATTTTTTATTTATCAAAGTCAATATGAAAAACATACAACAACGTGATCAATAATAAAAAAAATATGAATTATTGCTTTTGTCAACATGACATTTTTATTTAAATTACACGATAATTTTGTTATATACAGAATGTCCAAGGAATAAAATTAAAAATACTGTATGTGATTTTAATGAGCCCTACATGGCTCCCCCTCCAGCGATAGCGTTAATTGAGAATGACACGCTCTTGGTAAATTTTGGTGAATGTGGTTCTGTCGTTTCTATATAGGCCGGTTTAACTCTGCCTATTGATATGGCTTCCTCTTTTCCATTTCTCTCGATATAGAATGTTTTACGCGTTCTACGTAATACTTTAAAAGGTCCTTCATATGGTTGTTGTAATGACGGTTTGGTTCTATCTATTCGTACAAAAATAAAGTCGCATTTACTTAGATCTTTATGTACAAAGGTGTTATTTTGTGAGTTTATTCTAGGAGAGGTTGGTTGGCTGACTTGGAATGCTTGTTTTAGATTTAAAACTGTATTCTCGGTTGGCTCTTTATTTTGGTCTGCAGATGACACAAATATTTCGCCCGGAACTCGTAACGTTTGGCCGTAGACTAGTTCGGCAGATGAATATTTTAAGTCCTCTTTCACACAAGTTCGAAATCCTAAAAGAATTATCGGAATTTCGTAACTCCAGTTAATACTGTTTTGTCTAGCTCGTAACGCTGACTTGAGTTGTCTGTGTAGACGTTCTACTAGTCCGTTACTTTGCGGATGGCATGTATTTGTGTGGATTTTATGACAACCCAGTAAATTTGTAAGTTCTGTTAATGTTCTGCTCATAAATTGACTACCTTGGTCGGTTGTAATAGTTAAGGGTACGCCAAATTGTGGGATGTATCGAAGGAACAACGTTTCTGCTATTGTTGTTGCAGATATGTTTTTAACAGGATATGCCTCGGGCCATCTCGTGTATCGATCGACGACTGTCAAAATATTTGTAAAGTCACGTGATGGTGGGAAGGGACCCACCAAATCTATGTGGATATGCTCGAACCTGTTTTTAGGAATATTGAATTTTTCTAGTTCTGATTTTGTATGACGGTAAATTTTTGATTTTTGGCAATTGATACAGGTTTTAGACCAGCTATTTATGTCTTTGTTCATATGAGGCCAAAAATATCTTTTGCTTATCAACTTCCTGGTAGCACGTATTCCGGGATGAGAAATATTATGAAGTTGTTTGAAAATTACTCGACGGTGGCTCAGTGGGACGTATGGTCGGTATGTTTTTGAAGAAATGTCGCACCATAGAGTTTCGTCGGAAAAAGGGACGTTAACTTCTTTTAACTCGATAGTGGAGTTTTTATTATTTAACAATAGATATTTTAGTTCTTCATCTGATTGTTGTGCTTCTTTAATTGATTTAATGTTTAAATCTTTAAAATCAATTTCAGAGATGTCGTTGCTAAATGTATTCTAAATGTCTTATTTATCTAGGACTGCGTTCAGTCTTAGTAAATAAGGCTTTTGTTAGAGGTAAATGATCAGTAAAAACAACAAATTCTTTACCTTCTAATAAATGACGAAAATGTTTGATTGACGAGTAGATAGCCAGAAGTTCGCGGTCAAAAGTAGAATAGCGACTTTCTGGTTGGCTTAGATTTTTGGAATAAAATGCTAGAGGTTCCCAATTATTGTTATTATATTGTTCTATCACCGCACCTATAGCAGTGTTAGAACAATCGACTGTAGTAGATGGTATTAGCCAGTTCTGGACCAAGGTCAGAGGCAAGGTCAGAGGCAATTGGTGTAATTAGTAATTACCCTAAATACCCACCCCCCACCCTTCGAGCAAGTACCCCCCACCCTTCGAGCAAGTACCCCCCACCCTTCGAGCAATTAGCAAGTACCCCCCACCCTTCGCGCAATTAGCAAGTACCCCCACCCTTCGCGCAATTAGCAAGTACCCCCACCCTTCGCGCAATTAGCAAGTACCTCCGAATTACTCCGTACGCCATGTAATTGCATAGTGTAATGAGTGTAATTGCATAGTGTAATGAGTATTAGAGGTGTGTCGTTCGCGAACGATTCGTTCAAAAAGAACGAATCAGTGCACTGACTCGAATGAATTGATTCCCTGTTTTTAAAAGATTCGAATCTTTTTTGAGTCAATTGCTCGATGGCTCTGCGATCGATCAAACACGCCGAGTTCCGAGTTTGGTTGCTTCGTTCATTTGATTCGGATTCGGTATTTGGTATTTTACATCGGCATCGGCAAATTGGTCGCTTTTGTTCTACGTTCTACGGCATAATACGAGAACTCTAACTGACAGGCGGTGGCGGTATGTGTCTTTTATGTTTTTCTCACTTTACAGGAGATGTGTATTAAGCTTAGGTAAACAATTTATGCGTGTTGTCTGATAAATAAATTTAAATCAAAGTAAAATTAAAACAAAAAATGACGAATCGTGAATATATAATTTTGCGTTAATTTTGGCTATATATTTGGCATTTAAAAAAAATTGTGTTATTGTTGTTTATCTTAACGGACAAGGATGTATTTATTATTCAGCTGCCTTTTTTTTATGAAATATGAAACATTAATTCGCTTTACTTTAAAATAAATCTGGTTATAATTATTTTACTCAACGACCTAGTAGGTAGGTAGGTAGGTAGGTTAGGTAGTACTCAAATTCGTAAAAGTTCGGTTCGATTTCCTTCGCCGGATCGGCGGAATAACATCGTTCGTGGTTCGCTAAAGTGAATCACTTGAGAACGAATCTTGAAGAACGAATCTTTTTAGGTGAATGAATCAAATGAATTAATTCAGTAAAAAGATTCGAACTTCCCACCTCTAATGAGTATAGTAAGTACCTCTCATTACACATAGTGATGTAAGTACCAACCAATTATTCTGTACTGAGCGTAATTGCATAGCGTAATGAGCATAGTAAGTACCTCTCATTACACCATATGCATACCTCTCAGACAGTATTTACTGTGTATATCACGTAGTGTAATAAGTCTAAGTACTTCTCTTGATTACTGTTGTAGCATAGGGGAAATAAGTTGGCGCCATGCACACCCTTGACTCTCAACCGCCATAGCTAAAGTGAATCACCGGTCTTCGGAAGACACGCGCGATGTAAATATTGTTGGAAGGGGTAGTATCCCACCCTTCGCGCAATTAGCAAGTGCCTCCCAATTATTCTGTAAAATTATATACTTTAATGAACGTAATTGAGTAGTGTAATGAGCATAGTAAGTACATCTCATTACTCTATACGCCTTGTATGTACCGCTTAAATAGTCATTACTATTTACCTCCTAGTGATTACTATTGTATTCTATATTACATACTATGAATATTGAGAAGGAAAACATAGTGGAGGTGGGGATTTTTAGGGAGGATATATAGCGACCTCATATCCAAATGGAATCAGTTTAAAATCGTAAGCTTTAAGAGTCTTTAGAAGTTTCAAATAATAACTGAGTGTAGTATTGTGTAGTATTGTGTATTATACAGGTCAAAAAATATTTATTTGTATTCTACTATGGCTCAAACGCAAATTGATGCGGTTAATAAATTACTTGGAGACTGGCCCACAATATTGGACCAAAGAGAACTAAAGTCATTGGTTATAGGTCAACTTTATATTATTAAAACGATATTGGTCAAAGATACCAGATATGGTAAATGTTTACTTATTCATTTAATTGATCGGCACTCACAGGAGCTTTTCCAGTGTTGGTTACCGAGACGCATTTTTGAAATAATGCCATCCGAAGTCATTGCTATGATAAATGATTCTACTGGCCAATATGCCATGGCCTATTTAGAGGAAAAGCCGTGTTACAACTCAACTACTAGGTCTCATATAAGAATCGATCTAGTTGGCCAGCAATCAATTAGTTAAATCCATGGTAGAGTCACTGTAAATATTTTTTTACTTTTAATCACATATAGATATCTAATATACGCAATATTTCATTAAGAATTTCCACAATTTTATCGTAAGTATAACTTGACCAATATTTGTTCATTTAATAACGGCCAAATATTGTTTCAGATTATTTCGACATGTGGATGATGTATTCCGAAGAGCACTGGCCTAAAGCCATCGACTTAGAATCAGCAATAAGCAGGCTTGGAAAGGAACTGGACGCACTGGCGATGGATGCGTTACACTCCATCAATTACGACGCTGAGGTATGGCTGTTTCCAGAAGCTGTGGCCTATCAAAACGATTGTTATGAGAAATACTGTAAAGGCAGCAGTCTTTGCTGCGAATATAATGCATGTGAGCTGGACTTGGATACATTCTGTGAGAAGATGGTTACCCTAAGTTTGAAACGTTTCTTGAACGAGGCCTTACCATACATCACCCCGCAAATAAGGAGTAAACATGGTTTAGATGAAGATGCAGACGATGAGGCTGATGATGAGACAGATGACGAAATGGATTAGGGATTACTTATATAATATATCTATCTATCTATCTGTGATTAAAATATAAATAAAACAATATACATAGTTTAAATGTTTTTTATTTAAAAAAGGTTACATCTTTTTATTTTTGTTAAAAGTGAACACAGGTATAAGTTTGGATACAGTAAATTAGAGTATATGAATTACAATGGCATATATTCAGTGTACAGTGCCATCTAGTGCATTATAACTTATAAGAGCTTCATGAATAATAAGCGCATACGCTTTAGTGTTGGCGGGAAACTGCATTTTACGTGTTTCGAATTCAACCTTGACATCCACAGTTGAAGATTTGATTGGTTTTGGATACATACTGCAATCAATTACGAATAGGGGGTTCGCTCTAAAGCCATTCAGGCCTAACATCGGCTCAGGATTTTCCTTTTTATAGTAACTTCGCTGAAAATCTTCATAAGCATAATAAGCGGGAGTATCCAACTTTTTCCCGACATCTAGATTCCAACGCTCTAACGGGTAAACTTCAGAATTTAGATATAATCTGATATTAGTTATATCAGCAGCCGTAAACGCTGTCACATCTTCTTTCCTGTTCTCAGTAAAAGAAGTATTTTGAAATCCAATAATTACATATCTAGGTCGTTCCATGGATGTAGTGGTTTTAATCGCCCATATGTCGTTAAAAGTTTGTCTTAGAGTAGGTAATTCATAAAGATCCCATTTATGGTGCGGTATTTTAATGGATTGCAAATGTTTGTCATTAATTTTTTTATACATGAGAACATCTGCATCATTTTCGGGAGTAATGTGTTTGACTATCCAATCCATTTTAGTGATAGTTATGTCTGCATCGACTTCTCCTATATAGCAATTTTCGAATGCTCGAGCAATTATTACAGTCATCTCATGCTTAACACCTATTATCCCTTTTTTGTAAGATTCAGCAAAACCAAATAGATGTTTTAATAAGATTCTACCTGTAAATGTATTACTCGTTGAATCAACCAAAACTTGATTCTCTTCGCTGAGGCCCCAACCGGATGTTTCTAATAATTTCGCATGTTTTTCACCATATGACACCATATTTTTTATTGCTGTCGTTATAATAGGTTTTCGACATTCAGCAATCTTTTGTCCACCCATTTCATATCTAATTTCTTCAAATAGGCCAGGAAGAGCATTGTTGGCCAAATAGCACTTTTTATTAGCCTCTTTTGGCTTAAATGTTCCAACTATATTGATGTAACTATCGCAAATTAAGAGATTCAGGTCCATATTATTGATCGTAAAGGTGATTGTATCAGAATGTTTGTAATTTGGCGATCCCGTAGGCGGGTGAATATATCCATCGCATCTTTTGATTGAGTTATCGACGATCGGCTTTTCAAATACGTCCAACATCTCATTTCTTACATAAACAGCCATTATTTAATATCTTATATGGAATCCAATAGATTGAAGAAATTTATAATCTTTATTAGACAACAGAAGTCTTCTTCGCTTTACAGTTACTCGATGAATGTTCATGTTTTTCCCTTCGATTCTATTTATATGATTATTTAAATGGGTGCTAGTTGAATGTCGTGGTTTGAAGCAGAATCCCATATTAGTTTTTATCTCCTTTAACTCGAGTGTGATATTGATAGTTTCCTCCCCAAAGTCAATCAACTCACCGTTATCATCTACAACTCGGATAGTAATGTTGTCTAGGTATTGCCGACCGGCAGGTATGACTGGTAGATAAATAATGTTATGAGGTTCCTTCGTCAGTTTGTATCCTGGCTCAACGTCTATGTCAAATGAAAAAAGGGTGTGGGCTTCTTTCCCATGTATATAGGAACCAGAAATAATATTACAATCCAATTGAACAAGGTGGAGGTTCATAATATTAATCGGCCTTGAAGAAACATAAGCTTGAGGCCTTGGCGGGCACTTCGAATTACTGAATCCTAAGAGGCTAGCTATACTGTTGTCACAATCAAAGTTGATTATGAATTTAGATGAAATTTCACATTTTAGAGTGTTGTTGTTCGCCGACAATTTAAACATAGCATCAAGTTCTCCCTGATTTATAATAGTTTTGGTATCCGGATATAGATAGTCATATATAGCTTTTTGGACGAACTTATTAATTTCATCAATCTCATAAGCGCCGGGTGCCACACGTACATTAATATTTTTCGGTCCACCGCCTTTCTCGGCCCTACTCTTCTCTCGCTGCAATACATCTGCCCAAAACTTTTCTCGGTCTACCACCTCTAAACAGATGAAATTATTTTTTGAGGTGATATTTTTGATAGAATGGTAGGCATAAAATGCTATTAATCCGAGGCCATACTGTTTATTAACATCCAATTCGGGGGGCGGAAAAAAATCATTGCTGAGAATGCTTGACGCTATGGACGACAAATTAAATGTTCTTGACATGGCTAAGAAGTATGTCACACTGACTTCGAAATCTATTTTCGATTACATAAATTATAAACTCGCTTTTTAGTGGAAATTTTCAGTTCTCGAATTTTACAAAAACAACAAATTACGTGTTTTGGTGTTGGATCATCGCTTACGTCAATTGACCCACGTTTCGAAAATACCGTCGGACCATCATTTACGTCGATAGATTCATTTTTAGAAAAATCCTTAGGTTGTTCTTCATCATGGGTATTCATCCTTCAGAGAGAAGAAATTGCAAACACAAATGTCCACATAGGACAGTATCAAACTTCTGGTAGCGTTTATAATTATAGTGAACTTCAGATACCGGCCAACGCCCTTTATACAGATAACTAATTAAATCTGAAGGTGGGGGTAAATCACCATAACTATCGAAATATATTGAGGACGCATCTCTTTTCTTGTAAGCGACCCAATGTGTTCCTGGCCCGCTACTACTATCCAAATTTACAATGGCTGATTCGTTTTTTAGTGGCCCGCAGTTTGGTAAATTATCTCTCATATACACACCTCGAAAGTAGGGAATCTTGAATCTTTTGGCAAAAGATTGTATGTCTAAATTACTGAGAGGTCTTCGAGGTAGTGAACTTACGAGTTTTTTGGCCGATATGGTTTCATGTAAAGGCCCAACCCCTTTCGATAGGGCTTTAAGTATAATCCTTTACCGTTTTTACCTAGAGAGATGGCTTCCATGGTTCTATTGTGTCGATTAGCTTCTGTTAATTGTTGACTATTTGTTTTAGCGGTGTTCACTGCTTTGACGATTCCGGATGCCGCTCTTGCCAAGCTCCCCAATGCAGATAATCCAGCAAAAATAGGTATTAATGGTAAAAATCCACCTGTTTTTGGTATCGGTATAATACGGGGAATAATAATTTTATTCTTTCCCCCAGCTGCTTTAACATATTTTCGGGCAGCCATGAGAGATGATGCAGCCATCTTCTTGAGTGTTTTTTCCCCCATTTTCTGTCCGCCATATGTCTTTAATACCCCTTTAATCTTACTGACAATTCCTCTACCGAAAGCAATTCGTTTTTTGATTTTTGTTCCGCGACGCCGCTTTCTAGACCGTAATTTATGGCCCATACCAAAACTTCGCTTTGTTTTCATAATATTTGTGATAGTCCAGGCAGCTGCTTTTTCACCAACTGACGCGTCGCTAGCTTTAAACCGAGTCCAAGCTAATTCTTGAAGGTCCTTATCAGCAATATGTCTAGCTTTCAAATCGTTTGCACTTTTAGAATAAGCGATATCATGTAATTTACAGGCTTTATCTAATTCATTTATTCCGGGGTCGTTACGCGCTAAACGTTTTTGTAAGCGCGTACCTGGCCCACAATATTGGTACCCCGGTATGTGCAGTTCAAATGGTAATTTATTTATTAGGGAATTAACAAACCCTTTTCCACACTTTCTTTTTGAATAACGTTTAGTGATAGATCGCACTCGTTGGACGCTAGGCATTTAAATGAATGTTACATGAGCGATGGTTTATATAGCCAAAGACAGTCAAACGATGCGCATAGTCAAAGCACAAAATAGTATCTGTGTTGAGAATTTAGATGAAAAAGTTGGTGATGGGCTTAGTGAAAATAAGATTCCTAGACACGGCCCATTGTTGCCCGATACAATACGCGGCCTTCTAATAGGACCATCAAATTGCGGTAAAACAAATGTTATGTTATCACTACTCATTCAACCAAATGGGCTACGATTTGAAAATGTATATATTTATTCAAAATCATTATACCAGAAGAAGTATGAGTACTTGCATGAAGTTTTGACTCCGATAAAAGGGTTGGGTTATTTTACGTTCAACAATAATGAAGATATAATTCAACCAGTAGACGCCAAACCAAATTCCATATTTATATTTGATGATGTGATTTGTGAAAAACAAGATGTTATTAGATCATATTTTAGTATGGGGCGACACAGAAATATAGATTGCTTTTATTTGGCTCAAACGTATTCGAAGATTCCGAAACAATTGATTAGAGACAACGCAAATCTAATAATTATGTTTAAACAAGATGACCTAAACCTACGTCACATATATTCAGACCATGTAGCTCCAGACGTGTCTTTTAGAAAATTTCAAGAAATATGTGTGGAATGTTGGGGTGAAAAGCATGGATTTCTAGTGATCGATAAAGATAAAGATATAAGCGCCGGTAGATATAAGAAAGGATTCGATAGCTTCATATACCCATAAACAATGCAATACGCGTTATTTTTCAAGTAGCGTCCAAGGCGGCAGGTGGTTTCAGCGATTAAAATGTATAGCAATAAAAAACATTTCGACATCAAATCGGAGCTGGCCGCTGTCTCCGATTCGGTTAGACAGAAATTTAATGCCTTGGGCGCGTTGAAACTCTGCAAGCTCTAGAAAAAATGTATGAACTGCTGACGAAACCGTTGAAAACTTTTTCAAAGCCGCAACCTCTAACCCCTCTAACGCTAAAGAAGAAAACCCCGCTAACACTAAAGAAGAAAGATCTGGCATGAAAAGGGAACTCGCGTCAATATCACCGGACTCGACAAAATATGGAGAAAGTTTTGAAAGTGCAATATCCGACCGCGGTGATGATGATGATGATAAAAAATATATTAATAAGCATTTAGAAGAAATATCGCGAGGTAATAAACGCTATGATACTCGGTACGGCGTATATATGGACAAAGACATGAAAACAATGGTTGGGAATTTAGAAGTAAAATTTTCTGATGGCAAAATCTCGTTTTGGGATGGGGATAGAAGAGTTGCTGACTACCACGGCAATCCGGAATTGTATGAGCTACTATTTTATCGAAGCCCTAAGAAGGTAAGTAATGCGACTAAGGATACATATAAGGAAATATTACAACTTACCGGAGCGGCTTTTAAGGAGTATGACGAGTCCAAAGGGCTAAGTAACAAAAATGTAAATAAATTGAGAAAAATTATTAGACCATTGTTCTCTCCGGTAAAGATAAAGGGTGGAGGGTTTTCAAAAATACCTAAATACAAAAAAATAATGACCTCTAAACCCACATACATTTATTGGAACAAGCCGAGAGAATTGGTGGCTAGATTGCGTTTATTATGGAGATCAAAGCAAGCCGGCCATACTGGGCACGATAATGAAATTTTATCTATAATTGAAGAATTAAGAGAAGAGCGAATAATATATTAAATACATGCGCTGTAGAGGTCAGTCGTAAACGGAATGTCTTCAAGGAACATTGTAGATAAATTCGGAAGAAAAAAGAAAAATCAACGCGTAATTATTCGAGAAAAAAGGGGTCTTGGATTCAAATTAACAGGTGACGGTAATTATGATATGCAAACCAAACGGTTGGTGAACCTCGGAGAGCCAGAACAATCGACCGACGCTGTAACAGTTGGATATGTTGACGATGTTACTAGGCAAGCAAAAGATCACGTTTTAAAAGCTTTAACGGAATCCATTAAAAACGTATTACGCGAAGCCACTATTTATTTCGAAAATCAGCAGAGTGAACTTAAGAAATTAGTATTTGAACATCGAACTGTGTCAAGCAATAGTATTGGCGATGTTAATGTTAAATACCAATCGATGTTACAAATAGTGAAGCACAATAGAGAATTTTTTGAGGACATACTTACCACTACATGGGCGAGACCATTAAAAAATAAAACAGGCTTACATGTTAGAAATGCCTTTTTAGATATACTCCAAAATTGCGCACACCATCCTAAAAATCTACAAACGGATCAAGGGACAGAATATTATAACAAGGAATTTGGGAAAGTAATGAAAACATATGATATAAATCACTATTCGACTTATAGTACAATGAAAGGCGTCAATGGCAGAACGTGTGATTCGTACGATAAAATCCCTATTATATAAAAAAATGGCTATGAGAGGGAAATACAATTGGATAGATATTATAAATGGTGTCATTAATAAGTATAATAACACCACGCATTCAATCATAGGTATGAAGCCAATAGATGTCCTGCCGACAACTAAACTCAACCAATATAGGCAAAACAAAAATAAAGTAAGGCGTAAAAAACCGAAATATCGTGTCGGCGATGTCGTAAGAATAAGTAAATATAAAAGCATATTTGAAAAAGGGTATACTGCTAACTATACAACTGAATTATTCAAAATAAGAAAAATAAATAGCACATACCCCGTAACATACATTCTAGAAGATATGAATGGTCAATCGATTAAAGGCTCATTTTATGAGTTGGAATTATTAAAAACAAATTGGAAAGATGTTTATTTAGTGGAAAAGGTCATTCGGACGAAAGGGGACAAAGCCTTGGTGAAGTGGTTGGGATTCCCACAGCAAGAAAACTCTTGGATTAATATAAATGATATTGTTTAGTATGGATATTAAATGAAATAAAGATTAAAAAAAAACAAGTTTTATTTTCCTATTAACTACTACATATACAATAATAAAATAACTTACACTTAAATATATACAGAAAGCTTAAATAATAAACAATTATACAAATTAAATCTAAAACTAATATATAGAGGGTCATTGGATGCATAACAAAGCCGCCGTATTGCAACCCCTGACTCCTTTATTTCAAGCGCCGATGCATACAGGGCAAACATTTGTGTCGCAGAAGTGGGAAATATATCGGGCGCATACATCACATGTTTGCGGATCCTCCAAATCCCTCCTTCTACAACAAAATGCTGATGCTCGTGTATGTACCTGGCATTTGGATTTCTTTCGACCTCCATCTGCTCGTAATAAAGAAAGCAGGGGTTGCACAGACGTTTGCTCCGTTCCATGCCGGGAATAACCAACTTCACAATAACGGAGCTGGATGTAACGCAGAAGTGGTTACCGTCTCTGGCCTGAAATACAGCCAGCTCCCTTCTTATTGAAGTCGGTGATCCAGGGCAATCAGCCTCAATGCCCTCATCATCGTCGTCGCTGGCGGGTTCATCGGCGGGTGGGGCTGGACCAACGGCGTCTTCACCCTCTTCGACGAGTGGTGATGGACCAACAGCACCCAAATCCTCGTCGGCAAGTTGCGCTAGACCAGCCACGCCTTCTCCATCACCATCGGCAGCGGCAGCAGCGGCATCAAGCGGCATCAGCAGCCTGTAAAGAAGTATATTGATTAGATATTTTATAAGCATAATAATTAGATATTTTATAAACATAAGGTAATAGTTAAAAACTTACATCACGTTCTATGGCGTCCCAAAATTCGTCAATGCATGGCTTGTTGGCATCAAAACGCGCCAACAAGGAGAGCTGACGCTCGATCTCCTCAACCGCATCAACATCAACAACAACAACAACAACAACAACAATTTGTCCATCCATCTTTGCTATTTATTATTGTTTCGGCTTTCTAATATTCTTAATGGTCAGCTACAGCGAAGTGACTGATGCTGGTAAGTGGTCGGGACCTCCTTATATATGATTATGTATTCCCACCTCCACTCTCCCAACCCTCGAATTTACCACCTCCCCTGCATAACATCACGCTCAGTAGGGTGCATCTAGTTCCGGAAAGTTGGATGTCAGAAAAAATTTTACTCTAGCATTAATCGGCGCTCTGCATATAATACAAATAACTACAGATCGACTACAGCTATTGCAAGATACGGCATGCCCACATGGTATAAAAACCATTTGCACTTCCTTATCGGTACAAATCTTGCAAGTGAGGCGCTTACTCATAGAACAATCATCGCTTAAAGTATGCATAGTAGCGCGAGGTCTTCAAGTAGAATGTAGGTTGAATATCTATTTAAGAACTATATGTGTATGTGTGCGGTGAGTATTTATAGTGATCTGAAAGATTGTGGGAGATTGGGAGACTCCCAACAAAAAACTGTTATATCTTAAAATTATATTATTGCAAGTGATGCAATATCTAATCTTCCATTTAAAAATATTTAAGCGGTTCTGAAAAGAACCCTTTACTAAATTTCCACGCCACCATCGCTTAGGTATTAGTATGGCACATTGCATTTTTTTTAATTTCATCAACTGCCGCCCGGATCCGAATTGATGTGATCTAACCACTTTGAAATGCTATCCTTTGTCGCCTGCGCCCGTTCGCTAACTTCATCGCATTTCACCCTCATCGCCTCGCAAGCCCTCTTCCGCTCTTCATGTCCCGGATGGGCCTCTTTGACCCTTGACATTTCAATACCCGCATCCACCTGGCTTTGGCGCACAACATGTTGGCGATGTACGACCTCTTCCAACTGCCGCTGCAAGTCGGCGATGTGTAGTTGGATGCGACTATTTTCCTCATCCAATTCGTCCAGCCTATACTGAATTGGCGCTGAGGCTACCTCCATGGCCTTTTCTTCCTCATCCACCTCCATCTTCAATTCTTTGTAGGTAGATCGGGTTATTTCCAACTGCTCCCTATCTGCCGTTAACCGCGTCTGGTGATTCATCACGGCGAGCATTGCACAACGACCATTGCGCATCGAACCAATGATCATATTTTTACCTACACAATGCACAAATTTCGGGTATACGGCATATTAGTATATATTATTAAATTGCAATACTCGGCATTTCATAGGGTAACATCTTGCGACTGTAATATGATGCTCATACATTTTTGGAATACCGCATAATATATTTTAAATAATATTCAATCTTAATACGAGGTATTTCATAAAGTACTATATATCATTTATTAAGCCATATTGGCGTAAGGCTGTGCATACCTCTAAATAAAATAGTTTGTCCTCTTGGGGCAAATGATTTGTAATAAGTTTTTGTTGGTTCTGAAAAGAACCGTTTTTATAGTTTTTTGTTGGTTCTGAAAAGAACCGTTTTTTTTCTGACGAGGGCAGATACCCTATTGCGAGTCAGAATCGCTCTCTGAATCGGCATCCGACCCGGACTCAGCATCCGAGTCGGTGTTCGACTCAGTGTCGGTGCCACACCACACATCATGCACGTCCAATATCAGGACGTGCGAGTCGCATGGACCGGGTGGCGTTGATGGTCGCCTTGGTCTTCGGAGACCATGGGTGGTATCGCACACCCCATCCAAGTCGGTCATTTGACCCCAGCTCGTATCTACTCCGGACGTCGAATCGCATTCGGCTACTTCGATTATATCGGCCATGTTTGTTACTCAACGAGTTGAAGTAAACTGAATTTCCTAGCGCTGATCTCCGAATATATAGTGATCGAAAAGATTGGAAGCGGAGGGGAGACACTCACAACATCATGCGCTCACGCATCTATGGAAAGCGAGTCAATAGCTGCGTATAACAGTAAGACTTATATAAAGGCACTGCCTTTACTATGAATTTTTTTGATGGCCCTGAAAAGGGCCGTTGTCTGACCAAGGTAGGTGGTCTTTACGAGTCAGAATCGTCAAAAACCACCAAGCCGATGTCGGGATCGGCATCGGCATCCCAATCGGAGATGTCGTCGTCGATCGGAGGGTCGATGTCGTCATCCCACCAGTCCGAGGAGTCGCCACTCTCCGACTCACTGTTCGGATCGGTGTCTACTTCGTAGACACCGGGCGGCCGCAGTGTGAACCCCGATGTGGAGTCGCATGGACCATTCAACTCGGTGTCCCACCCGGCTGACAATAGGTCAACAATATCAACCATATCTGTAGAGTCGCACTCGGCGATTTCTGCCATGTCTGTCTGGTGTGGTGAGCTGAACCAGACTGAATGATAATGCGCTGTAGCTGGGTATATACATCAATCGAAAGGAGTGGGGAGGAGTGGGAGTGTTGTGGGTTGCGCGCGCATCGCAGGGCCCAAAATTTTAAGCTTTAAACCATCCTAAAAATGTTTACCTCAACACCCTATCAAAAAAAAATAAAAATACAAAAAATACCCCCTAAAAATTTTTTTCCCCAACACCCTAGCAAAAAAAAATTATAGGGGTGGGGGTAATTTTTTTTTTAATTTTGTTTTTGTTTTTATAATATATAATATGATCCCTATCCCTATCGCATTTCAAATAAACCCGACACAGATGTTTTTCGCTTAATTTTTTTATCTTGACCCATAGACCCCTTTTACCCGTTGGAAAAAAAATAAAAAACTAAAATTGCACCCGTCACATACCCCCCACCCTACCCTTCCCCCATCTCTTCCCCCATCTCTTCCCCCATACGCCCCCCCTCAAGGAAAAAAATCTATCTCTTACCGTTACGGAGATATGCAATTGTTGGCGGCTGTTTTAGGGAGGGGGTGGGGGTAACTAAATTTTTTTTATTCATTTTTTGATTCTCTGTACATACATATAATATGATCCCTATCGCATTTCAAATAAATCCGACAGAGATGTTTTTTTATGGAGAGTGGGGGTTTTTCACGTATAGACTTAGCCGAATTTTTGAAAATTTAAATTTTACACTTTTTGTCAAATTTCTCGATTGCGGTCGATTTTATGGGAATTATGTATAGAACAAAAATTATAGAGAATTACATTACAAACAACTTTTATTTGAAGAATTTTTTTCTTTTAAAAAATGAAAAATGAGAAATGATATACATGGATTGGTATAAATATTTATTCAAAGTAAATTTGCACATACATATATTTAGTAAAATTTACATCTCTTCAAATACCATTATTTACGTTTTTTTCTTTCTTCTTCTCATCAGATGCCCCGTTTACCATCACTTGACTGATTTGTTGCGCCTCTGGTTGGAACTTCCCCCAATTTGAATTCAACCACGCAAGCTCCTTATCAGCTTGCTCCCTGGTAATTATGGCTGATATGTTGATGGACATTTTTGCTGATTTTTTGAGCGGACTGGCTGGAGTGGAATGAATATCTAACTGTGGGCATCCGCTATTTATAGCCGTTGGAATAAGTAGGGAGTGGAGGGGAGAGATAGTTTGATATTGGTAAAAAAAAAGTCACAATAATTTGTTACATATATATTTCATATACATTAATTTTCTATTTACATTTCATCTAATAATAGTCTTAACAGTAACTCTAATCTATTTTCATCACTAACATTATTTACAATATTGGCTACATTATATTTGAATTCGGCTACAGTTTTTCGAGGCCCATTACGATATTCCTGAATATCTCTGTGTCCCCACGGTAGAGTTTTCACGGTGTTTGGTATTATAAACCTTTTGTCATCGTTGTAAGATAATGCGACTTTGTTTTTCATTTCAGTATATATATCATGTAACTTACTCCTGAATGTATTCATTTTTGTAAATATCTTACCCCCGCCTTCTACAATCTTTTGATAATCCGACATGTTTAAGCTGCTTTGTATCACGCATTTTTGTACTCCCTTAGCGGCTTTGGTCTCTTTTTCGTCTGATCTAATATAGTAGGCCTTGGCGCCTGTCCCTAAAAATGTGCTGATGGCCTGATTTGGATACTCATCTTTGAAATTCCCCAATATTGGTTTACTTACGGGTAGGTTAAATTTATTATCCGTTTTATAATTAGATGTGTCGAAATGTTCTATATTTCTCCCCATAAATTCATAAAAATTAATTGTATCAACTTTAAGTACAAAACTATCGGTATCTGTGTAAAGTAATGAAATTTGATCACCTAATTGCTGTTTTAATATTCCATAATAAAAATCGTACATCCTTACTTTTGACAATTCCAACACTGTGAAACCGTTGTACAATGGTTTGTTATAGCATATTTCGGTTCTACCCATATGTATAGCCACAAAGTGTTCTGAAAATATAGAACAAGACTTAAAATTCGGTCGAGCAATTAAATTGTTTGCGCCTGGGGAATTTCTCTTACTAACCCAGTGGGTTTTAAGGTAAATATCTCGTCTGTCATCCACGTTTTCCATAGTTTTCCCGTACACACTATTGACCATGCGCTTAAAGTGATTTCTCTCAGATGTGTGCTTGGCATTGTTTCTCATATTAGTATTGAGATCTATGTATTTTTTCAGCCAACGTGACTGCTTAAACTTGAGGGCGCGATGAATTTCAGTTACAATTAGTCCATTATTTATGGCCTGCTTGAAGTTTCTATAGAGTAGTATGTATTTGTCTTTGTGGTTTAAATTCGGCACCAGTTTGGGGATTTCTGTTTTGGAATTAGGTGGAATTATATTCTCCACTAAAAATGGTAAATCGGCGTGTTTATCATGAAGGTGTTGTGGATATGTTACATCAACTTCTAATACATAGCCATAATCCCCGAGATCATCAACTGACATTACATCGAGTTGATTAATTTCCTCGGTCGATAACCATGCAAATTCTCCTGTGGGTAGTGGCTGACTCATACTATACCCATAGAGATTTGTGGCATCAATATAGTGTATAGAGGACTTTGGCTCGAAGGGATTATATTCCGATAAATACTGATTATTGGCAATATGTTTTCTTTCCACACATTGACTGATACCGCCACGTATACTATTTTTGAAGAAATTAATCATATCAATATCTGTCAGCAACTCTAACTCCACCTTGGTGTAGCGCAACATCGCATCCCATGACAGACCTGGAGATGTATAATATTGCGCTGGATCTAGTTTATATGCTTTAAGCGATACATCTCTAAAATTTTCAAATATATATTAAAAGTATTTCCAGATTAGTTTCGAGTCAAATAACTAAAAATGGTCATAAAAAATTTTTTTGTGACGGGTGTTTACTTTATTTTCCATCTGAAAGCGTCCTATTACGTCATCAATTATGCGATTGTAATCATATATATACCAGTACACCATCAGTGGAGCTTAAAAAAGACAAACGCGGTAATTATGTCCCCGAAAATATACTGAAGTTTCAAAATTATGATAAGCAACTAAGAGTCCCATTTGTAATTTATGCCGATTTTGAATCGATCCTAAAACCTATAGATCATTGCGAACCAGATCCGGAAAAAAAATTCACCATTCCTACATACCAACATGAGCCATATTCTTTTGCATATCTGATTAAATGTTCATTTGATGATTCATTGACGAAATTTGTAACTTTTACCGGCGATAATGCCGCGAGCGATTTCGTAAAACGCTTAGAGGATGATGTATTAACTATGCATAATACTCATTTAAAAGACATTGTTCCAATGCAGCGACTGTCTAAAGATGAAATAGATGATTTTAACACATCGACTATATGCTCTATTTGCGATGAGGCCTTTCAAGAAAGCGAAGTTAAAGTAAGAGATCATTGCCATCTTACCGGTAAGAAAACACCCGGCGCCGCGCATAGCAATTGTAATTTAAATTATAAAATCCCGCAATTTGTCCCAATATTTTTCCATAATTTGAGTGGTTATGACAGCCATTTATTTATTAAAGAATTGTATGGGGAAGGTGAGAGAGCCGAAGTTATTGCCCAAAATAAAGAAAAATATATTTCGTTCACAAAACCATTGTACACCCATAGCTATGTAGATAGAGACGGTATTTTGAAAAAAAATTACATAAAACTCAGATTTTTGGATAGTTACAGATTTTTAGCGGATTCCTTGGTTGGGCTGTCGGAAAACTTGCCATCAGAATTTTTTGTTGAAACAAGGAAATGTTTTGCAGAAAAAGAAAAATTCGATTTGATGAGACAGAAAGGGGTGTTTCCATATAATTTCATGGATAATATATTGAAATTAGATCACCCAAATTTACCCTCAAAAGATGAGTTTTATGATAAGTTAAATGATTGTCACATATCCGACGAGGATTACGCGAGGGCCCAGAAAGTTTGGGATGTATTTAATTGCCAAACCTTATAATTTAAATTACAATTGCTATGCGCGGCGCCGGGTGTTTTCTTACCGGTAAGATGGCAATGATCTCTTACTTTAACTTCGCTTTCTTTGGTGAGTTCGGTCTACGCACTCTTTTCACTATATTCACTCCTAAAGTACCTAAAGCGTTCGGGTACGGAAGGAGTTAAAATAAAAGTTCCTCTTTGACCGTTCGGAGATCGTGGAGTGGAGTGTGGATCGGGCATGCGCATAAGGTGATTTAAATCGATAATAAGATAATTGTGACTAATTCTTAAGTAAAAATGCATTTTATTTGATTCCCGTACATACCATTAATATGGAAGAAACTTATACGGTTGTTACTGATAAGTACGATTAGGTTTTAAGTATTAGTATGTCACATTGACAACTGACATTGAACTCTGAGAGTAAGAGGAGAAAACCATATGCGCACTCCGTTTACGCCTATTTGCTCCACTCCACTTTGGAGTGCGCAGCCCGAACTCACCTCTTGAAAGGCCTCATCGCAAATAGAGCATATAGTCGATGTGTTAAAATCATCTATTTCATCTTTAGACAGTCGCTGCATTGGAACAATGTCTTTTAAATGAGTATTATGCATAGTTAATACATCATCCTCTAAGCGTTTTACGAAATCGCTCGCGGCATTATCGCCGGTAAAAGTTACAAATTTCGTCAATGAATCATCAAATGAACATTTAATCAGATATGCAAAAGAATATGGCTCATGTTGGTATGTAGGAATGGTGAATTTTTTTTCCGGATCTGGTTCGCAATGATCTATAGGTTTTAGGATCGATTCAAAATCGGCATAAATTACAAATGGGACTCTTAGTTGCTTATCATAATTTTGAAACTTCAGTATATTTTCGGGGACATAATTACCGCGTTTGTCTTTTTTAAGCTCCACTGATGGTGTACTGGTATATATATGATTACAATCGCATAATTGATGACGTAATAGGACGCTTTCAGATGGAAAATAAAGTAAACACCCTTCACAAAAAAATTTTTATGACCATTTTTAGTTATTTGACTCGAAACTAATCTGGAAATACTTTTAATCCAACAATAGTGACTATTACCGGAATCTTCTGTTATTAGCAGTAAATTTATATGATGCCCTAACCTTCTACGGGAATATCGTAATGGGCCTACTATTTCAAATTTAGCCTTACCATTTTCATAACTATGTTCCAAGCCATAAACATTAACACATATCATTGAGGTCTTCAAATTTTGAAATGTCTTTAAGCTTCATGGGAAATTCAATGCCATCAACATTCAGCACGGTCTCGAAGTGTGGATACGATGACATTAGGCTAACATGATCTCTGGCTGGATATAGAGCTGATGTGATGGCCCAAGCAAAGCAGTACGCATCATTATTCTGCACATTCACTACACCCTTCTTGGTTTCAATAAACTTAGGCAGCTTTATGTATGAGCAGCCTCCTAACGGAGAGTACTTATTTATATTAACTTCTAGAAATAGTACTTCCTGTAATGACCAACCTGAAACAATGAATAATTTATTAGTTACCGATATATTATGTATTATATAACTACTATACCTGAATCTTTATGTTGGAAGTCTACGGTTTGAGATACCAAGGCGTCCTTAAAGTTTGCATATACCACATCCAAATCCGTCGGCAAATCTAGTATTCGATTTATGCTATTAAAAGATTTGATTTCAGAATTATCTTGGCTCTGCAATACATATGTAGCGAAGACCTCTACATTAACTTTAATGGCATTATGGGCCCTCAGAACAACTTTCAACAATTCCAATACCCTCACTTTTATAGCCTCAAAAAATGTTATATAGTCTATATGTTTTTCATCACTTTTGACTCTATAACTTGCGATTCTGCACTTAAATGCACTCTTAATTAAATATATACCATCCACATGAATTGTGCATGCCTTTTCTTTATGACTAAGACTCCTCATATGTGATGTCATCTGATTGGTTGCGATGTCTACATTACATGATTCACATCTACTTTTATGAACTTGTGGGTCTACGGTACGATGTGAAACTCGCATTACACGAGCTTGTTTTACCGGTAAAACATCCGGGCTTAAATTGGCGGTTCTTTTCGTACCGCTGGATGATTCACCATTGCGGTTAGATATCAGATTACAACTTTTATTTTGATGTCGTAAATTATCTGCTCTTGTAAATGTTAAACCGCAATTACACTTATACATATCTACTATTTTTATGATTATTTCGATATTAGATAATGAAACTTCCAACGCACTTATAGCTCGCGACTGATCTCATTCGTATAGATGTGATATTATATACCTCTCAATAAATCCCCACCTCCACTATGCTCCCCTCCCCTATTCATAATATACGGGAACAGCTCCAATTCTTGTTACTTCGGTATAGAGTAACGTAAATTCTAAATACATAGTAATCACTAGGAGGTAATGAGATGTACTTACTATGCTCATTACACCACTCAATTACGTTTATTAAAGTATATAATTTACAGAATAATTGGGAGGCACTTGCTAATTGCGCGAAGGGTGGGATACTACCCCTTCCAACAATATTTACATCGCGCGTGTCTGCCGAAGACCGGTGATTCACTTTAGCTATGGCGGTTGAGAGTCAAGGGTGTGCATGGCGCCGACTTATTTCCCCTATGCTACAACAGTAATCAAGAGAAGTACTTAGACTTATTACACTACGTGATATACACAGTAAATACTGTCTGAGAGGTTTGCATATGGTGTAATGAGAGGTACTTACTATGCTCATTACGCTATGCAATTACACTCAGTACAGAATAATTGGTTGGTACTTACATCACTATGTGTAATGAGAGGTACTTACTATACTCATTACACTATGCAATTACACTCATTACACTATGCAATTACATGGCGTACAGAGTAATTCGGAGGTACTTGCTAATTGCGCGAAGGGTGGGGGGTACTTGCTAATTGCTCGAAGGGTGGGGGGTACTTGCTCGAAGGGTGGGGGGTGGGTACTTAGGGTAATTACTAATTACACCAATTGCCTCTGACCTTGCCTCTGACCTTGGTCCAGAACTGGCTAATCCCATCTACTGACTGTTAGGTTGATCAAACTATTTTCTAAGGGATGAGCCAAAAGCGTGGATGTGCTTAAAGATGATTTAATTTCGTTAAATGAATTGTCACATTCGGAAGACCATGTAAAACTTGACTTTGGTTTACAATTTTGTAGTGTTTTTAATAAATTATGCAGTGGTTTAAGTTTTTCTGCTAATTTTGGAATGAAACGGTGATAATAATTGATCATGCCGATAAAGCGCTGCAACTGTTTAAGCGAATTGGGCCTAGGAAAATTGTTTATTACTTGTACGCGTTCTTTTGAGGGCATAATCCCTTTACTCGATATTTCGTGACTCAAAAAGTTCAATTTCTCTACGCCCAATACACACTTTGAGGGTTTAATGTTCAGTCCGAAATCGTTTAAACGTCGAAAATTTTTATTCAAGTGGTCAATATGTTCTAGTTCGTCTTTACTTCCTACCAGAATATCGTCAAGATATACAAATGCAAAGTCTAATCCGAATAAAACCTCGTTCATAAATCACTGAAACGTCTGTCCCGCATTTCGAAGGCCAAACGGCATCCTTGAAAATTCGAAAAGGCCTAAATTCACGTTACTGATTCGACCAGCTTAAATTCATTTATCCGACCTCGAAAAGTCTGCTGTAAAATCATCGCCGAAACCGTAGTTAGGTACACCGAATTTGTTTACGTTTTTTTCCTGTCGTCGGTTCTTGAGCTAAACGTCCGAATACCAGTTTTATTTGATTAAATTATTCCGATTTCGATTTTATTTAATAGAAATAATAATTGACTTTAGATTTTCGTTAGAAATATTTTGATTTACAGATAAATTATTTAGTTTTGATTTTATTTAGGAACATTGGAAATTAGTTTTGGTTATTAGGAAGTAGAAATTTTGTTTCTATTTTATTAATTACTTAATTTTTATTGCGACCGCGGATTGTGTTTCTATTTTTTTAGTAATAATAAATTTAAATTAAATTCCGTATATAGTTAATTACTTAACTTTTACTACGACCGTAAATTTTGTTTCTTTTTGTTCACAATCTGGTTTAACTTTTTTTTATTATTTATGTTTCTTTACTTGGGAATAGAATTAGTTCGAAAGTTGGAAAGTTGAAATAGTATCATTTTTCATGTCGAGTGGACTGGTTTTGGCGAGAAAGCTCACATGGGATTAGATACTATCCCGGTTTTAGATTTTTTTTAGAATAACCCCTAGCCGTGATTAAAATATTAGTGTTTTTCTTATGTTTGAGATTGCTGGTTTTGGCGAGTACACTCATCATAGGATAAATACTGACCCGGTTTAATATTTTGTTTTATGTTTGAGTGGGCTGGTTTTGGCGAGTACACTCATCATAGGATTGAATGCTAACCCGGTTTTTGATTATTTTTTTTTGTTACCTCCGCGCCGTGATTAAAATGATAGTATCATTTTTATGTTGAGCGGGCTGGTTTTGGCGAGTGCACTTCTCATAGGATTGATACTATCCCGTTTTCTTATCATTTATCTATTCCCTATTCAATAACACAAGGAGGTTTCTTTCAGTTTCAATACTGACTAGATAGTTAACCAGATAACTTTTTCTACGACCGTGATTTTATTTCTACTTTTACGAAACAAAATATTTAACTTCAATCTTTTTGCCGATTTAACAGTTAACTAGCTAACTTTTGCTACGGCCGCAATTATTTGCCATTTTTCTTCTTTAACTAAAATAGTAATTTTGTTTTTGATTTCGTTTTGGCTCAACCACCGAACCGACAATTTATTAATTAGTTACCGAACATCTTTCTTTTAATTTTAATTATACCGTCTGATTGAGACTAATCAAAGCCGATCTGTTTGTTTTTCTTTTTGTTCAGGGTTTTAAAAATACGAGCGGGGGTGGGCGTTGAAATATTTATTTATTTTTTTTTGTTGTAAATAGTTAAATTCAATATATGTGTCAACGTTACCTTGACTGTTACTGAGGTTACTGATCCCTAATTTACTTCCCCCTTTATTTCAGCAGTGAGAAATTCTTTATCACCACAAGTCACGATTAAAGCCCGTTACTTGTGGTTACTTATTACCTGTGTCTGAGTGACCAACGACCCCTGGAATTTTTCATCTCCATCTGTGCTGCCCGAGTACTTTCGACGCCGTTTCGAAAGTTTGTGCAGTAAACCACACATAAAATCTGGCGCCCGAGAGCCGTCCCGTCAACAGGCGTCATTTGTAAGTAATCGTTTTCTCTGAGGCGAGAAAACCCCTTACAAATTTAGTGATCGCCGTTTTATAAATGTCTTCTTCATATACAGGAATTTGATGATACGCTCTAACTATCAGAGTTTGTTTTAATTGAGTATACGAGGCATTTTTGTTTTTGATTTTATCCCAAACCGTCATTATAACTTCTTGTGGCAATGAAGCTACAACATATTCGTATTTGGTCGAATCGCGAGATATTCCCTTAAGATTAAATTGAGCCTCGGCCTGTAAGAACCAAGCTTCTGGATAGTTTGTCCAAAAGATTGGAAGTTTAATGGAAAGAGAAGCTTGTTCGATTTGTTTAGATGAATTTACCCCTTCGATTACTTTTTCTGAATCCGACATAGCTCTGTATATAACAAAACTATGTACAATATGATTTAATAATTTGAATTCTTTGAAATTTTTATGTGAATTAAATTAAGAACAAAATAGATACTTCTTCGAAATCTATAGGTACCTTACTTCTTGTATGCGAGAGGGAGATACTTGCCAAAGTTCTGCTTCTACTGTTTAGTCGGGGCTTGAAGTTGGCCGGTGTAGTAGGTCTAAAAGGTGGTGATTGCCGTTGCTGCGGACCGTCGGGCAAAAAAAAAATTTGGACTATAGGAAGAAATCACGTCCGGATAGCTGGCAATAACGTCGGGCAAAAATGTTTGTGCTAAGGTTGGAAATCACGTTGGAAATCACGTTGGGATAGCTGGGGATCACGTCGGGGTCACCAATTGTTGTGGCACGGGTCCTTTGCCACAACCAAGATGAAGATAAAAATTCGTTCTTTTTTTGACAATTATTTTTTATTTATCAAAGTCAATATGAAAAACATACAACAACGTGATCAATAATAAAAAAAATATAAATTATTGCTTTTGTCAACATGATATTTTTATTTAAATTACACGATAATTTTGTTATATACAGAATGTCCAAGGAATAAAATTAAAAATACTGTATGTGATTTTAATGAGCCCTACACTCTGCTCTAAAGCCAAGTAAATACTCCTCTTAAACATTAATTTTTTGTAAGGTAACATGTAATATATTTATAAATATGGCCATGATAGACTTATTTATTTACTCATATAATTTATATATTTATTACATTAGTAAACTGCTGTAAAAACACTATAAAAATCTCGATAAAACTATAAACACAAAAAAGACGATTATGTTAGAACAAAACAACATATAACTGATACAAATACAGCGTTCAAGAATTGATCTGAACTATTCTGAAATTCCTCTTCCTTTCTCTTAAATAAGAGAAAAGGATGGAAACGATTTTCCGAGTGCAGAACTAAGAAGCAACCTTACAACTTTGCCAAATGTCCAAAGAGAAATGTAGAGATTTAAACTTTAAATAAATGACTTTATTTCCAATTTTAACTAACTATAAAAAAAATTTAGGGGAAAAAATTTGGCAGGTTGTTTATTTTGTCACATATTTTAGATATTTTTTATTATTTATGTACATTAGAGCGTCGATAAACCGGATCAATTGTGACCGAACCCTGTCCGGATTTTCGAAAAGAACCAAAAAAGGTCGTTTGAATTCATAACAAAAAGAAAACTTGCTAAAACCGTTAATAATTCTCTTTTGTGGTTAAATAATTGAGCAGAAAAAATTAATTAATATGAATTTATTCAAAGACCCCGCACAGCCTGTCGCATCAACGCTTTTGTTTGACAAATATGCATGTATCGGGACGGTAGAGTAGGTGCCTACGGCACTCGCATTTATTTACGAGCAATTTTGTGGTAGAAAGATACCTGGCTTCGAATCCTACAGAAGACCAAGTGAATTTATTTTGTATGGTTTTCTATAGATGGATGCCGTATTAGCAGAAATTTAATTTCTGTTGATACAACAATCATATTATAAAAATCGTTATGCGCTACCATTTCGATGATGGTGGGTGGGGTTTTCCGGAATTTCCTCACCTGTAAGTAAAATGGCTCCATCAATCATCTTTAAGTCGCCCCAGAGCGCCACGGCAAATAATAAGAGCCGTCCCTTCAGTCCCTTCCCCTACATTAGTCGCTCAGTCGGTTTCAGGGGTTGAAATTCACTCGTAAGGGAATTAGGGAGAGTATTATTATTATTATTATTAAGTATTTACTTCAACTTTTTTTTTTTTACCAGAGTTGAATCTGAATTAACGACGGTCCGGATTTTCGACGTCCGAATTATCAATCTACTGTGTTTTCTTTTCAGATAAGAATTCTTAAATTTATATCCGATGTTTTAATGTTTTCCATAGACTGGTTTTTCCTACATTTACAATTCCCTTTATTTTTAATTTCTTCGTGAATTGTGTCTAAAGTTACATACTTTTTGGATGCTCTCATGTCGTAAATGGTATCAATAATTTTAAATTTCATTCTATCTGGAAGGATCTCAGTTTTCTCTTGTAGCGTTTTTTAAGTTCTATTTTGCTACATTCTGGTTTTTTAGTACCTTCTGAAGTGTTGAATCGTTGATATGTAGTACTCTTTCGTGTACTTGAAGCACTTTTATTAAGGTCCTCCATGATTTTTTTCTATATGGAAATAATTTAAAAACATTTGAAATAATTTTGACATGTCTGACTTTTTTTAACTTTTCTGTAGAACTAAAATCGAATATAACATTGCCCTAAACTTTTTTCTTTTTTTTTTCTGCTTTTTTTTTTAATTAGATCATGTCTGAGCTTTATTCCTCTTAATTGATTATCGGTGTAAACTAAATGAATGAACTATATGTAGGTTTGAAATGGGAGATGATTAATTTTAAAAATTGGTCAGTTTAAAATTAATAATGAATGAATATTTTGATGAAGACTGCAGTTAAACATCTTAAACTAAGAGGCATAAAGTCAAAATATGCCAGTTTAGAGATTCTAAAATGAGAGATGGTTTACTTTTAAAAATTCGCCAGTATAAAATCTATAATTTTAAAAGTTTAAAATTCTGAACAGAGATACAAAATTAAAACAATATAAAGAAGAGTGCACTTGAATATGTTTATTTGTTTTAAAAGTACTAGGTGCAATAAAAGAAAATGCCTATCTTTAAAAATTCATCACTATTAAACTAATCATTGGAAAATTCTAAAATTTTGCACAAATTGCGTAGAAAGATTTTGATCAAGGCTCCACTTGATATTTTAAAGTAACATGATTAAGAGGGAATTTGTTATTTTATAGATTTCATTAAATTTAAAAAATCATAAATTGAATAAACTATGTAAAATTTGAAAAACTATGTAGAACCAAATTACAAAAAACAATCCGCTATATCACTCAATGACAAATTGAAATCTACTTTTTGTAATATACAGGAAATTTTAATGGTGATGCTTTCATAAAAAATTACAATAATAAAAATCATATAAAGGGAGATGTCTTTTCGCCCATGATTAAGTACTCGTTATAACTTTCACCCTCTCCTCCCCATAGCCGCAACATGTTTTTTCAATGGAACAACCTGTATATTATTGAATTTTTTTAATCTCTAATATTTGATTCCAAAAATGTATATCTGAAGTGTAAAGTAAATTGTTAGGAAGTTACAGATAATTTCAATATAATAACAGAAACGGAGGTGGCCATTGGGAGGAGATGGTGAAAGTAACAAGGAGTATACATGAGCAAAAAGACATCCCCCTTATATGATTGTTTATCTATTTGTGTATTTTTCATAAAACTCACTTCTAAAATTATTTGGAGTTTGTTAGATTAGATTTCGTTAGAACTGTGAGCCATTTATCCTCCCTCAGCTCGACCTTTTCAGATCTATTGTGGATATACTTTAATCGAATGTTAAAGTATCCCTATCTAGTCTAGTGTTGTTTGTTGTTGGTTTGAGGGAATAAATAATCTACTATTTGTATGCACGCTTTTTATTTCCCTCCTTATTAACAGAATATCACAGATTAACTTCTTAATACTATTTATTACACATTTATCAATATGAGCGTCATACGCCATTCCGTCACGTTCAAGAATCGAAGATATCGAAGAAGGTCATGTGACTTGTTCTTCTCAAAGTGATCTTGTACCACTCATGTCCCAATCATTCCAGAAGTAGTAGGTTCCTAGCGGGAATTATGAATTGCAATACACCACATCTAGTTTGGTCTATTGTAGTAGTAGACTCCATAGACAAGGAAGTACCTCTGTGATGTAGCAAGTTGCCCTTGGTTTTTCTTTTTCAATTGTAAGGAATCTCAATCTAAATAGACCTTCGTAGTAGCACAATACATTACTGCAGTTTCCCTGTCTTCAAGACAGAATCGGCACAAGGTCTGTTCTGCCAGCTCGATATTATACCTTTGTTAAGCCTACTATACCGACTAGTACTCTAGTCGGTGAGTTTTGGCGTGTTGTAAAGTTTTCATTGAAATTCTCTGTATTGTCATATTTATTTTTCAGTTGGTTTACATAATAAAAGAATAGCTAAATTTATTTTGTTCTATTATTGTAAATAAATCAGAAAATTATGTACATACGAAATTCCTGTAATTAAATTGATACTAATTATTTTAAATTCAATAGACTGTGAATCAATTATTTATAAAAAACGATGTTCGAACCAAAACCACAGTAACCTGTTTACCCAAATATCCAATAATCAAAGGAGTTAGAAAGTCTATAAAGACATTAAAAAAACTTTGCTGATAATAACAATTTTTTTTAATATATATTACAAATTAACTAATTATGTATTATCTAATTAGTTAATACTAATTTTATTATCAAGGTCACTTCTAAATCATTACATTTTACCCAGTGTATCGTTAAAAATCTGATGTGTCCAACACATGACTTTCCTATTTAGTTATTACAGGCTTTTTTCGGTTATTTTGTACAACCTATGTAGCACCTCTGTAAATGTTTAGAGGATAAACTAAATATATACATTTTCCACATACTTCTAAATCTTATTGCCAACAAAAATACTAAAATATTAAAATTTTACACTTTCCTCCAATTTTTTAGTTTAACAATTTTCTTAAAAATCAGAATTTTGCACATTTTGGCATATCAAATACACGTATACATTTTTTTTTTTTTTTTTTTCTCAAAAAAGTAGGTAAAAACAATACAATAAGCAACCGGAGTTGCTGTGTTGAAAATTGTAAAAATACTAGCAAAAAAAAAACAGTGAAAATTATAAAAATTTTCAGTAGCAAAGTGGAAATTGAATCAAAGAAATAAATGGATTGGTGTACAATAAGAAGAAAAATTACCTTTATTTTTGTAATAACAACAGTAATACTGGAAATAGTAGACATCAGAAACTTGAAAGGTAAACAATAAATTATCATTTCACGATGTTCTTCAACATTCCTTTCTTCTTAAATGTTCATTCAGCAAGGACTAGATTTCAAGATTTCTACCTTTGATTATTGTATGTGGCTGGAATGCAATTTTGTGACTTACTGATAGAAAACCAGTTTTAATCATTCATTCTATGGTTTTTTTCGAACAAAAATTAAAATATTTTATACATTTTAACTTCAGGCTATTATTTAATGGTATTTTTTTATTTTGCCAAAATAGGTTAATTCTTCAAAGACAACTTATTAGACCTAGGCAACTTCCCATATATTATTCCGTAAATACTGTTGCCTGCCTATATTTATTATTGATTTTTATTGATTATACTTATTTTTTTTTAATTTGAGCGATAAAAATATATAATAATAAATTAATGTTTTACTTGTTTTACAAATCCATATACTTTTATTAAAACTAACATATATACTTTTTAATTACGAATTCTATTAAAAATTGTATTTGTCAGTATACACAGAAATAGTTCATTAGTACCTAAAATGAATTGGCGCTGCTCTCACGCACGGAGCGAACAAAGTACCCACCAGATGTTCTGAATCTGCCCAAAATCTAATAAGTTCACCTCAGGTCAGAATAAAGCTTAGGTTTAAATTTTAATGTTTTTCTCTTTATCCGTATTTAAGTTTTTTTTTCAAAATTTGAGATTTAACCTTTTTTCAAATATCTCGAACACGGTCCATTTTAGAGAAATTATGTATGTGACAAGAATTATAGAGAATTATATCACAAACAACTTTTATTTAAACAATTTTCATAAAAATTTGAAATTTTTACTTTACGTCAAATTTCTCAAATACGGACCATTTTAGGAAAATTTTGTATGAGGCCAAAATTATAGAGAATAATATTAGAATTAACTTTTATTTGAAGAATTTTCTTCTCCAAACGTAAATAACAGATATATTTCATAAAATATAAAAATGACCCCCTATAGGTATAGTACCTCCCCAGATGTTCCGACTCTGCCCAAAATCTAATAATTTCACCGCAGGCCGGAATAAAGCTTAAGTTTAAAATTTGGTTTATTTTTCTTTGTATCCGTTCATGAGTTATCGTGGATACAGATACACAGACAGACAGACACACGCACGCACACACACAGATAGGAAAGTAAAAAAGGAAAAACTAATTCACTAGTGGTTGATAAAGTTTGGGTAGAAATATACAGAGTATTTTCACAAAACTTTTTTTATTAAATTTTTAAACAATTTAATATAATTATACAAAAACTAAAGTGCACGCGACTTTGCCGAATATCTAAAAATTCGAAATCCCAAGATTTTTGCTATTTTATTTATAGATTTTAAAATACTGATTTTTAGTTTTCATTGAAACGAATGTTTTTCAATATACAGTATGTTATTCAATATACGTTTTGTCATTTCCATTTGTATTTTGAATAATATAAATTTGCTAAACACCAAAATCCGAAGATGGCAAGCGACGTTGCCACACATCTAAAAAATCAGGATTTTTCACGGGTTTTTAATGATCTTAAGGGGGGAGTAAAGTTTTTAAACTTTGTTTTTTGCAGTTTTTTATATTTAATTTTGTGAATAGAGAATCTTTAATGAATATTGTGTGATGAATCGGAGCTAAACTAACGAAGATACAGCGGTTTGAGTAACCGCGCCTCATACATGACTCAGCGCATCAGAAAATACCTGCCCGGCCCGAGCGCGCTATTGTTACCTGGCAGCAAGGGTGGCTCCAGGGGAGGGAGCTATGGGGGCCGGCCCCCACCGAGATAAAAATTCTTACGATTTATGAGCCGTTTATTTAAAAAATATATACTAAAAAGAGAATGGCTAAAGACAATGGCCCCCACCAAAAATTCGTCTCGGAGCCGCCCTTGCCTGGCAGCTGTTTCGCTCTCTATATGATCCCTAACCTTACCTCCTACCTTTCTTTATAGAAATTTTAACACAAATACAAACGTGTTTATACCTGTACTGTATTTAATTTAGTAGCATTGGCCTGACATGTTCTTTTGCTTTACTAACCTACATGCAAGACATGGGAATCAGTAGTGGATCAAGCGCTCAAGAATGAGGATTCGTCGTAGACAGGAGCAAAAAGATGCTTTAGACAGCATGAATGATAGCAACATCCTTTATGGACCTGGCATCGATGATTCAGTGAGAGATAAGCCGATAAAACTCGCTTATGAACGTTTTATTCCAAATCTTTTAGTGTTCAAAACTTTAAAGCGTTTTTCCCACAACTCACGTTTCCAAAGTCGGTGCCCCTCATAACTTAAAAACTACTGCACCTATCCTTTTGAAATTTTGAACACTATTTCTGTACATAATTTACGAGGTAACGCTGGAGAGTTTTTTTCAAATTTGTTAATATTTTTTTATTGTATAATAACAAATTAGCCTATTTTTTTTCGCAAAAATCGCGTTTTTTACTTCAAAGTGTTCCCAAAAGGTGAAAAATTTTAATTTCAAAAAACCCTCCCAGCGTTACCTGGGGAAAACGATTATCTAACGAGAGAACTTTGATTTTTTTATTTCTGATGATCCATCACCGAGTTAGGAGGGGCACCGCAATACTACTTTTTTCCGAGACGCTTCCGAATAATTGCCATTTCCGTATTTTTGAATATTTCTACATGAAAATTTGACACAATATTCTTTGAATGTTATACTTTAATGTACAATTAGTTTAAATAAATAGATTTTAACTGTATCGTCAAAAAAAATTCACAAAAATGTGCATTTTTTGCACGAATTAACCTTACCCCCTCCCCCCCCTTAAAAATGCAGAGTATACAGGTTTCATTATAAATATTATTTTTCAATACCTATATGCCTTTATTCAAAACACTAGTGTTTTTGTTGCGATTTCCATTTGTTTTTTGAATTAATATTTAAAGGACCACGCACTTTTTAGATTGATTTTGGGTCCTTTCAGAATTTGTTCAAATTTAAGTATGTTATTTTTTAGGTCGTTAAAGACAATTTTCTTATGGACCTCAAGTTTGCAGCTCTACAGGGTGAGGTGTTAGATGGATTCAAAAGTAAGGAGTGCAGAATTAATATATCTCCACCACTCTTAAGTGTTTTTTCCATGATACATGTCAACTCTTATGCTTACTTACACTTTGCAAAATAAATCATACAGTGTGTTCAAATAATTAGGAATATCAGTTACTGCATTTTTCATGTATTACTATAGTTAGAATATAACTTCTGGCCATATTTTGTTTCATTTCTTACTAGATAATTTTTATAAGTAATACAAAGCTACATAAACAACGAGTAATTACAAAAACGCATTTAACGAAAAACTTGGTATAACAAAAATATTGTAGAAAGTCTTGAAACGAATTCAGTTTTGCTCGTATTATAATCACAGTTTTTTTTAACTAACGAAATCCCGTTCTACGCCTACTTAAATGTAGAAATAATTCTACTAACTCTAACTTGAATGAATGAGAAGACCTATTCTAATTAAAAAGCACTTTCTGATTTTTATATATAGTATAGATGCCAGCTTATCACTTATAAATATAATTCTATTTTTGTATATTTAGTAGGTTTATTTTAGTTAAATTAACACCTCATAAAAAATATTACACAGTTTTTGCAGTATTATTTTATTAAAAAACTTCGTGATATGAATCCTGATGATATTTAATCCTGGCCAATTCTTATTATTTAGCTATTCCATACCACTACATATTTTTATTTTGCTTTAGTTTATTTTCTAAGCATATGACATAACTTTTTTTTATTTCTTTGTTTATCAATCATAATAATTACAAAAAAGGGATTCTGTAAGCCAATAGGTTTGCGAATGTTAGATTAACTAACAGCTAAATTACCATGATAGGATTAACAGCCGCGTTGTAATCCTTGCAGTTCCGCACCTCAGAGGTAAGTTGTGTTAAGTCACATTTTTCAGAGAAAAGAGTTTTCTCCACTTATGGATTTACCGTACTAAATTCTATCTAGTGAAAAACAGATTTAAGGTAGTTCACTCGTAAAGCTGCTTTTCTTAAAAATTCAATAAAATTGAAATATAAGTTTAATGGAAGTGTCGTTCACGTAACTAAAAAAAAATTGAATTTTTTGACCGTCTGTGAAACGAGATATTAAAAATCAAAATGTCCATAATTAACACTCTTGAAGCCTGCCATGTACACAAGCAATGCATTTATTTCAAGATATCTCGAAAACGGTTATAAAATTTTCTAAAAAGTCGCTGAATTTTTTGACCGTCTTAGTAAAAAGATAGATTTTTAAAGCAGTCGACGCGTAGTTGCGTAAAATTATTACAACTTAGCATCATTGTAATCACTATACGTAACTTCGAGAAGTGTTCTTGAAAAATTAATTCGTCGACTATATTTGAGAACTGGAATCAGCGGTTCTGTTTGAACCAAAACTAAAATTAGTATGAGGAAGTCACAAATTTCTATAGCATACAGTTCATATATTTGCGTGGTTGCCGGATGGATTTTATTGAAATTATAATATATCCATAAGCTTACATTAGTTTTGTACAGTCTCTTACAAAAATAAAATTGATTAGCATTGATAATATCGAACTTTTGGTATTCACCATTATGCGTTATTTTTATCTACAACTGTCGCGAGTGAACTACCTTAACTCCCTAGTTGCATAATTTTGCCAAAAGATGATGGAACACTCGGTAAGTCACAAGCCAAGTAAATTTGGGGTTAATAATGTTAAGTCACATTAAAGTAAAAATATAACAAAAAATCGAAATAAATGAACCAAACAATTGACTTTTGCAAAGACTCCAATATTTAGTAAATTCATGGTTTCTTTACATTTGTTAAAACCATAAGTGAACTTTAAAATTCCTCTCCTGACACATGTATTTGGTGACTTAATACACCTGAATGCTGAATTCTATTTTGGGCTATATTATTAGGAACAATTTTAAAAGTTTGTTATTAGAAATTTTTGATAGTAGATAGTTTATTTTTGCTAGGAAACTTTCTATATAGCGTGCCTTCGTTTTTTTGCAATACACTAGTGGAGAAAATTAAGGGATCAAACAAAAAACTCGATTTTTGCGATTTATCGAGTGGCTGTATCTTTGGTATAAATGGTCGTACCTGAATGAAAAAAAAAAAAAAAGCAGTTTGAAGCTTGAAGTGTCTAGTTTATGGATCTTGCGAAAATGCAGTTTCTTTTTTCTTTTATACTGATTTATAATTTATTGGGAAGTCTAAAAATCTATATTTTTATATTAAATATTATTTATGTCTTTCTGTCACACCCTGTAATATTAATAAATATAAGTATTTAATATAAGAAATAAATGATCAGAAGTCATGTTCCAATTGTGGAAATACATGAAAATGCACCTTATTTCAGTATTTAATATTCCTACTTTTTTTAACACTCTGTATGATGTATTTTACAAAGTGGAAGTAAGCATTAACAAACTATTTATAAATGTAACACATGCCATAATTTCACTTAAGAGTGGTAGATATATATGTGACAATATTGTTTTGTACTCTTTACTTTTACAGCTCACCCTGTAAAGTTGTAAACTTGAGATCCATAAGAAAGTTGCCCATAATGACCTAAAAAGTAACATACTAAAATTTGAATAAATTCTGACAGTACCCAAAATCAATATAAAAAGTGTGGGAGGTCCTTTACTAAACATTAAAGCCTAAAGACGGCAAACGAAGTTGTCGAATCTATAACGTTTTTCTGTATGGTATTTTTTAACAAAATGCTGTTTATATGGAGTTTGATGTCTTAATGTTTTTTGAAATAATTTTCATAACATGTCTATTGAAACAGGTTAACACGTTCACTGTCCTAATGCTATTTTTCCGCAAACCGTTACACGTCCCCACTTAAATTTGTATGCCCCATATGTGGTTCGCAGGACTCTGTGATAATTTAGATGTGCGACCTACGTTCTATATGTGAGTGGTAAACTAAAACCTTGAATATTTGACTACGTTTCGCAATCAGCACGTGTTCTGTGTTTCAGCTCGCCAATATTGTTTGGTAGTCTTTCTGGAGCGTGCAAACAGGTGTGTTGTGTTACTCAGTTGAAAGTATTTCCTCCTAAAAACAAGGCCATGTCCGGAATAAAACGTAAACTAATGCAAAGAGAGTTAGAAGATATCGCGTAAAATCTATCCGAAATAAATTCTGCCAGTGATTTTGATTTAGACGACAGTGTGGCGACCCGCATTACGGAAATGAAAATGGTGATTCAAGTTCTAATGAAGAAACGGATGATAGTGACATTCAAGATGAAAGTGAACAAGAAACTAGTGAAGTTTCAGAAGATGAAATGAATGAGAGTGATCCCGATTTCTGCTTGTCAACCATACTCTCGTTTTCAAGATTTACATTTAATGCAGTAGGTGAAACAAACATGCAAATTTCTCAAGATATGGAACCCATAGATATTTTTAGTTTATAACTGACGATATTATTGAGCTAATGGTCGAAAAAACAAATAATTATGCTTTAGAACACCAACGCAAAAAACGTTTAGTACGCTCAGCAAGAATTTCTAGATGGAACGATACAGACAAAGAAGAAATGATTGTTTGTTTTAGGTATGCTCCTGCTTATGGGATTTATAAACTTCCCCACTATAGAGTATTACTGGAAAAACGATCCATTGTATTACCATGCACTTTTCCACAGACTTCCTATAAAGTATAACCATTTTACATTGTTGTTGAAATGTTGGCATTTCGAAGACAAAACAATACCTTGAGAAGGCCGCTTGTCAAAAATTGCACATTTGTTGAATCTTGTTGGAAATAACCTAAAAAATGCGCATTCTCTTGGTGATACAGTTGTGGACGAAACCATGGTTTCTTTCAGATGTCGTCTGAAGTTTCGTCAGTATAAACCATCAAAAACCTATAGATATTGTATCAAACTATTCAAAGTGTGCTCTCCACTTGGATACACTTGGGATCTAAAAATTTACAGTGGCATAATAAAAGACGCCATTTACAGTGACTAAATAAAAGACGCCATTTACAGTGACAAAATGAAAGACGCCAAAAACTAGATCTTGGTGGTACAGTTGTTGAACTAGTTGATTCCTTGTTAAATGCTGGAAGATTGGTTATAACTGACAATTAGCATTGAACTTGTCAAATACCTCTACGAGAGGAAAACAAATTTGTTAGGAACCGTAAGAAAAAATAGAATAGGCCTGTCCAAAGATGTAGTCAACTGTAAACTTAAAAAAGGACAGATAATTGCCAAACAAAATAATTTTATAACATTCTTCAAGTGGCACGATCAACGTGATGTCCATATGCTTTCCACGTGCCATGATCATCAAATGAAAGAAAAAGAGTATAACAAGGGAAAGCAGGGGGTAGACATCTCTGACCAATTATCTAGTTATTACACTTGTCTTCGAAAGTCTTTGGTTTGGTTCAAAACATTGGCCATTGAAATAATTTGTGGGACACTCATATACGTTTATTTTGTATAATTATGTGCGTCCAATGAAAGGTCAGTCATCAATGATAAAAATTAGAGAATCTCTTATTCGCAGCCTTCTCAAAACAAATGAAAAGATGAAAAGGCAACAAAAGCATGAGGAAAAAAACAAGAGGAGGGAGCCCATAAGCTAGAAGAGCTACCTGGAGGTAGCCATGACAAAATATACAGAAAATGCTGTCATGAGTGTTATACTAAGTTGAGAAATACTCTTACATCAAAATAATCATGTAAAAAAAAAACTAAGAAAGTTTCAACCTTTTGCGGTTTGTGCAATCAAGCATTTTGTATTTCTTGCTACGCAGGAAATCATTGATTTTTCCCTCTGTTTCCTTTGTATACACTTTTAATAAGAATATTTTCATTATTTTGTAACCCCATTTTGGATATGCCGTAACTCGGTTATTTTTTGATAGAATAAAATGTTTTTTTTTTACCAAAATGTAGTTTTTTCCCTTAGAGTCCTCTTAAAGAAAGCAATAATTTACTGACACGTCCTTCTTAATATTAAGCTATATCAAAACATACATTTACGACCCAGATATGGTTCGCAGGACTTATAGGTAAATGAATTTACGACCCATATATGGGCCGTAGGACAGTGAACGTGTTAATCTATACATTCTAGCAATTTAAGAAAATGTAATTTTTAATTGTTTTATCTTAGAAAATAGGTCACAAAAGAGTTAAATTAGTATAATTTGAAAATTCGGAAACAAATCTCAAAAATCCCCTTACGAATTATTAAGACCATCTCCGAACCTCAAAGGTGGACACAAATACTTGGAAATTTGAAAAAAAGGGACATATTTGTTCTCTAGAAAAATACCCTTACCCCCAGACCATGACGACATTGACTGTCGAGATTCCTGGACAGAAATTTAATGTGCTAGTTCGGGACAGACACCGTTTCAGGCTAGTTCTCCAATCTTCAAATACCTCTCTACAACCTTGGGAATATATGAAAAATGCATTGATGCACACTAAGCCCATATTTTCATCTCCGTGAGTTGTTTTCAATGTACGTTAAGCGACGTAAACATGAGTATGAAAATTGTAAATTTAATATGTCGTAGATCGCAAATCGAAATTCGCTTAACGTACATTGAAAACTCATGCAGACGAAGATATAGGCTTAGTATGCATCAATGAATTTTCCATATATTATACCATGCTGTAGAGAGGTATTTGAAAATTTGAGAACGAGCCTGTAATGGCGTCTGGCCCGAACTAGCACATCAAATTTCATCTAGGAATCTACAGTCAATGTCATCATCGTCTAGTGGTAAGGGCCTTTGGTTAGAGAACAACGATGTCTGGGTTCGGATCCCGACGACGACAGGCTGTTTTCAAATCTCCAAGTAGTTGTTTTCACATTTTAGTGTCGGGATGGTCTTAATAATTTTTGAGATTTGTTTCAGAGTCTTCAAATTATTCTACAACTTATTTCAGATATTTCTGACTTTTCAGATTCCGATTTGCGACCTACGATGTTTTAAATTCACAATTTTCATTTAAAGTAGTGTCGTAATGATGTTCCAATATTTTAACAGGGTGTTCTATTTTCAGTTCTATCAACCATTTACAATATTGGGCACCTTCGGCGAAAATGTATGTCTCAGAATGGCGATTTTTTTTTTGAATTTTTTGGAAAGGTTAATCTTAAATTATAATTTTGGTACACATTATCCTCTAGGGCTACCTATTTTTGTTAGTTCATGTTTCTGAACGGTAGCAGACTTTTTTTTTATTTTTCAGAACCTTTTTTATTAAAAGCCAATTCCAATAAAAAAAAATTAATCCTACATGCAATTTAGATTTTTTTCACTATTTTTTCGTAAATTTAACAGCTTAGGTACAAAATAATTTCTTCTGAGTTTTTAATACAATTTTCATCACGGGTTACGCGAGACTTAAACATCTCGACAGAAAGGACCCAAATTTCAAAATTAAAAATAAAATCTCCCTTAAATGGTTGGTAGAACACTGTGTTAAAATATTGTAATATCACTACGGAACACCCTGTATTCCAAATCTTTACCATTTTTTTTCAGACGTTTGATCACCACTGTCCTTGGGTCAACAATTGCATCGGAAGAAGAAACTACAGATTCTTCTTCTTCTTCCTCATATCATTAAGTATACACATGATAAGTATATTCACATTGAGTCTGATCTTTATACTAAAGGGAGGGGACAACTATACGAAACCTCAACCAATTATTGCGTATCCTTTTTCAAATAACGTCAATAACAAGTATTTTATAAAAAAATTACAATGTGCAAACATTTTTTAGGACGCTCTGTACTTTTAGTTTTGTAATTGTGTAATCATCAGAATTATTCGAAAATTGATTCAACTAATAGAAGCGATTTATCTCTGGGTTTTTTATATCTATTTTCCTTATTGATAAAAACGGTTAGCCTTTTTTATAATCGAAATGAGCGACTGTTTGTTGACTTTGCTAGTATTAACTCCGCGTAACTTAATTAAATACACTGCAGGATTTGTTCAGATATAAAGGTATGGAAAGTAATAAATTTTAGTGTACAGGCTGTTTTAAATATTTTGATTACGATCCTGTAATATAAAACGAAATATCATGAAAAATAAAAGGTAAAAATAATGGTTTTTCACCGTTGGAAAGAGAACAAAATTTTCTATTAATCTAATTTTAGAGATAACACTCATACTAGGTCAAACCACTTTTTAGCAGATACCACAAAAACAAGAATCCCTACAAAAGTTTTAATTGAAAATACATGGAATAGAGTAAAAAAAAAACATTTTAAACGCTTTATGATTTTTGTATTTTTTTTCTTAGTTTTCAAGGGAACATCACCTCTATTTACGTAAATATCTAGAAAACTAAAAAAAAATTAAAAAAATGGCATTTACAGGTGAAAAACTTGCGAGACAGATTTTGCAAAAGTAATACTTCTATTCAAAATATCAAAATAATTTTCTAATGAATGTTTGAACTACCTACTAGGAAAACCAGTTTTTAGGATATATCGCAAAAATAAGAAACCCAACAATAGTTTTGATGGAAAACTCGTGTTTTTGAGACCAAAATACATGGAATAGATTAAAAAAATAATTTTTTTTAGGTTTTTTAATCTCTTATTTTACAAAAGAACACCATCACTTATAGGTACGTGTATTACTCGAAAACTACAGAAGTTAGTAATGGTTTCCATCATTGAAACAAGAAGAAAATTTCGTACGGAATGAAAAATTTTCATAATATGCAAATATTAACAAATTACCAAAAATACTTTTGTCGATTTAACATGTAAAAATCGACACAATTTCTTAATGTATAATTTTTTTCAAACCTTACCATACATCCTTTATTTAAATTTAAAGTCTAACTGTATGTACAACCGTCATATTTTTATGCATACAGAAAAGACAATTTAGCGACTCAGAAGTACAACAATCCCAATAAATTGGCGGCTTGATATGCGCAAACTTTACAATCCAATCTAAATCACAATTATCGAGTTAATCAACTCTGTAAACTATGTTTTAATTTTTTCCCCACGATAAATAAATATAAACTTTTTTTTCCTTAACATATGTCTTGTTCAGTATGGTACTGATGGCGTTGGTGGCGTTACTGTCGATACCGATATTCGGTCTGACGGGGTTTCACATGGTTTTGGTGTCCAGGGGTCGGACGACGAACGAGCAGGTCACTGGCAAATTCAAAGGCGGCTACAACCCTTTTTCGAGGGGCTGTTGGGACAACTGCTGTTATACGCAGTTTGGTCCACAATTTCCAAGGTATTTTTTTTTCTTCTATTAATTTTTTCTCAAAGAAGTATTTTATTTATATTTTGAAGAACAATTGACGTAGATACAGCGTGGCTACAATATTTTATAATAGTGTTTTTGATCTGACTTTTTTTAACTATTAAACATTTTATGAATAATAAATATGCATTTTACAGAGACGCAAAAAATCGATTATAAACAAATAAATAATATTAAAAATATACGGGTTGTTTCGTTTTTTTTTTTTTGAAGCAGGAATTTAACAATTGATTGAACTTTTAAAATTAATACAAAAAGTTTAACGCTTAGTTTAAGAGATACAAGGTGTTTAAATTAAATTTTAAAATACGTTTTTTTAAATATCGTAAACATGTTTTAATATATTGCATTAAAAATTTGTATACGGTGGTTTTTTGGCATGAGAAACCTTATAATGGACACGATTTTATGGTAACCGCTAGGAGGAGCTCAGTTTTGAACTCTTTCCAAATTAAAATAACCACAACTTTTTCTCATCGTACTTTATGGTTTTTTAATCTTTATTCCTGTAGGTTTCTAAATAATAATAAACCCTTTCCAAAATCGGTAAAGTTGGCTGTTTGCGGGATATACAGCCGGTTGCAAGAACGATTGTTAAAATCTCGTTAGCTAATGAACCCATAACTTTATTCACTCCCTAAATTATCTTCTAAATGGTAAATTTGGCAACGGCGCTTTTCCAAATGACAGTATGAAGTAGACCAGCCATACTCAACCTTTTTTTCCTTCGGGCCACATTCGTATATGTGCTATGTTACACGGGCCGCAATATTTTTGGATGATAACCTTTTTTTAGACCATCTATCTGAAATTGGTTAGTGGAGACATCTAATAAATAAAACACAAAACATAAATATATCCCTTTGCGTTACTGCAACAACAAGATAACTCACATTTTTATAGTTTCGATAAATTACTATGCAAACGTTTAAAACTGAATAAAAAATCAGTAAAAACTTCAAATCGTTTAATAACTTCTATGAAGAAGGTATTGCAAACATTGTTCATAAAGTATAAACTAATAATCTATCAATAATTGGCAAAAAAGAGAAAAAACGTCACTTGGCTTATTTTAGCTCTGCATACAAATCATAATTCAATGTATGTGTCACTATCTTCAGTTGAAGTTTTAGTAACATTATTGGATACAGGTAGATTGTGATAATGGTGAAATTCATCATGTGTATCTGATTTTGCAAAATTTGAGTAAATCTTTCTTCTTGCACTTTTTGCAAGTATTTTCAAAACTTTGTTTCATATTAAGCCGAATTCCACCCTCGCCCATTGATAAATTAAATATATTTTTCTACACCCGTATTATAATAATGCACTTATATGCCCATAATCTGTTTCATAATGATACCCATTATGATACAGATTTTTCATTACGATACAGATTTTTAATCAATAGAAACCTACAATTTTTCAATCAAGCATGCTGTTTGACGTTTGTCTTAGGTTCCTATGTAATTGTTTTAGTTGTCAAAATGTATTAAATTTTCGTAGATAGCTAAACTTCGATAATTATAATATTAAAATGTCCGATATCAGCGATATAGAAAACTCCTCCACACATATCGGAGAAAGCAGAAAATATAGTAAAAAATATTTTGCCGCAAAAATCTGGAGAAATGCCAATACCCGAAGTAATACCATTAATTACAATTTTGTAGAATGTTTTATAGAAATACGAGTAATTACTGTTATTGTGTTCAATACCAATATAAATGTAATATTTATGGGTCTTCATTATTTATCGGGTGTAGAAAAAATAGCGTATGCAACTCTCATGTAATGGTTATTAGAACACTCGCATAAACCATACGAAACTCACCTTTGGCTCGTTTCGTATCCCGGTTAATGCTCGTGTATTAATAACCATCATTACATGATCGTTGCATAATATACTATTTTCTGGTGGAATGTAGGATAGCTGAATCGTTCGATACGTTGTCTATTAGAAAATATGGTTAAAATTCAAATTCGCCTGTTACCACTAAAACTTTTATTTACGAATTTTCACATAAAGATTTGCTCGTTACGGCTTAACGAATCACTGGTTACAGTTTGACCAATCATCCGTTACATCTTGACCAATCACCCGTTACATCTTGACCAATCACTCATCCACCACGGAGATTCGAACATCACCAAATGGCGTGGGCACAATGTTGTAATCAAACACATTCAATAAAAATAAGTAGCGGCAAACCACTCCCGAAATACTGGTACGTTTTCACACGAAATCACTACACATTTTCTCGAAAATTCCATCTAAAATCATGGTCGAAATCGATTCGTCGCTCACAACCAGAAATGACGAGAAAAAAAGATCATCGTATAAAATTAAGGTGGATTTTCAGTGAAATCACCTAAATTACATAGAAATTTTTTGTGATTTCCGAAATACAGGTACGTTTTGACCTTATTGGTTTCCCCTCGGTTCTGACCTTTATCTTATTTTGGCAGGAACACTATTAAGAATCGGACTAAATATATTTAGCAAAAATAAGTTATATGCCTATTATCTGGTTTTGGTAGACACACTTATCAATTGAACACAATGTTATGATTATGTTTTAGTATAAATCCCACTCCATCTTGTTTGTCCATATTGTTAATATATTAAGATGGAGTTAGTTTTTATTGGCTATCTGTTTATCATGAATATATACTTCTTTCACACTTGTACAAAGTGTACCTGCTTAACTCGAAAATTCCAAAAGTGAAGCTTTCTTGTTTTTGCAGTAACCCTACAAAATTCCGAACTTTTATTTAAAAATTAGCATGCTATTTAGCGCTGCGACCAATAATAGTGTTGCGGGCCACAAAAAATGCTTAGAGGGCCGCATGCGGCCCGCGGGCTGCAGGTTAAGTATGGCTGAAGTAGATGATATTCGAGATACGTCCCTATCAAGAGTTATCTCTGTGTTTGTCGACCTATTTAATATAACACACGGCTGGTGAAGACGAACGATATGTTTTCGCAATAAGCTCAAAATTTTCCATAGGGAACGTCTCTTCGCGTTACAATACCTGCAAGGAAATAAAGTCAAAAGCGCCAAAAGCCGAGACTAGACGAACTTTAAACCTCGCTTATAACAAGAGAATTGTTTACAAAATATACTTATATTTATACGCAAAAAAAAACGAATTTTAAGAAGATGTAACAATGTGAAAAACTGGATTTTACGATGGAAAACAAAGGATTATTCACAAATAGTAAATACTTTAATTATAAGAAATAATATTTCTTTATTTACAAATAATATATTCTTGTAGCAAAACAATATGCAGTGATAGGTACAAACACTTTATAAATAATGAAAATAACAAATTTTGGGAAACGAAAAGGAACAACATGATAATATAAAATAATATTAATTACTCTGTTCTATAATCTAAATTAAAACTTGTAGTGTGAGTTTTTGGATTAAATATGGGAAAAAGAATGAAAACAGGTCCTTTGTATCTCACAAAGAAAATTGTATTTGAACAGCGACCGGTTTCGAAGTTTGTTCACTTCATCATCACATCTAGTGGGTAAGATAAAGAGAGGGAATGGGTGAGTTTTAAGTTGTTAGCAAAAATTAAAAAATGATGGAATCTTGATTTAAGTGAAATTAACAAAACTAATCTACTAATACCACTAATATTTATTTATTCACACTAACAAAAATTCTTAATCAAATTAATGTACTAACTGAAAAAACCGAAAATGAGTAAAAACTTTGGCAGTTTTTTGACTTTGTAATGTAGGCTCATAAATTTTTTTTAGTATCGATATTTTCACATGTTTATATTTTAATATGTTTTTAACCCTAGACAAATACCAATGCTTTTTTAAAAAATAATAAATGTTCAGTTCGTTTCGATTCCTTTAAGATTGTAATCCAGTAGTTTTATCCCTAGTGAATAAGAGATTATGGTGAGTTTTTTGTGTTATTTATTATATTATATAGTCTTTTCTTTATCTTTTACCATTTTGATGTTGATGGTTTGTTTTTTAATATTCGTTAACAAATTTTTTCTTGTTTCACCTTTTTACTCATTTTCGGTTTTTTCATTCTGTTAGTACATTTATTTGATTAATAATTTTTGTTAGTGCGAATAAATAAATATTAGTGGTATTAGTAGATTAGTTTTGTTAATTTCACTTAAATTAAATCAATATTCCATCATTTTTTAGTTAAACTCACCAATTCCCTCTATTCTCTTACCCAGTAGGCGTGCCTGATGATGAAGTGAACAAACTTCGAAACCGGTCCCCCAGGGGAAAATGAATTTCGGGTACGATGGATTGGACTTTGAGACACCTCCCAAAGGACAAGTCGCTTCACACCCCTCTAAATTTAGTTGAATTTGTGAATTCGCCCTCCCCCCCAAGTGTAGGTGGAGGTAAAACATTTTTTTCATAATTCGAGTTTTGAGATATTGGTTATATAGATAATTAAAAAAATTAGAAACATTCGAAGAGTAGACAGACCTCCTTCCCCCACCCCTCTTTTATACATTTTCTGGGCTGTTAATGATTACTTTCGATATGGTTCATGACACGGTGCCAGCTGAGGTTGGGTATCGTAGAGTGATGGGGGTTACCGACACCCAATCCCCCCCCTTTTTTAGGGGTCTCAAAATTTAAATTATGTTTCATATATCAATAAATAATGGGGTTTAAATTGTGAGTTACTGTTGTTTTATTGAATTTATGTTTTATTTAATCACAATGGTACTGAACTATGTTGTATTGTAAGTGCACATAAAAGTGTATGGTCAAAGATATACAATGAATAAATGTATAAGAATAAACAAAATATTATAAACATGAAAATGCATAATATATGTTTTCCTCAAATTTTCAATGATAATTATAGTCAAATTTCGACCACACTATTATGTATAATATCTCAAAGTTATCCAAAATAGATTAATTGAAGCAAGAAAAACTTAAAGTCTTTCGACCAAATTGGTTGACAGTCAGTTGAAAGAACAATCATTAAAATTTAGTAGTCTGATAAATTTTGACAGATTTTTAGATTGTAAATAATTTGAAGTGTATGTCATTCAAAGTTATTAGATCATTAGCTATTGATAAATTTCTTACAGCTGGGTGTTATTTAAATAAATAAATCTAATACTATCAACAAAATAGAACAGAATTGACCAAAAAAACACATTTAAAGGAATTGCTCAAAATGTGAATCATTTTGTTCATTGTATAAATTACACTGTCTGATTTCTTTACTTACATCCCAAATTCTTTTAATAAGTTCTTCTCTTGCATCGAAAAATAAAAAGCCGAGTATCTCGAAAACAACCAACTTGATCAGATTTTGAAAAGGGTACATTTTTGTTTAGAAAAATAAGGAAATAAGATATATTAAAAAGCATATAAAGTAGGTACATTGAGACAAAGTTGTGGTAATTTTAATACGTAAAGAGTACAATACGGGTTCCCTTTCCCTTGCGTTCAGGAGGGACAAGGGCCCATCTATCATTTTTTTTTGTGATATATGGTCCGATTCATTGAAGAGCAAAAAAGTCACATATTGGGGTTTCTTCGCATTTGATTCTTTGTTCTTCTCAAGGGCCCACTGCCTCAACGAGGAGGACCCACTGACTGAACGAGGGTCCACTGCTTGAACGAGGGCCTACCAGTCTGAACCGACACTGTTTCAGTATACAAACTTAATGCAATACATAAATTTAATTTGAAATCAAATATTTCAAAAATTAAGCATTTTCCGATCTGTTTATATAACATTTTTTTTTTAATTATTTAAGTTATATCAGGTTGTTAAAGTTCTTTTATAAAAAACTGAAACACCCTGTATACATAATAATAGGAGGTTATTAGGAGACTAGGTCAAAACATAATTTTATGTTAAAAAATAGGAATTATGGTGAAATGAAATGTAATTCCTACTGAAGCCAAACTAAAAACCAGACACAGGTGCTTCCCATTTTAATCGGACCATATTGTAAAAATAATTTTCACTAAAATGTGATAAATTATGATATTGAGACACATCAGTAGTAGATAAAGTATACGGTTTCAGAGCTGGGTAAGTAGGGAATTGTAAAAAAAAAACAAAACGAAACTTTGATGTTTACAATTAAGTCTTAATTGTAAGAAAATTTATTGAATTTTTATTAAGTATCTAAAAAAATATATTAATAGAAACGTACGCAGGGTGGAACAGTTAGGTGGAATACATTCAGTATCTCAATTATTGTGCATATTTATAAGAAAAATTCCGTGACACGTCAGTTTTAGATTCTGATATGACATGAAAAATAAAAATTTCATTTCTAAATTCAACTCTCTTTGAATGCCAGAGAGATACTAAATTTATTCCATTTGGCTGCTCGTATTCATTGGGAAACATATGTTAACCGTGGATGGAGGTGATTCTTAATAACTCCAGTTTAATGGATATTTGCCCGTGGGTGTTCTATTAATGTTTTCTATTTCTTTCCTCAATATTAACTATCCCATAGATTTTATTGATTGCATTTACACACTACACAATGTAATTATTGCAGGTCAGTATTTGGTATCATTTCAAACATCCTGTATCAAGATTAGATTAGATTCGAAAGGAGTTGGACATTATTTGTCCTTGTCCACCACGACCTTTTCAGATTTTCTGTGCGATTTCTTTATTTAAAGTACCTCGTCTAGCTTCGTCTTTTTATTAGACTTGATAGCTTTGATAATGGCTTCTCTAGTGTTAGAAACCTCAATTTAGCCAGGCCTTCATACAGACAGGACATGGATTGAGATTTTTTTTTCACAGAACCTGTACAATGTTGCTTCTACTGGATTGATGATACTCATGCGTCTTCTTCGGTCACAATGTTCGGTAAGAAGACCTACTGTTATTCTAACGAATTGTCCTTTTTGATTCAGTAGGTCTTTCGTGAACTTAGCCAACGGTTCCTTAATGAACTCTTTGGCTTGTCTCAATTCTGGATAGTTGTTCCACCGTTCCTGAGATTTTTGCATTTATTGTTTGATGTATACCTTGCACAATGCTTTAGCAATTCCACATAAATGATCGGGGCCTGTCATGGCTTTATTTGAGCCTTCTCGAGCTAGTTCGTCGTCGGTCTTTTTTTTGCCCTGATAACCTTCGTTGCCTAGTACTCATGCTTAAATAACTTTGTTTTGACTACTTAGCTCTGTCAAGTCTATTAGGCAGTCTTTCACCAGTCGTGATTTGATTTATGGTGATGGAATTGGCAATAGTTTTACCTAATACTTACTAATTTATTATTTCTCTTGCCTTTTACCGTATGACTATCCTGGAACATTGTTGCTTTTTCTCCTAGCTCCTAAATCGTTGTTCTTAACGTCCAAAGATTCCAGCACCATCTCCTTCCTTGGTTTTTGAACCGCCTGTATACCAGACGGGTTTAGTCCGTTTCTAGGATTCTCGGGCTTGTATTCGATTTTGAAAATATCTTTCAAATTTGTATGTGATTATGGCTATATCAGTAGGCATTCCTAGAATCTTAGCCTTTTTTACTTGCTAGTTAACTCTTGTACAGTCAACACTATGTAGTTGGCTTATTGGGTTTTCTTACATCCTGTATCAAAGAGGAATGCATAATGATTATTTAAAATTTTTTGTTTTTTATTGTGATATCCCTAGGAGACAAAATCAACTCGTATTTAAGACTAAATAAAAAGCAATGATATCAAACAGTATAATAACTAAATGAAATATAATTAACAAGTTCATATTGTGTATCGATATATGCATGTGTGACCATCTCAATGAAAGTCGGCGCGCGTCTGAACAAACTGTTAGCATAGTTGCATACCACAAGAGGCAGGCGTTATATCCATGGATGTTGGGCTCGTTAAAGGTTCCTACCTCAGGTTGGAACCGGCTAAATTTCTGGTAATCGGGAGTAGCGTGCGCACCAGCGTTGGTGTTTAAACCTCTTAGTTAGAAATAGGCCGACGTTAAATAAATTAATAAAAAAACTACATACAATCATACATGTATATATAACAACCAATAAGAACGAAAACTAATGGAAAGAGACGAAAGACTTAATTGTTACGAGAAAACTGTTCAAAATTATCACCATGTTGGTTGGTACACTTTCTTGCTCTTTTTTAATATCTGCTGTATAGATTTCCTAGTCATGCTGTTTATTTTCTTTTTTTTTTTTTCAATTTTCTGAAGTGGTTCTTCCCTACTAATTATTTCGGAAGAATACACTTTAGATTTTAAGAATCCCTAGATGCAATCAACATGATTCAATTTAGGTGACATATTCTTTATTCGAAAATAAATAAGACATTTTGTTAATAATTGTCACAGATAAATACATATCCTATCAATAAATCAAATAATTAACTTAGTTCAAGTTTTTTGGCATTAGACAAAATGTTGGTCTGTCATTCTCACAGCCTCCCGTGATTATGAATATGTGAAATAGATACCTCCATGGTACTTATTTAAGTAGATATTACGTATAAGTAGATTGAATTCATACCTTTAGGGATTTTTGAATTATTATTCATTTAATTAAAAAATAATCTAATATGAAAAAATGTACTTAAGAGTAAAATGTGATTAAATAATTATTAAAGGAGGCCGCGGTCGGCGGCTGTAGATCTTGGAAACTATGCTTGGTAGAATTTTGGGAAAATATTTTAAACAGGAAAGTGGTTAAGAGGAATAGCTGGAAATTATTTTCAAGTTTCAAACTTCGACATTAGATGGCGTAAGGCTTTTGACCAATGATAAACAGATTAACGAGTATGTAGGCAAAATTGATTTAAATTGCGCACAGATTACGATTTTCACATTTTTTACATAACTTAATTTGTCATGTTTTTGAAAAAATACTATTTTTTTAATGGCTATGAACATTACGTTCCCTAGCGACGAAGTTAAGAACTTAAAAAATAATTTCCTGCAATTTTTAGGGACATATTTTGTTATTAAAAAAACCTAAGATCTACAGGATAAACGATACCTTCCTTATTTGGACATCCGGTACTATACATACCTCAAGGTAGTGTGAAAATGGATTCATTTATCGCTTGAAAGGCAGTACCTTAGTTTCATATTCTCTTTTATCTTCAAATCTAGAAAATAAATATTTTATGAATGATTCTAATATTTGGTCTTAAATACGAACTTGTAATTACATTGTATAGTAGTGTAATTGAAAACTAGAACTTTTTAAATATTCAAACTTAGTTAATTTAACGTAATAAAATTAATAGAAACCTGTCCTATTCAATCTGCTCAAAAAATTAAAATAACATCGTTGAATTCTGTTTTTTTGTGCTTTTTTAAAATATGGAAACTATAAAAAATCAGATACAATCAGATCAGATGTTGTTTTGAGGATGGAAGAATGTGTGCATTCTAAACCCCGTCGGACCTGAATTTCTTGCTTTTTATAATCTGTTCGACAAGATAAATGTACCAAACATTAATAAAATCTACGGGGTTGTTCTCAAGTTGTGACTAAGGAAAGAACTGGACAAAATTAAAAGATCAAACGAGCTTATCTGAAGTGAAGTTCGAACACCTTGTTCGAGATAATCATAGGTAGTACCCCCTTTCCCAGCTCAGCTACCACATATTTTAAAGAGAACACAAAAAACGCCTTTTATAACTGTACTAACTCTTCCCTCTCTACTCCTGCCACGCCGCTCCCAACTCTAGCCGGTAATGTCGTTCTGTTAAAGCTGTATTGTGATTTAAACTTGGAGATGATCCTGGGATGTACATGTACATAATGCTAATGAAATAAACTTACCACGTTGATATAATTGAGATCGAACTTCACTTCAGGTAAGTTCGTTTGATCCTTCAATTATATTCCACGCCTTGTTCTCAGTAATCATAGGTAGATGTTTAAAGAAAATTTTAAACAAAATTTTAAACAAAATTACACTGCAGTTTTTTTACTCCTTTTCACAACAAACAAATGAAACAAAATTATTACAATAGAAAAAAAAAAGGTTTAAATAGAAAATGGTTTTTAACATAACTATGTATTAATGTGCTACAAATTTAAGATTGTAGTGGCGAATTTGCTTTTATCTCTAATCGGTCTGTTATAGAAAGTGTTAAACATAGTTGATTTATCGGACCAACCTGCTGTACATTTTATTGTGTCAATGCTGATTCTCATTCTGTTAGCTGCCGACGTTGTTGCGTGTTGGTTAGAATGGGAATATGTATCTATCCCACTATTAAACAGAGTTAGTTGTCTTTATCCAACGACTTATGGATTGAGAAGTCGCAGGGTGATAGGGTTTTTGGCATGTCAATATAAATTTGGATTCTGATCCCCTAATACCCTTAGTCTGTTGAAGGTAACATTCTAGCACCGCAGCTACGCATAAGGGTGGCTATTCTTTAAAGTAAGGAATCTTCAGCAAAGGTTGCATTTTATTTCGGCCAAAAGTTTTTATGCGGCGAGGAATTTTCATTTCATAACCACCAGGTTTTTTATAAATATTGTCCAATTCAATGAAGGTTAATGTCTGAACTCTCTGTGCTGTGATTAAAATTAAAAGGATAACAAGTTTGTAAGTGAGTTATTCTATAGTAAAAGCCACAGGTTTGCTGCCGATGTCAGGTAGTCGGAAGGTTGAGCACGCCAGGACCGTATCAAGCGGCTTAGACGATTCTGCGTTTCGTTCGAAGCATTGGCAAAATTTATTGATGGTTATATGTATCTCTGACTGTTAATAAGAAACATACAAGCAATTTATTATAAAAAAATAAATAAATAAAATGTACACAAAGAATGGCATATTTATTTTTTCCCCACACGATTACTCAATTTTTAACAACAAAATTAAATTTAACTATGAATTAAAAGTTTAGTATATTGACGTTTCGGCTTTTTAGGCCATCTTCAGAATAAGCAAAAATATATACATTAAATTAATATTATACGATTAAATAAGTCTTTACAAATAGAATTAATTATTATTAGGAAATTTTGCGGTGGGTCATTTTCATCTTCGTCCTCATCAAATTCGTCATCGGAGTCTTCCAAGTTAACTATTATAGGTTCTATATCATCTTGTAACGTATCTACTTTCCACATGGCCTTCTCGACTTTTTTAACGTGGTTTACATAATTGCTCCATTGCTCTTTACTCACTTGTCAGCAAGCTTCTTTAATCAAGTATTCTACCGTTTGATGTTTAAAATCTGTATTGTGTGAAGCTACATATCTTTTCACTTGACTCCATACCATTTCAATTGGATTTAGCTCGCAGTGGTATGGTGGCAGCCTAAAGATATGAATATTATGCTTTTTCGCTATTGCTTCTATTTTATATTGATCGTATTGTGCTTTATATGCATTAGCCGTATCGATCAGCTCCATGCTTTCTTGGGGAAATCAAACTTACGTGAGTGATAAGACGCATTGTCCAAAACAACGTTTTCTTTGTCTTTCGGCAAGCTTGGAATTAGCGTACGCTCGAACCAATCTTCATATAAGTCACCATCCATTTCGTCATGGTAATCCTCCGCCCCCTTTTTAGCCAGGACTGTTAATTCTGCTCCATCCACAAAGCCTTCTTTAGTTCCAGCATGTAATAGTACGAAACGAGGTCTCCTTTGAGTTGGAGCTTTCAGTCCCGTGGTTGGGCCTTTCACAAAAGCATCTCGACGATTTTTTATCGTCGTGTCTTTCCATTCTTTTTTCACCGACGCACCAATGTTCGTCCAAGATTCATCCGTGTAAATGAGGTTCACATTCTTCTCTCTTAATGCCTTGATTTGCCTAAGATACCTGTGTCTCCATGTAATAATATCCTTTCTTTCCATCAAGAGAGAGTCTCTGCCTCTTTTACCATAGACAAACCCTATGTCACTCAGCAATATTCGAAATGTTGTTTTAGAAAAATTTGGCAAGTCATCGTCCTCATTCACTCTATACAGAATTTTGTCAACTGTAGGTGGAAGATTTTCCAAGAAGAAATCGTGAACAATTATTCTAATTCTGGACCTGGTTCCCTCGTCGTATGTAATTTCACGTGAATTACATTTAGAAACGCCCCTTTTCCTTTTTCGTGGCACTGTCAATTCACCTTTTTGAGCAACGCTGTGAATATTTAAAACTGTGCGGGCAGACACACCGCACATTTTGGAAACCTTCTCCTTAATTGCTGACAAACTTTCGCCATTGTTTAAGTTCAGGTGATAGTTCAACACGTTCAACACTACACGCTTCACTTGCACACTAAGGGTCATACCCTGTTTAAAATTTACAACGGACACTGGCAATGACTCCATGTTGAAGACGCAACTGTTTTTGAAAATAAAATACACTGTATCTTATATAGATTAGGTTAAATGCAAATGCTTACTACCCTATTTGGGTTTTTATGTTAGTACTATCAAAAATACATTAGAAAGTCATTATCTATACTGACAAGAGGCCGTTAAGCCGTTTTACCAGAAATATAAATAATCCTTGCAAACAATTATGCGACTCATTAGGAATTTTCAGTGTATAATTCCAAATAGGTACACCTACCATCGTAATGATCTTTAGTAGATTCTTTTCCTTTTTCGACTAAAATAAGGTAATAAAATGTTATTGAAACAATCTGATGAATGAAAACCGCTAAAGACTGTTCCAAAATTATTTCACTGAAGACACCGTGTCGAAGACGGATCTGTCCCGTTGCCGCGCCAAGCCGGCATCGCCGCCGAGCATTCTTACATTTAAAATGCATTGGGCTATGCTGCCTACAGTGCATTCTAAATGTGGCTTTTACTATAGAGATAAGATGTTGTTAGGGTATTGCTTATAAAGGTAAGATAATACTTGGATTCTAAGTAAAATCAAATTTTGGAGTAGGAGATTTTATATTTGATATTCCTATAAGAAATCGTTTAATCCGATAATCCCCCCTTCAGGGCCTATCATTACGGAAAGAGATGCTCTAATGGAATTGAGCGTTACATGATAGTGATTATTTTGAAAAAATTCTATTAAGAAAAGAAGAATATTGGAGATAGAGAATTCAAACATATTCACTGAGTTTCATATACAATAGTCGCGCCACAGGTTTAAGCCTGAAGAATACTGTTTCATAGTTGCGGTTGTTATGAAAGCTAATAAGACTTCAATTGCTGCACCTGGCAACCCTTTTCGGCTGAAAGCCTCCTAGAAAATTGACTTGCCATCAACCTTAGAGACCTCCACATGGGATGAGGTTCTGTTGACAGAAAGTAATAAGGTTTTACTAGGTTTAAATATTACCGGTGGTGAAACGAGCAATTCCTGAAACAGGGAACCAAGGCTGGGAAGGCCATTGCGGCACCAGTATAATTCCCTCTGCTCCATCAGATATGATATTTTGCAACACTTAATATCATCACAAAAGGAGGGAATTCATAAAAATACCATCCTGACCAAGAAATTGTGAAAGCATCAGTAGCCACCGCTTCAGGGTTTGGTTTCCAGGATACAAATGTCTGACATTTATAATTTATTATGGCAAACGTGTTCCATTTGAGGTTTTAATACAGGAAAGAGCGGAGATCACCATAAGGGAGCCCAATGCCCAACGACAGGAACAAACCTGGTATACAGACGGGTCTAAGACTGCGGAAGGCACTGGGGCAGGAGTATTCCCCAAAAACCCTGATACTAACCATAGCTATGCTATAGGAATACATTCCTCGGTATTTCAGGCCGAGGTATACGCAATTTTGCAATGTGCAAAAACGAACAATGAAAGAGCTGTCGTAAATCAGCATATTCAAATAATGTCAGACAGCCAAGCGGCACCTAAGGCCATAGCGAGTCAGAAAGTTACGTCGAGGCTGGTATGGGAATGCATCGAAGAACTAAGAACACTGGCAGACCGAAATAGAGCAAAACTATTTTGGGTACCAGGTCACCAAGGGATCGAAGGCAACGAAAAGACTGACGAACTTGCAAAAAGAGGGTCAGAAGAAACACCGGAACCAGGCACAAACCCAGGAGTACCAAAAAGTACAGTCCGGGGTTTCATAAACGACTGGATTCGGGAACAACATATCAACTATTGGGGAAGCGCCCCAAAACAGGCACATGGAAAAGCCTTCATAGGCAGACCATGTCCCAAAAGAACTGGAGAACTACTCTTAATGAATAGGAACCAGTTGAAAGTGATAACAGGGTTCATGACTGGGCACGCCCCAGTAAAGGGACACTTGAACAAAATTGGCATGTACAATAGGGAACTCATGTGTCGACTATGTCACAAGAAACCAGAAACGGCCAAACACATACTGTGCGAATACGAAGCTCTAGATCGCAAAAGACAGGCTCTTTTTGGACAACCCCAGATTGATCCAACAACGTATAGAACCCACTCACCCAAGGATCTGTACAAACTTGTACAAGGTACAAAGGTGACAGAGTGGGTGCTATGATCTAACATGGGGTAAAACACAATAAGCCAATAGGCTTCAGTGTTATTCGGAGACACATAGTCAGACGAGCCCAGGAGAAAAAAAAATGGCAAACATGTCAATGTTTGGGGCACCACATTTTTTAGTTATTACTGCCATTGCCCTGGATGACAATTCAAATTCTATCTCACTTAAATTTCCTTGATGCATCAGCTATGTTGCCTTTTGAAGCTACATCTGCATCACTGCTCTTGTTATATTGCTGAGATTCTTAAATTTGGTACTTCCCATTCTATTGAACTATAACGAACAATGACATTACAGGCTAGAGTTGGGAGCGGCGTAGCAGGAGTAGAGAGGGCAGAGTTGGTACAGTTATAAAAGGAGTTTTTTAGAGTGTTAACTCTTTAAAATGGTAGCTGAGTGGGTATAGGGGGGTACTACATATGATTATTGAGAATAAGACGTGGAATATAATTGATATATTGATTATCGAAAGCCAAATACTACTAACGGATTAGAATCTACTCGGCGGCCTCCATCCACGGTTAAATATGTTCATTTCCCAATGAATCACCCATTATATGTTTTACTATTTTTGGTTAATTTTGAAATAATTTTGACAAGAAAAAGGGCGATTTTTTGGTTTTTATATTTTTATTAACCGATTATTTTGATTTGTTTCTTCAAGTCGTGAAGGCCTGCACAATCGCTGTTTGGTTTGATAATCGTTGTACCAAAAAATTAATATCACCCTGTGATTGAGAAATATTAAACGAAGTTTTATACTGAAAATTGGCCGTCTTTTAATGAAGTCTGAAAAATGCCCTATATTATAAGCTCTCTGTATATTTAGATAATTTATATTTCCTTGTGTTTTACTGTATGCCCCTTTTTATTGTATTTTGATAGATATGTCATGGGAATTATAAATTTTTTTCTTCTTTTAAAATTTTGATTCAATTTGCCCTATTTCTTTTCAATGTATTATATTTTTTTGAGTTACCTATATCTTCTAAGAAATGGTTTGACGTGCGATTTTCCCCACATTTCTATCAAATTTTTATAATTTATAAGAGAAATAAAGTTTTTTTCTAAAAATATGTGCCCCCTTTTTATTGACTACTCATTATTTGTTATTCAGTTTTCAGATAATCTAAAATGACATTTATAATAATTATAACACATACAATAAATCAATTCTTCATACTAACTCAATAAAAAAGTATTGTTAAGACTTACCCAGTTCTGTGAAAAAATCAAAACTACTCCGTGCTATCGAATAACAAGACAAAATATTAATTTCTGTCAGCGTTGAAAAATATCGTTTCTGTTTCTTTGGAATTCATGAAATGGTTTTTATTTCATCAAGAAGTTAGTCACTTAGTTACAGTTGGAAATTCAACTAAAAATAGATATTTTTGTTTATTCAATGTTTGCTAAGAATAGATGAACACATTGCACCTATTTTTTTTTATTTTCATTGTGTTTTTTTTAAAATTGTTACGTCACTGGTTTAAATAGATGGAACCATAGAGGTAGGATAGTGAAGGAGATGACATCAGTGAACAGGGTTACGTTGACTTTAGTGTAGCATCAGTATGGCTGCCGTACCAGGTCTAGACTAACTGCTGTTTTCAGTCTGCATAGAATGTCCAAGTATATACTTTAAAATGATTTATTATTCGATGTGAGGCAAAAGCTGATATACACAATTAGTACAATATAATTTTCGGCCGTATATTTAAATTTACTGAATTTTGTTTCAAAACTATAAAAAATCAGCTTTTGGAAAAATTATAATTTACACAACTATAAATTCAAACTGAAGAGAAGATTGGTCGTTATTGCACATTTTAAATTAACAGTTGAACACTTTTTTTCATAAAAAAAACCAATGTTTTTCTCAGAAAAGAGTGTTACTGTAAAATAAAGGGTAAAAGTAGTAGTTTATGCAACAAGAGTGAATATAGACAATCCACTCGACTACAGTATTTTTTTTTTACTATCCACTAACGAAAATCTGCAAAATTTTAAAAATTAATTTAATCCTAGATTTGAACACCAGACCTTTCGCGTAGAAACTCAGTACATTATGTGTTAACGAAACAAACAAGATGCTTTTTAAATACTGATAATTGGATTGATTTTTGATAGTTTTATTAAAATTTACGATTTGTTTGTAAATATAGACGATTATCTTGTGTAATGATTTTACTTATGGATTATTCACAAGAATGGCTTATTTTCAATTATATTTACTCTCAACAACTAAAAAATACTGACAATTAGTTTGACAGAATTATCATTTAAATAAAATTCTAAAAAATACTAATAGCCTGATAACAAATCTGAACCGAAACTGGTGGATTTCATACCAGTGATTAGAATGGATATGAAATTATATCCGTTCAGTAGAAATAAATGGTCTACTTTTTCGTTCTGTAGTTTATGCATAATAGAATAGATAATATCCATATGGGATAAGAAAAAAGCTATTTGTATTAAAAGCGAAAAGTGATACTTGCGAGGCCATCTGTCGAAAGCGACAACAAACTTTTTGCTCAAAATGCACACAAAATTTTTTCTACGATCACATTATTTTAAGAAATAGATATAAAAACTGAAAATTTATCGTAAGTAGTGTATAATGTGTTGCCCATGTCTAAGTTAATCATGAAAACGGAGTTGATATTCAAAGTCAATGTTAACATGGATAATAAAACAAAAAAAAACATCAAATAACATGCAAATAACTTGAAAATCATTTATTATAAATAAATATTAATTTAAATTAGGCTGCCCACAAAATCTTTCAAGTTTTTCGTTCGGTGAGCGACAAAGCTGTCACTTAACCCTTTCAGCCTTGACTTTTTTAAACACTAAATAATTTTTTTTTATCTATAAATTATTTATCTGGACTCATATTATAACCTACTCACCAAATTTCAACCAAATCGCACCTTGGGTCTAGAAGTTAGGAAGTCGTGGCAAATGCCACCACCAGGTCTCAAGGGTATAAGAAATTAGAGTAAACTAAAAATTGTATTTAAATTATTGCACATTAAAATTAACTGAACTTATTTTATAAAGTGTGTCATATTATATTTTATTTAAAAAGTAATTATTTGGAATGGAAGTTTTTAAAACAGTTTTTAAATTTTGATAAGCAAAGTGGTACTTGACATTTTTCACAGTTAATTCTTGAACGTCCCCCACAGGTCTCCAACTTGCAGCGTTGCTCATGACCAATTGCATGTACTGGCCAGTGACCAATGTTGTCATATCTTATGTCCATATTAGGGATTGTGTGTGTTTTATGACGTTTTACTGTCACATGTGAATTCCTGGGGCTAGGACGTCCTCGTTTTGGTGTGGTTGTATTGTAACCAGAAAATGCCAATCCTTCGGCTATTGACATAGTAAAATGTAGTAAGTATGATCTATACTTTTTTTGCCACATCTTGCCTTTCTTGATCACGTTGATATTCTAGCAAAGCATTGCATTCTGCTAAATTGAAATAATGGAAAATTACTCGCAATGTCCACTTTCTTGATCGAATAAAAGTTCGGTACAGTGCAATTAAAAAATCGCTTTTATCATCGCCTCCCATGGATGTATTGTACTCTTTTATAATTGCCGGACGTTTTACCATAATGTGGATATTTTGCTTTCTATCCCATCTCTGCAGTTCATCTTCCGGTTCAATTCCCACAAAATTGGATGCCATGCTCACTGATTTATTATCATACCAACGTACTGCTACTATTTTTTCATCTGCGGAAACATACGAATCACATATTCCACGACCAAGTTTCTTCATTTCATTCTCCAATTTCATTCTCCGATTTCAGTGGACACTTTTGAAGTCGATTTGCTCGAATTATCCCTGTCATAAAAATGCCGTCGTTTAGGAGCTCCTTTAGCAAAACAATGGAAGTAAAATAATTGTCACAAAACAATTTGTACCCTTGATGCTTGGGAATTCGATTTGATAAATAAATTACGAGTCCATTAGTTGGAGTAAACTTATCTTGCAAATTAGTAGGAATAGTTGTAGATCCTTGGTAAACTACTGAGCGGTATATAATACCAGATTCACCGCAAAGCATAAAAATTTTTATTCCCCATGGATTGGGCTTTCCTTTTATATATTATTTTATTGAAACTTTATCTTTGTAAGGAATCATTGATTCGTCTATACAAAGGCTTTGCTCCAGGTCTAATGATTCACATCGGTTTTCAAAAGAATTTATTATTGGTCGCACTATCCAAAGTTTATCACTAGCATTATGTTCTTGGTTGAGGTCTACAATATGTAAGTGGTTTCGCAAGGCTTCAAATCTGTTGCGTGACATTTGAATATCGTCAAAAAATTTGATTTTTGTGGAAGGTGCCCAATACATCCGTAATCTAGGAAAGCGGATTATACCCATGACAATATGAAGTTTTACGAGCTTGCGAACCTCTTGTTCGTGTGTATTGATACTTCTGCTCGACTTATGAACGGAATACATATTTGTTTTTTCTGGCAAATCTTTATATATTTCGCTGGGAAAGTATCTAGAAAAATATATCAATGGACTCAAATTTTCACCCTGTGAATTGCAGACACTGTGGTTTGGTGGAGAAAAATCTATATTTGGCCGTGAATATTGAGCTTTCTTCCACATTAGGTTCTCAATTGCCTTTGGTTTCTTTTTTTCCCGCAATCGATGTAGTCGTTCTGCTAATGGTATATCATCTACATCTTCAGTTTCGTTTGTTGAATTGATATTGTTTTATTTTTTTCACTCTCAATTTCATGTTCAGAAACTACATCATCAATTTCATGTTCAGATTCTACAATATCAGTTTCACTTTCTTTTTCCTCATTTTCTGACTCATTACCATTAGTTTGAAATTCATTTGTTTCATATTCTTCTTCTATATCAGACTCGGGCAAATGAGCTAGAGCCCCCTCTGCATCTGTTAGACTTACTTTTTTTGCAATAGTTCATAATTTACTGTAAAACTGCATTGGTGGAATACTGTTGCAATCTAAAAACGGTAAAATTACTTCACAATATATAATATATTGAATCAGTCGCAAAAACCTATTGGTGGCAATTACGTACACATATTTGAAGGGTCTATGAAGAAGGCACTTTTATAAAAAATATGAAACTGAGTTAGCAAAGCAACTAATTATATATCTATATACTAATTATGTATGCACATAAGTCATGAAAAAGTCAATTAATAATTAGATACACTAATATTTTTTACTTACCAAAGATATTGTTGATGAAATTTGACTCCATCTTTACAAAAATGAAAACACCTCTCATCAAAACATTGAAAATAACTAATACCGATGGTATTATTTACATTTTCACAGTACCCATGGTCACCACTAGTGTCACCTCGTAGCCAGATTATTTATCGTTCTTGGCGCTAGAATGCTGTAAATATAGCGATGGCAATTGCCTCCGGGAGGACCGATAGGGTTAATGTCAGTTCGCGGAAAACGTCAACTTTGCATTTTTTCGAAGCGCAAAAGCCTACTTTGGATAGTGATCATAGAAAAATATTAATTCTGCTTTTAGACTAAATTTAACAAAATAAAGGCATGAGGTGGACATGAATCGTAAAATCATTTGCACCAAAATAAAACAAATTCCATCAGCATAAAATGAATGTATTGCACTTTTAATAATTATAAGTTTTATACTTTGATATCTAGAACTTAGGACATGTCAATTTAATTTTCACTTAAGTAATAAAGTCTGACATCTTTTTTTAATGAACATAACATTTCGAAGTTAAATCAAATTGATGATTAAGAAAGTGCTTGGAACATAACTCGCTCTATTTTGTAGGTAACCAAGAATTTCTGTTTATAGAATGTATCATTTTTACTTCGTTTTAGATCACGTGGAAATCTATATAAATAAATAAAATTGTATTTATTTTGTAAATAAATAAGTGTTGTATGTTAATTTAGCACATAGTTTCTAATGATTATTTATTTCTGTTGATGATAATAAACCATTATTTAATCTAATTCTGATGACTATATCAACATTTACTTTATTACCACTGTATTTGTACTAATTTATGAACTGGTATTTTTGAGATTTCACACAAATAGTTTAAATAAAAGCATATAATTAATATAAAAACATTAAAACAATACATCACAAAATATACTATCATAAGTGAAGGAAGTGTAGCAACAATATGGCGGACGAGGTGACTATTTTGGCTACGTGATTGCATCTCCTTCCCGTTTCTACCTCCATAGATGAAACACAAATTTCTTACTCAAATAACTCGCCATGGAGGTTCAAAATAAATTGAAATACAACCTTTGACCATAACCATTGAGCTCGATGAACATAACAACAAATAACAATAGTGACAGATCACAAATGATATGACAGAACACACTTGTTGACAGAATTTTGTTTTTTAACAAACCAGTGACGTATTGCATTGAAACTTGCATAATTGCATTACACTGCAAAAAATAATATATTTCGGATATACCGGCCATTACTACTTTATATTAGATAAAAAATGGTACGTCAAAATTTTAAGTTGAATACTCAATTTTAGTGAAATAGGTGGTGGGCATTTACATTACATAATTCGTCTTTAGAACATTGAGCCTATCTAGTAGGCGATGATATTTTTGTAACAAATTTTGTCTGACAGTATAATCTAGTTTACAGGTTTATTTAGTGACAGTTGTCAAATATAATTAATTGTAAGTTACATAAGGTTATAGTGATCCTTTCGTCAATAAGTGATGGAAATGAACAAGGAGCATTATCAGGCTGTGATTTTTTTTAAATTTCAAGCTTTGCTTGAACCGTAAAGAATGTCTAGAGGAAATCAATGGAGTGCTTGGTGACAAGTCGTGTTCCTTCGCTACCGTAAAACGGTGGTACAGTTAATTTCAGCCTGGTGGACTTTCCTTAAATGACAGTTTTCAAGCTCCTAAGCCAAAAATGGCAGTTACTGAAAAAATATTGATCTTATTCGGAACATGATATGACCGGCACATTACTGTCAGAAACATTCAAGAAACTTTAAAGATTGTTGTGAAATCAATTAACACTATTTTACACAAAACTTTGTTTTCGGTGAATTCTCCACAGCTTGACTTTTGCTCAAAAAGAAGACCATGTAAGATGGTGCAGTTCTACAACAGATCGCTTTGACTGTGGATCGTCTAATTTGGTGTACAACAATATCACAGGTGATGAAATATGGGTATTTTGCTATGATTCCGAAAAAGCAGAATCGTCAGTTTGGGTCTTTGAGAATGAGTCGGCTACAACAAAAGTTGTTCGTAAAAAAAAGTCAAAACAAAAATATGTTTGCTACTTTTTTTGGAATTACTGGGCATGTTTCCACACTGGAGGATAGACGTATTGTTAATTCAGAATAGTACACTACAGTTTGTTTACCTCAGGTTCTCCAAAAGGTTTTCCAAAATACATTGACTGTGGAGGAGAATACTCTGAAAAATTATAAATATATAAGATCGTGCAAAGGCTGAAAATTGGTTTTAAAACACATTTAAACCGATTCTGATTAATGAGTACTTGCGAGGCAATATAGCCACTAGCAAATCGATCCACTTTGAGCAATCTATGTAACTATATGTATATATATCATTGACCGTGTCAAAGCCAATAAGCTCAAAAGGTTGCCATATCAATGCCCACAGGCAGCATTTTGACAGGTTGTTGGAATGCTTAACTGGGTATACACAGAACGATGTCTGCCGTTGGCTACACTTTCCTTAACCAATCATCAACACATTTTTTTGACAGGATAGGAGAATACATGTTGATGATTGGTTAAGGAAAGTGTAGCCCTCCGACATAGTTCTGTGTATGCCCAGTATGGCTACGTACTGTCCACAAAACACGAATACGGGCCTGTCTGTGACAACTATCAATTGTTAGTGACATCCTGTTTTAAATATATCTATTTGATCGCTTTAAAAATCTATGACGTAATATTAAAACTGGTTTTAAAAGTTCTTGAAAATATTTTTAAACCAAAGAAAATGCCCATTTAGGCTTAAATTATACACTGTGTTCCATAAAGTTGAATCACCTTTGCTTATTTATAAATTTAAAATAGCCCATATCAAAGTTGACTACAGACATTAGTTTTCCGTCAAATTGGCATTAAAAAAAAACAAATTTGAACGATTTAAAAAAATATAGAATTTGACCGATAACTAATGCAGTACCTACCCAACTTTAATATAGGGTATTTTAAGTTTTTTTCCAAACGTAATGTTAAAAAAAATCATATGGATCTAACTTTATGGAACACCACTGTATTATCGGACATAGAGAAAACTGTGGTAATTGTTTGACAGTTCAAACTTCAAAACGACTACATAAAAAGCCATGTCGATCCGAATTGTTACATGAAATTTACTGCAATAAATCGCAATGGCATTGTTAGTACAGTTGGATAAAAATATTGTTTGTGTATTTCGTGGCGAAATCAATGTTTTACGACGCATTCGTTTCGTTTGAATTTTTAATACAAAAATAATTAATATAACAAAACAGCTACACTTGGTCCAGTTATTTTTTACATGTGCGTCACACCTGATATTCCTAGGAAACAAGTAAAGACATTTTAGTCAAATTAATACCTGTCTTGAAATTAGAAGACCTATATTTTATTTATCGTTTGAGCATACCTCCACTTATGCGCTGTTTATAAGTAATTTTTGTTAGAATTTTGTTTAAATTTTTGATACATTTTTTTGTGTACAGTCTGATAAAACCACTAAAATATAACGCGAAGCGAAAGCAGTGTCCACACGGGCCCATTGCGACCATAACGAACGACAGTCAAGTGAAAACTTACATGGATAACAGCAACGGAGTTAGGAATATCAACTCTAACGCTTATAATAAGGTAAGTTTATCATTTCCGTCATCATCATGTCATAGATTCAATAATAATGATCTATTTGATTTGAATGTTACAGATGTCACCGGGAAGAGATGGCTGCGAGTTGGACATGGAGCCGTCTGCTTCCCAATCCCAAGACTGCGAACCCACGCCCCCCTTACAGAGGCACGGCTCCAAAAGCAACTTCTTCCTACCGTCGGCAGCTAATACGGTCGACGGCGAATCTCCCAGCAGAGTTGGGTAAGTATCTCAACCGTTCTTGGAACTTTTTGGTCCTCCATTACTCCATATTCTTCTGCATCCTTTTTACTTCCTCTTAATTTTGATAATTTTGATATTAGTAGAGATTTCAAATTCATTCTACATTAGAATGTTTCTAAATCATTTTTGAACATTTGTTCTTATCTCTCAAATAGTTCAGGCCTCTATATCTAGATGGCCACGACTTGATCTATGTAGATACCAGTTTTGAGGTACTATTTCCTATAATTTAAACATTTTTGTCACTTTTGTGCATAATCCAAGGATGCACATACTCCAATTTTATCCTATATCGATACCAAACCGTTTCTATTACTAAAAGAACAAGGTACTAATTAAATTAAAGTCTGTCGTTTAGCCACTCCCAGGGAGCGGCCTCCAGGCCGATCGCGCACTACTCTCGAAGCAGTCCTCACCCGAGGCCGCGGGGACTGGATCCGAATCGCAGCGGCACGCCCGACGCTCTGGGCGGGCAGCAGCAACGCCCCTCCCCCACCATGCAGCAAAGGATAAAGGCGTTAGGCGTTCCCACGCCGCTCACGCTCTCCACTCCGGTCAGAAGGTGAGATTTATTTTTCATATTTGAAAACAAAAAACTGTTATGTATTACGCTAGGTGTAGTAGAGAGCGAGTTTGTTTGTTAGTTGATTAATTGTTTTTCTTAATGTTGATTTGACTTTTTATCGAGAAGGTGGAAGGTAGAGTATGCAATAAGGAAGCTGTTTATTGCTTTTATATTTTTTAGAAATTGTATTTCGGAAGTTTCTAACATGACCTTGGAATTTCCTAAAATGACATTAAATCTTTTTAAACTTACCTTTAACTCTAAAAAATGGTCTTGTTTTTTTAAATGAGCATGTTTTTGAATGAACTGAACTTTTCTGAACATACAATATTACATATGACTTTCCTATATATTCAGGGACAACCTTAATGAATGACCATTTTACAAAACCTAGAATTTTTAAAATATTATCTTTAACTATCTCCTTCTAAAGAAAATTTTATAATTTTTTATATTGACCATGAACATTTTCCCTAATATATACTAAAATAAAAAAAAAAACAACAAAAAATCTCTAAATTGATGACCTTCCGTTTACTAAATTGACCTAGCATTCTAAAAAATACCTTGAAACGTTGTTAAATGGCCTTGGAATTTCCTAAAATATCCTTTAAATTTTTTAATAGCATTCAAAATTTTAACAGCCTTCAGAAATTTTAAAATTACCTTATTTTTTATGATTTTTTTTTTATTAGACTAATTTTGCTAAGGTGGCCTTGAAATTTTCCAAAATGACCTTCAAATTGTCCAAATTAACTAATTTTAAACGTTTCTACAATTATCTCAATGGATCAATTATTTTTCTCAATAATGTTTTGAGTTCGACACCAAAAATTCCTGCCTACACGGTTTTTATTCAAATTCAAAGAATAATTTTAGTTGTAAGAAATGGCCTTGGAATTGCTGGCAAATACAATTGCCGCCCGATGAATATTTTCTCGAAACCCAGCAGCAAAAGTACGCGAATAACGAGTGGATTCGTAACGACCTTCAAAATGCCACTTTGCTGTGTTACGAGAGTGAAACTGATACGATGACCTTGAGCGTAGAAGTGGCCAAAAAGAGCGTCAGCGAAGACGGATATACGTCAGATCTAATCTAAGTAGATTGTATTATGTAGGTGTCTGCAAATATATGTATATTCTTAGTCGCATTTTGTTACTTTATTCTAGTTTTAGACTTCATAATAACTAGTAATGAAATAATTTACTGTAAGGCCTGGCTTTTGGCCCCAACACTATTCCTATGACATATCAAGGCGCTCTCAAGTCAAGTCGCTTATAATTCTTATCGAGAGCTTTTGAGATGTTAAAAATCTTTTTTTTTTATTAAAACTACTCTATATTCGAATTTTTGATAATCTAGATATATTTTTTAAAGCCAACTGTCTTATCGCTTCTTTATTACACACTCGTGCTTTACACTTCTCTTCCCTTCATCGCGAACTGTTTTTTTTTTATTTATTTTTCTTACGTAATTATAGGTAATGCATGCATGAATGATGGAATATCTACCTCTGCCTTTAAACAGATAATAATCCAGTGTTTTTCTTTGGATTTTCGAAGAGAATCTATAACAAGCATGATGATTATTTAACAATAGTTTGTACCTTCCTCGTGACATATGGACAATAAGAGAGAATATTTCGCTTATACCAAGACACAAATAATACAATGAGGAAATAGAACGAATACACACAATTTAATATAACAAGTGGTTCTTTAACTAAACTTAATTTACTACTTAAAAGATACCTTTGTGGTTATCGCATTTAATGCACATTAGAGAGAGTTAAATATGGCTGTGAATTTGCCGAGGTCGTTCGATGTGTCTTCCCCTCTCTAACTGCAAGTGTCCCTTTCAAGTAGAGAGTAAAGTTTACTTACAAGGGAATTTATTAATTATTTGTGGCTCTGGTTGCTATCAATTTGTCGACAATATGATATCCTATTTTCTATATTGATCATAAATAACTTGAATATCGCTAAAACCGATTAAGTGATATAATTGACTTGCCAGATGTCTTTATCTCAACTATACATCAATTTTTCAAGATATCCATTCATGTTCCTAATCCTTAAAATTATTCTTGGCAGCTATTATTTTATTACTATTACTTTTCTTGTCACTAATGGCACCTGTCATGTCATTACTGTCACCTGTAGGTATCTGTCCTTAGTCATTTTTGTTGCTTAATCGGTTTCAACGAATATGCTAATTTTATTTGTGAACATTTTTGTTTTAAAGTTGTTTATTTTCTAAAAACAAACATTTGGAATCGGATGAATTTTGATGGAAATTAGGACTAGTTCGAGGTACTTGTTACAAATGATATTGTCCGTTTTTTAATTAAAATAAAAAAAAATTATTTATTATTTTAATTCTTTTAACCCATCGCTTTAAAGCTTTGTTGTAATAATATTGTGTATTGAATTTTACTAACTCTTTAATTTTTAAACAAATGTTTACCAGGTTTTCGAATTAAGGTAAGTATACAGGGTGTGTCACGGTCGATGGGAAATTACCCATGAATGGGAAAGTAAAGCGGCATGAATTTTTGGAATATGCATTTTTAATGTAAACATTTTCATTGTCGTTTTAACTTTGTAGGAGCATACAACTTTTTATTTAAAATGACCTTGTTTCTAAAAAGTACTGAAATATTTATGAAATATTTATGTTTGTAAAGGTGTAAAGTGTTTCTTAAGATCCTCTTAGTTTTTAAATGACCTTAATATTTTTAAAAATAAACTTTAAATAGCTTCAGATTTTCCTAAAAAATCCTTCATATTTTTCAATATGACCTCAGGTTTTCTTAAAATAACCTTAGAACTTTCTTTTTTTCTTAAAGTATTAAATTTTTTGTGATAATCTTGTTTACAAAATCGCATTTTTTTTTTCTAAAGTGACCTTTGTTTTTAAAAAAATCTTTTTCTAAATTGGCTTTTTCACAATTACCTTTTTTCTAAAATAGTTTTTTTTTTTCTAAATTACCTTTTATCTTAATTACCTTTTTTGTTTCGAAAGGATATTTTTTAAGACATTTTTTTTCTAAAATAACAAATAAATATGATTTTATTGGCATGTGAAAATTACAAAATTAAAATACTATAATTTATTAAAAATAATTAGCCAAAAGGAGCCAGAATATTTTAAAATTGCCTTCAACTCAACTGATTTAAGGCGACCTTGAAGTTTTCTAAAAAAGTTAAAAGTATAGCCACAAATACTTTTTAACTTTAGTATCTTTCACATACACTCAATGGCTCACTATCATGATACACCCTGTATACAAGTACAAAATATCGTCCTTAAAGTAATAATAAAAAATATATTAGGCAACGCATTCACTATATTTAAAGTAGGTACAATTAAATTTTAAATTCTGCGAATTGCCTGCATAATTTTTTCTTGAGTTTGGAATTATTTTTTTTCTTTTAAGAATTTTTTTGTAATATTACCAATATCAGTTGTAACGATTTACTTTTTTGGAATGATTAATTTTTTTCGATTAAATTAGTGTTTTTCTGAAAAATTATAAATAGGTAGACCTTTAAATAACGCAAATTCAAATAATTCGTTAAATTTTAAATTAGTTTTTTTTTGTATTTATTTGTTCTGTTTGTCTCGAATATTTTATAACAAACAAAAATGATTTTGTTTTCAATTTAATTTTCCCTTATTTTTCTTTTTGTAAAATATAAATTGTTTCTAGTAAAAACTTTTTGTTATTTATTTTTAAAATCGTTTATTTTTTTATTTCTTGAAAGTATAAAATAAAATTTAATGATATACTCCCATTACATATTTATATTTTTGTTGAAGAGAAATATCGAAAACTATTTTTGAATACTTCATTTTTCTGTACATTCCTGTAAATATTTAGCTGTTAACCGAATCGAAAGATATTTAAGTTTTTTGGTACCTAACGATTTAAAATAAAAAAAATATCGACCCAAAAAATATTTGTTATACAATTGGCGTGTCTTTAGTTGTACAAAAGCTGTATATATATATTTTTAAAATGGTTTTTGGTGCCTTTAGTGTTTGAATAATTATGGAAAAACTTTATAAAAAATATTTCTAATTCGAGCTGGAGCCAAACCCTATAACCTCCATAGTATCAGCATGTCGTCAGATATTTTACAGGAAAAATATAACATTTTTGGATGCCGATAAAATTTTCAAAGAATTATAAAAAATTAGAAAAGGATAACGATAGCAAAAATTTACTCTTTACAGTCAAATCTCGAATATAATGGATATTTTATTGATTTTCTAAATGTATTCAGTAAGTCGTCGGCTGGAATTAAGACAAAAAATTACTCTAAAGTACAGCATAGCTACCCTGATAACAATGAAGGTTTTGATTTCTTTTGACAAAATTTCACCATGCGCAGAGATGAGAACGATCAGAAAAAAGGTATTATAAAGGGTGTCCAAATTTGACCTTCGGATTTAATTTAATAATAAATAACAAAAAACCCTTGAAATATTATATATTATTTTAATATTATATATTATTTTAAAGTTTAAATGTTAATAATGAAAAATGATCCGGCATGTGACCCCCTCTGCTTCTTTAGCATGCTAACATTCTTTAACCAACATTTTCAATAACATTTTCGCAAACATTCTGTTCAATTTCTTCAATTTTTTGAATAATGTAAACTCGAAGCTGTTCAGGTGTTTGAGGGTTTTTAGCATAAAGTTGTCCCTTCAAAAAGCCCCACAGGAAATAATCCAATGGTGTACGGTCGCACATCCTAGGCGGAGAAATTATTCGATTGCCAAATCTATCCCTTAAAAAAATTAGTGCTTTATCCGATGTGTGGCGAGTGGCACCGTCTTGCTGGAACCACATGTTCTGAACAACCATACATTCTAATTCGTTCCACAAATAATCTCTAATCACTGTCTTGTGTCGCGCCCCGTTCACAGTTATCACATCACCAGCTTCATTCTGGAAAAAATAAGGACCAGTAACGTCACCAGATTAAAAACCACACCACTCAGTCACATTTACTGGATACAGTCGTTTTTCCAATATTTCTCTTGGATATTTTTCAACGCATATTCTGCTGTTGAAATCTCTTCATAAAACTCTGAATAACTTTAACATGCGTACGGCATCTTTTGCAGTTTTAGCAAAACATTCCCCATTTTGGTAATAAGTTTTCACAATAAAAACAGGGATTCCGATGGACAGTTGGTCCATGTTGAGAAAAAAACAAGTATCCGCAAAGTTTTTACTTGACATATGTCACCATAGAAATACTGTTAATATATTTCTTTTCAAACTTCAAATTTTTGCCGCTAAAGAGCATCAAAAAACAATGTATTTATTTTTGCGGTTTTTCGCATTTTAAATGTAACATTTGGCGAGACCGAGTAAGACGACAAGCGCCATCCCAAATGTGCTTTATATAATTACATGTGTTCAGATGTGAAAAGGCCGTTTTCTCGCCTTTCCAAATGGTACCTTATGAAAACCACGCACTTTGGTAAAAAATTTCCTATCAAACCTATGAAACAGATTTACCGGAAACACGTCGTTTCAGCCGCTACAGCGCATGCTAGTAAGTTGCTGTTCCATTTTTCGTATTGTTCATTTAAAAAGAAACTGAATATGTTTAGTTAAATTTCACAATTCCTAATATTGCATCTACATTTTTTTTTTAACCAAGCGGACAATTTTGGCAATAATTAAATGATTATTTATTGAAAACACGACTTTCACTTTCTGCGCATGCGCTGTAGCGGCAAAAACGATGGGTTCTTGGAAAATCTGTTCGATAGGAAATTAGTCGCCCTACAACTTGCTTTGATAACATTTTCCACCAAAATGCGTGGTTTTTATGTAAAATGCGAAAAACCTCAAAATATATACATTTTTTTTGGCATGCTCTAGCGACAAAAATATGAAGTTTGGCAAAAAATAATCGACATAATCGATAAAAAATCGTTTGTTCTTTAAAAAAAGTAAAATTTTTCTTGGAAACTCATCGTTTTTGAGTAAAATACAAAAAGATGGGAAAAAAACGCCGAAAAATGTATACGGTGTGACAATTTAAAAACTTACAGACACTTATTATTGAAAATAAGGTTTTATTGGCCTTTAGAGATTTTTGATATTTAAACTTGATGAGGGTGAGTTATCTTTTATGTCATTTTAGTTCCGCCTTCCTATCCTAGAAATGATTTTAAGCATTTTTTGATATCGTCTTTTGTTTGTGAGATATAGCCTATTGTAAGTTTTTAAATTTTCACACTGTATATGTAAATATTGGCACCGTGCGTGAAAGCAACGCCAACTAACTTATGGACTAACGCACGATTTTTTTTGTATACTGACAATACAATTTTTAATAGAATTCGTAATTAAAAAAAATATATGTTGATTTTAATAAAAGTAAACGGATTTGTAAAACAAGTGAAAAATTATTTAATCATCATTATATATTTTATTGCTTCAGCTAAAAAAGTAAGTATAATCAATAAAAATCAATAATAAAACATAGGTAGGCAACAGTATTTACGAGAAAATGTATGAGAAGATGCCTAAGCCCAATAAGTTGTCATTGAAAAGAAGGTCAAATAATGTAAAAATAAAAAGTTACCATTACATAATGACGTAGAATCAAAATGTATTATCAAAAGAAAAATAAATATTGTTTTTTTTACAATTTAGAACACAGCAACCCCGGTTGTTCATTGTATTGTTTATACTTCTTAAAAAAAAATGTAAAATATGTACATGTATTTGATACGCCAAAATTAAAAATATCGCCCTAAAGTGCTCGAGTTATCCGCAGCTTTTTGCTTCCCCTACTATGACTTTGCCCTGAGCGAATAATGCCTTCTTCCGATCATTCTCTTTTCTGTGCATGGTGAAATTTTGTCAGATGAAGTCAATACAATTTTTCTTCTAATAAGGGCGGTTGTTCTAAATATAACAACCAGGATTTTCTTGCTAGTTTCGACCAGCTTTCTTACAATTATTTTGTTTTTTAATTACAATGTCTATACTGTAGTTGTTAAACACAAAATTGCAAACCTCCATTCAAGCAGACTTATTGCCAGAAGTTATTTGTTTACTGGGACTATTACCTGTACATTTCTATTTCTATTTTGTAATATATTTCTTCCAGTGAATAAACTTTATTATATTATTATTATAATAATTGGGATAGCAATAACAAGACTGTTCTGGTATTTATAGTATTATGTCTTAATCCAGGCGGCCCAAACAAACCCTGACAATCGTGTAGACAGTGAGACTAATTTGAAGTTCATTAATTCACTTAGACATATTACAATCCCAACCTACATTAAAGTTTTATTATGAAATTTTATTGGTTAGGCAACTCTGGCACTGAACCACTCTTTTATCCTTTTACCCATCTATCCATCTATTTCAGTCCAGCTTAGTTGCAATGTCTCCAGACCCAGGTATATCTAAAACAAAAATTAACATAGGTTTATATATTTTTTAAATGCTTAGAAATATCTTTAGTTTTTTATAATAAAAGGTACACAAATTTTCAATAATTTGAAAAAAAGACATGTGGTTTATGCTCTTGGCAAGCGAACCATGCAAAATTAACATGTTCGTGAAAATATAAAATTAGTTTTTTTGACAATGCATGTCCATATTTGTGTAGTATTTGATAAATATAGGCATGAATAGTACCCAAAAAATTGAAAAATTTCTTTTTGAGCATAAATCAAATGCCTTTTTTATCATATTCTTTTAAATGTGTAAACCTATGATGAGGTTCTACAATAGCTGCTGTAAATTGCCTGTATACACTTCCCATTTCCTACACGCGGTTTCTCTATTAAAGATTCATAGACACATTCAATTTTATCATTAAAACATTCTAGTTTTCTTTTAGCTGAAGTTATATTTGAAAAAGATGGTTTAATCAAAACATCACTAATTACATTTATTTTTGCAAGTAAATTTGATGAAGACATTATAAGTATATTTTTACAGCTATAAATTACTTAAATCTAAAATAATAAATATTAAATTTTACTCACCTACATTTTCCAAAAACACATCTGTCATGTTTTAGTGCAACAGCAACATAACCTAATTTATTATCAAAGCCAGATTTACACCACCTCTTAATATTCAAATTTAACTTTATATATTTAACAATTTTCCCTGTATTTGATCATATATTGTATTAAAGTGATATTTAAGAGATTGCATTACTAAAGTTATTGATTTATTTAATATTTATTCATTTTTTAATTAATATATGGGTGTAAAAACGGCTTTATATTTAGTAATCACAGCGCGCGAAGCGCGATATGATAAACTACAAACAAGGAAACAATTCCCGCCTATTAAACCTTCTTAGTTTTTCTATGTCCGTAACTGTTAAGTACATTTACGGATTTGTTACTACCCATCTCCAATTTCACGCGATATAACCGAACTTCGATTTTAGTCCAAGGACAACTCGGCCAAGTCCGACTCAGCTGAGATCTGTTTATAAATACAAACCTAAGAACCACCTCAGACTATAGACTTTTAATTAGTCGATATTTTAGTCAGTTGTTTAATTTGTATGAATATTTATGTGAGTGCGCACACCAACGATCAGAAATCGGCTGATAAAAATGCATAATTGGATTCCCTGTCGATTGAAAAATCTGCCAAATATCGGCCTATTGCTTATTCATAATGATTAAATATGTAAAGCACAGACTTGCCGACTATCCTATCAGCAATGCTCTCACATATATCCACTATCCACACTACACTGTTGTCGATAATTTGGATTAGTAACGTTTAAAAATCGTATGCTCGGTTTCTCTTGTTCATCGTTCTCCTTAATGATAAGAGAAATAATAACAATTCTCAACAAAATTGCTTTAGTTTAGGGAGAAACAACTGAATCCTGACTAACAGGCGATCGGCTGATAGACGGTCTATGAGGACGCAACTTAACCAAACTAACCTTAGATTCCAGTTCTTGTTAAAAGTATTTTCTAGTTTTTCACTAATTAGCCAGACACTTTTTTTTAACCTTTTAAGTTGTAAATAGTCTCAAAAATTGTTGAATCGTTAGATATATTTTAGAAAAAAAGACATGCCATATATATTTTGATAACTTATTTATCTCGTTTTTATTTAATTGTAGATAATTTTAAGTTTGAACTAAAAAAATTGTTTTGTAATATACTATTTAAATCAAACAATTTTCTTTTTTAATTTTTGTTTTGTTTCCCAGTAGTGTCTGTTTGGTGGCGGGAAAGTGTATGTTTTTTTTTTGTTAATTCATTTTATTGTTACCTTTGTATAATTTTTTATTGTCTTAAGTGTTTTAGTTATAGTTAATTACCCACCTTTTTTTTTTTCAATATTTACAGCGATATTAAAGATTTCTAGCTACCTTTAAAAAATTTTTAACTTAAGCTGAAATATATTCAACCTTATACATTACAAACAAAAAAACAGGATTTTTATTAAATTTACGATCTTGGTTTAATTTTGATAAACAGAATAGATAAATACATTTTTTTTAATTCCGTTAATTTTTAAAAACACTGATATTAGTTGAAAAAGTATATTTCACAAAATATTATCCACTTTCAAAAAAAAAAAAAAAAAAAAAAAAAAAAAAAAAAAAAAAAAGTACACTTTAATAACAACTTGTATAATAAAGAAAAAAATAATTATTAAGACAAATTGATTAAGTGAAAGTACAGTTTATTTCATTTGAAAGTTAGAATTAAATAATACGAAAAATAGGTAGACGTTAACTTATAACTTAACCGTTTTCCAAGCTGCTTTCTGGTTCTTTAATGCGCCATGTTTTATTTGTAGTGAATTTATCTGACGGAACAAGTTCAATGTAAGTCATTTTACATTGATTGATAATGATTTGTTCAAAAGAATCTTTTGAAATATAACGCTTTTTTTCAAATATAACGCTTTTTTTCAAAATATCGTATATGTGACAGTAAAACAAATTTTTGCGCTTGTTTAAGAAATACTCAAATGTTATAATTTCAATTTTTGAACTCGTTCGTCAAAATATATTTAAATAGCCGATTGATTGGTTTGTTGGCCCAAATTAAATGTGAATTTGACGTTAAACGACATAACCTTACTTTTATCTGCCAAAAATTACGATTTTATCACTAGGTTAAATTTCAATAGATTCGTTACAGATTGAGTTACAAAAAAAGTAAGCAAGTTAATAGTTATAAACGAAAATCATCTTCAAAAAGTCATTAATTAGTTAAAAACAGAATCATATGTCATGTCACAAAGCATTTTGATGTTTCATACTTTGCACGGAACAAAAGAAATTCCACCTAATAAGAAACGATAAGGAAAGAGAAAATTTAAGACGTCCAATCTAGATTTAAAATAAAATTACAATTTTTTTGTAATATTTATAATAATGCAAATACTACTACGCAATTGAACCCAATAGACTACAAGCCCATCGAGAATTTTGAAGGGGTCATTTGACCCAGCATGAATTACTTATAAATAAGTACTACCATAGCCGTGCTTTTATAGCGAACATGTGGCAACTACGATATCTCCGCTATCGCTATGCTCTCAGTTTGGCTAATATCCCACCACCATATCGTCTAATTCTTGTCGACGACTGCTGGTGCCCTGTTGCCATTTTATTAACTTGTATACTAGTCGTATGCCTAACATGAAAAACTAAGCACTGTATAAGCTAAACCTACCACCAAAGGGGGTGGTTTTTGGCTATACATTTTTGTTTGGCATTTCTAAAGTGAGTAGGTAATAATGAAAAAATAATGACCTACAATGCCGTACAAAAATAGAGATACCAGGATCCAGGAAAATATTGCCCGATTTTTGACGATTTATTACAGTACGCATTTATACACTAAGATTCAGATCGTTACATAGATAACTTTTTTAACAACGCCGTACGTATTTGCTGATACAGGGGTTAGAAATACAGGATGCAACCCTCTATTTTAGCCCTCACTGTATCAAGTCATTGAAAAATGTACGGCATCGATTTCACACGATTATTTAAGTTTAATAATAATTTTCAGCAACTATGCCGTCCAAAAACCATGGTTAGTGCAAAAGTTTATAAACAATTACCTGTATTTTGGAAAACTAAAAACTATCTTACTTATTCATAGCCCGTTGTAATTAATGGTACAAATTAAAAATTCGATTAAAAAAATGCATTAAATCTTTAAAATTGCAATATTTTCGAAATATCCTGTATTATATTATTATTGTTTTATTTAAAATAATATGGGCGATAATTATTCATAACTAGAAAAATAAAGAAAAACAAATGCCTTACATATTTAACTAATGGATTTTACATAACTGATACTATTTTTCATGATTTTTACTACATTTTAAGGTCATTAATAACTATACGGCATTCACAAGATTTTATCAGAAATAACAAAAAAAATGAAAATTGCAAAATCGTACATATTCGATGGAAATAGGGGATGTATAAAAAATATCGAAAGTGTTAAATATCGATATTTTATTTAAAATACAGGGTTTTTCAGACTTGGTGAATCAAACTGGATAGAACTTTAAAACCTGTAATAACTGAGGTCAGAAAATGCTCCGTTTCGGATATACAGGGTGAAACGTTGAAGAGGGTTTTCCATATTGTTTTCGAAACTTCAAGCTATAAGAAAGTAAAATTTTGTGGAGTTTGTAAGTTTTTTATGCTCAATGTAATAAACATATTTAAAGGTATTAATTTTATTCAGAAGCGCATCAGTTAAAGGTGGACAAAGGAAACTATTATACCAACTTTTGTTTACTATTTGTGACTCGCAAATATTAAATTTTAGTATTTTTTACCTAAAATAGGTATTCTTGTCTTAGGACAGGGATATATCTACTTTGAAGTAATGGCGACCTTGCATCTATATATTTTCATCTAGTTACAATTGTTTAAAAAATTTATATGCGAAAATTGGGTGAAGCGATTGGCATAAAAGAATATATTTAAAATTTGCAGAAAATAAATTAAATTTGCATTTGTGACAAAACCAATTTTAAGATTGTTTTTTAAAAACATGAATACAATAACAAAATTAGAAAATTTTATGAAAATTCTGTAAAAAGCATATGTAACTCAGAATTTGTATAAAATAAATATAAAAACAGTTGAACAATTATATAATTTTATAAACTTCTACAAACATTTATTAGTGTAAACAAGATTCAGTTTTTATTAATTATAATTATAAATTAGCTATTCACTACTTATAAAACTGAAAAAATACATTGAATTATTCTCTCAATCAATAGTTTATTGTAACATAAATTTCGATATTGTGAGAAAGAAATATTTATTTTACATGTATCTAAAATTCATCCTTCATCTTATTTGTTTTTCGAAATCTATTTCTTCATCCGTACTTTCTGAATCATATTTATTTTCTTCTTCCTAGAATTCTGAAACGTAGATTTTAATATTAAATTATTATTATTAGCAATTTAAAATTTTTAAAAAATCTATTTTTACCTGTATTTTCATCGGTTTCTTCATCTGCTTCCTCTTTCATTTATATGATATTCATCTTTTGAAGAACATTCTTTTCCGTCGAACCAATGAAAACCATATTTATTTTCAATTATTTTCCAACCATAATTTATGGGTGATATACTTGAAGGTTTTTTCAAATTTGCATCGAACCAAACTTGTGCATTGTAAACTGTTATTTTAATTTATTGTTCCAATTCCGCGTACGAGGGACTAAATTGTTTTACAAAAAGCATAAATATGATACAGGGTAGTTAAAACAAAGTGAAGAAAATGTAAAAACAATTATACAGAATGTAGAAACAAAAAGATAATTTAAGTATATTATGAGAGGTGGATGTTAAAACGATAGGATAATATACTAAAAGCATAAATATATAATATTATACAAGTTGGTTCAAAAATAGAGAAAAATCTGAAAACAAGTATCTAGGCAAAGTTTTGTAACCAAATAAGTTATTTAGGAAATAGGTACCCAAGTGAAAATAATCATAAAAAAATGTTTGGCAAATTCGGCGAGTATCGGCTAACACCGCCCGATATAAGAGAAGCACCTCTTGGCGATGTTGTCAACTACATTAAATCTGTAGGTTGGCTCACGAGCTAAGAGGTGCATATCAACTTATAACGACGCACAATGGACCTAAGTGGCGTGGGGTAACCCACCCTCCACACGTTACGTTATAGAGAAGGTAATGAAACGATCATGTCGGTGTTTGCTGGGTACGTAATTGGAAATAATCATAAAATGTTTGATAAAACCATACAAAAAATATTACGACAATTAAAAACCTCCTCCTTTTTTGAAGTCTGTTAAAAATATGATACAGAGTGGTTTAAAAGAAGTTTAGAAAAGTCTGCAAACAAGTAAATGTACAAAAATGTATCACTATAGTCAATAAACAGTGTGCCTACAAAAAAGGGGTATAAATACCAATTATTTAGTAAAAGCCATAAATATGATAAAGAGCGGTGCAAAAAAGTGCGGAAAATTTATTTACCATAATATACCTAAATACATGGAGGTCCAAATAATACAACAAACTTTAATTATTCTTATGATGCGTCCTAAAGGATGTTCGCATGTTGAAAATTTAGAATATTGTTGAGTTGACAGGAGGAACGTTTGAAGATTATGAATTTTAATGACTTGTAAAATATTGGAATAAATATATGTGTAAGAAAGATAATTGGTAAAACTGATTTAGTAAATATTCTTAAATAATATACCCCTCTTGCAAGTAATAGAATATTGTTTTGCGATTTAGAACCATTTTCTCTTTACGGCATTTTGTTTTTGTCGATTATTATTGTCAGTATTAACAAAATATATTGACTCCGTATAAAAAATTTTCGTCGTGAAACCCTACTTTTCAGAGTCAAATTAATTTTCATCTGGTAAGAACATGTTTCATGAAAAATGTACAGCATGGCCAAAAATTTCATTATTTTATAAAATAGAATTAGAATCAGTGAATTTAATGTTGGTTCAAATCACCCTTAATGTGCTACTTATAAATAGAGAGTTGTGCCCTGCATTTCTGGTACGACTTCCTGTATGAGCAAATAGGTATGGCGTTGCAAAAAAGTTATCTCTGTAACGATCTGAATTTTAGTGTATAAAAGGCATTCTGTAATAAATCGTCAAAAATTTTCGGAAAATCAAAAATTTTCATGGCTCCTGGTACACTATTTTTGTACGGCATTAGGTCGTAGGTCATTATTTTTTCATCACCTACTTACTTTAGAAATGCCGTACAAAAATGTTTTGCCGAAAACCAACCCCCTTTGATGGTAGGTTTAGCTTATATATGTACTCATCTTTGAGAGCAAGAATTGATGGCATAGTTTCTAAAGTTGTTATGGTAGTATTGATTTATAATTCAAGTTGGATAACCGAGCAAACCGAACACCTTGAAAACTTATATTTTTTTTATTTTGAGTTCGATTTTTGTGAAATTTTTAGAAAATAATAACAAAACTTAGGGTGGAGAAACAACCTTGAATTTTTTGTAAACCTTCGAAAAGTATTTTTTTAATTTTGTTTTATAATTTATTAAAAAAACATTTACGCGCCATTCTGTCTTAAATCTATGAACATTTGCTGCTTTTCGTTTTAATAAATATCTAGTTATTTTGAAATGGGAGAATTTTCCACCTTTTTTAAACGTCTTTGTAGAGTGCTGCCTTATTGTTTCATAAATTTAAATCTCTCTAAATTCCTGAGAAACATATTATCGCGAAGTATTCCCGGTGCGCGCTTATAAATACAATTTTATATTAGAAAATTCTTAAAACATTTTTGCTTTCGCGAGAGGTCTGGTTTGCTCTTAATAATTGCGTACGAATTTCAGACCTACGTTTCTTGTTAGATGGTAATTTTTTTCTTTAGTAGGAATATGGACCGTTAGTGCTAATCAACTTTTTTGCAAATGGCTGACAGTAAGGCTAATATATCAGATACTCATGCGTCATTATATATGTCAATACAAACTGGTTATTTACGCGTATCGTTTTGAGTTGGACGTGTAAAAAAATCTTGTTAAGAGATTAAACATGGCGTGAATATCTTGAAACAAAACGTTTCTTATTTACACGGAGTGATCGTCACCATAGTAAAGTGTGTTCATAGATATGATGAAGACATTTATCTTTAATTTTGTAATATCTCCATAAATTTGTTTATGTATTTTATTGTATCTGCGAACATACCATATACGCTCGCAGCAGCTTCTATATTATATTTTATTTGATTTCGATTGAAATGATTTGATGCCAAGTGATAAAATGGCCGCTTTGCTTGTGTGGACTCGTACCTGCTAGTAAGTAGTTGCTTGTGCTATTCGCAGATCTAACCCAAGTACTCCGACGCAGCCTCGCAGACCCGACTTCATTGGTGTGGTTTACTCGAACCAAACTCCCCACTACTACGACTTCCAGCCCCAGGATAACCCTGTTCAACGCCAGATGATGTCCCAAGGATATGGCAGCCCGCAGCGCCGGTTCATGTCGGAAGGTGAGTTGGTGAGACAGGAGGCGCAGCTGAGCTATCCGAGATCGAACAACACGGTCGATAACATCAGGGAGTTGGCTAATTCCCCGCAAAGGGGTGTGTACATGTGGAAGGACACGTCCCCCGGGTATCCCCCGTCTGATTTTTACCGATCTAACCCCACCAGCCCCACTCAGCAGTCTTATTCTAACCCTCCTAGGTCCTATCACCCGGCTGTGAGAGGCGGGGTTCCCGTCTATCCACCCCAGAGTCCTCAGGTGCACCGGAAGCAGTTGGGGGCTGGAACTCCGACGGTGACGGACAACCGACGTCGACCTATGTCGTTCGTCAGAGCCCTAGAAATGTCCGATACAGTGGACAACACCCAGTGCCCTGGTCATTTGAATCAAAGACCTTCCACACCGGACCGTACTAGCATCTATGACATGAACTATGAGATATCCGTATAGGGAAGATGTAAGCACTCACGCTACGCCGATTGAGTGCATTTAGTTTCTCTGCATCAGAGATAACTGGTAAACATTCCGTTTACTGTATGTTTTATTTTTTGTATTTGTGTTTCGTTCTACAACTCGCGAACCCAAGACCTCGATGACGTGTAATGTTGATGTTTTGTTTTTCGGTGAATAAACAGCCTTAATTGTTCCGATAATGATAAAACTTAGTAACGTTGAAGCAATGTTAGATACTAGTATTTTGATTGAATGATTTTAATTACGATTCCAAGAGTTTTATTCATGAAATTAAATCATGAAACATTTTTTTTCATAAAATCTAAAAACCAAGCCAAATTTATCTATATTTATTTATTATTAGTTAGGTATTCAACCTAATTTTAACATTTTATCCATTTTTACTTCGTACTAGTTACATTACTCTGCTTGTCGGAACTGACCAATCAAATTACTACCATGAAATTCACGAGGTATGATTATGAAGTAAAAGAAAAGGGATTTAATACATCATTAGTGGCACTTTTAATATCAGAACGGTACAAATGTCAAACCAGACATTGTAAGGATGTCAAAATAGTTTTGTTTGATACTATTAGTAAAATATTTGGTGGTGTCTTAAATACAATGATTGTTTTGTTCACACAAGAGTGGGAGTAAGTAGCCTTCTAATTTCAATAATAACAGCAGATACAATTAGTTTGCGTTCGCTTCAACGATTTATTTGTGGCACTCTTTCTAAATTAAATCGATGGAAATGAGATGAAAGTTTTGCAGCTCAAACGGAACGAAAATACTTAAGGTTGTTCGTTCGCCAAAAGCTTTTACTATGTATGTAGGAGGGATAGTGTGGTGTAGTCAGCTTTTATTTTTATAATCAAAAGTATATAATTCTGAGGTGTTATAGATTATTAATTGATGCGTATTTTTTTTAATTGGTTATTGTGTGACATGTTGGTGCTAAAATAACAATGAAGATAGTAATCAAGTTCAAATAGTGACATTATTAATTACTCATTGACAGACGTCAACAGACGTCAAAAGTAGTTATTTTTAGTAGCTATTATCGATCAATGATACTATTTTTAACATATCAGTTCTTAATGTTTTTTAACCTTTTAATGCAAATTGCATTAAAAACAAAAAAAGAAGAAACATTTTTATTTATTTTATTTGTAGTAATTGTAATATTTCTTAATTTTAATTATTTAATAATTCTATCCTTTTTACATATTATATTTATATATATTATCAATTCTATTGTAAATATTTTTTTCAAAAAACAGTTTAGTGGGTGTTTCGTTGATTTGGCACTACCGATGTTTAAGAAGCCCAAGCCACTCTGGTTGGTTGGCGCGAACTAAAATCTGTATTTTTTTTTTTATTTAAATCTCTTTTATCCGATTGACTTTTAATACTTTTATTATGATTTTCAATAATTTGCTTTTATTTTCATTAAATTTGAAACGTGCGGTTTTTTGCCGCATGGGTTTATGTTTTGACCCTCTCCGTATTTCTGCTTTTTGACAGATTAAATTTTTTACCACTTGTTTTTTTCTTCATTAACTTTAATTATATATGATTATATATAGTTTTTGACATCCTTTCCATATTTCCACTAGTTTGACACAAGCGATTTATTTTGTCGCCCGGTTTTTCTGAAGAATTAAAAGTATTTTGACATCCTTTCCAGATTTCCACTATTTGTAAAATATTTCTGATAAATATAAATATTTTTTTGACTTCCATATTTCCCCGCTGTTTTTGACATATTCGATTTTTGCCGGTCTTTATTTTTTTGAACAATTTATTATTTTATAGTTTTGGATATTCTTCCTATATTTCCGATTTTTTTTTCGCCCTGTTTCGAGGTGGTGTCAAAGTCCAAACTAAAAGCAATAAAGCTGCATTATTAACTAACCGATATTATTATTATTATTATTATTAAAAAAAAAATAATAAAAAACGCTTTACAAAGCAATTTCGTTGATTTTAAAGCAGCTTAAACAAGATATCGCAATCACATCAAAATGATGGCCTTAATTCAATAGCATTAATGCTGATTGGTGGTGCTAGATATACATGAAATCAAATAATCGTTGCTAATTAAAAAATACCTAAATATTTAATTTTATATTTTAAACAATTATCAAATGTATTCAATAAACGCGCATAATTCCAAGTCCTACAGAATTTGATTTAACTATTTAACAATCATCGAGATAGAATGAAGTAGAGAACTATTTTGCGAGTGTAATCAAAATGACGACTTAAAGTCGTACTTTGATTTATTTGAAGTCAATAATTTTATATTTGAAGATTCACGGAATGAAAATATTTTTATATCATTTAAATAAAGCTATTAAAAAAAGGCATTTATTCTTGTCAAAAATGACTAGCTCGAATTTGACACGTGACTTACAAATGTAATGCAAAGATGTAGATACTTTTAGTATCGACATAGCATCTCATCTTTATTCTATCTCAATGTTAACAATAAAGGAGACTACAGTGGCCTCCTGTCACTTGTTGTTGACAGATGATAAGAGATGTTTATGTTGGTCTTCTAATTAGTACGTTTATTGGCTATTAAAATTTTAAATATAACTATATATATACAAAGATAAACCTCACATAATATTTGTATATATGCGTGAATTCTTTTGAGTTTTGCTCTTTACAAATGAAATTTGACTACATCACCTGAAACTGGTTGTTAATATACAATGTTTATAATTATTATTAATCGTACTCTTACGTAAAGAGTATTGTGTTGTTTTGTTGTATGTTTTTTGTTTTTATATTTTTTAGTTTCCTTAACTCGTAAGAAGATATCAAATGTGTTTCTAATTATTCTTATTAATTATGAATATATCTATAGTTCTAACAAAAACATGAGGCTGATGCGTTCTTCTCTCAAGGATTTTCATTTCTTATTGTTAGAAATTGCATTTACAGGTGGGTGTATATACCGAATGTCCCGGGTTGGTTATTGAGTGATGTGTACAATTGTGACTTTTAAAATTTTCATTAAAACTAGAGAAAATTATTTCAACAATGTTTTTGTGTTTACCAGTTTGATTACAACCAAGTGTAAGTTGAAGGCTTTATCTAAATTAGCTCACTCCACAGTGTGTGTTTGGATATCCTCAAAGTAGATGTTAAATGCGGGTCTCAAAGGTTATTGACCTACTCATTTGACTCTTCATTTTCTATCTGTTATTTTTTTATTTTATAAATCTTCCATTTTTGTGTGGACTTTCGTTTTGTAATAGCCCAAGTGGGACAGTCGGTATAACGAAGTTTTCTTTTTGTATAAAATGGGTTAGAAGTTTGGAGTTGGATTTTTATTAATACTAGTCAGATCGGAATAACGTATTTTAAGGCATTAAAAAAGCAGGAAAAAAGTACTTTTTGGACTTTAGGGTTTATATTAATTACTACTGCACTGATGATCACAAAATTATTTCATCACAGTTTCCTAGTACGTTGCTTGAGGGAGTTCAAATAAAATTAAGAGTATTCATAACTGGTCGAGGGCTATTTGGTTACATATTAGATAGCTAGGCTGGTAGGGAAATACCTACATATACAAACGTGGGATAAATTTCAAATGTATAGTTGACTTAACATGAAGAAAGGGTGAAATGAAAATACAGAGTTCAACAATATCCGCATCGCACCTAACCAAATTGATTCCGCAGAAGCGGCAGCAATTAATAACTTAAAAAAGGTCATTTACATTCAATTTCTTTTTTAATAGAGGTATTGTTGAAGACCTGGTACTAGGCGTGACAGAAAATTTCACAGCTATGGAATTAAATTCAATTATGCAATTTTTTATCTTTAACATTGAATTGGCTCGTTTGGGGATAAACCAGAAATAATTCATATAAATTTAATTTCGTGTTTTCAAATAAAATCTTGATAAAACCAGTTTTAAAAGATTTTTGCGAAAATTCTTAATAATTATATAATCGCTCAATTTAAATTACACAAATTTATTTAATGAGCAAAGCAAACAAATTGAATTTCATTGATGGTATTTTCGCGTGTACATCGCTTTGTATGACTAATTTTGTACTTGGAACTGCGTTTAAATAATAAAATATATTGTGCAATAATTTGTTTTTGTTGGTATGCGGCTGGCTATGCTGGAAGATTTTATCTTAGTTTTTGACTTTTTCACGATAGATATCGGGTCGGTTTTGAATATATCAGACATTTGTTAGATATCTAAACAACGACATAATCACTGCAATACATTATTGATTCTAAACTACGAGAATGTATAAAAAATTATTATCGTACTTATTTTTTTTTTTGATCGCCATGTTTTTTTTTTTTAAATTGGACTCGTTTTGTAAAAAAAAGTATTTTTTCATTAATAAAAACAGCTTTTTGTATCTTTTCTAGTTTTCCAGATAAAAAAATCATATCGTGGCATTTGTCACTGTTTTATATATTATTGATCTCAAAAATAATTTAGATTGTAATATTTTTAAGATATCAGCAGACAACTCGTTTTCTTTGTAGCTGAAAATTCCATGTTTTGCAAAAATTTTTATATTAAGGTAAGTTTGGCAGCAATTTTCAAAAGTTGAAATTTAAATGTGTCTTATCATTAATTAATGCACAATATGTGTCGAATTCTTTCTTTGATGGCTTATCTTTACAGTTCAACGCAAAAAAATATCAGCTTTATTTCATTATACGTAAATACGGATGTAGGTGATTAACACCAAATATGTACTTATTGTCTAATGTTAAACACTATTTTTGGGAAGTGCGACAAGGTAAATACAGGCATGGCGCCGTTCGAAAAGTTTTCAGGGGGGAGCAAATCTTATAGGCAGGGTCAAAACGCCGCAGGCTATAGTTGAAAGTCACGGCCAAAACTTACAAATCCGGCGCCCATGTATAAAATTAAGAATGGGATACAGAAAAATTGAAGATTCTTTGATTAAAAATAAGTTGATTAAACAAAATCTTCTAGGTATAAAGAGAGGACTCGTAACGTCGCAGGAAATCGTGTTCCATTCTGACACCAATGCTATTTAACCAGAGGCGTAACATGCTGGAAATAAAACAATAAACTTTTATTTGTTATTAGTACTTTATTGATCTTTTTAGGTATAACGCAAGTTCAAAGCATAAAAATTAAAATAAATGAGAAACAATAAATAACACAAAAGAAATATATATGGTGAGCCACGTTCAAAGGGACGGAGCCTGCTGGGTAAACTACAAGCGATATTAAAAATTCCTTTGGTACAAATATACAGCTCAACGGCGGCTACAAATTAAAATTAGTTTCATATATACAGAGTGCCCCAAACCAGAATACCAATATAAAGTTATACTGTTTTAAATGGGACACCCTATATTTTATTTAAGTTTAAGTTCTACTCTTAAAAATAATCTTCATATAATACAGTTTTCTTATTTCCATCCTTAATAATTACCGATTTATTTGACATTTTTTGAAAATGTAGTGCTGTCGAAATTAATTAATTACTCTTGATTACAAAATAATTAATTAACGAATTTTTGGCAGTTCCTTACAAAATGTTACTTTTTATCAGAATCATTACAATATTGTTTGCAATTTGAAGTTTTATTAGAGTAAAATGTTTTATTTAATTATTGCGTTAATTTAAATGGACCCTGTATTTTATGGTACCAATATGAAGAAAATTTTATTTACATTAAATGTTCTATAAGGTTCCCTATACCCATATCTACTATTTTTAAAACTTATCGATAGTTTCAATGAATCAATAAATTTCAAACCTCTAAGTACTAATAGTTTTATTTTAACAAGACTATTAAATAAACATATTACGAAATTTGTCCAAAATGATATCCAAAATTATTTTTGCATTACTTAAAATCTCCAAATTAATAACAGCAAATGCTTCACGAATGCGTGTTTTCATATCTTCGGCGGTGGTCGGCTGAGTTTGATAAACTACATTTTTAATAAGGCTGGTAACCGTGACCGGTTAACCGGTTCCGTAGGACCAAAAACCGTTAAAGAACGTTACCGGTTTAACCGGAACATGTTTTTATTCGTAACCTGTGTAACTTTAATCGAACCAGTTAAACCTGTCACTTGTTGAGCCGGAACTGGTTTAACAGTACCCGAAACCGGTTTTAGCGAGACCGTGAATGAAAACGAACAAGTACAGTTTGAGCTCTTAGTAGGGATGCACATCGAATGATATACCAAAAACAAAGTATCGATGGCATTAAAATGACCAAACGATATTTATAAACATTGATTTTTTAAAAACGTATACATTTATAAGTAGGTAAAATAAAATGAGACTGTATTTTATAAAAAAATACAAACAAATATAAACATTCCAAACGTAATATTAGAACGAAGCAAAACTTAGAAAATTATTATTTTTTAATAAAATTACATCACAGTTATTCAAAAGAGCTTCCTGGTCCTGGACCATATTTTTATTAGAATTAGACAGACAGTGCTACACCCAAGTTACAGTTAAAATTTAAAGTTAATAATACTTGCTATTGTTTAAAATGTCAGAAATATGGAACTATTATAAAAGACGATTCAAAGCAATTTGCAAAAGTTTGCGAAAACTCTTTCAAATATTCTGGAAGTACTAGTACTCTTTGGAGCCACCTGACAAGCCCAGTTTCAGAAGAATTTGACAAACGATTTCATTTAAAGGATTCCTTGACGAATAAGTTTGAAAACATTTCAACTGCAGACTTTGCAACCTATCTTGACCCCAGATATAAAAATATTGATAGAAAAATGGGCTTTCGGTTGAAAGTCAAGTACGAGTTGGAAAAACAAATTAGAACTATGTCTGAGGAAATGGATGAGATGACAACTAATTCTGAATCTGAAGCCAACAAGAAATTGGAAATAAACATTTTATTTCCAGAAGATTCTGGACCTAGTGATTATCTTTCGGAAGTAAAGGAATACAAATCTGAGATATTATTACGAAAGGATCAAAATCCATTAACTTGGAAAAACGTGGAAAAACAACGCGAATAAATACTCGTTATTGTCTGTGCTGGCCGAATCCATTCCGTTTCGACCGGCTCGGTTTGATGGGACCGGTTAACCGGACAATCAGTCTGGTAAACCAGATAATCTGACCGGATATCCGGACCGGTTAACCGGATATCTGGACCGGTTATAATAATAGTAAAAATCCGGTTAAAACCGAAACCGATTAAAATCAATCGAACCGGTTAACCGTTTATCACGTCAGGAATTGACAGCCTTAATTTTTAACATATCCCCAAAAGAAAAATCTAGAGTGTTTAGTCGGGTGATCTGGAGGGTGGGGATAATTAGGAGGGCCACTTCTTCCTATCCATTTTTCAGGAAATTTTCGGTTTAAATATGTCCTGACAGTATGCGAAATATGGGCGGGAGCACCATCTAACTGCAGCTACATTTTTCGACAAATATCCTCTAGACCAGCTGTACTCAACCTTTTTTTTTTTCGGGCCACATAAATCTGTTTGTTATGCTACACGGGCCACAATATTTTTGGGTGGTTACTAGTTGCCACCTTTTTAAAATGTAAAGAAAGGACAATGGGTGACGATAGGTCCTCATATTGTGCTTGGGACAGCACAAAAAAGCTTGGAAGGTCGCAAAAAAAAGCTTGGAGGGTCGCAGGTTGAGTATGGCTGCTCTAGACTTTAGAAGGTTCCAGAAATCTTCAAAAATGTTCCTTCATTTAAATGACCATCAAAAGTATAGCCTCACTGCCTTCCTATCATTCCACCATAAACGTTTAACGACCATCGGTTTTATCCATTTACAGTACGAAATTTATGTTTATTTTCGATGATGTTACAATGAAAATTATGTCTATTCACAAATCCGTTATTATGTAAAGTAGATTCATCAGTAAATAGTATTTCATAAAAGTTAATATTTAGAATTGTACGACACGCCACTTGAAAAAATTGCTTTTTTGGCAATTTTAGTATTAATTGCTTAAAAATTAATGAAAAGCTAAAATAAACAAACTTTGGACATTTATTACTTTGGAGTGAGACATGTACATTATATGTATAAATACCAAGCCTTATAATAACCAAATAAAATGAAACATTTAAGAAAATATATAAAGTATAAATTTTTGAGGTTTATTATTTACCGGTGAAACGTAATATCTGGTTATTTCTTGTATGCAACACAATAAACCATTGTAACAAACTAATTATCAAATGTCGTTTAATTAAAAAATCACAAATAAACAAGTAAAAAGCTTTGGTGTCGCCGAAATTCTTAACACCAAAATAATGGCGGCCAATCGGTAATCGGCACAGAATACTACGAGTGCTTGATATATACTTGTTACGCGTCCTCTCTTTTCTTGTCTAAGGTTTGTACAAGTTTTGGTTGTCATTAGTATTCCTTTCTCTCCGCTAGATGACACCACGCCGCTACGAATCATAACAATTTTAAAAGGTACTTTCACATTGCCCAAAATTCACATCCCCACCTTACCTTATAGAAAATATTATTTTTTCCTTAATTAAAATAACATTTTTGTATATTTTCTGGTTTTTCAGATAAATGTGTAAACACAGGGTGATATTTTCCCAAGGACAGAAAAAGTTAAAAATCATTAAAAAAACGTCTGATCATGGATTTTTTCACATTGTGTTACTTTAATGTAGTTATGGGACTTTTCAAGTAAGGTAATTTTTGGACTAGTCCGAGGGACATGTCTTGAAAAGTTGTGAAAAGTAGTCGACCTTGAAAAAAATTGATAGAAAGGTGTAAGATACACCTACTACTAGTAAGGGTAAGGTGAAAAGTTCTCGGCCTGACACAGAGATGGCGTTCTAATCAGCAAACATTTGTTTCCTGTCTGGGTGCACGTGTCATTAGTTCGTATGACAAGTTTCAACTTGTTCTCTCAAGTAGTTTGTTTACGCGAAATTTTGCAGTCTTACGTGTTTTTCGTTAAACTTGAATATCGTGAGGTCATAATTTTTTTCGTTTTGGATGGATTAACCCCTAAGGAAATTCATTCGAAGTTGACAAAAGTTAAAAAGTGGGCACGTCCCTCAAAGATGACTCACATGAAGGATCGCCAAAAACCGTCACCACACCAGACACCATCAAAAAAACTGCATGGTATCGTGTTGAACGTAGGATATCGGAAGAAAGGGTGCGAAACATCTTGGACAAATAATTAGGGATGCGAAAGCTCTGTGCAAGATAGATGCCGCATTTGCTGAATGCTAATCAAAAGCAATGTTTGGACCCATTCAATAAGGATTTGTGCTGCGATTTGTCACCATGGATGAGATATTGCTTCACCACTACACGTCAGAAACGAAGCAGCAGTCCAAGAAGTGGGTGAAAGCTGATGGCTCGTCGGAAAAGTTTTGACCAGCGTGTTTTGGGATGCGAAAAAGTTAGAACAATTACAGACGAATATTACTCCAACCTTCTTGATCAGCTGGATGCCAAAATCCTCGAGAAGAAGAAAAAATAATCTTTCTCCAGGACAACACACCTGCATAGAAGGGTGCGTTGGCGATGGAAAAACTGCTGCATTTGGGGTACTATTTGCTCGGCCATCCCCCTATTCTCCTGATTCGGCACCCTCAGACTCTTATCTGTTCCCAAACTTCAAGAAAAAATTTGTTTAATATTTTCACAGCCTTCCAGACTCTCACTACCGAAAGGAATTCTGATGTAGGAGAAACGCTGAACCAAGTGTGTTTAAGTTAAGGGAGATTATGTAAAAAAATAAAATTAATTTTTAACTGAAAATCTCACTCTTTAATTGTCAGGCCGAAAACTTTTCACCTCGCCCTCGTATTTCGCTTCCGTTTCTTTAAGTCTTTTGACCTTTCTCCCAGAAATTAGTGTTTGATATCCCCTGAGCATAGAAGACACACAGTTAAATTTTTCTCCATCCTGGATGAATTTTCAAAAACACTTTGAGAACAATATTAGTATTTTCGTTTTTTTAGGCATATCGTTTTTTAAAATACTTTCAAACTTTTTTTTTTTTTTAATAACATGAAACGAAAATTCGAAAACACCGTTAAAACATAGAAATTAGTCCTTTGTCGTTTCTTCTTTTTGTACTATATTTTGCCTTTGTAAGCGATTCAGCCAAATTTTTTAATTTTTTACTTTTCACTTTAGAAAAGTGTTTGAATAAGTGAACTTTTCAGACTAGCGACCCATCACTACTCTGACGTATAATATAAAAAAGAAAAGCCCCAATTTATGAGGAACCCCACGTGAGCTTAATCTGTCAATTAAAAAAGAAAATTCCAACTTTAACGCTGTATTTTCTGTCAATACATTATAACTCAATTATTATTTTTCCGTTTAAAAAGCTAATATAAAATTTGTTAATAATAATTTATTGCACACATAAATTGGGGCCGTCTGGACAATAAAGTTTCATTGTGGCAGTGCATTGTCGACTTCCTTAATAAAATTCTCATCAGGCGGTGTCAATGGCCGTATTTAATTTAATAAATATAACATTTAAAGTACATTAATCACAAGTTGGTTCCATGTCTTTCTCCTAGTTGCATTATAATAATAAGTACTTTATTGTCGCTTTAGATCTAATATTCTCAAGCTGCCTAGTTAGGGTTTCTAAGTTGAATTGATGGATTGAGTCCATTTAAAATCAAAATCAAACATTAATAAGTGTTCCTTTTTGACAAATTATGAACGGAACACTAAATAAATAAAAATTAACATCACATATCCTGTCTTCTACTCATTTGATTCTACTATGCTGGTTCTAGTTAATATCTTGCTCTCTGCTGTATTTTTTCAAATAGTGCAATTACAACACAGGTATGTATCACTAAAAATGCTAAAATTTCTGATTTGGTTGATGTTCAGCAAGGAGTATCTCAAGAATATACTGGGTCCACTTATTTATTACTGTATACCGTTTACATTCATAATTATTTAACACACAAATATACTATTCTTTAAAAAGGTATTCAAGATTGACACAAGCGGTCCTTAACATTAATTCTGATAATAATCATTAATAATTATGTTATACATATCTCAAAAGTGGTCAGCAAAGTAAAGAATACAATCTATCAATACTAAAAAATTTAATGGTCTTAGATAAATACAGGGACGACTAGTTTCGGCCTCACCGGGCCATCTTCTAGCCTTTAATACAAAAATCTTAACGGAACTAGGGAGTTGAAAATTGATAAATAAATTGAATAGTAATATCAGAGACAACCCAGCGAGACGTGTAACTCAATGTATTTTTTTTTGTTCGGTAAAAGTTGTTTGGGCGATTGTAACCACTACCAGTCTATGATGGCGCCACTAGTAAATAGCGTGAAAATTTAAAAATGCTTTAGGGCGGGAAATTCAAACATGGATTCAGAAATTGTTTTTTCTATACAAATTTACAGGAGAAACAAAAACTATTGTTTCACTGTATATTAAAAAATATAAAAGCTTCCAATAACATCAAATTTTTTATCATATAAATAATCATTTTAATAAAGGAAGTTTTAATCAGTTTAATATAAGCAGTGAACATAGTTTTTATTACTCTTGTAAATTTCGCTAAAAAAACTTGATTATTAAATATTTAAACTTGGAAAAATAATACACCAAACTCTTTTTCTATAAATTATATTTTTGTAAGGTACAGAAAAACAAACTACAATTGCTACGTTTAGAAAGTACCTCGTATCATTCTGTGACAAATTACAAAGAAAGTCACAGTTGTTATATATTCATAATATATTTAAAAAATAATGAAACAAATATTTTATAAAGTACTAGCTGACCCGATCCCGCTTCGCTGGAATTTCTCAAACCTCAATTTAAAAGTGAATAACAGTTTTCGTTACTCGTGAGAAACTTTTTCATGCGATACCTGAAAAAAAATTATCAATTTCATTTTTATTAGTTTAATTTTTATTTTTTGTTTATTTTTACAATATCCCCCATTTCCCCCTCCTTAATTTGTGAAAATCCAAAAACCTTGAAGTACGTCATTATTTACTTACTACAATTCCAGTTTTCAAGTTCCTACTTTTAAAAAACCGAAAGTCTTATTCAAACTTTCACCTCCCGTTTCTGCCTTACTGTGAAAAATCTAAATACCCTGAAACATGTCTATTTATTTATGATGAGTACCTACAATTCCAATTTTCAAGTTCCTACCTTTAAAAAATCGATACCCCCATACAAACTTTGACCCCCACACCTTTCCCCTATTTCTCCATTTTTCTTCTTTCCCCATTTCCCCTCTTTTCCCCATTTTCCGTCTTTCTCCCATTTCCCCTCTCAAAATATGAAACCTGAAACACACCATTATTTATTTGTGATGAGCTGCTATAATACCAATTTTCAAGTTCCTTCCTATAAAAAATCGATACTTCCATGCAAACCTTCAACCCCCGTTTTCCCAATAATTGAGATAAAAACTATTATTTCTTTTAAGTTGGACCAAATTACAGATAGTTACGCAGTTTGATCAAAATCCGTTCAGTAGTTTCGGAGTTTATCGCGAACATACATCGTGACACGAAATTTTTATATAAAAAAAAAACATTTAATTTATAATAATAAATACTGAATAAAAACTATTCTATCTTTTAAGTCGGACCATATTATAAATGGTTACAAAATTTTATGAAAATCCGTTCTGTAGTTTCGAAGTTTATCGCGAACATACATCGTGACACGAAATTTTTATGTACATAAAGATAGAGTATATCGATACCTTTTTGCCAACCTATCATAAGTGCAATTTGAACAAATGTCGCTTACGTTAGTCTGGCAAAAAGGTATCGATATGTTATGACTGTTTATTTTAATAGAAACCATGGAAACGAAACAAACACACACATACACTCACACAAATGTATAAGGCCCGACTCGAGTAAGTTCCCATCCTGTAAACTGGATCGAAATCTGCTAGACCCATTCCGTATACCCTCCTGCTAACTCCTCTTAGGGTCATCAAGATCAATAGATTTATATGCCATGCCTTCTAAAAGGGAATGAAGGATGACATACTATCATCATTTAAACAGGACGTTGCTGAAGGCTTACCCCTGTTATGTCTTCTGTTGTGTCCCCAGACATGTAAAAGTTTTTCTAGTCTCCTAATTTGGTGACTAGGTGGACCTTCTCTAACTAGTCGTCTAATCTATTCGATCTGCTCTGCAGCAGGAGGTACTTTTCAAACATAGCAAATAATAATATTAATAATAAACACTATTTAAAGATTTTTTTTATTTATTTATTTATTTTTATTTTTATTTTTATTTTTATTTTTATTTTTATTTTTATTTTTATTTTTATTTTTATTTTTATTTTTATTTTTATTTTTATTTTTATTTTTATTTTTATTTTTATTTTTATTTTTATTTTTATTTTTATTTTTATTTTTATTTTTATTTTTATTTTTATTTTTATTTTTATTTTTATTTTTATTTTTATTTTTATTTTTATTTTTATTTTTATTTTTATTTTTATTTTTATTTTTATTTTTATTTTTATTTTTATTTTTATTTTTATTTATTTATTTATTTTATTTATGGCCTAGGTGTATTTACCTAATATGCTAGTCTCAATTTTGTGTTTGAATTCTTAATCATGTGTGTTCTGTGTAGGCTTTGTTACTGTTTCCCAGCGCCACTTCAGGAACAGCACTGTTAATTAGAACCCCACAGTGAATGGTTGAGTAGGGAATCCTACCTATGCATTAGAATTAATATTTAATTTTTTTTTAATTAAATAAAAATTCCTGCCACCGGTGGGATTCGATCCTGAGACCTATGAATACATTTTTGTAATTTTTTGTTGTCCCTTGCCAGGGTATACCTATTTTCCATTCTTCCTTAATTGAGTCGGTCATTTTGAAAAGGGGTCACATCCACTTTTTAAAATTTTACAGAAGAGATAAAAAACCTTTAATCTTTAATACTATTTAAAAATAATTTTTTGTAAGGTGTTGTTTGTTTTAAACATGAACTTTTATGACCATGAATTATTAAAAAATCATGATTTGTATTTTAAAAGGGGTTAAAAATTGACATTTTTTGAAAAAGAGATGACCCGTTTTCAAAATGAACAAGTATTTAAAATCAAAATAAAATTTAAATATTTTTTATTTTAAACAACAAAGTGATATAAAGTACATTTTAATACAAAAAACAACATTTTCTTTAATTTTCCTCCGTTTCTTCAGCGGTGGTAGTGGGCCATTCGCAGACAGTAGTGTAAAATTCCTTGTATTTTTCTGGAATATATTGTTGAAGCTTCTTTATATCCTCAATTTTATTAACATTTATCTGAATGTTGCCTGGATAGGCAGAGAAATTCTGAGGAATGCTTCGTTGTAGAGTTTTTAAAAGAAGAAAACGTTCCTCAACAAAGCTGCCAATGTATGGTTTGGCAAAGACGACACCCAAATTTTTCGAGTTAAAATTGAATTCGTAGAAGGAGTTGATAGTGAAATTAACCTTGTCTTCTTTTGGAACTTGTTTGCCAAGACTTCTTCTTCTTAAAGAAATCCGGCCACCATTGTTTAAAACCAGCTACATCTACGTGAGTAACATGTCCAACGTCGAATTTATTGCTTCTAGATGAAGAAACTATTAGGTCTTCATATTTTCATACAGAGAAAATACGGTCGGGGCGACGAATTTTTCTTTTTACTTTGCCAAAATCCCTGTTACAATCATTAAATGAGCCACCTCGTTGCGAAAAGTAAATAGTAATTTTCTGGAATGTGTTTTTCATCACCAGAGCCAAAAGAAATCGTATCATGGTGTTGTTCCGATTCTGACAGGACATCCGTCACAAAATAGATGCAGTTATTCAACATTTTCTAAAATTTTATTGTTAATGTCGTCATTTAAAAAAGAGCAAACTGTTTATCTTTGGATTTAAAATTGTTTATTCTATATCATATGATCCATCATATCGTTAGATACTGAGAGGAAACATTTACGAGGGCAGCTGAAATAAAACAATGTAATTCACAGTTTCAGTCAATTTAATCAATTATCATTAAAGCTTTCATTCCACTATCATTTACAGCAGTCTGACTTGCCCAAAATACTAAACTTAAAATTTTTAAAATACCCAAATTGCTTAACTATGTAAATATAATAATATTAAAGTTATAACAAATATTATTTTAACTAATAACAAGTTAATAATAATACAGTAATTTGGTGCCCGGTTGCGATGTTTAACATAGCCAGACCTTGCTGCCCCTAGTGGAAAGAGGAGTATGACCTTTTATGATAAAATTCTAGTATTTTAACTCACCGGCATAAGTCTCCGGTTTTTCGTGGACGTATAAGTTTAGTCACACGATTAAAATGTTCTTTTCCAGTAACTTTTGCGTTTTTAATCGAAATTTGTATTTTTAACACCTCTCTTCCGTTTGAGAAGAAGAGAGATTGTCTCACTCCTTTCACTACTAGATGGCATTTTGTCACGCGACACGTAAATAGTCTCTAAACACGTCTAAACGATTACTGGATAGATTGCATCATCCGATCCGCGAACCGCAAAATATCCATAATACCTAATAAAACGGTGGTGGGGGACAAAGCACGATTCATTTTGAGATGGGGTTATCTCCTAGAGATAACCCGTTTTCAAAATGATCTGATTTTTGTGTGTTGTGAATGGCCGGTAAGAATTTTGAAAGATGACCCGTTTTCATCTTGAATTGATGCTTCTAGGCATGCTGAATATAAAATCGCCAAAAAGTGAAAATGTTAAAAAAGTGGATGTGACCCCTTTTCAAAATAACCGATTCAATTATAAATTACCTTACTATGTTTGAATGAATATAACATTTTATCCATGAAAAATCTAATTTCGAATTTAACTCTTTTTCAATTTCATTTGAAACAATAGATGTATTACAATTTATTATCAAGGAAATCTTCTAATATAGTTATAGCAGATCCTACTTAAACTACTGATTGTTCTGCAGGATAAATTAAGTTTTCTTGAGATTGATCTCCTCTAACATCCAAAAGCGACCTGATTCCCCAAATTAATTTTCCAATGCATCCTGATTTAAAATTCTGCCCTTTTGTTATTGAAGTTTTTTTTTCTTCGTTTAAATGACTCTACAATCTTCTAATTGGCTGTTAGAGGTAGGTGTATGTAAGAAATAGCCAATCTCTAATCATTTCAAAAGTCCTTTTCCAATACTACATGTGCAGAGACTTTTTACTCAGCATACATTTTACTTCTTTTCTAGTAGGTGGGAACTTTGTGCTGTCATTAAAGCTGTCGAGACATTCATCTATCTACTTAATGAACAAAAGTAGCTGTAACGGATCTCTGTTCCAATTCACCTAAAATAATTATAGCCATTTTGTAATATATTATTAAACACACACATTATACAGTGGTTTTCTTAATAAATTGGAAATTACTTACCTCTAGAAAGAAACGTGTACAAAAACGCGAGTTTGGTTCCACAAATTGCTTCCTGCAATAAATAATATGCGAAAATAAACATCCCCCCAAAGAAAATTAATTAAACAACAAAATCAGACTAAAAGAAATAAACGGGGCCCAAATTAAATTAACTTTAATAAAATGCACACGTTCATAACAACATTCATAACATTGTCAGTTCTAATCTATACGTCGTCGTCAAAAAACCAGCAACATCAGCGACCTCTAGGATTGGTGTTAGTTTTATTGGAGAGAGATAAATATATGTAAAGATCAATGTAAAAGAGAAAGTAAGTCATATGTAATTTAAATGGACCACCGAACAAATTTTCCTGTTAAGTTACACGTCTCTGGTAATATGGATCAATATGATAATAACGTTGATGTATTAAATAAATATGTGTAATTTTTTTTAACAATAATTTTCAGCTTCCTATTTGCATTAAGATTTTTATATTATAGGCCTGAAGATGGTACAATGAGGTCGAAACTAGTCGCACCTGTTTTTATCTGAAAAAATTAAATTTGTGCGGTATTGATTTTGAGATTTTATTCTATAAATGTTAAGGCTCAAATTTTCACTAGTAATACCACTAGAGGTCAAAAAATTTCCTGATATTAATTTGACCTCGCGTGGTATTCGGTAAGAAAATTCCACGCCGAATTATGGTTGAAAATTAAATATTTTTAAAATTTATTTTTCGTTTCTCAACAATGCAAATTATTTTCTCCAAGTCACCAGTGAAACATAAAAGGTGTTGTCGCCTTGATTGTTGAGTTGTCATGGTAACTAAGTGAGACCCTAACCTCGAATATAATTTTAGTTTTGAAGTTGTCAACCGGCCCGACGTAAAAAAATGTTTCGCTGCAATTATTTAGGCCTTCAAATTGCTTATTTCTACTCATTGTAGTTGCATGGGAATACCATTTGAAAATAGAAAATAGTATATTCTTTAATTTTACGTAAGTTTTGAATAACTACAAGTGGTAGAAAATTGTTTTTCTGCGTTTTTATTAACATGCGTTATGAGCGCTTTAAAATGGTATGAAATTCATAACCAGCGTCAGCAAGCATCAATCGTAGGAGGCTGTGATCATTGTATTTTGACAGTCCAAAACATTAAATAACTCGCGTTTTGTTGCGATAAAGAATATTGCACAGCAAGTAAAACCAACAAAATTACCTATTTGTTTAAAAATGAATCGATTTGAAAATCATACGCTATGCAAAATATGCGTGAAATTGTCTGATGTAATGATCAATCATTGCACCATGACTTACTTACTCGGATTAATAGAGGATTGTGGCTCCAACTTGAAAAACGAAAATTTGTTCCGAATTGTCCACGAATATTTGCACCTAAACTACGCAAAATTCAAAGTGCTGAATGGGAAAAAGGTGAATAAATTAGTGTCTAAATATTATATATATTTTATTAGACATAGACACATAATTCAAAGCATCAAAAGTCCTGCATTTTCGCCATTAAGAAGAAAAGAAGTGGCCGAAGAATATAGAAAACACCTTAGCATTGTAACTAAAATGTATCAAAACTAAACCTATTATATGAACAAATAAAAACCAGTCTGTCAAAAATGGTCTGTTATTGTAAACGTCAAAAAATTTCCAGTATAATTCGCTGTTGGGTACCCCACGAGAAAAAAATTTCCACTAAAATACCTCCGTTGCCATGGTGATCTGTCAAAAACACGTATTTTGATTGGTTCAAAATTACAGGTGTGGAATTTTCAATGTAATGTTTCCCAGAAAACTTTTGTTTTTCCTCTAAGATCGAACATTTTTGGACTTAATTATAAACTAAATTACGATTTGTACATATTGGAATTGAATATTGATAGGAAGAAATGTGACCGATTCAGAAAACTAGTTAACTCTCATCAGTTATTTTTAATAGAAAATTCGTATTTTTTAGACTAAAATACAAGACAGTGTGAACAAATCCATCATCAGACGTTTTTTATCTGTCTTTTAGAAAAACGTCTTAACTGAAAAAGAGAATTTTCTTCCAATTTTTGCAAAACTACCTTTCACATGGACAAAAATATTTTTCGCGGTATGAAACTTTCTGCTACTATGAAAACTAGTTTTTCGCAGGTATCGCAAAAAAACCCTAAAATATTTTTGATAGAAAATTCGCATTTTTCAGACTAAAATACATAAAATATTGTGAAAAATCTGTGATCAAACTTTTTATGATTTTTTCTTTTTTCTACATGTCCACCGCTAGAAACATAAGTATGGGTTATTATCTAAAAAACGAGCGAAAATTTAATTTTATTATTTATAACAGTCTAACAAACTGGATTTACAAGTTAAATTAGTGTCAAAATATTTTCATATTATTTTAGTTTCTAGAAAACTACGTAGGTACTTTTTTCTTGCTACATTTGGGAGAGTAGTACATAAATCTATTAATCAATCGTTAGCAAATCGACCAACTAGGTTAAAAAATAATCAATATAAATAATTCGTGAAGAAATTTATTATTAAAATTGTGACAGTATTAAAAACCAACAGAAATTGGAATTACGATATTTTCAAATGTTAGTATTTTTATAAACATCATTTTCTAGAATTTGAATCGCAATTTTCAAAATAGTTATTTGAATGTAGGTATACCACCTTTTTTTTCATCCATTCTAGCTAGAGCCACCTCAATATTTTTTTTTTATCTCGCATTGAAAATATTCCTAATCATCAATATTTAAATACCTAACGTCGATATGTCTTTTAGACTACATGCATTTAACCGTTTACTAGTCTATTAAGTGGTCGTTTCATTTTTAAAAAATTTAGTAGTTCACATCTGGTTCTTAAAAAAATTCTATGTTTGCTCATTTTGCACATGTTAATAGTATGTGCTAGAGGCTGTACTTTGTATACTATTAAAAGATAATAAAGAGCTTAAAATTAACATAGACACGTAAGCGAGTCAATTTTTTACACGCAGATAAACAAATGAAATATAAATAACTAACGGGCGCCGTTTAACATATGCTTTGTTTGAAGCCAGTATCTACGAACTTTTGACAGTTTTGGTCTCCATGGGCTTACCAAATAGTTTTTTTTTTATCAGAATCCAAAGGATTCTTTTGTAAATATTTTGTCAAGGACATATTTAAAGAAAAATGCATATAAAACAAAGGTTGAAGTGACGTGGCCTTAAAGCCTTGACTAGTGGCAATAATTTCATTCAGATAATATATTTACATTTAAATAAAACGCTAAAATAAATTAACTGTAGCTTTATTAGTATAAAATTGTAACAACGTCCCCAACTCTCAGTGATTTGTTATCGATTCAGGTTTTATTTTTGTTTTAATAAACTAAAAATTTTTTATCCTAAATAACAATTTTATAGATGAGAAATACATTTTTTACACATTTTTAATGTCATTTATAGAAATAAAATTGATATTTTTGTGTCAAAGGCTATATAATAGAGTTGATCTTTTTCAGCCAAATCAGAAATTTACGGCAGAGGCCAAGTAACTTATGATGAGTAATATTACAATAGATAGACAGATAATTTATTTCATGTAGACAATTTTACAGAATAAACATATATTTTTAAAAACTTTTTGAGCTTATTCTTAAATAAAATATCTGTTTTGCAATTTTTTATGAAGTCCGGAAGTTTATTTTATAAAATGGGTCCTATACATTTAGGAAAACTTTTAGTTAAATGTAATCTACTAACTGGCATATGACTAGTTCCAAAATTGTGAAATCTATATTTTGCTTAAATTTATTTAAGTTCTTAAAAACATATAAACAAATTTCTAGAACATATAATGAAGATAGTTGCAAAATACCATATTCTACAAATATTGGTCGACAAGAATCATATTTAGGAAATTTACCTATTATTCTAAGGATCTTCTTTTAAAGAATAAAAACATCACTCGAATCAGTTAACTTCTCTTACATTTCTAAACTAGTAAGACAATATTAGTAATTCCAGAAATTTGACGATAGCATCTAGCTAGTTATTTCCTAAATTGTATGCACAATGTCTGAGAAACCTCCTCTATACATCTAAATCACATAAATTTCTTTTGCTTACTAGCAAAACACTAAGTTAGATTTGGTAAAAGATCCATTAAGTCACTTAATGCTATTATGAATATGATAAAAATTTAAAAATAAGGATTTTACCAGTTTATAGAGTGGAAGAAATGCAGTCAACTGATCTAAATAAGTCAAAAATAAAAAAAAATTGACTTAGTGTGTTTTGCTTGTAAACCAACGATTTGTCTAGGTACAACTTGTGTGTAATAAGAATTTTTTAAATACACACATCGCCAAAATTCTTGGACTCCCTCGTGAATATTAAAACAATTTTAGGTACCAATGTTTAAAAAGTGGTTCATATCGATTTTGCGTGTTCAAGTGATTGTTGAATTTTTCTTGGCAACTATACCTGGCAATAGAATTTCAGTGTTCAATAGAGCAAGAATAGTGGCTTTGCATGATGAGGGTCTGCCGATTCATCGAATCGCAGATAGCCTAGAGATTCCCCGCGCTTCAGTTATCCGAATAGTGCGTTTGTACCAGGAAACTAACAGCGTTGACTGGAGACGTGGGACTGGGCGTCCAAGGGTAACTAATCAAAGAGAAAATCGGTATGTAGCAGGTTATGTACGTCGGAATCGAACCGTAACAGTCTCAGCTGTCCTCATTTTAGAAGAACGTATGGTCGATTCATGTCCAGTACCACAATACAAGGCGGAGACTTGCTGGAGCCAATTTACGATCTAGGAGATCATTAAGAGTACCCAGGTTACTTCCCAGACATATAGCTGCTCGTCTACAGTGGGCACAGGAACATAGAGACTGACTTTTAGCTCAGTGGCAAAATGTTCTTTTTTCGGACGAAAGCAGATATTGTTTAATCAGTGATAGTCGGCGACACAGTGTTTGGAAAGGGCTAGGGCGACCAGAAAGACTATCTTTTGCCAGAGAAGTCGTTCCATACCAAGGAGGAACAGTAATGTTTTGGGGAGGTATCAAAAATGGTAATTATAAATAAAAAAAAGGATAGAAAATAAAACCTTTTACTTTGCTGAATTAACCAGGGGAGCGTGTTTTGCTGTTCGCACTTCAAGTTTTGACATATAAGGCTAAGATTTTCGGACGTAGATAAGTCAAACATTAAAATATGGACCTAAATATTAAAATATCAGCAAATGTATGCTGTTTATCATGTTTTTGATATTCTGAAATTAGCCTCAATATATTCTAATAAATATAATGTCAAAATGACATTCAAATCCTAACCTTAGATATTTGGACCAATCAGCATTTACGATTTATAATTATGACAGCTTACAACAAAAATTAAAATCATTTATGAATAGCAAAATCGTCTAGCATTAGAGAATACCATAATGTGTCGTTTTGGTGATTGAGCTATGTTGAGAAGTGCGCTTGGCGCTTTCATTGCTATGTGTTTTCGGCTGAAAATTAAAGAATAACCACCCCCTCTGACTTGTTCTAGATTAACAAACTTCTCAGTCATAAACTTTCAACATATTTTTAATGTTTTTGGAATTTTAGATCTTTCAATAATCTTCAAAATGATATGTGCCATAAATAATTTCTACAAAGGGGTATTTTTAAATTTACCTATTATTTTTAGCATAACTTTTTTCTCTGAATTTAACTCTTTTAAAGGTGTCTTCTTTATAAATTGAATAACCTATTCTATAGCTTCTGGAGCAATGCAGGTGGATTAACTTTAATTTTCTGATCCAGTATGAGAAAATTATAAATCTCTTCTAGACTGTCTTTCACTACATTCAGTAGGAAGAAAATTTACCCTAAAAAGAATTATAAAATATTTACAATATAATCATTCTATAAGTATAATTCATTTCATTGATATTTTTCAGAAGATACAAGAAACTCTTTGTAGTTTAGTTTATATTTTCATAAAATTTTTTCTTTCCAGGAAACACTAAAATTTATTTTACTTTGTAAAGGAGAATATACAATATAGCATTAATTTTTAAACTAAGTTTAAAATGTATGAATAATTTGTAGGTATTGTATTGCATATTATTATGACTTACTTGAAGACGGATCAAGTTGAGAATTGAATAAAATAGGAATTGCTTCCAGTTTTAAATTCGTCTTTCCCGGCAGAATTCATAATCATAAAAAATTAAAATTTAAAAAATGTTTCCAATATATTTTAGTGTTTTTGTTAATTTTATCAACTTCAACCGTTCCTAATTCTAGGTTTTAAATACAAATTTCCATTACTTCAAAATTTATAGGAAATCTGCGTAAAAAATTACTAATAATATTCTACAATATACGTGGACCGCTCATGTTTTTATTTACTTACTTTTGAAACGATATGGAACTTCTCCAAATGTATATTTTAGGGCTAACAAACATTGAACAGTAATTTTTAGACTAACAAAATTCGTTAAAAAAACATTCTAGAAACTATAAAAACTTTAAAAATATGCCCTGGAAATATAAAATGGTACAAAATGTACAAACAAAACATAGTTCCCTAGTGCTTGTCGACAGTTGTGAGAAAATTTTGGCGCTGCCATTTAAAATAGACGAATCACATCAAAGACCAAGGAAAAAGAGAAATTAATATAAAAAACGGTTCATACTGGCTTCAAAAAAATCCAGACCTTTAGTTATCCATCATTCATTTGTTTATCTGAGGTTAACAACATTCTTAACATTCATTGTGACGGTTTTGACATTCACTTTGACGTTTTTGACATTCGGTATGTTTTTGACAAAAATCTATTTCAGACGAAGATATTGTACGCGAGATATGCGTATCCAAGATACAGAATCGCGGTCGAAAACTGCTGTATCGTATTCACGCATTTCTTCAATCGGTACTAAATTAGCCGCAGTGCCGTGCATAGATTTTTAAATTATGGATCTAGAAGAGTGTATTATACTGTGGTATATGTATTAAGAAAAAAGGAATCAGTGTGTCCTGTATCCCATAAATAAGGATTAGGGCTAGGCGATTATCAAAATAAATATTCTATTATAGATTATTTGAAATAATCAGTAGAAAATATCGATTAATCGAAAATAATCTATTTTTCAAAAAAATAAATCAATTATTCTGCCCACCCCTACCTGGAATACCAAGATATAATAGAGGTTGCGTTCGCGGTAACAATTCAAAATTGACAATAATTTGGACATGCGCTCAATGTATGAACTAGTACTGAATCAATTCAGGATAGCACGAACTAAGCTATTAACCATACTTAATACAAACCCAAATTTAAAAACAGATTTAAAAAAAAGTTATGGAAATAAATTATGTTTAAATATTTTTATTTTAAAAGCAAGCTAGTATGATTAAGTCTTTCGTTTATAAATTGCTCCTAAAAAAATTAAATAAACAAAAACTTAACAAAATTTTGAAATTTTTTTTTTAGTTTAAAAGAAAATTTAGTTTTTCTGTATTTCCTTTAAAGTAAATTCGATTAAACACGATCATTAGAATATTTTAATTAATCGAAATCGAATTTAAAAATGATCGTTGAAAAATCGAAAGTTATCGATTAGTCGAAAATAATCTATTACTCGAAAATACTTGATTAATCGAAAATAATCGATTATCGATTAAAAAAAAAACAAAAATTAATCGATTATTTTGTTCACTCTTAATTAGGCTCCATCAAACTAATAAATTCTTCGATGTTAAAAACTTTATGCTCCATCACTATTTCATAGCGCTTACTAATAACAGCCTAGGCAGTTGAATTTATACTGAAAAATATCCTGCGTCTATAATATAATCTCCGTTGCAAAAGTATCCATGTCTGAAAACGTCCGTATATAGTAATAGTAATTTTGTATACGGAGCGGCATACGCATTCAACCTCCAGCGGCTGAAGGTGCCGGGATGCTATATGTATGTGTCAATCGTACCGTGTGGATAGGTCTATTTAAATGTATGTTTAGTCTGTATCTCAGATACGCGTATCATCTCGCATACAGTATTTTTGTGTGAAATAGCTCTTAGACGCGTACGATAATCAATGTGACTTTTGCGACGTTTTGATCTACGTTTTATCCTCTGTGTCTCTTGTAATCAAAATGAGGTCGTATATATTTACTTGTTTTGCTAAGCACATTAACATTTTTATAATTTTTAAGCTTGACGAGGTGTTAATATGACAAAATAAGGACTGCTTTTGGTATATTTAAATGAAATAATACAAAGTACGGTTTATAAATATGTCAGGTGTAAATGTTAATTATCATTTTTACCCATGTTGGGTAGAATGTGAATATTGCTTCAAAATTATGTCAAATTGTGCTATTAAAACTATCATGTCTAACAGATGATCTTGTAATGTATTTTTTAAACAATCAGTTACTGGGAAATTTGAAACGTGAATAATTTTTTACATAAAAAACGCAATTAAAATTTATTAAAACCATGAAAAGCAAATTTTAATCCTTATGTACCTAAAGACAAATATTTTTAAGATTAATGTCGTTTGGTTAAGATCACACTATACCTATATTGTGCTCCACTCTGTATTTCTTTCTCATTTAATCCTTGTAGCTTTTAAAGTCTCCGATCCACCCTATATAATTATTAATTCAACATTTTTGACACTAGCCACCTGACTATTAATCTTTTTTATTGTTTATTACCTGTTGCTATGTTACCATTATAGAAAACTAGATGTTCATTATGACTTAAATATTCCTGTTGACTACCTATTTAAATATACGAATACCTTCTAATATCCCTTGGCACAAGTGCATGTGAAAAATACAGAGAGCCAGCACTAGGGCAAGCAGGAGAGAAACAAAACCAGCGTTGCTATTTATACGACCTGATCCCGTTGTAACGTTTGCCAGGCCGTATAGGCTGGCATCACTGGTTTTGTTTCTTTGCTCTAGTGCTGGCTCCCTGTAGTTTTCTCAAGCATTTGTGCCGAGGGATATGAGAAGGTATTCGTTGACCGATACCGTATATTAACTTTGTGTATAAAATTATAATATAAAGATTATATTAAAAAAAAAAAGAAACTACATAATTATTATTTTTGCAAATTGATTGTAAAAAAATACACTTTTTATTATTAATTATATTTTTTATGGTTTGAACAATTATTGTAACTACGAAATTTTCTGTCAACTGATTACCTTTGTATCTTCGTCGTCATGGCAACTTTCATATATACTGTGTTTTAAACATTGAATTATTACATATCTTGTTAGAATATGAAGATAAACAGTAACGTACTAATTGGTTAAATCGTAGATGACAGATCAGATTTGATTTTTTTTTTCAAAATCCCCAGTCTGATTTGTTTAGAAAATATGAACATTTTTTTTTGTAATTGAAGTCATGCTAAGATAGTTTATAACGATTTATGGTGCATTTTTAATATTATTTTCGGTGTTTCTACTGAAGAGGTGCATTAAGGTGAGTACAGCACCCCCTTATAATTTTCGGACAAGCATATCTCAAAAAGTTATTTTTTTTTAAAGTTAAAATTTTTGGCAAAATAAATAAGGCAATAATATCTAGAACATGCTTATATTTTAAAGTTTTAATTATTTTTAGTTTCTAAGAAAAAAAATCAAAGGGCTTTAAATTTTGAAATATAATAAAAATAAATGCATTCCTCAATAGCAGTAATCTTAATATAATCCCCAAATTTAAGCTCTTAATCTCTTGTTAATGATTTTTTAAAATTCGCCGAAATTAGTGGCTAAAACGCCTCGTTAAGTGCTGCTTTCTGGTGTAACGCGACTGTAACTTTCGTATCGTACACTCTGAGTCATCATTCGTTTCTTTCAATGATTTACACCAGTTTACACTAGTTTAAACCAAAAAATAGCACTTAACGAGGCGTTTTAGCCACTAATTTTGGCGAATTTAAAAAAATCATTAATAAGAGATTAAGAGCTTAAATTTGGAGATTATATTAAGAATACTGCTATTGAGGAACGCATTTATTTTAATTATGATATTACAAAATTTAAAGCCCTTTGATTTTTTTTCTTGAAAACTAAAAATAATTAAAACTTAAAATATAAGCATATTCTAGATACTATTGCCTAATTTATTTGGCCAAAATTTTAACTTTTAAAAAAAATTACTTTTTGAGATATGCTTGTCCGAAAATTATAAGGGGGTGCTGTACTCACCTTAATAACACGTATATTATAATAATGCAAATAGTTATTAGGTAGAATATCCGATTTATTTATTTTCATAACTTTTAAAGGAGTGGTATATTAAAAGAGTTTTTTTAAAGTATTGTTTAAAATTGTACAAAAATAAAACAGATTTTTTGTCGTATTATAAGAGGGAACCATTAAGTTATTTTATATACATTTTGTACTGATCTTCCCCCTTTATTTATTGGTAGTGTACATTTTGTCAAATTAAATTGTATGAAAATAAATTTTAATTTATAAAACTATTGTTCTTTTTTTTCGACTACCTAAAACTGGATAATACTAAAAAAACACATTCAAAATAAATAAATTATATTTCAAATATACAACATATTTCGCGCCAGTAGGAATGACACTCTTAATCTAACAATCATAAATAACGCTATAGCTACAAAAATAAATAATAAATTGAGATCAATAAGCAGTTATTGAAACTCGCTTGCAATGTCAAGATCGCCGCAGACTGTTCTTGTAGCTCCTGCATCTTCGGACCAGTTCGAATTTTCTGTAACGCATGCAGTGCCATTGTGGTATCTGAGCCATCACCTCCAGCGCCTGGAACAATACGATATTTGGGGTAAGTTTAAGGAATTTTAGTTACAGGGGCAATGCTGTTTTTATTTCATAACTGTAGGTTTTAAGATTTTTTCTCACAGCGGCAATGCCGTTTTTGTGTGACAGACGTTTTTAGTTTTAAAAAAGTTTACAACAAAACTGAATTAAAAAAATCCTTAGCATTCGGGACACCCTGTACTCTCCGAATAAGTTAGTTAAGTTGTGTAAATACATGTTAAAATTTGAGAGACGGTAAATTTGTGGTTCCCACTCACACCAAAGACGATTTTCAGGTTTGTGAAACATTAAGGATACTTAGGCTAAACCACGTAGGTGATGGTTTTTAAGAACCATTTCATACCCGCATTTGATTAGGGTTTACAAATGTAAAAATATTTGGATCCCTTATCAAAGCCCTTTAATCATTAAGCCTATTTATCTAAAAATATTTAGTCCCAATAATCTTTAAGCCTACCTATGTAAAATTATTTGCTCCCTTTACCCCTTAAGTCTCATATAAAAATATTTGGGCTCTTTGTCCCGTAATCCTGTCCATGGAAAAATATTTGAGCCCTTTGCCTCTTAAGCCTGCATATGAAAACATATTTGGTCTCTTTAAGCATGCCATGTAAAAAAATATTTGGACCCTTTATCTTTTTGATTTTAATATCAAATTCAGATACGAGTTCCATTTTGGAGTTCGTTAAAGGTCGTACAAAAATAGTTACTTCATCATCCTGTATGTTATTGGAGTAAGATCCATATTGATCTAATATCTTCAAACTATTATTTTTACTTATCCTCTTTCACTAAAATAAATAACTACTCAAATAGTAGTATTACATTACGACTGTGACAAATCACTTTTACACAAGTGTTGTACGCACGACTATAAAATTATTTCATCGTAAAAATGTAAAACCGGGAAATCTGTCTATGGAGTTTCAATCAAGATGTGACTGGGCCTCCATTATGATAAAATGTACTTCAAATAAATAAACAACAAAGTATGTATTTTTTTAAGTTTCATATTGTTCAATAATAAAACTTTAAAAAAATGCTTTTATTGGGAGTTGAGCTTAGTTGCGAAATGGTTGAAATAGAAGGTTCAACGCTTAAACATCTGAGCCACGAAGGCTTATGTCAAGTGAATTAGCAAATATTTGACTGCTGATGTGGAAAGTAGATTCTTATTCATACTTACATGGGCGTAATAGTATATTACATACCGAGGTGAGAAGAGTTTCATTCCTGTCGTGAGATTAGTTAGATCATTGAGACGCGAAGCGTCGAGGTTAACTATGATCTCGAGACAGGAATGAAACTTCCTACCGAGGATTGTATACTATTTTATTTACAACCATCATATTTCGATCAAAGTTAATAAATATCTGTTTCGTTCTGAACATACCTAAAATATTACATTTAACGACAATTTACCAAGCGCGCGGTTTTCTCAGAATAATCAAGTAAATATATTGTTACTGTGATTACGGGGTAAACCATACTGTCACCAATATAAATAAATGTCAGATAAAGCCGGATATTAAATTCGCGAATAATAAATATCAATAAGTAGTTTGTTGTATTTTAGTTCATTGTTTTTTATTGTTTGCCATTAAATAGGTATTATAAAATTTGTCAAAAAATGTGTTATTTTTTTTTAAATATAAAAAATATTCATCTAGAATAGATGAAATGAGGGCGGGAAGTAGAGGTGTGTAATGTGACACTTCCCAACCTTCAATGACGTTAGTAATGACAACATTACATATATGGTTGTAAATAAAGTAATTTGTATTAAGTAGTCGTAGGAAAAATCTCTATGGACGTTCAAACATTTTGACATTTAAGCGTGACACCAATATAGAAAAAATATCTATAGTTTCACGGTTGACACGCATAATCATTCATATAGTCTGATTTCACTATATTGGAGTAAATAAAATAAGTTCCATTGGATTTTAAAACATTAATATTTAAAGTTTAAGTTGAACCGAAAATTATGAAAATAAATAGGGTTCTAAGTTAGAGGAAATTATTTAAGAAAATTAAAACCGCAAATCGATGGGAGCTTTCGTTCTAGAGTTATCGTATCGGCAAACATGCGCAGAGACGACCAGACGATTTTTTGTTTTCATTTTCTTAGAGTAATCGGAAACGTAGAAAAGAGTGTTAAAAAGTGAGGGTAAGAAATTGTTTTCGTTGCCACGAGTACAATACTGATGCCTCATAGGTAGAGGGGCAATTTTTTTTTTTCATTTTTTTAATCGTTTCGTTGTTTCTCATTAGATTAAAAACCCTGGCTAATCAAAAGACAATTTATTTATTTTTAGAAGTAAAAATGTTAATCGAGCCTATTCGAGAAAAAAAGGGCCAACCTGAAATGTATGTAGTACACACATCGATACGATATTAATTGGAGGAATTTATAACTTATAGTTCATTGGCTGAGATCCCTGTCGGTTTTAATACTTTTCAATATTAGGGGATACAGAAACTGATTTGTTTGGGTGTTAGCTCATATTAGCTCTTTCATGCAGAAAGTTAAAATTTATTTTTTAAAAGATTGAATTAACTTGACAAAATAATTATCATAATTCATACTTTATAGTGTGATGAAGTCACTAAATTTTATTTTCAATTAATTTTAAAAATGTATATTTCAATTGAAGACCTTGGCGTAATAAGGATACATACCACATTGTAAGTTTTGAGAAAATTGAGTTTTAAGTTTGTTTTAAATCTGTCAAATACAAAATAAAAAAAAATTATTTAAATATAAGTATTACTAAAAATATTGCTTCTAATCCTAAATAGAGGTAAAATAATTTGTATGTAGCCTAGTATCCTTAATAATAGATGTTTTGAGCTAAAACAGTCACTTTACGACAAATTGTGGCTTGAATCGTTTTTACACCAAGGGCTTCAATTAATTCCCGCCTGGGGACATGTAGAAGATCCCCCCGTATTTCTGTTTCCCAGGAATTACCGTTTTTCAACAATTGCGAGTACCCTCGTAGGTTATAATATTTCTATATTTGCCGAAATCCGAATGGGCATTTGTAGAGTCGATTTCGTATTAATTATCTACTTGTATTTGTCAAGGTACTAGTAGGACATTTTTTTATTTTTAAAATGTAAACAGTCGGCTGTAGTGGTGGTATCTCCCACTCTGGCTTACCGGTCTTCAAGCTTGCCCAGGGAAAAAGCATAAATTCGATTACAACTGATAATTGCTCTCTTGTATTACCGACGAGTGACGAACCCACTCAGTGACCGTATTATTGTTAGACTGCTGAACAACCCCGTTTATTTTTCTAAGGTAGGAAACCGCATATTATTTTTTATTTACAATTAGTTTGGGACACCTGTCCGACAAGTGAAAGAATTTTGATTCATGCCCAGCATTTTTCATTTCATCCCTTAGTGGGAAACCGTTGGAATTTTTTTTATTTGAGGTTGGATATAGGCTAGACTGTGAGTGCTCTCAATTTCGACGACTATATCCAATCTCTTTTAAGAAGCACCCAGTATTTTTCATGTAAGTTTCTTTTTCTTTTATTTATTCATTCAATTATATTTGAATCATTCCGTTTCCCGTCAACAACTAATTATTGAACGAAGCCCGACGTTTTCTATCATAATTAATTCACACACCGTTTTGATCGGCTTTGGCAAATCTCAAAATAATCTTTTCTGTAACCATCACCTTCGTTGTCCAAACACCGCGTAAATCATATCATTCTCGTTAGACGAAAATTGCCAGCGTCGATCGCTCGGAACTAAGATACAAGGGGGTTCCGAAAACTTTATTCAAATTTATACTGAACTTACAATGTAGATGGGTTAACTGTAATCATAGTAAACTTCATTTTTCTTTTATAGGGAGTGTCGTAACTACCCGTTATCTTTTATTTTTTTTTTAACTTCTCAGTTGGTCAACCGTTTAATTAAAAATTAATTACTCAGTTCTAATTAATTACCGTTTTTTTATTATTTTGACCAGAATATTTAATTTAATTTTGTGTATTTGGGAAATATACTTTCTATATACCGTATTGTACACAATTTCCGATTTAAATATTTTTCCCGTACTAGTAAAAGGTAATACGAACTTTAAAAACATTTATTTTCTTACATTTTATTACCGTCATATTTAATCAATTAAAAATAATTTATTTTTAAAATTAATTTTCCGTATACAGGGAGTTTCACAATTTCCAGACCGATTAGTCTCCTGTGCTATCGAACCGCAATTATTTCCCTATAGTTTTTTTTTTAGTTTTCAATTGTAATAATTTATTTTTAATAAATCTTCCGTATACAGGGAACCATAAATATTTAACCAATTTTCAATTGTAATAATTTATTTTTCATAAACTTTCCGTATACAAGGAACCATAATTATTTAACTGGCTTTCAATTGTAATAATTTATTTTTAATTATTTTTCTGTATATAGGGAACCGTAATTACTTTCCTGTAATCTCATTTAATTGTAATTATTCATTTTATTTAATTTTCCATTTACAGCCGTGCCAAAACCGTGCACTACCACCGATGTATTTTTTTCTGTAAATTTATATTTTATTATCTATTTCTGCGTTTCTCTTATTGCAGGTTCTTAACCGTTCTCTTTCAGGGTACCGTAGGGTACGAGGTGTAAAAGAGATAATTGTTTTATTTTTTATTTATTCTAGTTTAGTTACCTAATTAGCAGTGACCGCCTGGAAATATTTTTAACTCCACTGAGTTTACCTCGAGTACACTCTGGTGTACTACAGGGTCGCAGAGCAAACTGTGATACCAAAACTGGCGCCTGAGCAACCCCTATTCGGGAATCACCATCTTAGCGCCACACAGACTCCCTGATTCACTGTAGGTGAACTAGAAGCCTGTCACAATAGGGTATGGTCCGATATTAACTGACTACTAACCCCAATTAACCAGGATTTTTTGACAGTGGTTCCTAAAAAATACTAATTTCTTGGTTACTTTTGGACCACGGCCGAGATTTGCGTCATTTTAATATTAAATAATCTCGAATTTAAAAGAGCTAAAAACTAAAATTTTTATTGTAAAATAACTATATTTAATAATTTTTGTGACAGATTGACATTCGAATAGTAACCGTAAAAATATAGCGGTTAGTGAATTGACGTTCAAGTCACAATTTTCAGGTAACCGCGTCCCTAATTTAACCGATTTTTCACGAATGTCAATGTCAAACAGAGTTAGTTTTGGACCGAATAACCGATATTTCGGTTAATAACGGACCATACCCTAAATGCCTCAGTTTAATGCTTAATGACGTGTCAACCGCATCGAATACATGAATGTAATATTAGTAGGAGAGCCCACTGCAAATTTCGGCCGTCACCTGATAACGAAATGAAATATGCTCCAAAGTCATGTAACAACGTTGTACTGCAGGGGTCGGCATAAGTCTGGCCAAAGTTATCTGGAAATGCATGCTCGAAGATTTACGTGGGCAAATGGACAACGATCCAACACTCGCGAACATCCGTCAGGATGGAGCTTCGCCGCACTACGCGTTATGTGTGCGGGAGTTCCTTAATGATCATTTTGGAGAATGGATAGGCAGACGAGGAATCTTCGAGTGGCCCGCACGGTCCTGTGACCTGACACCCTGCGATTTCTTCATGTGGGGCCTTCTCAAGGACCGCGTTTTTGCAAGAGGACCACGCACCCTTCCCGAGCACCGAACTGCAATTGAAGAATTTGAAAATCTTCGCGGACACCTTAACATGCTTTGCCTAACCTGTCTCTCCGTTGCAAAACAATGCCTGTCAATGCATTGATCAAGATGGGCATCAATTTGAACACTTAAACTAATCCTTTTTCGAATCCCTTTTGTAATTTCTTCGAATAAATTTATTTTCACGCTGCATTTTTTTTATGCAAATTTGTTGCCTGACTTATGCCGACCCCTGTATACCAAACGGCACCTGCGCCAATCACTATCATGAGTTGCATAATGTTGAATATTTCCACACAAATCCTAACTGTTTTAAGGCTTTACCAGCAACGTAGTCGACATGCTGAGAAAAAGATAGATCAGATTGAAATATAACCCCAAGATCTTTTATACTGTCAACTTTAATAATACGATTTCTATGCAACTCATAAGTATGATTAATTAAGTTTATAGGCGTTTTCGAAAACTTAGTTGGATCAGAAAGATTATGTATGGATCCTATTGTTCGTTTACCTATGGTTACTAACTCTATCCGTGTTCGGAAACTAGTGATCGAGATCAATATTTTGTGATCCACTCTGCGAGTAGATTAGTAATAGATACATCCACATGCGCACCGCAGGATTTTATAAAGGCATAACGCAATTTTTTGGTGTCTAGTATATGCCAGTAGTAGCTTCGAAGTTTTTTCTACATTCTATTAGTAACAACTTATGTGCCTATATGCCCATATTGCAACTTTATTAGTCAGACTACAAATTTGTTTAATTAAAATGGTTCTTTATTAAACAGGGGTTTATAATATTGACAGTTACGCGGGAAAAGTCAAAGATTGACAGACGTAAATTAACAGGAATAATAATCCAACTCGTTTGTAAACTGTCGGCACTAAGTTCAGTGATCCACGTGATCCATCGGGTAAACCCAGTAATCTGGATTTGTTATCTGTAGTGGGATTTCGATAATTCATTTATTTTACCAAAACTGTCAAAGTCTACTCGGCCGTACTAAACTTATTTTCACAAATTACGGCTCATTTTCGATTTTTTACAAAGTATTTGCTTTCACTGAAACATGGTTTAAGGACAGCATTTATGACACTGAGCTTTTTGATTGTAATACTTATTAAAAGATTGAACGACTTACCTTAAGGAAGTTCGATCATAATCGTATTAACTTGTCCGTTTTCCAATATATAACACTTGGTAGTTTATTGTCGTTTAGTAAAGTGCCACAACGTTTAGAGAAAATTTTGAGTCTCCCCGGTATATCTGCAAATCCCAGTGCCTGCGATCCAATGATCGCTAATCATTATGTGAGTTGTTGAGGATCGCCATTAGGGGTGGAAGACAAATATACAAGGCTGAAAAGTGCAACTTTTGGCTGGGGAGGGTAAGTTATATATTGGAAAACGGACAAGTTCATATAATTATGATCGAACTTCCTTAAGGTAAGTCGTTCAATCTTTTAATTATATTTCACTTGTCCGTTTTCCAATATATAACACTTGGTAGTTGTTTAGAGAATTGGCGATCTGAAGATAGGTGGTACATAACACTAAGAGAGAAAAGGTAAGTAAGTGTTTTATTATTATTTTATTAGTACCAAATAATTTGTGTAATATATAAATGTTCAATATGTAATTATGTAATATATAAATGTAAATAATAAATATACTATTTTTTAAATCAATATATGTATATATGCGAATTAAAAATATTTCAAGAAACATTAGATATAAATGTACGTAAATAAATCTATTGTTTAACGCATATACGAAAATAAAGATAATATTTAAAGAAACAAAAAACATTTTAATATTGTACCAAATTTTTCCTATCTACGATTATTTCTTTGTAAGTGATAGCACCTCTTGTCCAAATATTGGCTCAATAGTTCGGTTATAGAATTTATTAAACGATTCAGATTTTTGGGTCCAACCTGCAGCTCTCCTGATTACTTCTATATCAACGCCCGAGCTAGCGGCTGCAGAAGTTAAGGCATGACGTGTGCTATGAGCCTTAAATTGATTGATGTCAATTCCGCTTTTTTGAAGTGTGGTTAGCCAACGGCTAATAGTTTGCGTAGAAGCTGGATGATGGGGCCGCTTGAATGTAAGAAATAAATATTTATTTTCCTCGTTTTCCCTGAACGTCTTTGTGACGTCTAGATAGTGCAGAAGAGTAGAAGAAACACAAAGCAGGATTTTCTTCGAAGAATGGAAACACCAACACAGGCTGGTGTCGATTTGGTGCTGATGTCTTTAGGATGCTAGTTATAACTATTTCAATTTTGTTCGCTTCATAGACATGTATGTCTTTTATTTGGATTTTAGATAATGTTTGAACCCTCTGTGCTGAGGTAAGGGCTATCAGCATACTCAGTTTTTGCGTAAGAGTTTCCAAAGTAAGTTGGTGAAGGGGATACATTTTTTCCAAGTATAAAAGTACCTGGTGTGGGTTCCAAGTATTTGAGTACTTAGGAAAAGTTGGTTTTATTTTAAATACTCCTTTCATGAACCTTTTTATAAGTTTTGCTTCTTCTTCATTAATGTTTATTACGATGGCTAAGGCTGCCCTATGTGTATTTAATGTGGAATAAGAAGATCCATGGTCTAGTTTAACTTGAAGAAACTTTAGAACAGACATTTGTGGAGGTGTGAATGGATCTATCATTTGAGTGTAAGTATATGTCCACCATTTGGAAAGAGATGTGTTATATTGTTTTTGTGTACTTTTGCTCAAAGATGCAATAAGTGTTGTCAAGGTTTCTTTCGGTACATTTTTTAATTGAAAAGCTTTCCTGATAATGTCGCGACTGCCAGGGTAAGCGTTTTGTGCAGTGGGTGAGGTTCTCTGAAAGGAGACAACAACAATGTTTTAGATGGACCATAAAAAAGAATATTCGAGATCGCAAGTTTTTTAAACAGAGGGTACCATGGCTGAGTAGGCCAAAAAGGTGCAACAACTATGCCTGTAGCCTTTTCTAGAATTATTTTATTTAAAATATTTTGCAAAATTGAAAACGGCGGAAAAGCATAAAAGAAGATATCTGTCCATGTGATTGTGAATGCGTCAATGTTAACTGAGTCTGGATCTCTATGCCACGAAATGAAGAGATCGCATTTTCTGTTAACATTAGACGGTGTGCCTAATTTCAAAACAATATCATTAAAAATCAACATATTTAAAGAAAATTCAGTGTCTTTTATTTGTATTCTAGATTCTTTATCTGCGACAACATTGTTTTTTGTGTTAATATATGACGCAAATATGTATATGTTTTTGTTCTCGCACCAATTCCAAATATTATAAGCTATAGAATTTAAATGTTTATATTTGATACTACCCATTCTATTGATAACTGAAATAGCCGTTGTGTTGTCTATCCTAAGGAGTATGCGGCAATTTTTCAATTTCTTTGCATAGCATTTGAGACCGAAAAGAGCGGCAAGAAGTTCTAGGTAATTTATATGAGAGGCTCTTTCTTCTGATGACCAGAACCCCCCTGTGCTTTCTTTATTTAATGCGGCTCCCCAACCCGTGGGAGACGCGTCAGTAAAAATTTCAATTGAATACCCTGTATTTTTAAAACTTTTTGTCGCTTTTGGGAGATTTTTAATCCACCATTCAAATTCACCACGTACCTCGGTAGAAACTTTTAAAATAGAGTTATAATCGCCATGATATTTTTTAAGTGTTTTGTATTTTAGAATTTCCAATTTTCTTGTATGTAGTAATCCATATGGGACTGCTGGACAAACCGAAATAAGTGTGCCTATGAGTTGTGCAAATTTTCGAACTGAGCAAGTGTTCTTGTTTGAAAATGTGTTTAACAAATTTATATTATTTTTAAAAAAAAATGGCACTCTGTGTCTGGAATTATTGAGCACTTGTTAGCATTAATGAATAAACCGAGATCATTTAATAAGTTTAATGCAATTTTGGTGTTTGACTTGCAAATCTCATATGTTTCACCGATAATTAAAATATCATCAAGGTATATTACTGATAGTATGTTCTTTAATCTTAAGGTTTGTACTACTGGTTTTAGAATTTTTGTAAAAACATAAGGTGCCATGTTTAATCCAAAGGGAAGACAACAAAATTCGTATGTGTATTTATCATACACGAATCTTAAATATTTTCTAAATGATTTTGCAATGGATACTAAAAAATATGCATCTTTTAAATCAATCGTTGTTATAAAACAATTTTTATATAATAGATTTTGTACTACCCTATAATCTTCCAATTTAAAATGTGGTGGACTAATATATTTATTTAACCTTCTTAAATTCAAAATAAATCTAAAAGAACCAGTTGGCTTTCTTCTTAAAAAATAAGTAGAAATATATTGCCCTCTTTTATAATTGCATTTTTTAATAGCACCTTTGTCTAACAATTCTGCTATTTCTTTATGAATATGTGTTCTTTCTGTTAATGACATTGGCAGATTTTTGGGGTAGGTTTTTTGTTTCGGAATTTTAACAAAAGGTATTTTGTAGCCGTTAATGATATTTAATACAGTTTTATTATTTGTAATTGCATTCCAGTTTGGTAAAAAACTCTTTAATCTTCCTGCCAAATGTCTTACCTCTACTTGTGACTCCTGTACTGGTATTTCCTGTCCTTCGCTTTCTCCTGCTTGTGTGTTCTTGATTGTTTCCTGGTGTACCTGTTCTGTATTTCTTTTTTCTTGTTTTTGTAGTTGGGACGCATGTAGTTTAAATGTTTTGAATGTGGTTGTTGTTGATAAGGTCTTAGTGTATAGCTGGTTTTCTCTATCTCCTTCGCAGCTTTGCATTTTTCTTGAAAATCCATGCCAAATAAATATTTATCCGGAAAAGTGATTTCTGCCACTTTTTTGGAGCTAGTAGAAAGCGCCGGCATGATTAAGAAGCATCTGTTTGCATTAATGCATTGGCTAGCATGAGCTATTAATTTTGCAGCATCTGAAATTGTTTTGGCCTCTTCATTGTCTGAATTGTTTTGACTAAGCCAACTACTCAGAACCTCGCCTAGTATACCCATACCCTTGCCAATAACATTTTGAATTTTTGACAAGTACATGTCAGTTCGTTTCTGGGTTTCTGATAAGAGAATTACGACCTCCGGATTAATATGTGAGGCTTGAAGAAAACTGCAGTTTTCCGGTGTTTTGTATTTTTCTAGTAATTCTTTTACTTCATCTTTTGGGATACCTTTAGCCATGTAGTGTGTCCATCTAGCAGCTATTTCCTCAATTAACGGTGGCCCAACAGAATTATTCAGGAGAGGATCAGAGCCCAACACTTCATTTATCACATTTGGTGCATCTGATGGCTGAGGCGGAGCTCTGCTCTTGACAGAATCTGATGATGAGGAAGTTGAGTCAGATTCAGCTGAAAATATTTTACTTTTTATTCATTATATTATATATTTATAACTATAATGCATTAACACCCTTGTATATTATCAGGGTGCATTTAATAACGTCCAAATTTTATATTTAATTTGTTTATAATTACTGATTTAAAATTAAGACAAAACCCCGTTTAAATATTTGTGAACGAACGCTCTTGTTTTTTGTTTTTACCAAAAAAGCGAGTATCGGCTAAACAAAAAACTCGTTAAAATAGTATTATTTCGATAAGCCGGCTAGTCTGACTCACAGAACTGCGTTTATATGGAAAAAACCCGCATAAGTCGGATATTTTTATCAAATTTTATTAATTCTCATAAGTAGAATTAAGTAGTTAGATTCTATTATTTTATTTTTCGGAAAAGGTCGCGTAACGCCCTATACCACATAAAGTGGCAGTCCAAGCGGTTTGTTTAAACAGTTTTCATAAAGTAAAACTGAGACGCATACCTTCCTTATAAGGCTAAAATGCTAAAAAAAAGGGTATATTGCTGGTACTTACATGAATTACTTGAACTATCACTTATCAAATCTAGTAACTTCTTAAATTTTTTCTTAACTATGTTTTTTTATGACTTCTTTCACTTCGGCATTCTCTTAGTTGTTAACACTTCGACACAACGAACAATAATTATTAGCGATCATTGGATCGCAGGCACTGGGATTTGCAGATATACCGGGGAGACTCAAAATTTTCTCTAAAAGTTGTGGCACTTTACTAAACGACAATAAACTACAAAGTGTTATATATTGGAAAACGGACAAGTGAAATAATCATACATTTCGTCAGGATAGAAATTTTGAAGCAACTGGTAAATCCAGGGGCGGGGAAAGTACTTTATTAATTGTAGGAGATTTCAATGTGCGAGAATACGTATCGGGCAACAATACACATAAAGCATCGTTATTATATAATTTTAGTAACTTCTTTAACCTGTCCCAATATAACAACGTACTCAACTGTGATAATGTGCTTCTAGATCTTGTTTTTGCTAGCACTGATTGTGTTGTATCACATGCTTGTGGTATAGTTGTTACCGAAGATTTATATCATTCCGCGCTTACAATTAAATTTCAATTACATTCCGAAACAGTTTCAAATGTTATTAGCTCAAATTCCAGTGAATTCAACTTTAGAAAAGCTAACTTCCCGCTCCTCTACAATGAACTACTTAACTTCGACTGGTCGTTCTTAGCGGACTTTACACACTCTAACACTGCACTAGACGCCTTCCATGATTGTATTAATAATATATTTCTTAAATATATCCCCCTAAAAAATTTCAAGCGCAAAAAAAATTACCCAACATGGTTCAACGGGCATTTAATTACCATGCTCAACAAAAAAACAAGGGCATGGAGAAATTTCAAAAAATCTGGTAATTCGGTCGACCATGACATTTTCAACCGGCTAAGAGCCGAATTTAAATACTTAAGTTCCCTCTTCACAAACAATACACGGATACGCTAGAAGATAACATTAAAACAAATCCACGCGCGTTTTGGTCTTATTACAACTCAAAAAGGTCTTCTTCGACCATTCCAGATACTATGATTTTAAACAAACATCTAGATAATTCCTCCGACATTGCTTCCTCTTTTGCTAGTTTCTTTTCAACATCATTCTCGGATCACACATCTCCTGACTATACTCCCAATGTCCCACTAGGGCTCCCATAAGACTACTTCTTATCTATTACTCAAGTATCCGAATGTGATATAATGCTAGCTGTCAGACAGCTAAAAGCGAATATGACAATGGGGACCGACAGAAGTCCTGCTTTTTTTATTAAGGACTGCATTTATGCACTATCGACTCCATTATGTCAAATATTTAATATTATTATTCGCACAAGCACATTCCCTAATAAATGGAAAGTTTCTAAAATTATTCCAATTTTTAAAAATGGAAATAGGGCATTAATCGAGTACTACCGACCCATAGCAGTCATATGTAATTTTAGTAAAATTTTTGAAATATGTATAAACCGAAAACTTTATGCTCATTTTGCAAATTACGTAATTCCTCAGCAACATGGTTTTGTCAGTGGTAGGTCGACAGTAACATCTATGACGATAACCAACCTAATCGAGGCGACACAAATTTTTAGTGAGGTATTAGAGGCAAATGGACAGGTGGACGTCATTTACACCGATTTTTCTAAGGCCTTTGATCGTATTAACCATAAAATTTTACTTAGAAAGCTGAATTCGGTGTCTATTTCGCATGACCTGCACGAATTATTTTCATCGTACTTATATGACAGGTGGCAATATGTTAAAGTAAAATCCTCTAAAACCGATTATTTTTCACAATACTCTGGAGTTCCACAAGGTTCCATTTTTGGACCGCTATTTTTTATTATTTTTATTAATGACATAGGTCAGCATCTAGACACTAAATTTCTATTATATTATTTAAAAATATAAATAATCTAAATGACTGCTTAGTATTACAAAATAACATTGAGCTGATTCAAAACTGATGTAATTCTAACTGTCTAGAACTAAACGCGCAAAAATGTAACGCGATGACATTTACACGTAAAAAAATTGGAATCCACTACGACTACGTAATTGGTTCTACGCGTTTAAACAGACCAAATTATATTAAGGACTTGGGAGTTACTTTTGACCCGAAGTTAAGTTTTGTTCCACACATGAACGACCTAGTTGCTTCTGCTTTTCGAATTCTTGGATTCATTCTCAGAAATATGAGTGATTTCAGAAGTATAGACACATGCAAAATGTTATTTAGTTCACTCGTTATATCCAAATTGGAGTACGCAAGCGCAGTGTGGTCCCCAATATATGATATTCATATTGAAAACCTAGAAAAGGTACAGAGACGATTCTTGAAAAGTCTCCATTTTAAAATTTACGATTATTACCCCCCTCGCGGATTTCCACAGGATCAGTTGCTTCAAAATTTTAATTGTGTAAATCTTCAAGATCGTCGAGTAATATGCATTCTATATTATTTTTGTTTAAACTCATGAACTACAAAATTAATTGTGCCGAACTTTATCGCAAATACGTTTACGGGTTCCTCGTATTACCTCGAGAGATCACCAAACTTTTTTATAAATAAACATTTAAACTTCAGTATCATTTAAATGTTTCACTACATCATTAATGTAAATACTACTAAATAACAATGGAGCCAAGTGTGATCCCTGAGGGACCCCTGAAATCGCTGCATATTCACTAGAAATGGCATTTTGAATTTTTACACAACAAACACGTTCTGTAAAATAAGATTAGCCAATTCAAAGCCTGTCCATAAATTTCTAGAGCATACAATTTACCTTCTACAGCAGTAGCAACATACTCGGTAAAGAGCATCAAATTGGTTGTAGTTAATCTGCCAACGTGAAAACCATATTGTTTGCTACTAATCATATTTGAAAGATTTCCACTTAGTTGGTCATTAACAATACTCTCGAAAATTTTAAGAATTGACGATAAACTGGTAATTAATCTGTAATTAGTAATAAGCGAAGGATCTCCAGACTTCAACAGAGGTTTAACAAATGATTTTTTTCACTTGGTGGGAAATATGCCTTCAGTCAGCGATTTCTTGAACAGAAAACATAATAAAGGTGTTGCCATAGCAAAGGCACACTGCTTCAAAAACTGATTTGTAATCTGATCTGGTCCGGGACTCTTCCCAATATCAAGTGAATTCAAACATCCTAACACATCAGTTATAGATATAGTAATATTATTAACATCAATAAAATCATTATCAACACATTTAAAATTATCAGTGTCATTTTGATCAAAGCTGTAAACTGAACAAAAATATTTAGCAAAAGCGTCTGAAATTGACTGATTTACAGTAAAAACTTTATCTTCTAATCTCATTGTACTCGGCATATCACAATTACGACGTTTACAGTTCACAAAATTCCAAAATGGTTTGGAACTAAAATTAATCAACATTTCAGTATTCTAAACATATGATTGATAACATTCTTTTGACAATAATTTACAGCGCGATCTTAAATTTTTTATTATCTTCCTAATACGACTTGAAACTTAGTATTTTCTTATTTTATTAGTTGGCCAATCTGGAGACAAATTTTACGTTATCCTACAAATTATTGTATTATTACAAAACGTATTAGTCGAGAGAGGTCACTTTGTTGGATCTAAGTGAGACATTTCGAAATTTTTGTATTTGTAACAGTTATTTTGTTAAATTGTGAGTTCTTGGACGTTCCACAACTTCAACATGAAGTAAACAACCCAGACTATCCTGATGAAACTAACTACGAATGTAGCGAGCCTGATGATCCGTCTTTTCCGGTGTAAATTTTTATTCAATACGTTAAGTCTTCTTTAATGTATTTTACTTATTTTGTTTTAATCCAAACTAACAGAACTACCAACAATTGGTAGTTTTATAGGAATAACCTAAATATATATTGTCTCCCGTAAATCTCAAAAATAAACTTTCGTGATTTAAACTTGTAAGTTATTTTGTCGTTTCCAAAATGTTCCTTATCCCGTAGGTGCTGCTCCAAAGAAGGTCTTATCCAGGAGCTGTTCCAAAAAAGGTCTTATCCAAACGTTAAATAAGTTGTTTTCTGATAAAGATAGCCAAATAATCTTTACTTCTTCCTAATCTATAATTTGAGATCTTTAAACAAAAAAATATTTTAAAATTCCAATTTTACTTACCTCACTCGAAACAGTTTATCCCGATTTTTGAGCAAAATGAAACATGGAGAAGACCTTTTTTGGAAGTCATAGACTTATTTTATTAATTGCACCAAAACTGTACAGTCGATTTTGAATGGAGTCTTCCTACAGTGTTTAAAAAAAGTTCCGAACGAAATTTTGTTTGTTTCCTTTTTGTTTTTTTAATTTATATCATCATTCAGGTACTTTAAATAAATGTAGGTAACTTTTATCTACTTACATTGTCAGGTTTTCCAACAGGTAAACAAAACAAACATTGTAAAGTCAAAACTAAACCAAACAGAACCAATGCGATGCTACACATCTTCATCTCGTTAAAAATCTAATTTGTTTTTCTTCACAGCAACTGACTATATTCACCGATTGCCAATTGTTTAACTACTAGCTGAGAGGAGATTCGTAAAATGCAGCTCTCTAATTGGAATAAGTGCTTTTATATACGCTTCCTGTGCAAGAAAAAATCAAAATAACCGCTTAAATAATAGAAACATTGAACTTACTTAACCTACTTTGGATTTGTTACGTGCATATTTTTGGCCTAGTTTTGTAATTGGAAAAGGTTTTGGTACTCCTCGTAGGGACCTTGAAGCAGGAGAAATAATAAAGGTTTTATTGGGAAAATTATCAATGTGGAAAATTAGGCCATAGCTTGACAGTAATGGACTAAAGACTGGATTATTCTAGAAAAAAAAAACATTTAAATTAAATAATTACAAATAAATTATCTGCAAATTAGGTGAGTAGTCCAAATGTACATACTGGTTGTTCTTTTTTAAGACCGACCAAAAAGCATAAGCTTTCTGAATAATTTTTCGTCCAGAAAATAACGTTTTGCCGATCAAGACCGGAAAGTAGACGAAGGCTAGACTATTGTGTAGTAATCCATAATCCTTTAATTGTTTTATCCACTATTGTTACATTACTATTACATTATTATTATATTTATTTTAACTTACAGCTATCAAAATACCTGAGTTTGTAATTAATTATAAAATATCTATTTTTTTAATTATATGTATTTTTGTTTATTTTGCATTTATTTTTTTTGTATTATTTTTTGTTTCTTTTTGTTTCATCATTTACTTTATTTTTTCTTTTCAGGTTTACAATATATTTAGGGTAGCTCAGCTACTTACAATCTTGTATTAGTTTTTTTTAACAAATTCATACAATATTTTATAAACTTTAACATCGTTTTATTGAAAGCAAAACATCAATGTTTAAGTAGACGTTAAGGACTGGTAAAAGCTTTTTTCTACACCCACATGGATATTAGCTTGTCTCCACACACAGACTACAAAACGAAAAAGTATGCTATTGCCTTCAACTGAACGAATATATTTCATGTCCATTCTAGGTAGTGAGAGCACCGCAAAAAAATGAAATCCACCATTCATGATTTATTCTTGTGTAGAATCGATAAATAATAGCATTTCTATTTTATTAATTTAAATAAAACTATAAGAAGTCAATTTAATTACGAGTATTAAAGCAAAAAAAAAATTAAGCGAATATATGATCGTGTGGTTAGCGTTCTTGACTTTCAGACGGAAAACTCGAATTCATATCTCGGGATGGGGAAAAATGAAATACATTTTTTTTCTTTTTTTTTATCTTAATAACCTAAAATACTTTCTAATATTTGTAGATATTCCTTAGTGGGTTGTAGAAAAAATATGCTGTACAACTCGAGTGGATTGTCCATATCCACTCTTAATGCACAAACTACTATCACTGGTCCCTGTTTTTCATTTTTCCGATCGCTGTTTGATAATATCTTGATTTCGTTACTATGGTAACGTTTCGATTTATTGTCAAGTGAAAGTTCGTTGATTTTTAATTTGTTGTTTATGTCAAACTTGTTTTCCCAAATTTAAAAATATTGGTTCAAATTTTGAACTATCTGACATAGAAAATGAAATTTCAGAAGAAATTTTGTAAGCAGAAAAATGTACATTTAACATAAATATTCAAAAAAAAATTATTTGGTTTGTTTATGAAGTTGTATCCATTATCTAGTTTTAGTATTTGTTAATCAATTTATTAAATAAATAATTGAGTTTACATCGAAGTGTCCGACTTAAAAAAAATACTGTACGTCACGCGACCGAAAAGTAGTGTTAAGCAGGTCTCTCCAAGCTTCCAGGTCTCGCCTATGGCTCTCTCTGGAATTTGCTTGCCTCGATCTGCAAAACACTACTTTCCGGTTTTCTAACGTAAATTACTATTACTATTAGCACGAACAGAAACAAAATAGTAAAACAGATAATTTCTAATACATTTGATGAATAGTTCAAATATACCGGTTAAATTTATTTAAAATTGGTGCACAATGAAACAAAATGACTTAATGGCACAACAAATAATTTGTGATAAATTATCACCAAATTAGGTAAATGATTCGAATTTTTTAATATACGCACACACAAAAAAATATCAGAAACAAAACATTTTTTAATAATTGAGTAATAAAGAAAAGGTCTTTTATTTCTTGGAGAGTAATTTATTTAGTGACCGATTTCGAAGAAGTTATTTTATCTTCAGGCACACCGAAATGGATAATTATCAGGGGCGGTTACTCTTTAAGGCCTCATGGCCGCGCACCCCTCCTAAAAAATACCAGAGAATAAAATACTAATTAAAAATATTATTTGTTTATTTTATTTTTCCTATTGTCTTGACACATGCTATGAGTATTATTTATTATGACTCTCACCAAATCCTTTCTCTATAATAACAATGTATGAGCTCTTTGACTGGACTATAGACGGCCGCAAAAAGATTAAGGCCCGTGTCTCCATGGAAACGCAGTGGGACGCGCGCTATTGAATACGTCTTGAAGCGGGTTCAGATCTGAGCACGTACGCGTATGAGGCAAGCCAGAGCCTAACCGAATGCCTCGTGCGACGCATTTTGTATACACAAAATGGTGGACGCACGAGGCGCTGTTCGTCACTGATCCAGTAAATTCGCAAGCACGCAACCGTATACCCAGAACATTCGTAAAATTAAAACAAAAATGAAGGATGAGAGTGCATGTTTTATTATTTTATCCGACACATTAAAGAAAAAAGGAGAGAAAGGAATCGATGGCCGATCTCCTATCAAGAGTATTCTTTTTTTATGGTGTTGTAATAGAACTGGCGTTTTGCTCTCTTAAGATATCACGCTGATTATTTAAATTCAGGAGAAGCAAAATGTTTTCCTGGTTCCACTCCATGCAAAATAAATCCTAAAAACTCGCTATAATCTGTACGGTGCTGTATGGTATAAATTCCCCGTCCAGACTGAGCACGTACTGCGCATTGCCTCCCTCTAGTGTACCGCCAACAAACGGATCGGGGCGAGGCCGTACGGCGCACACAACGAGGCAATTTGTTGCGCCTCGGCAGCTCGTCCGCTTGCCGAGTCCCTTACATGTTGCGTTTGCGCACAGACCTTTTCGTTTGCGCGTTTGATATAATTATATACTTGGAAAACAACTTTTATAATGATTTTGTTTCGTACGGAATTAATAATTTTATTTTCAAATTTTTGTTCTACAATAATTAAAAAATGGGTATACATATTTTATTTTGTTAATAACTGAAATTATTTTAATTCATTTATAAAAATGTTGTTTGTCATATTTTTTAAATAATTCTACTATTTAAGAAAATTTCATTCTAGTAAATATTTACATAGTTTATCCAGTTAGGTACGGAAACTCTGTGCATAGCTGTAAGAAAATTATAAAATGTTAGGTTAGGAACATCAAAATCTTGCAACTTTTCCTAGAAACAAATTCGGTTATCAGCTTTTTTTAAAAATGTCTATTAAATGGGTACTTTTTAATGTTTAATTTTTTTTTCCAAATTCCGCTGTACCTATAGAGCTATATTTTTTACTTACTGTACGTACCTCGCTTACAAAAGTGAGAAACAAAGATACTTTTTGTTTTTAGTATTTATTTATTTCTTTATCATTCTACATCGTATTCCACTTATACAATTACATGTTTTACAATAATCTAGCTTGCACACAGGCATTATAATGCCTCAGTGAGTTATCAATGTCTAATTTATTCTCTATTTGTAGGTACTACCTATTTCATTTGAATAATAATTTAACTTTGTATTTATACTTGCAATTATTCCTATTTATTTATATTTTTCTTGAATAAACATTATTATTATATCATCTTCCTGCATTTTAAACATATTTCCAACTAGAACGAGGTACAATAATAAGAAATATGACAATGACAATTATGATCACTTGCAATAAAATCAAAGATAGGTATGCGCAAACGCAGTATGTGAGGACTCGGGAGGATGGTTAAGAAAAAAATATCTGCAGCCCGTCCACATCTGCATGCTCAGATCTATACCCGCCTTTGTACCCCATTCTCAAACTCAGGAGAGTGCTCCTACACAAGAATCACCAGTGTTGCCAGATGACCAAAATCAAATTGTACCATGCTGTAAAAATTATCGTTTTTTTTTTTCATGATTTTATCGTACAAACTGACCTTACTAGTGTGAAGTTATCAAAGGCTGGTTAATTTAAGAGTTTATGGGGGTTAGAGTTAGGGTAATTTGATAATAATTTTATTGAATAAACATATAAAAAAATAACACTTCTGTTTTTGTCTATACATTTTTAAAAATCTCTTGAATTTCATTTCATCTGTAGGTTTGAAGCACACATCCATTACCCAAAGGATTCCCTCACTTTCCTTATGTAAAGTGACGACCGATTAAATTTTCAGAAACTTTGGTATGTTATTATTGTACTCAACCTAGTAACCAAAAGTGTCAATAGGCTCAACTCAATCCTACGACTGGTTTTCGATATACAGGATGTTAAAGTTTGTGAAAATTTATTTTCAAAATTACGAGCTAGATTGAATTTCTGTTGCATACACACGTTTACTACTTACATGTTTCAATATTACATTTTTGTACAATTAAAAATATTTTTAGTCACAGGGTGATTCACAATGCATGACTAATTTTACTATGACGTCAGGAAAGCATACTTTAAAAAAATTAAAGATTATACAATACACATTTCCTATACAGGGTATTTTATAGAGATAACCACAACGATATTATTTTTTTTTTCAAGGATTAATTCATAATCCTGTACATATTAATTGTTTTTTTGAGAAATATGTGTACCTCTAAGCTGCAAGATATATAAGGTAATTTATTTGTTAGAATATATTCCAATTTAAGAAAAGTACAAAAACCACGAACTATTCTAAAATTTCCCTGGTAAAATGTAACCATTTTTTTAGTATATAATGCTTTTACCAACTTTTTATGAGATTTGAATTTTAAATCCAATACTATGACTAGTTTTCGAGATACAGGGCGTTAAAGTGGAGAATTGCATATTTTAGTTATTTTTTTCTTCAACCTGAAAAGCTAAATTGACTTTACGTAGCATGTACAGGGTGTTCCAATGAAAACTTGACCTCCCCCGTAACTCAGAAACGGGCGTGTGATCAAAATTTTTATAGAACACGTCAATTTTTGTTTCGAGGGGGTCCAATGTTGATATAAAATTTAAACTCGAAACTTCACCCCCTTGCGGTCAGCGGACACCCCCCATGCATATTTTTTTTAATGGCATGGGAGGTCGAGTGATACATCAAACCAATTTAACAAAAGTACAGTGGTAATAGAGTGATAAGAGACCTTTCAAATTACGTATCAGTCGACCTCTCATGTCATTAAAAAATATATGGGAAGTGGCCGCTGACCGCAAGGGGGTGAAGTTTCGAGTCAAAATTTTATATCAAAATTGGACCCCCTCGAAACAAAAATTGACTTGTTCTATACTGTATATATTTAATATAAGTTTTGGTCAGATATCCATAAAAATAGACAGTTCAAAATATTTACTGTTACAAGGTGATTGACGAATAAATAACACTATATATACACTGTATATTTTAAAATCTAATGTAACGTTATTTAAAATAGGCCTTTTCATCATAATTTTTTTTTGTGCGCATGCGACAGTATCAGCCATCTTTTTCGTACTGTTTTTGGAAACAAGCATGTTAAAATGCCCACGTGAAAAAAATTATAATCGATAAAAATTTAAGTATATTCATTTACAAAAAAAGGAATGTCTTAATTGAAAAATATATTTTTGCAATCAATTATAATTATGTTATCTGTACGGAAAGGAACAACGAAACGGTGTTGTTATGGAGTATGTAAAATTGACACACGGTATAAATCATTCAAAGGCGATACATACAATACATATTATTTTATAAATATTCCAAAGCCTTGGCTGCAATATCGTAAAAACTTATCAATTTATCAAGCAAATGTGCATTAGGTGCAAAAAAATGTGGTCGAAGACCGAAGTGACAACGGTTTTCGATGGATTGATGATGTTACTGAATATACTTATATTTGTTAATTACATTTTCATGGAGAAAGTGGTCCAACAGAAGAAAATTATTATCTGGTATTAAACAATATTTTTTTTAATATTAAATTCTACTTCGGTATACACAGTAATATGATTAAAAATGTCATGTTGATCCTCAAAATATTAAATACCTAATATATTTTATTAATTATACTCGTGATTAACTTTCATGTTAATTAGAGTGTTTTTGCAAGTACTAATAGTTGGTTGGCATAATTAATTAAAGTAGAGTTATAATTATTTGTTTTCATTAATTTTGTACACAGTTAAGAAGTATTGATACACCTAACCTCTCAATCAGTCCACTTTTTTCGTTTGTATCAAACGTCTAAGATACTTCAACCACCTTTTCAACTTCTCACAACTATGCGCTTCTACAGAGTTATGAAAAAGTTAATCACCATCAACAATTTTTTCTAATGATTAATTTTTCTGTAGATATTGCTTTCCAGCCATTGTCGATCAAAACAACACGAAACTTTTGAATTACCGCTATTTCAACATGGTGGCTGCGCTTGCGCTCATCACATGATGAAAAGTTCTATTATATCTCTTAAAACGGTGTTAAAATTATCATATACTGAGAAAATAGTTACATTTAACTTGGAAAATTTTAGAATGCAAGGTGTTCGTGGTGTTTTTGTACTTTTATTAAAATATCAACAAATACCCCAGACAGCACACCAAATCCTTTGGATATCTACTGGGTATCCCAATATCCACTGAATGTCCAGTCCATGGTGGATATCTATTGTATATCCATGAGATGTAATTTATAGACATGCAAATGTCCATAAATAATGGTAATTATATAGCAAATTATTAAAAAATTACGCCATTGTGGCTAATAGTACCGTTCAGATATTTAAAATTAATTTTTTTAAGGTGTATCCAATATAACATGGACATCCACTAAATATATCAAATAAGTCTAGGCGCGAAAGCAAACCATGGTGGATATCCACTAGATGTAATTTTTGATTTTGCTTACTAAGTATAGATGGCGATACCACTTTCGCTCGTGCTCAACCCGCCTTAATTGAGTTCGATCGAAATTGCTATCTCAATCAGACTCCATTAGAGACGAGTCGAGAATTTCCATCTATTGCTGAAGAGTCCTAATTAACATGATTTTCTCCTTAGTGGGCAAAATCAAAGGCAGGGTGTTGAAAATATTTTTCTTTGCTATTTTCTTTCGACGTTATTCAATAATCATTGGCTACTTATGAACCTCTACTAAATATACCCATAAAATATTTTGCTGAATAACCGAATATCTACTATATCCTGGGATATAGACGAACTTTTGGATATCCATATTAGATCCACTCATAGATATATAACCAAGACAGATAGGATTATTTACAAAAATTTTGAAGAATGAACGGTGGTGTCCGCGGTAGAAACTCAATAATCGGATTGAACATTGATGCCAAGTTTACGTGCTTTTAACTATAGATATACCTATATAACCAATACAGATTACACAATTTCTGAAGTCAACGCGGATGATCCTCGACAGAAATGCAATATTTGGATAAAATTAAAATATTGATGCCAAGTTTGCGATGTTTTTAACTGTAGTAATGTTATTGCGTTTGCTTGAATTACTGTTAGGTCTTTAAATTGTCCAAAAAAAAAATAATGTCTGACAACAGCGGAAGTAGAGTAGACCGCAATTGTGGAGGGTCGTATATTGTTTCATTCATAAAAATTCCTTCGATACAGTACTAGTCCAGGAGCCAGTGAATTTTTTCGTACTTGTTTTCCCGGTCCGTGTATATTTAAATAATCTATTCCCGGTGAACTGTATATTTAAAATGGAACGCCAATCTATTTGCCCATTTCATGTATTTGTTTTTAAATCATGTTAAATTACTATTTTTGAAACTCAACAAGGAGAAAATCCAATTAACTCTTCCGTTGTGTGTATATATAAGATAAATTAACTGAAGTTTTATTAGTAAAGTATTAATACTAAAATTTTAATGTAATTTACAGAAAATAGCTAGGTATGTATTTGTTTTTAAATAATTTGATAATTTATGAAAAAAGGGAGTAAAAGCCCATATAGCACAGGACGTCCCATGGACGTCCTGATTTGGTCCCTTGTTGGTCCGGTTGGTCCCGGACCTAAATAGGACGTCCACTGGACTTCCGATTACAGTTAACACTAGGACGTCCTTAGAAGGACGTCATCTGGACGTCCTATTTTGGTCCCGTTTCGACAAAGCATTTAGTTTTCGGTCCGAGTCCGGGACGTTAATGGGACGTCCAAGGGACGTCTATGGGACTTTCTATGCACTAGCATCGTTGGTCTTTGAATCGATAACTTGAAATTTAACGTTTTGATTTTGCAAGAGTATGAGGACAGAAAACCTAACCTATCATTTATTTTCAAATGAACAACAATAGCTACAATTTTCGGCATTCAATAATTAACTTAAATAAGTGAGTTAGATTAACGAAGAAAAAAGAAGGTTATATAGTGTTATTTGTTATTTTTTTGATGCTGGTGGTAAAGTGGTTATAAAGTGAAGTGAGTGTTTTGTGTTGATGTGAGAATAAGTGATGTGTATTGTCGGTAGCCGCTGGCGGAAAGAAAATATCTTAATGGCGGAAAGTTGGAACAAAAGTAATTTGGACAAAATTATAATACTCAGTTTTGTCGACACAAGCTATAAGTAGGACCCAAGGTTTCATCTTGCCAGCACTGTGTGTTAAATTTAATTCATTCCTGTTTTTTTTTTTTGTAAACTGAAAACGTTTAACTCTAGCTAGGTTTTTTAGGATAAAAGTTGTTAAATAAAGCTCTTTTATTGTTAACATTTTTGTTATTATTACCCTTTATGGATTATGGTCAAATATCGTCCCTCGGACGTCTGATTTACGTCCCTAGGACGTCCCGCAAAGGTCCCTATGACGTCCTTTTGGGATGTCCCTAAGATGGACAGAAACGGGACATTAGGACGTCCATGGGACGTCCGATTGACGTCCCGGTACCAAAATAGGACGTCCCTCGGACGTCCTTTATGTCCCTAAAGGACGTCTTTTAGACGTCCATAAGACGTCCGTGTGCTATGTGGGAGTGGAATGACCAGTGGCCAGTCAATACAAAGTATCATATATTTCTATTATAACATAACTAAAATACCTACATCTTTTAATCGTAAGGACATAAGTTAAAAACCATTTTAATATATGCATTAGAATGAAGTAATAATAAATTAAAGAGACGAGGTCTTAAAGTAATAGCTGGTACAGCATGTTTTTAAACGTTTCCTCATTGCTGCTAGAATGAAATCACTTACTATGAAATGTGCTGTAAAAACGGCATTTACAGCAGTCAGTGTTCAGTCTTAGGATCTCTTCCTAAAGCCCTCATCCAAGTTGCATACATATTAAAAAATAATTAAAAAAAAAAAACATATTATATACCTATATAGTTTTCGGTTCTGGGTGCCCTAAAAGAGGACACTTAGCCGACAATTTGGCTCAGATAGCTAAAACCCAAAAGTCACACCCCGAACCAGGACGTATTGCTATCCTTTTAAGTAAAAAATAACTACAAATAACTTACCTGAAAAATAAAGGCGTCTAACTTTACACCAAAAAAACCATACACTTTTTCCCATTGTTGCAAGCACCCGATGACGATTAGGTAGATATCAACTAGAAGCATGTACTTAATGGTTATAAAGCTTATTTTAACACAAAAAGAATAAAGCACTAGTCGAAAAGCAGCAATCAAATATAAATAGACCACAATATTAAAATTCAAATTAAAAAGACAAATACTCTAAAAGCGCAAAAGATCAGAACCAAATAAAATGAATAACCATAATAACCTAAAAATCACACTAAAATTGCAAAAACTATTACTGTAAAATCATGAGATTACATCAATAATGCATATGCATCGGAGTATCGCAAATGTCAAAAGTACAGTGTTTACATGAAAATTTAGCTATGTTTTTAGCAGTATTATAGGACCATTTCTACCACGCGCATCCAAAGATATTGGCGTTCCACAGTTCACTGTATTTTCCTCACACCTCTAGTATAAATGATTTGACATAACGAAACTAACAATAATTATAAGTAATAAGTGATTCGTGAATTCTAAATAAAACAATTATTATATAGAAGTGTAAAAGGAAATGTAATTTATTTCCCTATTTTCTTCTGTAATATCTTCAATTATTATGTTTAATTTCTATAAATAAACCAACTGGTTAGGTGAAACATTGTGATATAAGATTTTATTTATGTGTCCTATGCGTACACTTTAATATACAAAACACCTGGAACATTCTTTAAATAATTGTGGTCGTAGAAATAATTGTGTACATAACTCGTTTGAAAGTGTATTTTATGCACTTGCCAAATATATTATCCATACAGATTAATCAGACTATTTTTTTGCTTAACTTCAGTACATCTCTTACTACTAAAACTATTTTTATCAATGGAAAAAAAGGGCCGTGTTCTCGTATGTTTTGACGCATTTTCGGCCTCAGCCCATCGGATCCCCCCTCTAAATATATATGAATTTTGCTTAGAATTGCTAATCCTACAATTCTCTATTCGTGCTTGCTGACTGGGAAAATAAATACCGAAAATCGTCACTGTCTCCTGGACTATACAATAGATGATGATGAGAACTTCACAACAAATACACTTTTATGAATGGCTAGTTGGGGATGTGGATCCACTGGATATATTGAATATCCACAAAATATATTCTGTGGATATCTCTGGGATTTCTTGTATTTTCTGGAAGATACCCATTAGATATTTTGCTGAATATCCATTAGGATATCTTCTATATTCTGGATATAGACGGACATTTGGATATCCATATTAGATCCACGAGATATTTCTGATATCCTGTGGATATATTGGATATCCACAAAAGATATTCTGTGGATATCTCTGGGATTTGGTGTGCTGTCTGGGTTGCGTGACAACGGTTTCGAACGAGCCTGACTCTCGGAACCCCGGTAACGCGTACTCGACCCCGGGTCATTTATAAATCAAAACATTCATCTTCACGTCGTATTGTAACCTGTTATGTATAGACTCACTCTAGAAAATTACAAGTCTGAACCCGTAGACGCCTGAATTCGAGTCACATCTCAGTATAAAAATGGATCGTGTTGAGCAAGGAGCGATGATTAAACACTTGCATATAAGAGATGGCCCCAAATTCATAAAGATTTGGTGAATACATTTAGGGGAATCTGCAGTATCATATGACAGTGAGTTTAAATATGGTGGTACACTGCTGTACAGGCAAACATGCAGGTGAAGCGCTTACAACCGCTACTTCACATGATAAGGTTAAAATAGTCCATGATCTCGTGCTGCAAGATCAACGTGTAACTATTAGACCAATAGTTGAAGGTATTGGTCTTCTCAAACCATGTGGTATATAATATACTTAATGCCGAATTGAATATGAAAAACTTGTCTACGAGATGAGCATGAATGCTAACGATGCACACAAGCAAACTCGAAAAGGCATTTGCAGTCTTCTTTTAACGCAATATAGACACAAAAAATTGTGTTTTTTTTTGTGCACGTGGAGGTGTTTGTATGAGGTCAATGTACCTATGCTTTCATTAGTAATTTAAATAATTTATTATTTATGTTATGACTAGGGTTGCAACGGAACTTCGCCTTCGCCTCCGTTACTGCGGAAGTTCCGCAAGAAATCGTACCTTCGCCTCCGCTTCCGTCAAATATTTGCGGAGTTATAACGGAGATGTATTTACTTCAATCGGTACAAAAACGCGTGAGTTAATTAGTGAATAAAAGCTTTTTCTTCCATCGTTCGCACGTATTTATCGGCGCCGCCCAGTTCAGTGCCAAGTGAACAATTATTTAGTTCAGCTGGCTTAATTTATGATCCTCTTAGAAATCGCCTGGAAGGTGACAAAGCCGCAAAACTGTTATTTGTAAAATATAATTTGCCTCTCCTTAATTTTGATGTTTATTAAAGTGAACTAACAATGAACCTATTTGAAATAAAGATTTTTTACTTTTGATAAACCATAAATTAATATTTTTCCATATCCACTTTTACCTCCGCCTCCGTTAATCTCCGCATCCGCGGAGGCGAAACTCATCGCCTCCGCTAAGGAGGCCTCCGTTACAACCCTAGTTATGACCTGCAGTTAATCATTTGTTGTAGTGACAGTTAATAAAATTATATTCTATTCTAAACATCGAAAATGTCTAGTATCTAAATGACATCTGATAGCCAACAATAGTTGACTAGCAAAGAGAGCGCTCCTCAAGGAAAAATACACTCCAAAAAATATTAATTTATTTATTGCTTACAATCTAGAGCATCAGAATAGATAGTAAAAATGCAATCATACATAAAACGATTAAAAATAACATTTAATATCATCATATCATCAGTTAACATACAAATTCCTTTTTTTTAAACGACCACTAAAAATGTATCCAGTTTAAAATCTTAAATAAAATCTCGTTAAAGAGTTCGGGAGAGGGTGGTGGGAGAGAAGAGGAGGCTGTCTATTGACGAGGGGGCATGAACCCATGCTGGGGCGACGGTTGAGTAAAGCCCTTCGAGTAGGGGTTGCCTTGAGCTGAAGCTGGGTACACCACTGGCGGGTGGCCATACTGCTGTTGTTGGGGGTATGCCAAGCTAGCTTGTGACGGGTTGGAGTAAGCATTGGAGCTCGGCACCTGCGAGCTGTCCATCACTTGGGGCACATAGCGTCTGTAAAACAAGTAATGTGATAAATTAATAAATTAGGCATAGTTTATTTTAAAAAGTTACCCAGTAGATTGAAAATTATACTGTTGTGGATAAGGCAACGAGCTGTACTGCATGCCAGGGAAATTTCCAGCACTCGAGGATCTTCCAAAATAATCAGTCATGGCATGTGGATTGGCCGCAGATGTAACCACGGACTGTTGTCCGGGTGTTGTGGTCATAGATACAGACTGTGGTCGACTGCCAGCACCTAACAATTTAAAAAAATAATGAAATATTCCACTGGCTGCAAATTTACTGCAATTATTAAATATATCCGTTACTAAATGATTCTACTGAATATATCAATTATTAATGATAGTTTCCAGTATCTTTAATTGATCAACAAAACAAAACCATATTTGATTTTTATTCCAGCCTTACCTTCATTGTTAATCTGTGGAGTAGACGGTTTGGAATTATCTTTAACATCTTCAGTCCCATTTTTTTGGGTCTTATCTTGAAGTGGATCAAATTCGCTGGAATTAACCTTATTCATAGAGGAACTGGACTGGTTCAAATCTAAGTTTGAAGCATCTCCAGATTCTGAAAAGAATTGTATAACATAAATTAATTTATTTTATTAAACAAAAACATCCTTTTATATTTTTGATAATCAGGTTGATTCAGTTAAAACTTGTTATGAAACTTGCTACAGTAACCATATTGTTAAATATATTAAGTTATAACAATATGGTTGTTTAAAATCGTATTCTGTTTTAACAATAGATGTTTTCACAGCTTTGCGGCATCTATCAGTTTACATAGCAAGTAATAGAAGCAGGATTTTATTTTAAATGAAACTAAATTATCAATTCGGCAATCTGTCTAAGGTTACGGCGCAGCATACTTTTTTCTTTTTTTCCCTTGTCCACTTTAGCTGTGTGGGCTCAGTTTTTTACTAGCACTATCTGAGACTTACCTGGCTTGCCAAGGAGCGCGTGTTAGGGCTCTTATGGCTGATATTTGTAAAGGAACACTTCCTTAAAAACGAAACTGACACTGGGTCTATAGTGCAAAACTGAGCTCATATAACAATAGAAGAAAACAAAGAAAATAGAAATGTATGTTGGCGCCGTAACCTTGCGACAGATTGCTGACAATTTTAGATTTTTTTAAATAAAATCCTGCTTCTGTTACTTGTTATGTAAACTGATAGATGGCGAAAGTTCTTACAATGACCTTGCAACAGCAACATGTCTTCCAATGAAAATATCTATTGGTTATTAGGTTTGTCCTAGCAACATTGTTATCACTGCGAGATAAATTGTGTATTTTAGAGCTGAGAACATTGCAAATCATAGGTGTATTTGATGTTTTATGTAGGTAAAAAAGACGTATCTTATTTCTGGTTGGAAATATGAGCCATATTTTTTTTTACATATCCATCATTGTCTTTGCTGTTTTTTTTTTTGTTAATAATTTGATAGTTCTTAGTTTTCATTAGTGAATAATAGTAAAATTCTACAGAAAGTAGAAAAACCGTTTTGAAAATTTTCTCCCGAGCTAAAAATGATTGGTAGTATCCCTGTAATATTCCGATTCTGCCAGGAAGAGGAGGAATCTGCAGTAGTTATTGTGTTAATGCGAAAGTCTATCATGACTGAGATTCCTTAAAGAATGACAATAAAAAACCAGCTGAACTAGGTATGCAGGAGAGTTACTTTCTAGTTTATGGAGTCTACTAAAAAATAGCAAACTAGACACAATGCTTTTAATAATGGCCAAAAGCTATTCACAGTAGAGCTGAAAAAAGATTCCAGTCACCTGATTTAATAAACTTTCTCTAAATGAAACTAAAACAAAATCAACTTCCCCTAAAGAAAATAGATAATAATATTAGTACTTTACATACGAAGTCAGGGTATCTGCTTTTTTTTTAATTCTTGCACCTTAATTTATAGATTTTCTTGTAGTTCTTGGGTTGTTAGGTGCTTGTAGATCAAAATACGCTTATACAAAAACGGATAACCACAAAACCAAAAAATAAAAATAGAATAACGGACATGACTAGGATTATGGATTAAAATAATAAAAAAAATGGTTTAATGTATTTTAATGACACCCCAATTTTGTACCAAAGGTAAGCCATAAAACATAAAATAAAATATCAAGTTGTAAACAAACCTTAATTAAAAAAAAAAAAAAAATACGTGTGGCACTCAGGGACTGCCGCGGTAAAGCTATTGCATAGCATTTTTTATATATCCTTTCTCACAAACAGCTGCTTACGTATTTGTCCGATTTCGGAGCAGCTCGTCTCGATCCGTGCGAGCTTCGTACAGTCGTACCATATACATACACGATAAGGTTCAACTAGTCGCAGGCTCGAACTCACTCGTGGACGCGGCCAAAAAGCACGCTGTCTCACCTAGCATTGTGTCTAAAAGAGATAGAATCAGTTATGAGCAGTTAGCAGCTAGTCTACACACATACGTCTAGTCGCACGCACACAAACACCGTGCCGAAGTCTGGCGAACTGAAACGACGTTAGACAATGCAGACATGGTTTATTTTCGCGGAATTTCTAGATTCGAACGCCGCGCTCAAAACCCGCGATAAAAGCTATGCAATAGCTTAAAAATAAATAACTAATATTTACGCCAGCCGGGAACATTTGTGATACCAATTTATTAGAAGCCAGAGAAAGCTCTTCTAGTTCTTGTATTGCATAAATGTTTCAGTCCGCAGACGTATATTTAACTCCGCTTCATACTAATACGAATAGGGTCGGATAAAACCTTCCATGGCTTTAACGCCTCACCGCTGTGCCGGTCGGAGTGGGGGGGGGGGGGGGGGGGTTAGGTTTATTTTTGTTACGATGTTACGAAATTTCATGATTCGGTCGCCGCTCAAAGCCCGCGATAAAAGCTATGCAATAGCTTAAAAAAAAAATTCTTGTTGAATTCATATATCTAATACTAACTTTCATAAAAAAAGTAATGTGTTAATAAGAAAATATTTGCTGAATAAAAACTACTGAAGAAGGCACTGATCAGTGCCGAAAGCTATAACCACAAATACATTTTTTTATTTTGATCTACAAGCACCTAACAAACCAAGAACTACAAGAAAAACGATGATAATAATAAAGATCATGTGAAATTTTTAGAACTTTATACAGATAAAAGGCTAGACTGGAAACAAAACTTACACATTAGGATGGGCCGCAAAAATGAAAGTTAAAATATTAATTTGCTATGGGCCATTCGCACCGCTTCAGAATAAATTTTCCCTTAGTAAAGTGAAACTTATTATTTAAATATTACTTATCGTAGTTTAATTCGCATCAGCCAATTAAAAAGCAACAATTGTCAGATTGATTTGGCAACGTCAAGATTTATCTAGAAAAAGAAGAAATAAATGTCCAATGCGCTAGTTCAGTGATGATGTAATTATGGTTCCACTGACAATTAAAGTGACAGTATATTTTTTGAGTGCGTTTTGTTTACCTAAATTATATCGTTTTTTCACTTTTATAGATATATTCCTAAAGTAAGTAGATAACATGCATCAAATATACAATCGTTTAGTTACCAATTACATACCTTTCAACTATTTTTTATGACCTGTAAACAATATTTAGAAATAAACTTAAAACAGTAAAAACGTAAATGTCAAATTTATTGAAGTTTTTGTTAAAAGTTTGGTTAGAATTAAATGTCAGTGGAACCAAAATGACATCACACTGAACTAGCGCATTTGTATTTTATTTTGAATGACAGTTATGATTGTCACAGGGGCAGAAGAGAAAACAAACACTCTTCTGTACCACAGGGCTATTAAAAAAAAAATAGATGAACTAAGAAGTAAAAAAATAGAACATGTAATGCAGCCATAATGAGTAAAATCAGTATTATTTGAATTAGTTAATATAAAAAAATTGTAGAAATCTGATAGCAACGTTGAAAAATGAGGATTAGGTAGAAATTAAAATTAGCCAATACCACCAATAGTTTAATGCCAATTTTACAGAAAATATTCCAGATGTAGGTGTATTTGTATTTCGCGCCATGTTAATATTAGTAACCATGTTGGTATTACTGTTTAGGGTGACAGTTGTCAGCCCGTCACCTGTGTTTCCGTTTTGGTTAGATTGATTTATGATCTCGATGTGTAAGGTGCTTTAAGGTTATGTTAAGTTTTTGGTTATGTGTAAAATGCCGCTATGTATTTATGATCAGGTTTATTTTGTGGGAATAAACAGCCATCCGACTACAACTTGTTTAATTTTATGATCCCCCACAGCTCAGAAGTGGGATCTACTACGTATTTTGTTATTTGTTTTATGAGGTAAAAAAAAAATCGACAATAAAAATTTCAAGCATGTCTTCAGTCGATCATAATGACGATCAACCGTCTGCCGTAAGTGTTGACGAAGTCGTGCAAGCCACAGTTAGGGCAATTATGGATTATGAACGATTTAAAAATGGAACTAGGCAACAAGAAAATGTTGAGCCAAAGGTTAGTCACGCCGAACTTTTAGCACTACTCCCAGAGTTTTCGGGCACAGAGAGAGGCCTAAGTGTATTAGTGTGGTTAGACCGAATTGAAAAGATACAAACAACATATGGAGTTACAGACGATGTAATCCAACTTTTGGCAATTGGAAAATTAACCAGCAAAGCAAGAGATTGGTATTTAAGTAAAACCGACCTAATTTCGATGACTTGGGACGTGCTCAAGACCGAATTAAGAAGGATGTATGGAAGTACAGCAGACCCAGTTACGCTGAGACGAAGAATGGAAAGTAGGAGATGGAAGAAAAATGAAAGTTTCTCCAATTATTTTCACGATAAACTTATTTTGGGGAACAGTGCCGATGTAGGTGATTCAGACATGATCCATTACATCATCGACGGTTTTGATGACAGGATGTTACAGAACCAGGCTCGTATGATGCTGCACACAATCCATAGTACAGATGAACTGTTTAGTTTAATGAACAATGTGATTAAGGATGATCCCCCGAGAAACACACAGATTCCTTTATTTAGTCAGAGACCTGTCTACAGCAGTACCCCGGGCTCGTCAGGTAGTGGAGTCCAGGCCAGACTGTCGCAAATTAAGTGCTTTAATTGCGGGCGAATGGGTCACCGAATCAGTGAGTGCCGTCAGCCACGTCGTGAACGAGGTTCGTGTTTTAAGTGCGGGAGTGCTACACACAAAGCAAATGAATGTACGAATAGAGGTCGACCGATGTCCTCACAACTTCCAGATTCGACTACACCAGTGCAGAATAGTAATACAATGGCTCTAGTGGAAAAACAAGGAGTGGCTACAGAACCGTATGTTTTAAAGGTAGATTTTATTAAATACCATTATAATGTTTTGGGTATTCTGGACAGTGGGAGTCCAATCTCATTAATTAGTAATCATTTAATAAAATATGGAGATATAGATACGACCCTTAATAATAGCTACAAATATACTGGTATTAACAAGACCCCATTAGATATTATCGGTTTATATTCAGGTGAGATTCGTATAGGCAATATATTAATTAATATGACTTTTCATGTTGTAGAAAAAAACACCATAAGTTTTGATTTATTGTTAGGCAGAGATTTTATGAATAATAATAATATTAAGGATATTTCATTTAAGGATGGGAAATTAGAAATTCAAGGTAGAGCTGAAAATATTAAAGGTTATGACTTCCCATTTAAATGTGTGTCTCAAAATGTTTTCATCATTGAGAATTCATTTGATAATTTAAATTTAAACTTAGACCCATCTCTAACAGCAGTAGAGATTTTTAATACAAAGGAAATTTTTAATAAATATTACCTTCAATCGGAGAGACTTGATAAACCCAAATTTGATTTTAAAATGCATTTAAGTTTAACAAAAACTGAACCATTTTCGTTTCGTCCTAGGAGATTGTCATACTTAGAAAAGAAAGCTTTAGATGGTATAATTGATGATCTTTTACAGAGGGGTATAATCCAAGAGAGTAATTCCCCTTTTTGTTCACCTATTGTTTTAACTAAAAAAAAGTCAGGTGAGTACCGACTCTGTATAGATTACAGAACGTTAAACAAATATTTAGTTAGGGATCAGTTCCCCTTACCAATAGTTGAAGACCATTTAGACCGATTAAAAAATAAAAAATATTTTACCAGACTAGATTTGAAAAACGCGTTCTACCATGTTGATTTAGACCCAGAATCGAGAAAATATACATCATTTATTACCCCCTCAGGGCAATATGAATTTTTAAAGATGCCCTTCGGTTTAAGCTCAAGTCCCTCAACTTTTGCACGCTTTGTTAATAAAATTTTTAATAAACTTGTAAAAGAAGATAAAGTATTGATATATTTTGATGACATTCTCATTGCTACTTCAACTGTTAAAGAAAATTTAAATATTTTGAAAGAAGTGTTAGATTTAGTAACGGAAAATTTGTTAGAATTAAGACTAGATAAATGTCAATTTTTGTACAGGGAAATTGATTTTTTAGGCTACTTAGTCAGTGAGAATGGTATAAGCCCCAACCCGTCTAATGTAGATGCAATTATGACTTATCCGGTACCTACAGATACCAAGCAGGTACATAGATTTTTAGGTATGTCTAGCTACTTTAGGAAATTCATTATGAATTTTTCAATAATCGCTAAACCTCTATATGAACTTTTGCGCAAAAATGTTAAGTTTGTTTTCAACGAAGAACATTTAAAGGCTTTTGAGGCTATTAAGTTGAAATTGATGTCAAAACCAATTCTAGCTATTTACAATCCCAATAGTGACACTGAGCTGCATTGCGATGCAAGTTCCTTAGGTTTTGGTTCTATATTATTGCAACGTCAAGCAGATGGACTTTTTCATCCTATATTTTATTTTAGTAAGAGAACTAGTGATTATGAGTCTAAGTATCATAGTTATGAGTTAGAATGTTTAGCTATAATATACTCTTTAAAAAGATTTCATGTGTATCTTCATGGTATACCATTTAAGATAGTCACAGATTGTGATAGTTTTAGAATGACATTGTCTAAAAAGGATATAGTGCCACGAATTATGAGATGGTGCCTTTATTTACAAGATTATAACTACTCGATAGAACATCGTTCAAATTCTAGAATGCAACACGTCGATGCATTAAGTAGAGTAAGTCATGTTTTGGTTATTGAAGGAAATACATTACATCAAACCCTAGCATTAAAACAAACCAGTGATGATGATATTATGAGAATTAGAAAAATATTAGAGGATTCTGAACAACCATTTTTTGAGTTAAGAAACAGTATAGTTTACAGAAAGTTAGGTGATAAAATATTGTTCTATGTGCCAAAAAGTATGGAATATGAAATTATGCACACTTATCATAATGACATGGGCCATTTAGGGATTGATAAAACTATGGAATTAATTAAAAGAACTTATTGGTTTCCTAATATGAAACAAAAATTATTAAATTATATTAACAATTGTTTAAAATGCATTGAGTTTAATCCTAAATCCGGTAAAATTGAGGGATATTTACATAATATACCTAAGGGAAATCTACCCTTTGAAGTTATTCATATAGATCATTATGGGCCTCTAAACAAATCAAATAGAAATAAACATATTTTTGAAATTATTGATGGATTTTCAAAGTTTATTAAATTTTACCCCTGTAAAAGTACAGATACTCAAGAAGTACTAAAACATTTACAACATTATTTTACTGCTTATAGTAGGCCAAAAATATTAATTTCAGACAGAGGTTCTTGTTTCACTTCACAAGATTTTGAAAATTTTATGACTGAGCACAATATTAAGCATATTTTAATAGCTACTGGATCGCCAAAAGCAAATGGTCAAATAGAAAGAATGAATAGGATCTTAACTCCTTTATTAGCTAAAATAACAGATGAACAACAAATTAAATGGGATAAGCTTTTAGGTGATGTCGAATTTTGCTTTAATAACACAATTAATAGGTCAACAGGTCAAACACCTTCTATGTTATTGTTTGGGAGAAACCAATTAGGTAAGATTCATGATAATGTTAGGGAAATATTAGAAAGCATAGATGAAAAGGGAGAGAGAGATTTAGAGGAGATTAGGAGGGTTGCAGCGAGGCAAATAGAAAAGGAACAAAACAAAAATAAGAAAGCTTATGATTCATCTCATAAAAAGCCCTATATTTATAAAGTTGGCGAATATGTAATGATAGCTAATTATGACACAACTCCAGGGGTTAGTAAAAAATTGATACCCAAGTTTAAGGGTCCATACGAAATTAAAGCAGTCCTACCCCATGACCGATATATAGTAACCGATATAATCGGATTTCAGAATACACAAATACCTTATGATGGTGTTGTCGAAGCGGCTCGAATTAAACCTTACAGCCCCGACTAACATGTTATTTTACAAATATTTTGTTAATATTCATATTAAGTTTAAGTGTTTTATGTACTCTTATTTTGAGTTTATGGCTTGTATTGAAACTTATTATTGTATTATGGGAAAACAATAGAAATTATGATTGTCTTATGTTTCCAAACCATTATGTGACATATTATGTTATGTACCCTTATGAAAACCATTATGTTATGTACTTTTATGAAAACCATTATGTTATGTACTTTTATGAAAACCATTATGTTATGTACCGTTATAAAAACTATTATGTAACCTTTTATGACTTATTTATTTTAACATTATGAAAACATTATGTAACCTTTTATGACTTGTTTATTTTATTATGCAACTTATGAAAAATCCATTATGTAACCTTTTATGACTTATGTTTTTATGTTATGTTAATTTTGTTTATTTCCTGATCGGGACGATCAGTTTTGTCAGTATGGCCGAACTGTAGGTGTATTTGTATTTCGCGCCATGTTAATATTAGTAACCATGTTGGTATTACTGTTTAGGGTGACAGTTGTCAGCCCGTCACCTGTGTTTCCGTTTTGGTTAGATTGATTTATGATCTCGATGTGTAAGGTGCTTTAAGGTTATGTTAAGTTTTTGGTTATGTGTAAAATGCCGCTATGTATTTATGATCAGGTTTATTTTGTGGGAATAAACAGCCATCCGACTACAACTTGTTTAATTTTATGATCCCCCACACAAAAAAAATACTTTAAAAATGGTTATAAATGTATTGTATTCGCTCCGTGCGAAGTCATGGAAAGGGTAGCAAAAGCGATACTAGCGCTAGCTGCGGATAATTCGTGCATTTTAGGGCGATATTTTGTAATTTTGGCATATCAAATACACGTATACATTTTACTATTTTTTCAAAACAAGTAGGTAAAAACAATACAATAAGCAACCGGAGTTGCTGTGTTGAAAATTGTACAAATACTAGAAAAAAAAAATACAGTTAAACTTATATAAAAAATTTCAGTAGCAAAGTAGAAATTAAATCAAAGAAATAAATGGATAGGTGTACAATAAGAAGAAAAATTACCTTTATTTTTGTAATAATAACAGTAATGCTGGAAATAGTAGACATCAGAAACTTGAAAGGTTTTAAATAAACAATAAATTATCATTTTACGATGTTCTTTAATATCCCTTTATTCTTAAATGTTCATTCATCAAAGACTAGATTTCAAGATTTCTGCCTTTGATTCTTATATGTGGTTGGAATGCAATTGATGGGAAACCAGTTTTAATCATTCATTCTGTTTTCTTTCGAACAAAAATGAAAATATAAATAACGATCCTTGTTTTAAATATTTTAACTTCACTCTGTTATCAAATGGTATTTTTTTTATTTTGACAGAATAGACTAATCCTTCAATGACAACTTATTAGACTTAGGCAACTTCTCATACATTTTCCAGTAAATACTGTTGCCTGCCTATATTTTATTATTGATTTTAATTGATTATACATAATTTTCTTTAATTTAAGCAATAAAAATATATAATAATAACAAATTAATGTTTTACTTGTTTTACAAAGCCATATACTTTTATTAAAACTAACATATATACTTTTTAATTACGAATTCTATTAAAAATTGTATTTGTCAGTATACAGAGAAATAGTCCATTAGTAACAAAAACGAATTGGCGCTGCTGTCGCGCACGGAGCGATTATAAAAATATTTGAGTGTGAAACCTACATAATATTTATTATAAGAATACTATAAATATGCTTCAATTTCATTATCTTCCATTATTTCAATTTTATACATTGTGATTATTTACAAAGGGGTATTAGTACTTATTATAGGGCCATTCGCACCGCTTTTACTTAGCATTTAAGTGGCACTTAAGAAGGCATAACTGTTAGCACCGTTATTAAAGTTCTACTTATCAAGGCGTCGAGAATCATTTTACTAGGCCAGAAATTTTTCAGCTTAAATCATTACTTAACCTTAAAATGTTTAATTTTTATAATTTATTAGCACTGGTTATACAAAACAGTCTATTATAAGTACTAATACGCCTTTGTAAAATTGCAATACATAAAATGGAAATAATGGAAGATGATGAGGCTTTGAAAATACTTGATCTCATTAATATTGGATACCACGAAGAATATAAAATAATATATACAAGAAACGATTACTTTTACACTGCGATTTAGATTGGCCAAAGAAACTTCTTAATTTCCTTCATGAAATAGAAGCAAATTTATAGTATCCTTATAATAAATATGTAGGTTTCAAACTCAAATATTTTTATAGGCAATACAATTATAACCATTTTTATAAAGTGTTTTTTCTGCAAATATTAAAAAAACAAAGAAAATATTGTCGAATAAACAAGGGCAAAAAAATATAAATCAGAATCTTGCAACTTATTAAGACCCAGCTTTTCCTCTCAAACTTCTACATTATTGTCAGGGTCAGAATCTGACCCCTCAAAATATCAATCCTCTTCAGATGACGGCTTTATCAATCCAAACTTACCCTCTACCTCAAAAAGACGCAAATGAGAACAAAGTTACCTACGTTAGGTCTTGTATGCGATAAATATGGTAAAGTACGATTCAACTTAGAAAATGCCACGAGCGTCATCAACTAGTCATCGTCTGCCTCACTTTAAAATATTCCTTCTCCGTTGCTCCAGATCGATATACCAGTGGCGTAGGCTCTTATTTAAATCCTAGTTCGTCCGTTAATGAACTGTTATACTCTGTTTTTAAACTAAGAGGAGCGATTTGAATTTAAGTTGGCAATTCTGTAGCCTTCTGATTGGTCAGATTACAGTCAGTTTCACACATTACTTTTTAGCATGAACATCAGCTAATAATTGATATTGTTGACAGTTCTGACATTTTATAATTTGATATCTCATCCATTACTTAGTTTTTTACTTTATTTCGTAAATAATAGTTCTTCAGTAAGCAATTGTATTAAAAATCTACAATTATGGATCCTTCTACACTGAGTACTATTAAAGGTAGCAATTCCTGAAAAGCCTTACAAGAAAGGGAAGACACCTTATTATTTTACATGCTGATTCAGAAGGTTTTGTAGAAAATGCATTATTGGTTTTTGAAGGTAAAAAGATGGGAGATTACCATGAAGAGATAAATTCCGAAGTATTTTAGAAAAAAAAAAAAATAATTTTATTACTGATTTTTTAAAACTAAAAATTGATGAATTTCTAACCAAAATGATTAAAATGTAACTAAATATTCAAGCAAATTTTATTTATTAGAATAGAATAAAACTATTTACAAAATTGTTATAACATTTAAAACACCATCTACTACTTTAGGGATCTTAATTTGGCACAATGAGAACATTATTTTCACAAAAAATATTTTAAAAATACTTAAAATTAATACATAGGTATGTATGAATAGTTCTCTTTAAAAAATATATGTTGACATGTAGTGTTATGAAAATGTTGGGTCCAGTTTTCAAAACAAATTCTGACTCATAGGCCTGTAAAGTTTTGAATGCCCTTATTTGCCCTCTAGCGCATTAACCATGGGTTAACACTAAATAAGCCATAATATCCACATTACTCATAGAAAAGATACCAGTTACTGTGTGATCCACTTGTCATTCACTGATTAACTTTTACTTTTTATACCTATAACAAATATATCCTTAAAAATGTAAACAGAACTTTATATTTTATACTAATCTGGCTACATCTGGATATTCCATTAACAATTTTCTTAAATATTTAATATCCATTTTAAAAAGATCATAGTTATTCTCAAAAAGTCGATTTCAAAAGCAAGAAAAAAGTATTTCTGACATCAATCAACAACCATATTGACTTTAATTTGACAGTGACATTTCATTTTAGACACACATTTCAGATCACAATAATGTGAAATTTGCGACCGTTGTCTGGGACCAATTAAAAAATTACTTCTATGACATTTACTCGTTTCTTAACCGCTCATTGGCCGTTCACCGACTAAGGCCGATAAAGATAATTATTTCATAAATTTTGAACACGACTATATTTCGAAACTCGCTCTTAGTAACAAATCTAGTTACTTTTCCCTGTGTAAATGCGTCTTTTCAATTCGCTCCTCCTAGTTTAAAAACAGAGTATAGTACTCTCGCTGTCTTCACTTTCTTCCGATGAACCCGTATTTTTGTTCGTAAGTAAAAGCTTGGCAATGCCGAAGTTTGGCTCACAATAATGGATCCATGTTTACGCGATAGATTCTGTTCGAATTATATTCTACAGCGTTGCCAAATTATTAAGCAATTGTATCTCTATATTAGAAAAACGAAAAAAATCGCCAAAACGCCACTGACGCTTAAATGGGATGGACCTGAGAGAGAGGCAAATTATTGCGGCCTTTGTCAGGTATGATGTGTGTTGCTTTTTCTTAGTTGAATCGTACTCTATATCTGATCGATCAGCTGCTGCGATCTAGTGTAGTATTAAAAGATGTAGGAATAATTACCACAGAAGATCCATCAAAAATAGTTCACAAAAATAAAGTGAGAAGAGAGCGAAAGAAATCTAGAAATGCCACAAGGAGTTTGAAAGTGATAAGAAGACTGTATTTTGATGGAAGAAAGGACAAAACTTTACTGCAAGAGATAAAAAACGGTAGATTATACAAGAAAACTGTTGTCGAAGAACACATATCGCTTATCGAGGAACCTGAATTTATCTATATTGGCCATGTAACTCCAACTACAGGGACGGCAAAGTCAATTGGAAAAGCAATATTGGACTTTTTCGCTAAAAACAATTTGGAACTAGATGATTTGGCGGCTGTGGGTTGCGATGGTACTGTTGTTAACACCGGTAATAAAAATTGTGTTATTAGGTATATTGAGACTGACTTGAAACGTCCTTTACAATGGTATATTTGCCAACTACACGTCAACGAATTGCCATTAAGACATTTATTCCAATATTTAGATGGCAGCACAGTGGGACCTCATCAATATTCTGGGGAAATCAAGAAGTCTTTAGAAATAAAATGTGAGTTGCCAAATATAACTAATGTTTAGAGATTTAAGTTCTGATCAATCATATTTATGACATTTTCAATGCAATATCAAGAGGCAATTTCACATAAAATTTAGCACAACGTAATCCTGGGAAATTAACTCACTCTAGATGGCTCACAATAACAAATCGTATTCTTTGGCTCTATGCTGGAACGGAAAAGCCAACATCAAGCCTTACGGATATAGCCGAATTCATAATTAAAGTGTATGCCCCAATATCGTTTACTATTAAACTAAATTTCAGTTCCACTAGTGGTAGTTTGCATGTATTTAAAACGATTGAACTGTCACAGTATTTAAGAGTTGATTTAAAAAGTATTGTGGATACGGTAATCCCAAGAAACGCTTATTTTATACACCTCAAAAACATTCTTTTGTGTATGCTTAGACACTCGTGAATGGGTTCGGGAACTATCTATACGAAGAATCTTAAAGGCTAGAGAAACCAGTTGAGAAACCGTTGAAGTAAGACACTTTGTGGTATTAAAAATTAATTTCAGTGCTTTGATTTGATTTTCTCTTACTATACGGAGAATGGTCGCACTGCGCAGCTTTCTGAGTGCCTTTTAAAAGGCGATAGAAAACTCCGCCATTTTGATGCCTTATTACGTGTTACCTACATTTTGGCGCAATATTTTTAATATTTTGCTTGCTGCTGTCAGTGTTACAGTTTATTGCTAAAGAATCAGTTAGCTTACTCGGACCAGTTGAAAGTTCCAAAATAACATCCACTCCAGGGACACAAATTCAGGATGCGCAGATATCTGCTGTTTTATTATAGGCGTTTGTCATATATTGTATTATCCGAGTTGCGCAGTGTATAAACTGGAACATTGAGATCAAAAGTGCCGACGCAGAGTGAGCGAACTGATTCTTTAGCTATAAACTGTGGTAAAGGCATCAAAATGGCCGCGCCCTATGTTGGGCGTGTCGGACCTCTCTCTTGCACCATATAGTAATCAAAGTAGTTAATTTACTGGAACGCTAGTTTTACCTTGTTGTGGGTTGCCAGATCATTTAGTATTCCAAGGCAGTTCCAGACAAGCTTTGACTTGATTCTGTTTGAATCAAGAGCATTTAAGGCTACTTGGCTATCTGAGAGAATTAGGATGGTTTGTTTTTTGTACTTCCTTCTTAAATTCTCTCGTACACACAATTCGATTGCATGTATTTCAGCCTGAAATACAGTGGCATGTTCTCCCAGTGAGACAATGATGTCGCATTTGGGTTTAACTCCATGTACGCCAGAGCCTGTTCCCTTGTTAGTTTTAGATCCATCCGTATACCACACGAGACCGCTAAGCAAGTATTTATCTATCTCCTTATTTACCTCGTTCCAGTTGACCTGGAAGTCTGTTAAAGGTTAGGAGGGGTGTCATGTGATCTGATCTCATATTTAATATAGAATCATTTACTTCATGTGTTCTGGTATGTTTTATATGTCCCAGTGGGTTCCAGTTGTTGGAAATTTCCAGTCTGTATGCACTCATTCTGGCCTACCCCTTTATGACTAGGTCAAGGGGTGGGAGGTTTAGAATGATTTCCATAGAGGCTGTCGGTGTACTTCTTAGTGCTCCTGTAATACAAAGGCATGCCAGCCTCTGTACTCCTGAGAGGGTATTGAGGGCTGTTTTCTGGTTTACTTTTGGCCACCAAACAACCGCGCATAAGTTATCATGGGTCTTGTTATTGCCAAATATAGCCAATGAACCATTTTTGGTTTTAATCCCAATGTTTTTCCAAATGCCCGTCTCCCTACTATGAGAGACATTTTACATTTGTTGGTCACTTTTTGTAAGTGTTGGTTCCAAGTAAGTTTGCTATCTAGGATCAGACCCAGATATTTTACTTGGTTCGTTTTGTTTAGCCTTCCTCCAGAGTCGGAGTTTCTAAAACCTCCAACCTTGTTTTCCGAGTAAAGGTTATGAGTTGTGCCTTGTCAGGGTTTACCAAGAGGTTTTCTCTAACGCACCACACTTCTGTCAGCCTAAGAGCTCTTTGCATGAGTTCAAAGACTGTGGTTTGGTGTTTCCCTCGGATAAGGATGACTATGTCATCGGCATATCCTTGGGCGTACCCTTGATTGTTTAGTGTTTTCAGCAGTTCATCTGCCACTAGGTTCCACAATAGAGGAGAAAGGACTCCACCCTGTGGGCATCCTCTGTGGATATTCACCTGCATGGTTTCACTGAACATTTGTGCCTGTACTTGCCGTCCGCATAACATGTCTTCTATCCACCAGCAGATAGTGTTTTCTATTCCATGTTTGCGAGCGGCAGCTACCATTGATTTAAAGGAGGTATTATCAAAAGCTCCTTCTATGTCAAGAAATGCTCCTAGGACTATTTCTTGGCTACTGAGTCCTCCCTCTATCTTGGTTTTCCTGATTGATAGGCATGTTGGTTTGTATGAAATGGCCTCTCTATCAGAGTTGTTTGCCGGACATGCTGATCAATCAGTTTTTCCAATCCTTTCAATAGAAATGACGTCAGAGTTATTGGTCTATAGGTCTTTGCCACGGCATACGTTGGACGCCCCGGTTTAGGTATAAAGACAACTCTGCTTTGTTTTCAGGTATTTGGTACATGTTTATGCACCAAACTTGCCCTGTAGAGCCTACAAATATGCGGGGCCAGCATTTCTATTGCCTGTTGCAAAAGAACAGGCAGTATCCCATCTGGTCTTAATTTCTCCCAGGATGCTACATTTATTTAAAACATGCTTAGTCATTTTTGTTATATTTTTTACTGTATACAACAAATTGCAATGACTGCATTTAAAGTTTTAGTCTCTTTAACAGAGTAAAATTGTCCACAACTTTTTTTAACGATTTCTTTCAGTCACCCATTTTAGAGACTGAGCAAAGAGAGTCACCCTGATGCCATCTAAAAGTGTAAACAAAGGGTAACAGTTAACAATGCTGCCAGACTTAACAATCTGTACCTAATATTATGTAATAGTAAGAATTTCGATGTTTCTAGCAAGATTCCTGTTTTATTCCCAGAAATTGGGGTTTAGGGAAATTCCTGGGAATTTTTTCCATTATCCATCACAACATATGTACACATACATATACCATAGTCAATCAACCCTCCATAGACAATACTAGGGACAAATATTCATTAATAATCCAACAACAGAATAGCCTGAACAAATAAAAGCTATGTATATATAACAATTAAATTGTACAACTTGGTTCCAATAAATAAGTCAAGTACTGCAACAAAGATTCAATAACAAAATGAAAGATTTTATTAACATTAAACCTATATTCAACTGAATAATTTTTTGAATCTGACCTGTCTGGGCAATCTTTGAGTCTTGGTAACTACTTAGGTCCTTGCAGATCAGAGAATTTTAAATTTGAAATGTAATTATATTTGAATTTTATACCTAGACTTTAATCTGGACAATGCTAAATCACATGGTATTTTTGGGCCTGAGAGTATGTCGTGTGTCTGTGGGTGCATGTGTGTGTGTTTATTGGATTTTATGACTGCAGATATAATCCATTAGGCTATTGTGATGCTAAATCATGTAAATTATAAAGATGGAATACTTAAAGTAATTATATTGCTATTGCAAACAAAATCTACCCAAATTTCTAGAAGGGAAATAATTGTCAAAATTGCTGGTGATCCTTAAACATGCATTCTGAAAATTTTGTGACATAAAAAAAGAACATTCTATATTTTTTGAAAATTACTTATTAATTGTTGATGGTTTGAACCTGTAATAATTTCTAATGATTCATTAATATCCTCATTAACTACTCTGAACATTTCTGAAAACTAAATAAACAAATCTAATAAAAAATATAAAGAATGTAAAAATATCCTATCTTATTGACATAACGACAATGATAAAAATCAAAATGTATGTCTCAAAATTTAAAACATGTAGCAACATTTTTATCAAAGCAACACTACATACAAAGCAAACTTAATATATTTAAAAGCCCTACCTGGATGCCCACTATTCACTGCCTTTGTTTCTTGTACATCTATTGTATCAAGCAACGTATTCACTTGATCTCGTATATTTCTGAGCTGCTTTTTCAAATTAGTAACCTCGTTCGATGATAATGCACTACTAGAATCATTTTTCATATCGGAATTAAGTAATATTTGTAATTTTAAGATCCTGCTGCACTGTATAGCAAATGACAAGTCATTACTCTCAAATATCGTAATTAGATCACCATCTGGAATATAAATTTCAATTAACGAAACTATTTTAACGGCGAACAAAGAATGGGGATAATCCGTTTAATATTTGCATATATGTAACTAAATATTGTACCTTCATCTTTGTATTTGATTGTGATGTCATCATTTGCCGATAATTTGCCCCTAAACACCCTCTGCATCATTAAAACCAATTCATCGTATGTTAGAGATTCGTTGTGAATCGGAATTCTTCTAATATCGTCTCCTAGTTGTACCTTAATTATTAATTTACCACTTAAATCCAATTCACTTTTTATCTCCATATTAAACTAAAAATTTCCAATTTAAAAGTTATTTAACTAGAATCTAACAATACTTACTGTTTCATTAAACGTTTGGATAATCCAAAGACTACAGTTTTTCTAAAGGTGAGTGAAACGATTAAAAATGGACAAAAACATAAAATGCAGCCGCAGCCGCAACGTCAAAAACTTTTTACACGCTGTCAAAAACACCGGCGTTGTCAAATCAAAAACAAGCCACTAGGCGATTTCTTCGGTTGCATAAAAAAATCAAATACGTTTTAATGACGTCACAACGATTTCACTAAACACTTAGCTTTAAATTTAGTAATGAAATGATTAAACTTCGATATGTAGGTATTAAAAAAAAATAAGAATTTTAAATAAATAATGAAAAAATGATTTAAAAGCCGAAAAATAAAAAAAACATTAAAAATGGCAACGTTGAAAAGGCTTTAGGGTTATTTGACATTTGAAATTGGTGCAATTGATATGAAGGGTTCTATTCTACAACATTGCCAAAACTCCTAATTCATAGTGAATCTACTGTTTTTGCTACTTGTTTAATAATCTTTTGTTATTAATTATTGTCTTAAAAAGGATATTTATAATGAAATCCGTTTTGTAATAAATATATAGTCAATTTAAGAAAGTTTTATTTTGTTGATGTCTTATTCAGGGTTGCAAATCTAATTTTTTTTAAATGTCTTGTCAATATTGGTACTGTTGAACAAAATGTCCATCTGGCAATACTGAAAATGCACTTGACATGTTGTTGACAATAATTGACATCCGACATTTCAACACAAACATAACCTATGCAAAAAACGGCATTATTTTTATGTGATAGTGATAAAAGATTGTTTTAAGGATAATCAAAAACAACCATTCTAAAATGGCTACAGACGTCCTTAGGAAATGTAAGTGTTCTCTTATAAATTCAGTTATCAATTATGTAATTTTTGATTGAAATTTTAGCCCCGCCGAAAAATAAAGAATTGGAAAATGGGGCAGAACCTTCTGCTCCTATTACAAAAAAAGGAATACTGACGTCCTTCTTGAATGGCAAGTCAATGAACATTCCAGAAACCGATTTGGTAAGATCATAATTATTAGGTATACTCTCAAAAATTTATTTACAACTAAAATCCTCATTTATTTAGTTGGGAAGATGCAGATTTGTAACAGAATTCGACAAATTAAACAGAATTGGCGAAGGAACTTATGGAATAGTTTGTAAGTAGTACAAATTTGTTTTTAGCAAGTACAAGTTTATAATGTTTCTAAATATCTGTGTTTTATGTAGATCGTGCAAAAGATCAAGTTTCTGACAAAATAGTGGCCTTAAAGAAAGTGAGAATGGATTTAGAACGAGACGGCATTCCAGTTAGTAGCTTAAGAGAGATTCAAGTTTTACTGAATTGCAAACATGAAAATATTGTGCATCTGAAAGAAGTTGTAGTAGGAAGGAGTTTAGAAAGGTTCAAAAACCCTCAAGTAAATTATTTGCCTTTCTAAACTTAAGTTTTTTTATTTTATTTCAGTATTTTCTTGGTAATGGAGTATTGTGAACAAGATTTGGCCTCATTGTTGGATAATATGCAAGCACCATTTACTGAATCACAAGTCAAATGCATTATGCTACAGGTTTTAAGGGGTTTGAGGTATTTGCATCATAATTTTGTGGTGCACCGTGATCTTAAGGTCTCTAATTTGCTCATGACAGATAAAGGTTGTGTTAAAATCGGTAAGTTCTGTGCTTTTTTGGTCTATTTTTTTTATTTTTATAATTTTTTTCTTCACAAAAACAACACTTTATTTAGTTAGGTACTACCTAAATCAAATATTTTTTAGAGAAAATAGTGCTGACAAAAAGAGTATTATCTGCATAGGTACATTATCTTAATATATTTTTTATATCTTGTAATCAGGGTTCGAAAATATCATGATATTTATATAAATATCATATCACATGATATATATCTGATATATATCGGATATATATCAACTTTAAAATTTAATCATTTAATTAAAAAACAGTATTGTTTCTTGCACAAACTATATTTTTAATTTTAACACAAACATATTAACAAAAACCTATATTCTAAACAACAAAACCGTTTATTCTAACTCAAATTAAAAAGAAAAACAAAATAATCAATAAAATAAACAGATTTTAACATTATTTTATTAACATTAATATTTTAACACAAACACATATAAATCGCTAGTTATTATACTTTTATGCAGGGGCGTATTGAGACATTTTCGGATGTTCAGAATGGTGAAAAACATTTTTAATTTAATAAATAAAATTACCGAATATATCAGATATATATCAAGGTATAAATATCATGATATATATCATGATATATATCACTTGATATATATCCTCTGAACCCTGCTTGTAATATTCTTGGATTTTTATATTGTCTTATCAGAATTAAGTTATAATATATGAAGTCAATGAAGTAAAAATTCCTTTCTTAAAATCAAATAATTTTTTTCAGCTGATTTCGGTCTGGCAAGATACTTTGGCGTCCCGCTCAAACCAATGACCCCACACGTAGTAACCCTCTGGTACCGAGCACCTGAATTACTCCTACAAGCCCCTACGCAAACCACCAGTGTCGATATGTGGGCGGCCGGCTGCATTTTAGGGGAACTACTGGGTCACAAACCGCTTCTACCGGGGCGCTCAGAGATTCAACAACTCGAACTCATAGTGGATCTGTTAGGCACGCCCTCTGACGCCATTTGGCCCGGCTTCAGTCAGCTTCCTGCTTTACAGAATTACTCTTTGAAGCAACAGCCTTACAACAACTTGAAGCAGAGGTTCCCTTGGTTGTCTGCTGCAGGACTGAGACTGTTGAACTTCTTGTTCATGTACGATCCTAGGAAGAGGGCAACCGCCGAGGAATGCTTGCAGAGTAGTTACTTCAAGGAAGCTCCACAACGTAAGCTCTTACGCTCTAATTTAAATTTTTCGATAATTATACAGCTTTTTTTCTCCTTTCTTTCAGCTTGCGATCCAAAATTGATGCCTAGTTTCCCGCAGCATAGGAACATCAAAGGAATCAAGACAGCCGCGCCTGAGCCTCCCAACACCGGAGCCGGTGATCAAACAAATAATTTACCTGCGATATCAGATTTGGTAAGGATTTTTCTACATTAGAATATCGATTATTTACTTATTATCATAAATAATTTCATACTTAAATATAAATCACTATAGTTATGCTTCTAATATTTTATTTCCTAACTTTAGGCGAATTTTGTAGCTAACTTTATATTTAAGTAAATGACGTTGATAACAATAAAATATATATTTTTGGAGGTTATATCAAAAAGCGGAATAGGTAAAAATTCTGTAAAATGTAATACACTAAATTAGTGATGGTGCAATTTTGGTTCCATTGACAATTAACAATTGACAATTAAAGTAGACTTTTTGAGAGCATTTGTTCGTTTTGTTCACCTAAATTGCATAGTTGTTGACCTTTTATAAATATATATATCCAAAGTAAGTAGATAACATGCATCAAGTCTTTAATCTTTTATTAACCATATACTTTTAAACTATTTTTTATGACCTGGAAACAATATTTAGAAAAAAAAAAACTAAAAACAGTAAAAAAGTATATGTCAAATTCAATGATGTTTTTGTTAAAAGTTTGATTAGAAGTTAACTGTCAGTGGAACCAAAATTACGTCACAGTAATATGGCTTACTAAAAATTAACACAAGAGGTAGTGTAATTTATTTATGAATAAAATGACGTTACAATATCAAACTGATCGATGTAACATTTATATTTATTAAAAATACTTTTTATTTTTGGATTTTTCTAAAAATACGGTTTTTTGTCTGTTTCAGCTGGGATCGATAGTGAAGAAGAGAAGGATCGAGTGATTTATAAATATTGTTTAAAGTGTACGTGTACGTTTGAATGCATTTAAGATGTTAGAATGTAATGTGTGTTTTCAACAAAGTTGAATAAATATAATATCAAGAATATCGAGTAGTTTTAATTTTGAACCTATGGCGATTTTTTCAACGTTCATATACTTCTTCTTTTTCTTGCATTTCTATTTTTATTGTGTAATTCATCCTGTCCCGATCATTTGCCATTAATGCGTCAATTAGTTTTCCCATACGATTTGCCAATATTGAAAAAATACCGGTGTTACTTCCGAATATTTCTTTGGTAAAAATGTTCTGTAGCATATGTCGCTGGTGTTAGAAGAATTGGGTTCTTTTGTAGAAATAACTAACGAGTCATAGGTAGTAGAAAAAGAATTGTTTTTAATTTACTATTTTCACTGAAGTAAATAAATAGTGGTTGATTCCATTTAGATATAATAATTTTCTTATCTTCACTAAACACTTTTAAATATTTACAATTTTAGTTCATCACAATTTGATTAACTAATACAGTTGATTTTTTAGTTACCAACTTGAAAACATTTGTTTGTAGAATTTCTTATGCCATAATAATTGTAGGAGATATAACTTGCACCAGAAAATAAATTGCATTAAACGCTTGTAAAAATGTAGAAAGTAACGTGCCGTCGGCAGAAAGCACCTGAACGCGATGATGGCAAAAGGACAACTGAATCGTTGGTGGCAATAAGACAACTGAATTCGTTGGTGGCAATAATACAACTGAATTCGTTGGTGGCAATAATACAACTGAATTCGTTGCGTCGAGCTCACCCTAATATATACTGTTGGGACGAAATGAGTGTCCTTGGCATAGTTGACGCACCTATTCGGTTTCAACCAATGAAAACATCATGACATAATGAAATACGTCATTTGTGTTTCGTTAACTATGCGCCGGACACTCATTTTGTTCCACTGTACAGCTGTGCACGCAGGTGTTCGACGTTCGATATTCTGAAAAAAATGCTATTTATAGTTTTATGACTTCACATTATATTAGGGTAAAAAGCAGTCGAACTATTTGAGAATTGTTTATTTATTTAGTAGATGTAAAATATTAATTTGTTGATGTTTTTACTGGTGAAATTGTAGAATTTAACCACATATATTACATTATCGGAATTCTTCCTGTTCTGGTATTTTTGCTTTGGTGCATTATTAAGTTTTTCCATTGTTTCCTCTTCATTGCAATATGAATAATAATAATAGTTTATTATTTACCATATAAAGCAAAAATATACAAAGTAATAATTATAAATATACTTAAGTTGGAACCATATGGAGAAAATTTTTATTATTGATTTTAGGAAAAAAAGTTATTCTTGATAAAAAGTCCTGCATGACCCAAAACTAAAAATATCAAATTTTTCAAGCCGTATACAAGGTTTGTCCAAAAATATTAATTTTACTCAAGAGTAAAGTATGTTTATTTTTAACAAAATCGAAAATTTTTATTAAGAAAAGTTGATTAGATTTGAACATTACATTCAAATATGCAATTACACTCATCTATCTGAAAAATCAGATTTTTTTCTAGATTTTGCATTGATCCACCTAATTACGGTAATCCATAATTTTTTTTCTCTCTCTTCTCTACTATAAATATGATACGCTTTGCTTTTCTTGATGTTTGTGAAGAATTTAGAAATTTTCTGTGTAACATGTTATATTTTTGAAACGTTTGAAATATTTCTGAAACACTTCTGAAATAATGTGTGCTGTATGGGTTGTGTCCGACAGGTCAATACACTGGCGAGCGGGGAGAAGGATTATCGACAAGTCAGTGCCTTGCCGATGGGCCAGGAAGCCTCTCGAGTCAATACCTTGCTAGACTTCCTTCTTGGGCTTTTTGGTCGGCTCTATATATCCACCAGATCTCTGTAAAAACTCTACTTGTTGGAACCATGGGCGTATCATTAGCGGTGTTCGCCGGGACATAGTTATATACACTCGTTCAAAAAATATTTTATTTTTCATAAAAGGAATTTGTAACGTCTGGTTCAGTTTTTTAGCAAATCTTTATTTTAATAAAATGCTCATGAATTATTAAATCTTGAGGAGGGAGACTATTTTTAAAAACAGAGAAAAATGTTACTTATTAGCAAATATAAACAGCCTGACACATCCGACAAGTCTAATAGTAAAAGGCCAGGCGTGACTACGAGCGAAAGGGCATCATTGTGATTCATAGGAGGATACTTCTTTTTAAACTGTGTATATATATCCTGAAGATTCAAGATGTCTTCCCTCTAAGAATCGACACGTGCACCAAAACTTTCTCTTTTTTTATCGTAGCAGGCTGAATGACTTTATCGACAGGCGATAACAAAAATAGCAGGACCGTACTGGTTGAAAATGGCTCGCACGACAATAGTTTTTTGATATTTTGCTTAGTTTTCCCTTATCCTGCATGATAATTATTATCCATCTTAATTTTTGTTTTCATGTCCTTAATATTTATCCAATTTCTGCTTTTAAAATGAGTAAAAAAATAAATTTAAAATACAATAGATAAAAAAATATTTATTGGAGATTAGAAAAAATATTTAACAATACAAAATTCATTATAATAATGTTCAGATAAGTATATTATTTTCTTAACTTAAAAATATTTGAAACACATTTAACGTCATTTTTCGTGCTGAATCTTATACTGAAAAAAAAAAAAAAGATTAAGTAAAACATGTGAATAGTCCCTAAAAGAAAATTAAAAGAACTAAAAGTGGTTAACGGCTGTGTGCACGTAGCTTATAAGAGCAAAAAAAGATTTGTATTTGGTGCAAAATCATTTATTTATTTAAATTGCAAAGCGCTTTTGGCATAACGCTATCTGCAGTGCTCATCTACAAAGAATGTGGATGTAAATATATAAAATATGTAGATATAAACTGGAAATTTGAGTCAAAACAATTTAAAAAAAGAGTTTTTAAATAAACAGGGAACATATTAAAAAAAAATTCAAATTATAGAAAAACCCTGTATTGGAAACAATGATTAGGCCCTTATTAACACTTAATTATTCAAATCGAACCTCAAAGAAGCATGTTCTTGTTTGGTTTACAGCAGTGGCGGCTCGTGGGCACTAGCGGCAGTGGGGCACACACTGCAAAGGAATCCCGGGATTCGTTTTTCCCTTAGGTAAACAAGTTCTCCGTTTAATGAAAATTAAATATATTTTTTTCGATTTTCGATTTTCGATTTTCGATTTTCGATTTTCGATTTTCGATTTTCGATTTTCGATTTTCGATTTTCGATTTTCGATTTTCGATTTTCGATTTTCGATTTTCGATTTTCGATTTTCGATTTTCGATTTTCGATTTTCGATTTTCGATTTTCGATTTTCGATTTTCGATTTTCGATTTTCGATTTTCGATTTTCGATTTTCGATTTTCGATTTTCGATTTTCGATTTTCGATTTTCGATTTTCGATTTTCGATTTTCGATTTTCGATTTTCGATTTTCGATTTTCGATTTTCGATTTTCGATTTTCGATTTTCGATTTTCGATTTTCGATTTTCGATTTTCGATTTTCGATTTTCGATTTTCGATTTTCGATTTTCGATTTTCGATTTTCGATTTTCGATTTTCGATTTTCGATTTTCGATTTTCGATTTTCGATTTTCGATTTTCGATTTTCGATTTTCGATTTTCGATTTTCGATTTTCGATTTTCGATTTTCGATTTTCGATTTTCGATTTTCGATTTTCGATTTTCGATTTTCGATTTTCGATTTTCGATTTTCGATTTTCGATTTTCGATTTTCGATTTTCGATTTTCGATTTTCGATTTTCGATTTTCGATTTTCGATTTTCGATTTTCGATTTTCGATTTTCGATTTTCGATTTTCGATTTTCGATTTTCGATTTTCGATTTTCGATTTTCGATTTTCGATTTTCGATTTTCGATTTTCGATTTTCGATTTTCGATTTTCGATTTTCGATTTTCGATTTTCGATTTTCGATTTTCGATTTTCGATTTTCGATTTTCGATTTTCGATTTTCGATTTTCGATTTTCGATTTTCGATTTTCGATTTTCGATTTTCGATTTTCGATTTTCGATTTTCGATTTTCGATTTTCGATTTTCGATTTTCGATTTTCGATTTTCGATTTTCGATTTTCGATTTTCGATTTTCGATTTTTTGATTTTTCGATCTAGAAAATATCGTTATGAAAAGTATCGTCTATCTTTAGTTATCTACCGGAATGTGCCAGAATTACAAAAGCGTGAATTATCATAATTCACTCTGTGATATTTGGGTACTATATGCTTTTAGTTAGGAGATACAATATTGATTTATTATTAGGTGGTCGTGGACAAAAGTTGTTTTTGACATTCGAAAATAGTTGAAAAATTTAGCATTGTCACTTTTTAATTCATCTATAATAGTATGAAACTGCCCAAATAATAAACTTTCAGAAGTAATGAAGTTGGTCCAAAATCCTCTAGGTTTTTTACGCAAATGTCGTTTTACAAGAAGCGCTAGAAGGAGTACTTCCTCGTCTGAGACCATAATGACACTGAAAAATGTTCATTAGCTTCCAACATGAGCCTACTATGGAATCGCGATACTCGGTAGCTATCACGTCCACACGAACGACCAGTGGTCGCCACTCTGAGGCGACACCGAGTGGCCCATACACGCCACTTAGCAGCGCGACTAAGTGGCGCCACAGAGTGGCTCGTCTGGACAGGCCCCTTTTGTCAAAAATTCGAGTTTTCAAACGTTTATTGTGTATGATTCCTTCCATCAAAGTTTTTTATGAGTGAGTAGACAGTAGACTTCAAGTTAATATGCGAGTTTGCGCACGACGTGTAGCTTAACGAACTATAAAACGCGCTCCTCTGGGAAAAGTGTCAGATAGACGGGGGGGTTTATAGCATATGCGCATTTTGTCAACAAGTTACTGCACATCGAAACTGGCGTACGTCCGTTTTACAATAGCACAATTATATTTTAATAATAATAATACTCCCCCTAATTCACCTTCTTACGAGTGAATTTTAACCCCAAAAGCTGAGCTTGTCCGGAGAAAGGGACGGCTAATATTATTATTTGCCGTGGCGCTCCGGGGCGACCTAAAGATGACTGATGGTGCCATTTGACTTACAGGTGAGGAAAACCCCACCCACCATCATCGAAAACGGTAACGCATGGTGATTTTTAATAATCTGGATGCATATCAATAGAAATTAAATTTCTGCTAATACGGCATCCATCAAATCCTATAGAGAACCATGCAAATAAATTCACATGGTCTTCCAAAGAGACATTCATAAAAAATTAATTTAAATTACTGCTTATGCCTAGTTTAAGTTCATAAAAAAATATTTCTAAATAAAATGCGTCATATATCGATAAACTGTACACTACCTTTGGAATAACTCTTTTGAAGAACATAATAAATTTGGATGGTTTGTCTGTTTTAACTTTTTTTTCTTTCTCTTCCTTTCTACCACTTGTACCGCTCGTTTCGCCTCGCATTTCAGTGTCTTTTTTATTATCATCCGATTTAACTTTTGCATCTAGCAATGAACGCAGTTCACTTGATGAAGAATACTCTTCGGAATTAGAGGTATTCTCTTCTTCGGCGATAGAGCTCTTGTATGAAGACGGTTTTTTGCATTTGTAGCTGCCTTGCCAACGATCTCTCTTATCTAAAAAATTGAAAAGGCTCATATGGAACTCTATACAAATACTCAGAATATGCATTAAAATACAACTTAGATCACAAATAGTATAATATTTGAAGCCATCTTAGAGCCATTTCAAATACTCTAGAGCTATTCCGCCCAGAAAACACAAATATGTTAATTGGACGTCCATTCGATATACATTTTTCAAAGGCTGGACGTCCAAAAATTAGTTTTAGCTGGACTTCCGATGTCCAATGGATGTCCAGTCGAGTATACAAATGGCACACTTTTGATCATTCAGAGAACGCTCCTTTCTGGATTATATTCGAACACGGCACATTTACGCAATGAACGTTAAATAATGACTAATGGACGTTCTTTGAACGTATTTTTATAGGATACTGGACATTCAAAAGAAGTTCCTTTCTGGATTATAATAATTATTGTATATATATTGCATGTTCACGTAATGAACGTTAAACGATGATGAATGACATTATATTACTTGAGACCCTTAGATTAAAGAGACTGAAGATGTAACATTGCACACTGCGCATGTTGTCTATTTTAACCCCAAGTAACCCACCAATTGAAAATCATTGTTTGCACGACGCCACCCGAATTGCTCCGATTTTTCATTCAACGCTCACCTCCACAAAGCACGTATCTTCTAGAGACCCCACGCCAATGTTAAACTTTTAAACCAAATTAGCGCCACCTTGTGTTTGGAGATGGAACTAAAATGACAATTGACAGATGGCGGTAAATTCAAATTGTAATTTTTAGGAGTAGGTAGTAGTTTTAAATTAAATTTTAAATGATTTCTACATAAATTATTTTATAAAATAAAGAATGGAACTAGTAAGTTCGAAACTTTTATTTTACAAAATAATTTAGGTCGATTATACCAAATTTGAGGAATTAATTTGTTATAAGCAGGGGTCTGATGTGGAGAGTTGGTTCTGCATATTATTATTAAATAAATATAAGATATATCAATAAATAATAAAATAGAACATTCTTAAAATATGTTTATTAATAACTTAAATAAATATTATTAGATAAAAATAAATACAAATAATAATACATATTTAACGAATACTTACTTGCAGCAAATAGGTATACAATCTCAAATCTATAAAATACCTATCAATAATTTAAATGTGAAGTAGAGACTAGGATATTACATTTTATTAACACTAAAATAATAATATATTTTATAAATGTCTTTTAAACCGAGGACAAATGTAATATAGGTATTGTATTAAAAGGTGAATCCTTTTAACTATTCATTCAATGATAAATAGATATTTTCCTTCCAAATACAGATGGTGGTATTACTCCACTGCTTTGTGTATTACTCTCTTATGTGAAAAATGATTTCGGAATCTAGTCCAGTGATAAATTGATTATCAATTAGTTGTTATACCCGTTTGTCTTTTTATGATGGAGATGCATGGTGAATCAATGAAGTTTTTCTCGAAGTTTTCAACGTAGCACCCACAGGTAGCACCAAAATTATTGCAAAACACAGTAGGAAATAGAAAAGCAAAACATCACAATTTTGCAAATAACTAAGACGAAACTATAAACAGAAACCAAAAGCAAAAGCCAACAAAAAATCACTAAAATCAGACGGGAAAATGAGATTAACCAAAAACATAAATAAATACACGTCACATCTTTGGAGTCTTTGGTTAAGTTTTTCTCCCATAAAGCTTAAAAATGGAGTAAGAAATCAGAATTTTACCAGTAGCCCCATCTAGAGTTTGGAGCAAATAGCATAAAAAATGTCAGTTGTCGGTTTTGACCTTGGTCATTCACGTGCTTTGTGCTCACCTCTATGTGCTTTGTGCTCAACAATGAACTGGAGTGGGGTAGAATGCTTGTCAATAGGCTTGACATGCGACTCTATGGGCAAAGACAGGTTATTTTTCATCTCACTCGGGAGTATTTATAACAACCATTTTCTATTTCACTTTGTTATTGTCTGATCCACCAGCATGTGGATTGAACAATAACAAAGTGAAACAGAAAATGGTTATTATATAAATACTCCCGAGTGAGATGAGAAATAAAAATGGTTGCGCCCATAGAGTCGCATATTGTTCTATTGATACAATATGCACATTGGCTTTCTACCCCACTCCAGTTCATTGGTGCTCACCTCCGCCTGAGTTCAATGACCATTGACAGCTGTTATTTGATTTATTTGTTGGAATTTTAGCAATTTAAAGTGTTCTAGTTATTTAATTTCAAGTTCAAAATGCCTCGATTTATCTTGAAAAATTGTATATACTTATAATAAAGTACCAATGTTATGAAAGATAAAAAAATATTCGTTTTCAGCGGTAAATATTTATTAACTTTTTGACATAAAGCGGCATGATCCTTTGGACTGAATACTTCAGATCCGCATTAAGGGGTTTCAATAAATATTAAGCATCAAATACATATTTCAGAAAACAGATTTCATATTACTTACATAAATATACAAAAGGGTAAAATTTTGAACATTTAATTTAAATAAGAAGTAAATTCCAATTGTTGTTAACGAAATTTTGTTTTTAAAAAGTAGTTTTATAAGAATATTTACTAAAGGTGGTATTTAGCCCTTTTTGGTAGATAAATAAGTAAAGAAGCATAGTTGCTAGCTAAATTTTATTTTTATACGGTATTTTTATAAGAATATTTGCGGTCAAATCGAAAGTGACATTTGAATCTTAAGTCTTAAAAAAAAAGTAAAACGCACAATATGATCTAGTATAAGCAAAAAAATACTAGAGTTACGGGAGTTAGTCACATTGTTAATAAAATGTTACATTACAAACCGCTAAACAACTCGAGCAAAATTGTCGTTTACTAAAAAAAATCCAAATTCTAGCAATATTTATTATGTATTATACAATCGAATGCGGTTTCAAAAATAACGGGATCAAAAAATCCGAATCTCTAAATTTTGGAGCTAAATGCTCGGATAAAAGCAAGCGACCGATAATAATCGATTTATCAATTATTCTGATATTTTTTTTATAAAAATCGATTTATCCCTTATTTTTAATAAATTATTTTTGTTCTATTAGATAATGTAATCGATTTTAAAAGAAATGCAAAGAGAAAGTAGATTTATTCAAAATATTCGATTGATTGAAAATAATCGATTTTTTTGGAAAAATCGATTTATCGTTTAATCGTTTTTTTAATCAATTATTCGATTATTTTCGTTTTTTCAAAGGTATTATATGAAAATAATCGATTGATCGAATATAATTGGTTATTTTATATAACCGATATTTCGGTTATTTTTTAGAATTATCGATTTATCGGTTAATCAGCTTTTTAATAATCGATTATTTTCGATTTTCAAAGATAATAGAATAATTAATTTTAAAAGGATTATTAGAAAACACTTGATAGTTCGGTTATTTTTTGGAAAATAGATTTATTGTAGAATCGATTATTGGTTATTTTCGATTAAGCGATTATTTTGGAATAATCGATTATTTTGGCATTTCAAAGATAATCGAATTATTGATTTTAAAGGAAATACAATAAAAATAAATTATTGATAATAATCGATTGATCAAAAATAATCGATAATTCGTTTTTTTTTGAAAATCGACTTATTAGTTAATAGACTTTTTAATTAATCGATTATTTTTGATTAATCGATTATTTTCGATTTTTCAAAGATTATCGAATAATCTGTTTCAATGGACGAAAAACAAAATGGATTATTTAAAATAAACGATAATTATTTTATTATTTTTTGTAAACACTGATTTATCGGTTGATTGGCTTTTTAATTACTCGATTATTTTTGATTTTTCAAAGATAATCGAGTAGTCGATTTTAAAGGAACTACGATAAAAAAATAGATTGTTTGAATAATCGATCGATCGACCGATCGAAAATAATAGATTATTTTCAATGATCGATAATTTATTTCGATAATCACCCACCCCTAGCGACCAAATGACTTTTAATAGGATTAAATTTTAAAATGTTATCGGGTTTCAGACATATGCATTTCTAGAGTTTTATGTGACTCATCGTCTATATTAATTAATATTCCTAAAAAAGAAGCTGAGGTTACAATACAAAACAGCATTTTCCCATTTTGACTAATTTTTAATATTATGTAATAGCCGTAAAAAAAATATAATGTTTAACTCACAAAGTTTGATTTGCAGTATTCGCCTGCGCACATGCTTTTTTTTATAATACTCGTAGACAATGAGTACCATTTCTTGCTCTATTAACAATATTCTAGTTCAACATTTTACTGTAGTCTCTTGCTGAAAAATCCGTAGTAAATAAACGTTAACGAAATATTCTATAAAAGGTCTTCTCTTTACATAAAATGTGGCATCTGTTTGATATTAAAAAATCACGTTAATTTTATTTCATGATACAAAATTCCATTAAACATATACAGTTCATCAAATTTCTAGAGGCTTTCGACGGCTAGACAGAGAAAGCACTACTGACAGGCATCCCGACGGATTTACGCAATGAAAGTACACTCTGCGCATCAAGTATTTCACTATTTCATTCAGACGTAAATGTCAGATGTAAATTTCGCTAAAACATTTCTTTTATTTTCGTTTGTGTTTTTTGCTCATTACAGTTTAATAGAACCTAAGTATGGAGTTTAATAGCAAATTAAGAGGCCGCGTGATTAACAGTCAATCTCGCGAAATAATAGCCAATGTTATAGAGTTTATGAGAAGAGAAGGAAACTTTAATTCACCTTCAATACCATTTAAAAATGTAAATGATCGTGTTGCTGCAGCCACAGGAGTATCTAAAAATACTGTCGTCCGCATTTCTGGAGAGAAAAAAAGAATCGATAACCGTGAGATATCGGAATTTTCATCACCAAGAAAAACCATTAAAAAACCAAAAACAGTTAATGATATAGATGAAGCTGCACAAGAATCAAATTTTATTTTTTTATTATTAGATAGCTATTTTTGTTTCTGAGTTGTGTTCATTTACAGGCTCAATTTTTTTCCGTTTCTCCTTTTTGATTTTATATGGGGTTTCAAGTTGTTTTTGACTTATTTCGACGTAAATCACAACAACACACTTTTTTAATAAAGCAAACAAGTGTTAAGAGGTATATGAACGTGTAAACTACAATTACAAAAAATTGATATGAAACCCATGAAACAACCAACAAAAATGTAAAGCTAGCCTCCGTACTAGAACATGGTGTCATTCGTCGAGATAATTTATCGTTTTGTTTAATAGATCAAGAAATGTAAATATTCCCGTTATTTTTTATAAAATTATAAGAGAAATAATTTTTTTTCTAAATAGTATAGTTTATTATTTTGTAGAAAAACAAAATTTCGAAAATTTTAGTAATGTTTCAGAAACAACCGTTATTAATAATAGGTACCATTTTCCTTAATAAGGTAGAAATAAAATATAAACTATTTCCACGATTTACAAAGGCCTACAAAAAAATTATAGGTATTTTCCGCTATCCTATAAAATTTATATTTTCTGACTCAATTTCAAAAGGTTGAAGGAATTCCAAAACACCTTTTATGGCATAATAATTATTTTCAATTCTACATACTATCTTTAGCTGCTTTTAAAAACGTTCTAAGAAAGTCCAATCAGACCAATTTAATCCCTAAACTATTCCACACTTTTAAAATTTAATTACCTAAAAATATTAAAAACTATTTAAAATAACTTGTTTAGCAGACTGTACAATAGCTATCTTAGTCACACGTAGCGCGTTCTCTGTCTGGGCGTCGAACACCTCTAGAAATTTGATGAACTGTATTTAAAAAAAATCTAATATTTCATTATGATGCTAATAAACAAAGTCCGACCCCTGTCACGGAGTTCGGGTCTCTGTCCAGTTCCCCCACTCCGTTAACCTTTCTTTAAAAATTGGCAACATTTGCACAGGTTAAATACCGGTGTATGTTATATCTCTGGTCTCTTCACAGATTACATGGTCTCTTTTATCTAAGTTGAGACCCCACCACCCCTTCAGTGGCGTGCGGTGACATTTTTAGAAGGGGAAGCGATTGTATAAAAATACAGCCAGTAAGCATAACGCCAGAGGTGAAAATTTTTTTGAACGTGAATGTCCAAAGCGCGAGTTCTTTTCGATGACTTTAAAAAGAAGGAAGCCAAACCACTAAGCGTCGATAAGAAAACTTTGCAATCTTTAATATTATCCATGCTTCGCGATAAAACCAAATTAGGTCTATGTGCTATACAGTGAACGAAAATTGCATGTTTAAACTTTCACTTTAGCTTGAAGGCTTCCTAAATGGCCAGCCATTACGGCAGCACCATCGTAGCTCTGGGCAACAAGCTTAGAACCACATTCTAAACTTGAAATAATGTCACAAACAATTTTGAACAATGCATCTGCAGTTCGTTCGCTAGTGCCGTCCAAAAATCTTAAGAATCGCTCTTGAGGAATGCCATCCAATACATATCGCAAAACAATGGATAATTGACTTAAGTTTGCTACATCTGTAGTTTAATCAAGCGCAGCTGATACGAAAGGTGCTTTTTTAATTTCACTTTTAATGTGATCCATCACAACGTCGTCTGTGCATTTAATTAAATCATTTTGGATTCTGTTTGAGGTACCTCGGAAAGTCGTCGAATCAATAAAATGATTTTTTAGAGTATCGTTGTATTTTGCTAAAAAACTTGACCCCTAAAACTTAGTTCATGCTCTCCCAGGAAACAAGTTACATCTATTAATCGTTGTAAGACGTCCCTATTTTTTTTTACCCTTTCATTGTGAATTTTGTTGCCTGTTTTTAAATGATTGTCCAAACTAAGTTCAATGCAATAGGTCCGAATGTTTTTTTTTATTGTAGCACTTATATTTTGCTATTTTCACGTCGTTTTACACTTTTGTGAAAGTTATTCAAGTCTGTAATACCGACTGAGTTCCAATGTGTTTTTCGGCTATATTAAAAAGTAGGCAAGGCCAGTAAAACAATTTCTTCAAAGTTTTGCAGCCGGTTAACCATTCATACTTTTCATAAAACCCTACGTGAAAATGTCTGGTAAATTTCTTTGCTGACTTTTCTACTTTCGTCTCTAAATTGATAGGATCCTTCAGTCTACTAGAATTAATAATGTCCATTATCTCTTCAAAATTTTTATTTGAGAATCTTTTTTTCAATAAAGAGTACACAATACAGACACAATTTACCACATTATTATTGTTTACAGACACAGTGGATAGTTCCTCCATTAAAAAAAAAAAACAACTACGAAAAACAAACCGAAATCTATCTGAACTTTACGATTTTCCTCACAAATCGATTCGTATTGCGAATTGCAATATGCGTAAGGCGACGTAAAAATCGCTGCCTCTCGACCGTATTTTACGTGTACAAACAGACTATTGTCGCGGCAAAGCAAGGTTAATAACACGAAGCGAAATCAATTGGAAGATGAGCCGGCTTTTTCAAGACGCGCTTCCGCCTACGGACTCGAAGTATATGGTGTGTTCGCTTACACAATTAATTTTCTCATGGATGGTGCGTGCGTTTACACATTACACCAATGAATTGTTAGTACATTTACGAAATTTACGTAATGTTTTAGAGAAAATATAGTACCTAATTTAATATTAATTTCTATGCATTGTAAACTGAAAAATATTTATTTTTTAACCTCAAAGTGTAGGGAAGCGGTGCTTCCCCCGCTTCTATGGACCGCACGCCCCTGCTGAGCAGATAGGTACTAATGCCAAAAAAATGAAGTCTGCCACTTGCTACTTGTCATATATCATTTAGAGTATGGCTTAGTTTCTTACCTTTTCTAGTGTTAGTAGAAGTGGTGCTTTTTTTCGGTACCGCAACCATTGATGTTTTTTCCCAAAATTCTATACCTTCTTCGTTTGAATCTGAACAACTGCACAGCACTGTAGTTTTCTTGCGTTTTCTCTTAGCTTTTCTTTTGAACTTTTCGCTTTCCAATCCGCTTAGGCCGACGAAATCGATGTGCTTGCTTTCTCTTTCTGATTTTAAGTTTTCTCCTTAAATAAATTTAATTATCATTCATGTGATATCAAGTTTGATTTCTGTGAGTGGAAACTTTGATATTTTGTTAGGTAAAAGACATTTTTAGTTCCTACTGTGAAAGTTTTGAACTTCAAAAATATTCGACTTTACCTGAAATCACGGTTCCTGTATCAATTTTTTTCTCGTCTTCAAGCTGACATGGACACTCTATTAAACTAATTGTAGAAGTCTGTTTACTTTGTTTACCATCTGTAAGACCAACTTCCGGATGATACGGACATCTCACTACTGTAGAATTTTGTTTACTATGTTTCCTGTCCGTAGGAGTTTGAGAAGATTCCTCTTTTTTAAATAAATTTTCATCCGTATGTTTAGCTGTAGGAAATGAAATTCAAAGAAATATTATCTGGATTATTACAGAGGTTTTGGTATTCTGATTACTAAGTATAATGTCGTATAACAAATTTAACAGAACATTTTTAAAATAAAATAAATACCAAAAAATGTACCTATTACAATATAAAAAATAGATAAAACCTAATAAAATATATAAAAACGTACTAAACTATATAAAAAAATATAATATATAATAATAATAATAAAAGTTTATTTGAAAAATGTACAAAAAATTAAATATAATAAATTTTTTTTTTAAATACATTTTTTTTTAATAATATAAATATTTTTTTTTTTTTTTTTTTTTAGGTACATACAAATAAACTACCCATTGCCACAAAGTATAAAAACTGTCCGTGGCGTGTGTAGAGATATGTTAAGTACTATTTTATGTTTTATTTTACAATTAATTAATATAATACAAATACTGACATATAATAATAATAATAGATTTGCCGCTTTTTTTTTAATTTTCATTATTTTTTATTTTTTATTTTATTTATTTTTTTTTTAATAAATTTTTTTATTCTTTTTTTTATTTTTCATTTATCTATCGATATTCATATCAATAATATTTCTGATATTTGCTCTATATTCTTCTAATAAAAATTTTTTTGTTCTTGTTTTAAATTGCGATAATGATTTTGATTTTAGAATTTTTGGAGGTAAATAATTTAACACTTTTGATGCTAAGAAGAAGTGGCATTTTTGGCCTACAGTTTTGCGAGATGCTAAGTCTTTATATTTAATTTTGTTTTTTCGTCTTGTTTCGTGTTCATGAGTAACAATATTAAGGCTAGTTGGGTTTTTATAGTAGTAGTTGGCAATTTTAAGGAAAAAGTGTTTTTTAGGATCTAATATTTTTAATTCTTTGTATAGTTGGTCCGAGGGGTAAGTACGATTTTTTTTATAAATAATTTTTAAGAATAATTTTTGAATAGTTTCAATTTTTTCTAGATAAACATTAGTTGCTCCACCCCAGCCAATGATTCCATAGTTTATTCTCGATTCCACCAAAGCATAATATAACATTTTTAGGTAAGGTAAATCCAGGATATTTGTAAGATATTTAAATTTATATAGAAATGTTCTTAATGTATTAACTACCTTATTTATATGATGATTCCACCTTAGGTGACAATCAATTGTGATACCCAAATACTTAACTTTTTTTTCTGATTTAATTTCAATATTTTTGCTATTATATATTATGTTTAGAGTATTATAGTTAGGAAGATTGTTTTCGTAACTTGTTAGAGATAAAAAGTGTGTTTTATTATAATTAACAGTAAGAAGCCTATGATCAAACCAATTAAAAAGGAGTTTTAAGTCATCCTCAACTAATACTTTTAAGTCCTTCCACGTATCTGCCGAATAGAAAACAACGGTATCATCGGCAAAGCTAAGTACCTGGCCCTTATTATTTAATGATAATAAATCATTAATATATATATTAAACAGAATTGGGCCAAGTACTGTGCCTTGGGGTATCCCGCATTTTACATTCTTTACACTACTCATGTGTTCTTCTATTTGTAAACATTGCTTTCTATTCAACAGATAACTTTTAAAAAGCTCAAAAGCACTACCCCTTACTCCTGCATCTGCCAAGGCTTCCAACAACTGTTGATGGTCAACAGTGTCAAATGCCTTGGCAAGATCCAGGAACACAGCGATTGATGGTCTACTCTGGTCCATTGATGTGTACATTTGTTTTGTAAGTTCCGCTATAGAATCCTCAGTTGATTTGTTACTTTGGAAGCCGAATTGCTTTTTTGAAATTATGTTATTTTTGTTCAAAAATGATTCAAGTCTGATTTTTATTATTTTTTCTAAAATTTTTGTAAAATTGTTGGTAAGTGATACTGGTCTATAATTGGATGGTTTACATTTGTCACCATTTTTGTACAGAGGCTTAACTATTGCAATTTTAAATTCTTCTGGAAAAACTGATTTTTCTAATGACAAATTAATGAGGTGAGTCAAAGCTATTACAATTTCCGTTTTTAATTCTTTAATAGTTTCTGCTGTAATACAATCTACACCTGGTGCCTTTTTATTTTTTAAATTATTAATTACATCTAAAACTTCATTTACGTTTGTAGGTTTAAGAAAAATTGATTGTTTACAAGTGATTCTAGGTGCAGGTGGTGCACCAGATATGTTTATTTTTCTAGCTAAATTCGGTCCAACATTTGTATAATAATTGATAAAAATTTCCGCTATTTCGGATTCAACATTTGTTTTTGTATTATCCGTTTTCAAAATTTGTCTAATTTCTTGTTTTTTTATTGTGTTACCGCTAATTTTATTTATAGCTTTCCAGAGATTACTAGAATTATTTTTATTGTTTTCTATGTTTTTTTTGTGAAAGTCAATTTTTATTTTTTTAATCAATGTATTTAAATGGTTTCTGTATGCAATAAATTCTCTTTTAGATATATCATCTTGCTTTCTTTGAAATATTTTATATAACTTATCTCTGTGTGCAATGGATTTCATTAATCCGTTAGTTATCCAACTTTTCTTTTTGTTGTTTTTTTTATTAATCTTGACACGTATAGTATTTTCTTTGAGAAAGTTAAAAATTAAGTTTAAGAATGACGTCCAAGCTTCTTGTGGATTGGTAATTTTATAGAGTTTGGTCCAGTTAAAGTTAGCTAATTCATTTTTAATGTTCTTAAAGTTTATTATTTGTTTGAATTGTACTGACTTTACAGCTGGGTCCATTGCTGGAATACGTAAATTTAATATTTCGCTGCGATGGTCATTAATATGTGGATCTAAGACATAAGTATTACAAATATCTTTTAAACAATCTTTTTTTACTCGGATGAAGGCATGGTCAATACAGGTTTCAGAGGGCACTCTTGTGTATTTATTTATTGTGGATATAAATCCAAATTCACTCATAGTATTTAAGTATTCTGCTGTTACTCTATCATTTGAGAAAATATCTATATTTATGTCTCCGATTATAATATTCATATCACTATTTAAATTTGAAGAATGGAAGAAGTTATTTAATTCTGTTACAAAATTTTCTTCATCAGTGGATGGTGACCTATAGATACATGACAGTGCAATTTTGTATTTATCTATGTTAATATGAATAATTATTACTTTACAGTGGTCAATGTATTTTATTTCAAATGTGTAATTAATATATTTTTTTATATATACAATGGTGCCGTCAGCTTTATTAAAATCCCCGTAATTATAAATCATGTCATATCCCTCTTTAGTAAACATTTTTTCATCAAAATTGTTCCACGTTTCAGTTAGAACTATAAAATATATATATAAAATATATTATAAAAACGTACTAAAATGTACAAATATCTTACACAGAAAGTAAACGTGTAAATGCTTTATTGGATTTTCAAACATACCCTTTTCGTATATAATGAGTGCGTCATTATCATCAACCTCTGCATACCTAAAATTCTCCATACTAGCATAGTCTCTGATTTCCTGCTTTTCGACGTCTTTTCTGGACGTTTCGGGAATATCAGGACTAGATTCCAGCTTATTGTATTGATAAGAAAAGGAATAATCTGTAGATGCTGACGATGCGTTGCCTGGAAGATCATTTAAATTCATAATTTAAAAGATATATATGAATTAGTTTTTTTCGTAACTTTTTGGCAGTTAAAATTTATACCTAAATCGTCTATTCCACCACTTTCAATTCCTTCATCCAACACCTCTATATCTTCATCTTCTGTTTCATATTTCGGCTCCTTTATAATACTTTCCTCATCATTTTCTATTTCATCTACGTCTTTTTCCTCGCCTGTTACTTCTATCAAAGTACGTTTCGAAGTTCTCGGTATAGGCACTAAAGGAATTTCTTCATCTGAAAGGCGTTTCCGAGATTTCTTTTTGCAATATTTCGATAGGAAGTCCTTCCATGGACATTTTCGTTTTTTCTTTTTCGATAATTTTGGCAAGTCTTCTTCTGAGGAATCCCTAAAAGCAAGCTGTCACTTAAAAAGATGTTAAATAATAAAATGCAATAAGAATAAGAGTATTGGAATGCTGTCATTAGAAAATCTTTTTAATAAGAAAAAGAAAAGATAGCACTTACTTTTCTTCGCTCAAATCGGAGTAATCCCCATATTCGATAGGGGCCAGACAGACGGTGCAGAGGTTTCTTAAATCCGCAAAACATTCATCGCAGTAGGTGCCTGCGCAACCAGGTGTCGCGCATCTTATCGGTTTTTCCGAATCAGTTTCCCGGAAGACTTTCCCGCACAGAAGACAAGCTGTTTGTGATTGGTCCAAACAGAAGGCGAATATTCTACAAAATATTCTCATAGAAAGCATTTGACACAACAACGAAAAACCACTAGACTAATCCATTCATTAATTTAATTAACCCCTTCTTTTATTGTAAGCATACATATTGTGTTTTATATTAGGCAGACAGCTGCTAAATTGAGAGGGATAGTTTGTGACAGCTTATTTATCTGAGGTGCGAGCACGCGTTTAATTAATGAATCGGTACTTACGACTAGGGCTGGGCGATTATCAAAATAAATAATCCATTATCGATTATTTAAAATAATCGATAAATCAAAAATAATTGAAAATAATCGATAAATCAAAAATAATTGATTAATTGAAAGTATCGATTAATCGAAAGTAATCGATTAATCTAAACTAATAGATTATTCGAAAAGAATCGATTAATCGAAAATGGTCGAAAATAGAATTAATCGAAAATATTCGATCAATCGAAAATTATCTATTAATCGGAAAATATCGATTAATCCAAAAATAATAGATAAATCGAAAATAATAGATAAATCGAAAATAATCGACTATTCGAAAATAATCGATTAATCTAAAATAATCGACTAATCTAAAATAATCGATTAATCGAAAATCGATTAATCAAAAATAATCGGTTAATCGATCAATCAAAAATATTCGATTAATTGATTATCGATAAAAAATATAATAATCGACTAATCGATGAATCGATTATTAATCGATTATTTGGCCCTTCCCTACTTACGACACTTGCTTTACACTGCTGTCAGACCTCAGAATAAATTGCTTACTTTCTTGATAATCACCTTCAACTCTATGATAGTTGGAACGAGAAAAATACCTTAAACTCATAATAACTGGCATTAAATATGCAAATATATTTCCTTAATGTATTTTTGAAAGCCTTTTGTGTGTTTTCGAATCTTATGTTAAGTCAATTCTGAATTATACCCATAAACAATCCTTGTAACATGCAAATGTAGTAGTTCTAGTAGTTGTTCTTCGTTGATTTGACGTATTCTCACGCGCTGCTAACTGAATTTCAATTTGTAGCTCGAATTGGTGAATTAATAGCATAATATAACGATTAAATACTATGAGAATATAAAAGAAACAGTACCATCATCAACTTACCCAAAATGAGCTGACAGAAACTCTTTACAAGTGACCTTTTCGATGTCTTTGCCACCGAAAAATTTTCTTCTCAGTTGTCTCCTAGCGAATTTCAAAAACGACGTTCTTTTCCTTAGAATTTTATTGTACAACCAAATGGCTCTTTGCTTCCCTCTCACTGGATGATAATAAGTAAGGATGTAGATTCTAAATCTCAGTCCGTAGGGTTCCAAAATCGTCATTACCCAACAGAGAATCAGTAAAGTTACTGTAAAATGTTTAAATTAGTGTTTAAACTATTTTACTAAACTTTCGATTCCAGGACTCGAGTATATATTAAAAAACTATTTAAAAATTAACGATATACAAGGCAAAAAATGTAAAAAAGTAAAATTCTGTGTATAAAAACATAATTGGCGCACCTAGTAGGATAGTAAGCGAGCCTGCAGAAGATCTTTGACGTTCTTAAAGCCTACTCAATGTTTTAGAAGAATCGAAGCATCTAGGGAAACGTTGAAATTATCCTAGACAAGCAGGACCACTAATTTATTTTTGGAAACATGCTTTTATGTGAAACTTCTTTGCATATAGCCTCTCAAAGCCAGATGTAGAATTATATTTAGATCCTTGACATATCAAATAACGTGTTGGGAAATTAAAACCATCAAACCCAATTCGTATTTTAAGTATACCTATCCAACGGCTATAAATTGATGATCTTAGGGTTGTATAAAAGTTTAATTTTAAGAATATCTGCAAGTATTTTTGCGTAACTCTAGTAACCTAACGACCTATTAAATGTTACTAACACACAAATCAACTTGGATAATAGAAATCAAAAATGGCCTAAAAATTCGAAACAATTGCCGTTTTAAACCAAATTATAATTGGCGCAGTCAGTGGGATATAAAAAATCCTCGTCTTAACCAGAGTTCAATCTATGCCTTTTTCGTTTATATTTGACAATAAAAATTAAAATACTTACGAATTTGAAGGTATCTATCGTAATCCGGTGGTATAGGCGTAGGTAAACATGGGACGGTGTCTATTTCGAGAGTTAACCCCATAGGCTGAAATGCTTTAACGATGCTACCCAAAAGATCTGCCAGCATACCTTTCCCGCTTATGTGTGGAAGTGGAATATTGGGTGCTAAAAGAAAACATTTATTTCGATATTCTGCGTGTGATAATAGAAACGCCTAGGTAAAATTTCTTCTAAACTTAATTTGCATTCTCATTTATTTACTAGTAACATTCTTTTTGTACTCTCGTTTCTCTAATATTAATGCTAAATTAGCATGTTGATTTTTTCTACTATTAACACTTGAATGTTCCTCTAAATAATATTTGAATTGAACTTTCATTTATTATAATCACTCGATTTGCACTCTTATGTACTCTAATCGCTCGATTTACACTTTCAATTATCTACTACTCTAATATTCTTACCTTGGACCTTGGACTGAAATCTTCCATAATATTTGATCATTTCCATGATCCAACACAAAGCATAATCATAAGCCATGAATATAGCGGCCTTTATTGTTACTGTAAGCAAGTTCATGATGGCTTTTCTTAACTGCTTGCTCTCCACGTCCGTCAATTTGGTAGACTTGAGCTATAATCTGGTATGACAGTCACAAGAAGGGTTTGTCTGCACACAGTGGAACGAATTTGTACAACATTATGGATATTATGTGTTAAAATTTACTAAATTATGACTCAATATTACAAATATGTACTAGTCTGTTCCACTATGTGGTAGCAGAATAAATTTGAGATCAATGATGTTTTTTTTTTAATGATCTTACTTTCACGTAAAGTTTCTCCTCTTTCTTGTTTAGAGGGAGGACCGTCTCTCTATTGTGTTTGGCTCTGCGCATGTCCAGTTGAAAAAAGTCTTCAGTAACGTATTTATTGTCAAATCCATCGTTGGTTAGGAACCTGTATCTGTAGATAAGGACCCTGAAATTATTTTTTTTTTTTTTGATGAAACATTCATTGTTTTCTTAAGAACATCCAAAGAATATAGGAAAAGTATAATATATATTTTACTTGCAAACCAAGAGAATAATGAACATTCCTGCAGCTACGAAAGCAAGTTGAAATATTGCTGTAGCAGCTTTTATCCTTTGCTTCACTTCATTCTGTATATCCTTAGCGATTTCCGATATACTTTTGTCTGCCTTACTTTCGTAATGAAAGGAATGTGAGAATTTTATCCTGACGTAAAACATCGTACGAATATGACGAATGAAACCTTTTATTTCTGAAAAAAATGAACATAAACTAACTGTTATATCACAAACAATAAATATGGATATTACTTTTTACCTACTACTTTTATCTACTTACTTCTCATAACGACTCCTATTATAGAGTTGCTGATAAAATCGACGATCAAACAGACGAAGTCGAAGATTTTGACGATATAACACACCGACTTGATGATGTAGGTTATTGAACACATCCAACTAAACATGGCACCCAATTTGGCGTTGCAATCGGCTATGGCGTTATCGAATACTCTACCGCATCTTTCAAACGGAGTGCCCAGTTCTTTGTTACAAATGTTAATGATCTTCGCCAGGAACATAAATGCCGCTTTGATAACTCTTACTGTAAATACCAAAAGATATTTTTTAGTGACTTATAAATATGGCAATCTCGAAGATAACATTGAATAACAAGACGATAATAGCTATTGTTACGTTTGTTTATTTATTTTAAACAACAGTTTATTTGTTAATAATTTATTTGAACACTTATTTATTTTAAAACAATACTATTCTAATTTATATATATTTCGAATGTCTTTAAATTGTTCACTATTTATCTTCACAACTATTTGTATACGACTCACTGCTCCGTGTTCCTCCGCCAATATTTATATACACATTTAAAATTCTGGTAGTGGTCTAGAACGTTCTCGCCAAAACTAGAAACATTATCGCATTCTAACTGGAATGTACTTGAAAGCTCCTGTGCCATATTCGTCACATATGTTTGGTCTTAAGGGGTTTAATTATGTATAATAATCTGACAAGTTGAGCCTCAAAGGCCAAATAAGACAGAGAGGGCTTGGAGAATTAGAGCATTACTGAATAATGAAATGGCTCGCATTACACTAGTTATGAAACCTGTTATTTTATGTAACGAGTGTATATTTGAAGGGCGAGCAGAGTGAGGTCCCGCAATATGAACGAGATACATAAAACGGCATTTCGTAACGTGTAACATAAAATATGTTTTCTAATTTTGACTAGATTATTTATAAGATTGTGTTTTAGTAAGACAATACTGACATCTAGGCAACCAATATTACTCTTGTATTGTTAATTGCATATGCATAATTTTAATGACAAATAGAACATTATATTATTTATTCTCAATGAATTGCAGTGTATTAATGTGGCTTATTAAAGTTATTTAGTTTTCAAGAAAATGGGATATTTTGTCTGGTATTGTATTTTAATTATTTTGTGATGACTAAGAATGAAAAATATGGACCAAAACATCATTATTACTAGGCTGTAAGTTTAACCAAATTATATTTTTATAAGTCAATCTGTTCTTTTTGATATAAACTTTTAATAATAATGTATATTATTGATTTTAAAACCAAAAATGCTTTATTTTTCTTTTTTTTTGAAACTGGTGACATAATTAATTTTTCGTAACCGGTTTCATAATGTTCAACAGTATGCAATAAAGAAGATTATTTTGACACTTGCTGCGATTACAAAAATGTCACTTTATATGTCAAAATTAAAAAAATTAATATAAGTGAAAATTGATTGACATAGTTAAAATGACCCTATGTTCATCAAAATTATTGGAAATAAAATTGAAACGATTAGATAAAACGCAAAAAAATTTGAATCTTTTAGTTGCTGTGGTTGAAATATAGCAGATATTCAATTTTTGTTATACTTCTTATTAAGGTACCAGTTCAAATATTATTTGGAAATTAAATTGAAATAATAAGATGAAAAGCAAAGAAATTGGAATATTTTATTTAAAGTAGCTCAAATGACTCAACCGTGAAAAACCATTACAAACAATTTTTAAAAGCGTAGATAAATACTTTTGAATTAAATGTTTATTAATTTAGTGATTTAAATATAGTTGACGCTGAATTTTCGTTTGCAGTACTTCGAATGTTTAAATGATAGTTATTATTGATAGTTCAGTTAGATCCGTATTTTTAAACAGAACTCAGCTGAGTCGGACTTGAGTAAGTCGTCTTTGAACTAAAATCGAAGTTCGGTTACAACGCCTCTAAAGTTCCAGGTGGTTCCGGTGTTACACTAGAATTTAGAGATGGATATTAGCAAATCTGTAATAAGTACATTTACGGATTTGTTACTACATATCTATAAATTCACACGATATAACCGAACTTGGACCTTGGTGTCACCCTTATTAGAATAATAATACAGGTCCTATTTTAATTTTTAGATATATCGAAATAATAAACGCTATATTAAGATGGTGTTTCTTCGTTGATTTCATGATGAAATCTTACTCATTTACGCAATTTTTATTTCCTCTTATCACCGTGAGTCCGACTCAGCTGAGTTCTGTTTATAAATAGGGACCTTAGGCAGCTTACTAAGTGAGTAGTTCAAATGTACCGATAGAAAATTATTAGTTAAAACATGCAAAATAAAATTCAAAGACGAAAAAAAAAATAATTTTAAATCTGTCGAATGCAGTAGTTTAAATGTATGTATCACATGTCAAACGCACGAATTTATTAATGAACATTTTTTTAAAAAATAGTAGTTAAATTATATATGGTAGCAAAATTAACAAAGGAGGTAGTTCAAATGTACAAAATGTTAAATTTCATTAAAACAATTGCTAAAAAGACAAGAAAATTGGAATTGATTTATAAAAATGGAAACAAACACATTTGACATAAAAAAAATTATTCCGCTTTAAAAAAAATTGTTATAATATTTTACTTACCAATAGCCATTATGATTCTCTTTATTTTAATTAAAATCTCTTTAATTTTCTTAATAACCACTTTAACGGTGGCTATTACTTTTTTGATGGCATCTTTAATGGCGTAAAATGGTTTTTTGATCACTTCGAAAATTTGTCTTAAAACGGACTTCAATTGCTCCTAGAAAAATGTATTTTTTTAAAAACCAATATTTTATATAATTTGACAAATCAAGAAACTTGGCCAGCATCAAATGCGCCTCGAAGTTAATTGTAAGAATTCTCAAAATCTGTGCTAATATTGTCATGTATTATAATTTTGCGCAGTCAAATGTAAAATAGGATACAGTCCCATTGGCATATTTAAATGTCAAGATGTATATTACAGGGTGTTTCATAAAGACCTGACTAAGTCGACCTGACTATCTATATGACTAAAAGTACGTCAAAAAATAATGTCAGTTTATTTAATAAAGCTAAATGTCCGAAAACGTGGTAGAGTACGATTCAACTAAGAAAAAGCCACACACATCATACCTGACAAAGGCCGCAATAATTTGCCTCTCTCTCAGGTCCATCCCATTTAAGCGTCAGTGGCGTTTTGGCGATTTTTTCGTTTTTCTAATATAGAGATACAATTGCTTAATAATTTGGCAACGTTGTACGCATGGTCCAGAATATAATTCGAACAGAAGCTATCGCGTAAACATGGATCCCTTATTATTGTGAGCCAAACTTCGGCGTTGCCAAGCTTTTACTTACGAACAAAAATACGAGTTCATCGGAAGAAAGTGAAGACAGCGAGAGTACTATACTCTGTTTTTAAACTAGGAGGAGCGAATTGAAAAGACGCATTTACACAGGGAAAAGTAACTAGATTTGTTACTAAGAGCGAGTTTCGAAATATAGTCGTGTTCAAAATTTATGAAATAATTATCTTTATCGGCCTTAGTCGGTGAACGGCCAATTAACGGTTAAGAAACGAATAAATGTCATAGAGGTAATTTTTTAATTGGTCCCAGACAACGGTCGCAAATTTCACATTATTGTGATCTGAAATGTGTGTCTAAAACGAAATGTCACTGTCAAATTAAAGTCAATATTGTTGTTGATAGATGTCAGAAATACTTTTTTCTTGCTTTTTAATTCGACTTTTTGAGAAAAACTATGATCTTTTTAAAACGTATATTAAATATTTAAGAAAATTGTTAATGGAATATCCAGATGTAGCCAGGTTAGTATAAAATATAAAGATCTGTTTACATTTTTAAGGATATATTTGTTATAGGTATAAAAAGTAAAAGTTAATCAGTGAATGACAAGTGGATCACACAGTAACTAATATCTCTTTTATGAGTAATGTGGATATTATGGCTTATTTAGTGAAACCATGGTTAATTCGCTAGAGGGCAAATAAAGGCATTCAAAAGTTTACAGGCCTATGAGTCAGAATTTGTTTTGAAAACTGGAACCAACATTTTCATAACACTACATGTCAAAATATATTTTTTAAAGTGAACTATTCATACATACCTATGTATTAATTTTAAGTATTTTTAAAATATTTTTTGTGAAAATAATGTGCCAAATTAAGATTATCCCTAAAGTAGTAGATGGTGTTTTAAATGTTATAACAATTTTGTAAATAGTATTATTCTATTCTAATAAATAAAATTTTTAGTTTTAAAAAATCAGTAATAAAATCATTTTTTTTTTAATACTTCGGAATTCATCTCTTCATGGTAATCTACCATCTTTTTACCTTCAAAAACCAATAATGCATTTTCTACAAAACCTTCAGAATCAGCATGTAAAATAATAAGGTGTCTCCCCTTTCTTGTAAGGCTTTTCAGGAATTGCTACCATTAATAGTACTCAGTGTAGAAGGATATATAATTGTAGATTTTCAATACAATTGTTTACTGAAGAAGTATTATTTACGAAATAAAGTAAAAAACTAAGTAATGGATGAGATATCAAATTATAAAATGTCAGAACTGTCAACAATATCAATTATTAGCTGATGTTCATGCTAAAAAGTAATGTGTGAAACTGACTGTAATCTGACCAATCAGAAGGCTACAGAATTGCCAACTTAAATTCAAATCGCTCCTCTTAGTTTAAAAGTATAATAGTTCATTAACGGACAAACTAGGATGTACTCCTCTAGTTTCACTTTTTGCACTAGTTGCATAAATAACTATTATTTTAATTGTAATAAAAATCTTAAATTACAAAATTGGAGGGTGGGTGGCTCAGTGGTAGAGTCTCTGCCTGTGGATCCAAGGGTCCCAGGTTTGAATCCTACCGTTGGCCGGGATTTTTTTATTTAATTTAATTATTTAAAATTAATTCTGATGCCTTGGTAGGATTCCCCACTCGATCATTCACTGTTGGGTTCTAATTAATAGTGCTGTTCCTGAAGTGGCGCTGGGAAACAGTAACAAAGCCTACACAGAACACACATGATTGAGAATTTAAAACACAAATTTGAGACTGGCATATTAGGTATATACACCTAGGCCATACATCGAAAAAAAAAAAAAAAAATTACAAAATTGTGTTGCTATTTTTATTTACTTCCCACTGAATGTTTTGCAAGTCTAAAGTCAAAAAATATATGTAATGTTATTTTAGTTTAGTTATTTAGGTAATATACAAATGTTTAAATCATTAAAATTTAACTTTTTAATCCAATAAATGTTTTTTGTTGGGAAACTGCTTTAATTCTTATTTAAATAAGAGCCTACGCCACTGGTATATCGATCTGGAGCAACGGAGAAGGAATATTTTAAAGTGAGGCAGACGATGACTAGTTGATGACGCCCGTGGCTTTTTCTAAGTTGAATCGTACTCTACATCTCTTCGAAGGGACTTAAAGGTTACCACTTTTTCAACCTAATCTCAAAAACTCACAAACCGATTTAAACTAATTTTTAAAAGGCTATTTAGTGCATTAAATTACATCGTTTAAATTGACTTTCCAAAAAAATATATCTGTGAATGGGGGTTAATTATTTCCTACCATTTTTTCTATTTTATAATTTTTTCAACAAAGAAATGTCGGAAAAACGAAACGTTTAGTCAGAATTGGAATTTTAATTTCAAGTTGCTGGTCTTTTTAAGTAAATCACATCCTCAGTTGGCTGTGAAAACATTTCACAGTGACTTTAGTTATTTATCGCAATATTTTAAAACCTGAATCACAACAACAGGCCTTTTCATCATGTGATGAGCGCAAGCGCAGCCACCATGTTAAAATAGCACCAATTCAAAAGTTTCGTACTGTTTTGACCAACAATGGCTGGAAAAGCAATATTATCTCTACATATAAATCAATCATTAGAAAAAATCGTTGATGGTGAGTTACATTTTTATAACTCTGTGGAAGCACATAGTTGTGAGCAATTAAAAAGTGACGTAAACGTTCGGAAAAAGGAAAAAAAGTGTGGTGTTTGAGAGGTTAGGTTTCAATAAATATTAACTGTATAAAAAATTAATGAAAACAAATAATAATTATAACTCTATTCTAATTAATTATGCCAACCAAACTATTAATAATTGCAAAAACATTTTAACATGAAAGTTAATCACTTGTATAATTAATAAGATAAATTATTTAAAATTTTAAGGACCAACATGACATTTTTAATAATATTACTGTGTATACCGAAGTAGTATTTAATATTAAAAAATCTGATGTGTGCAACACATGACTTTCCTATCTAGTTATTATAGGCTTTTTCCGGTTATTTTGTACAACCTATTGCAGCATCTCTATAAATGTTTAGAGGATAAACTGAATATATACATTATCCACATACATCTACCTCGAAACATTTTTCTATAGATATTCATTGAAAACGAAAATACTGAAAAATTTAAATTTAGCACTTTTCCATTACGGTCCATTTTAGAAAAATCTGTATAAACAAAAATTATAGAGATCGATATCGCAAACAACTTTTAGTTCAATAATTTTCATAAAGATCAGAATTTTGCACATTTTGTCAAATTTCTCGAATTCGGACCATTTCAGGAAATTTTGACATATAACAAAAATTATAGAAGTAACTTTTATTTGAACAATTTTCTTCTCCAAACATAAATAACAGATATATTCCATAAAATATAAAAACGGCCTTCCATAAAGTACCCCCCAGATGTTCCGACTTTGTCCAAAATCTAATCATTTCACGTCAGACCGAAATAAACCTTAGGTTTAAAATATAATTTTTTTTTCTTAATCCGTTTTTGAGTTTTCTTCAAAATTCCAAATTTACACATTTTCACAAATATCTCGAATACGGTCCATTTTAGAGAAATTATGTATAAAATAAAAATTATATAGAATTATATTATAAACAACTTTTATTTGAACATATTTTATAAAAAATTATTTTTTTTACATTTTGTCAAATTTCTCGAATACGGACCATTTTAGGAAAATTTTGAAAAAACAAAAATTATAGATAATTATATTATAAGTAACTTTTAATTAAAGAATTTTCTTCTCCAAACGTAAATAACAGATATATTCCATAAAATATAAAAATGACCACCCATAAAGTACCCCCCAGATGTTCCGACTCTGCCCAAAATCTACTCAGTTCATCAGACGCTGGAATAAAGCTTAAGTTTAAAATTTGGTGTTTTTCTGTGTAACGGTTCATGAGTTATGCGAGACACACACACAACACACACACACACACACACACACACACACACACACACACACACACACACACACACACACACACACACACACACACACACACACACACACACACACACACACACACACACACACACACACACACACACACACACACACACACACACACACACACACACACACACACACACACACACACACACACACACACACACACACACACACACACACACACACACACACACACACACACACACACACACACACACACACACACACACACACACACACACACACACACACACACACACACACACACACACACACACACACACACACACACACACACACACACACACACACACACACACACACACACACACACACACACACACACACACACACACACACACACACACACACACACACACACACACACACACACACACACACACACACACACACACACACACACACACACACACACACACACACACACACACACACACACACACACACACACACACACACACACACACACACACACACACACACACACACACACACACACACACACACACACACACACACACACACACACACACACACACACACACACACACACACACACACACACACACACACACACACACACACACACACACACACACACACACACACACACACACACACACACACACACACACACACACACACACACACACACACACATCATCGCGAAAATAGTCAAAACGGATTCAGGGGACCTCAAAACGTAAAAATCCGTCGAAAACTCGAGGTCGAAAAAAATCATGATTCCTATACTTATGAAATTATTTAATTTTTTTACGTCGCTCAAATTTGAAGATAAATTGCAATTTTTAGTAGCTTTAATATTTAGTTTATGTAGTTCATACCATTTTTCTTTAGAATTGCTGCGGGATAATCTGTATTGCAGGTATGATTTTTTTCTTAATAGAAGCAGAAGTGAAATTTCTGAAATCTTTATAGTACTCCCAGTAAGCCGGCAGTTTAGAATTATGATACTTTCTTAAAGCCTTATCCCTGAATTTTTGTAGTAGTAGATATTTTTTGTAATCCAGGGTTGTTTTTTATTGTTATGTAAAATAGTGCGAGTTTGAAGAGGTGCAAATTAATTAACTAAATTTAAAATTGTTTTATTAAAATAGCTTAATTTAGCATCAATATTATCAATGTACATAATTTGTCTCCAGTCTTGTGCCTCCAGCGCACATTGGAAAATATTTAAATCTATATTAGTTTCCTAATAGTTACATTTTCGAACACGCTTTTTCTAAAGGCGTTCTAAATTTACAACAAACCAGGGAATGTCTATCTATCGGTTACATCACAAAAGTCCACATCGAAGTTTGTATAGATATGATCTATTAAGAGTCATGCTATTATTAGAAAAATGAGTAGGATCAGAAACAATTTGATTTAACTGAAAAGTATCTGCTGCAACAATTAGATTGTGAAATTGAAGTTTTAAATTATCGACATTAAAATCGCCAAGACACAACATTTTATCGGCTTCTGGGTAAACATGAATAAAGGCATTTTCCAAATGATTGAGAAAAGACTGGTAAATGTCATTGGTGTTATTAGGAGGCCTATAAACTACACCTAATCCATATTTTACATTATTTGTTTTGAATAGTATCCAAATTTGTTCAATAGACTCAAAATTCTCTATAAGTAAAACCTTATATTCAATTGATTTTTTTTAATATATTGCCACACCACCTCCTCGTTTAGTAGATCTATCGTTTCTAATCAAGTTGTAACCTTTTAATTTAACTAGTTCCTCATCAATTCTATTGTATAACCAAGTTTCAGATATACAAAAAATATCAAAATTTTTAGACGTAACCAAAATTTTGGGAAAAAGCGAACATACATTTAAATGCCCTACAGTAAAAGCCATTGACCAAAATATTATTTAAAAAAAAACCTTATAAAATATATTCTAAAAAAAGAGTATAAATGCTCAGAAAACTGAAGCTAAAACCTTTTAAAACTATGAAAGATAAATAATAAATGAATAATACTAAGCAAAGATTTAAGCTAACGCGACAATATTCAGCAACTAGACCTTAAGAAGATAGAAGATTTTTAAAATTTTGTTGAAGTTGGGCGTTGGGTCTTCTTAACCACAGGAACTTGATGAAGTTTACCCAATTTTCTTGCTTCGGAGATTTATCTTCCAACTGTGTGTCAAAGGGGTCAGAACTTCATCTTCTAAATATTTACAAGGGTGATACATTAGGTTGTACAAAATGCCTGTAATAACTAGACAGGAAAGTCATCAGATTTTATTCAAAAAATTAGCAAATAGAAAAAAGGGGAAGAAATAGTTAACCCCTCGACCCTTCACAGACGACATTTTTGGAAAGTTGACATAAATGATGTATATATTCTAAATAACATCTAAAAATATCGGTTAGTGAGTTTTTGAGATATCGTTGAAAAAATTATTACCTTCAACCTCCTTCAAAGGGCGCTTTCGGACATATATTATTTTTTGACGTATTATTAGCCATAGAAAGTTAGCCAGGTCTTTCTGAAATACTTTGTATATTAAGAGTTTTTTCTTCTTAAGACAGATACCTATATGTACAAAAATTTATTAGCCAATCGTTACTACGACCACTTCTTACCTGTCCACACGCTAATGATTCGCTTAGAATGCCGAGATTGTTCAAAATATTTTGGGCCGGTCCTGACAAAACTAAGGAAATGGCGTAAGCGACAAGCAGCTCCCGACCTTTCTTGCTGAAGAAGTGAGGCAGCGTTAGGAAAACAATACATCTACAAAATAATGAACAAAATTTTAATATTCCACCAAAACAATTTTTTTTTAATATGTTTTGGAAAATATCTTTATTATTGTTTATTTTTAAAATTACCGGAAAAATGGAACCTGTTTATAAAAGTTACAAAAGATCATAATAAGGTCGTTGTTGAAAATAAACTTTTAGTTATTACTTTAATGGAATTATTTGGGTATCGCGCTTGGTGGAAATGTTCTGTTTAACCTCTCTAGCTTGAATACAAATTATAATTATGCAATTAATATGCATGCACCGAAAGTTAATTAATTTATATGATTGCTTAAATAGTTTTTATTTTAATGTGGCGAAAAAGGTTGTTTTTTAGAAAGAAAACGTAATCAAAAATTAGAACTTTTCTTATATGCTTTAAGTGAGCCGGCGAAAAACACTTTTATTCGAATGTGTCAAAAAACGTCGTTTTTCGGACATAAAACTAGTCACATACTTTGATTACTATACGAGGCAAGAGAGAGGTCCGACACAGTTTACAGCTAAAGAATCAGATCGCTCACTCTGCGTCGGCACTTTTGATCTCAATGTTTCAGTTTATACACTGTGCAACTCGGATAATACAATATATGACAACCGCCTATAATAAAACAGCAGTCTTCTGCGTATCCTGAATTTGTATGCCTGGAGTGGATGTTATTTTGGAACTTTCAACTGGTCCGAGTGAGCTAACTGATTCTTTAGCAATAAACTGTGACTTCAAAAATAATATTCACTGACACCACATACTTTAATTACTATACGAGGCAAGAGATAGGTTCGACACGCCCAACATAAAGCGCGGCCATTTTGAACCCTGTGACACAGTTTACAGCTAAAGAATCAGATCGCTTACTCTGCGTCGGCACTTTGGATCTCAATGTTTCAGTTTATACACTGTGCAACTCGGATAATACAATATATGACAACCGCCTATAATAAAACAGTAGTCTTCTGCGTATCCTGAATTTGTATCCCTGGAGTGGATGTTATTTTGGAACTTTCAACTGGTCCGAGTGAGCTAACTGATTCTTTAGCAATAAACTGTGACTTCAAAAATAATATTCACTGACACTGACAGCAGCAAGCAAAATATCAGATGCGTTTTAATCATCCGTTTCTGCTTCCGGAATTGTCGGTTTAGTCGTTTTAACCTGTCAGATTAAAACAAGAAAACTGACAATTCCGAAGCAGAAGCGGATGATTAAAACGCACCTATTAAAAATATTGCGTCAAGATGTAGGCAACACGTAATAAGGGTTCAAAATGGCGGAGTTTTCTATCTCCTTTTATAAGGCACTCAGAAAGCTGCGCAGTGCGACCATTCTCCGTATAGTAGAAGAAAATCAAAGTATGTGACTGACACTGACAGCAGTAAGCAAAATATCAGGTGCGTTTTAATCATCCGCTTCTGCTTCCAGAATTGTCGGTTTAGTCGTTTTAACCTGTCAGATTAAAACAAGAAAGCCGACAATTCCGTAGCAGAAGCGGATGATTAAAACGCACCTATTAAAAATATTGCCCCAAGATGTAGGCAATACGTAATAAGGGTTCAAAATGGCGGAGTTTTCTATCTCCTTTTAAAAGGCACTCAGAAAGCTGCGCAGTGCGACCATTCTCCGTATAGTAAAGGAAAATCAAAGTATGTGGTCGGACCTCTCTCTTGCCTCGTATAGTAATCAAAGTATGTGGGTTTGAGTTTGTGCAGTGAGAATATGTCAGACATGTCAATGGTCATTTGTGAAAGTGATTTGAAAATAAACGTTAATTTTATTCATAAAAACAATTTTTGGGACTATTAACCGCGTATTGTACAACCCGCCGTGATTTTTTTCTGAAGATATTGTTATACATATTTTTTCAAATTATGACCCTGTTTGGCACCTACTGCGCAAACTCATTTATTCCCCTTGTAGGAACGTTTTTGTAAACTGTCAAATCCATTCTCCTAATTTCAGTTCTGTGTAATTAAATTAATTTGACATTGTATAAAAACTGGAGATAAGGAGACGAATCGGCATACTTAAAATACGGTCCCAAAAAACGCATACTAAATGAGATTTTATAATTAACCGTATGGGCGCTGGTACTGCATACGCTGTTCAAAATACATGGCTTCTTATGGCAATTATACATAATTTTGTCAAAATATTAAAAATAAACTTATTTATAGCTAAATAAAGCACAGAACAGACTGTTGTATTTATTTCTAAATAAGTCTTGCATGTTTTATTTAATAAATTATTTAATTTTATCTATATAAAATACAAATTAGGTACGTATTACCAAATTCGAAAAGGTTTCTTAAATGCTCAAATTAAAGTACAATTTTGTGGCAATTTTTTTTTTGAATTGAACCAATATATAGTTTTAAGAGTAAAATAAAACACAGTGAACAGATTTTTTATTGTTGTAATACAAGTATAAAGGGAGATTTGGGAATGTACATGGTATTACCTCATCCTTTAATTTCAGCTTTCTCCTTTTTCATTTTGCTAACAGTATAATAAGTAAAAATAGTCTCATAATATTTAATAATATCTTCTAAAAAGTATAGAATAGCCTTATCTCTAGAAAGTGCTTTATCGGCAGGAGAAACGATATATATGCTGCCACTGTTCTAAACGTTCAGTATCCTATAAAAAACATTTACAATGACATAATTCGGGTAAAAAACATCTAACATTAAAACTCTATAAAAAATAAATTTTCTTTTCTAGTAAGTTAAATTTAATACAAAATTATTGTTGTTTGTAAGTCAGCATCTATAACTGTAAAATTTTATATCATAGAAACTTGTAATAAAATAAACTAAACTTCGTAAGATACATATTGTGACTAGTTTACATTAAATATTATATTTAGACATGAATACATTATTTTGCCTACATTAGAAGATTTAAAAAGACATTGAATTGATTTCTTCTTGTGTTTTCTTTAGTTTTACAATTGATTTTTACACTGTTTTACAATCTGGAACGACGTAAATCTTGCTTTGATGTTTTTTGTCACTCATTTTACTTGTACTCAGGCACATTTTTCACATTAGTTTGATTTTTTTCACCAATTTTTTTAAAAATCACTTCATTTTACATTGACTTACATAGAAAATTGACTCCGCTGTCATTAGATATGCCAACTACAGTCAATTTCGCAAACTTTATAAAAAGAAGGACGGAAATTTGAAATTTGACCACTGCCGATTCGCCTCCTTCTCTCTAGTCTTCATAACACATTGATACGACAGAAATTGTTCAAATGTTCTCATAGCCAACTCAGTTAAGGAAAAATTATTGGAAATAATATTTCAGATTTAATTTTCTATATATTTTTTAATATCTAAGCATACTCGAATAAAAAACAATGTATGAAACACGGACGAAAAGTGTTTTTTTAGATTTCTACGAGTTGCCAGACTCGACTACCTCTCGCCTGGCAAGCTTTTCGTAGTCGCCCGAAAAACTCAACATTTCACAGCGATATCACAAGAACTGTTTTTTAGTGTTTGACACCATTTTCAACTTCTTTGTAACTCCTAGCAAAAAATACAAGTATTAAAGAAGAACAATTATTTACTACCACGACAAGGAGTCTCTTTGGCTCTATTTGGACCACAACCCTTTTGTGGAGCTACGCTACAAAGATAGTCATCAGAACTTGAACAAAGCAGAAGATATTAAACAAATCTCAGGAATATTGCAACAATACTTGAATACTAGTAGTTCTTCAAACCCATATGTAAATTGGTTAGATGGAAATGTAGAAAATAAAAAAAGGACATTTATATCTCACAAAGACATGTATTTTTATTACGACCGGTTTTGAAGTGTATCACTTTATCTTCTGGCACGCCTAGTGGATAAGATAAAAATAAATTGGTGAATTTCTATTGGTACCAAGATGAAACAATAAAATAATGATATATTTAAATTAATTTAAATTAAATCATTGTTCTAAAGTTACTTTAAATTTTCATTTATCGACCGTAGTTTAATTTACGATTAATGCAATCTTTTTTTTTTCATAAAAAAAAACATAAAATTTAAAAAAATAAAAAAGAGATTGATTTCACCGGGAATTAAACCGCGGTCACTAAATGCAAAGAACAATGGACAGAAATGTATGGGAAATTGCCCCACTGCTATAAGGGTAGTTATATAGGTACCAATTGGAAGATCTTTTTAAAGATAACATTTCTCTTTATTACTTCTCAATTACTTGTTAATTCCAAGTTACATCATCCTAAATGTAACTTTTCGCACGATAGGCCAGTGCTTATCTTTTGTTATTGTAGTGCTTATTACAGGAAACAGTAATTATTACTTCTTAGGGCCAGTTTTTTTCACCTCCAAGTAAAGTTGAAAGTAACTACTTGCTGATTAAACTATAGGGCTATTGTTTGTTAATCTGTCAAGTAATCCTAAATGTAAATTTACTCAGAGGTGAAAAGATCGGCCCTTAGTAACATAACAACAATTATAATAACCAGGTATATCATACCAGTCAAAGATTTTATCCGCCACGTGTATCCCCTACCAATGGGCCTCTATGTGTTGGTGGTTATCCGGCCCCACGTATGCACTTCAAAGGACCAGGATAGCTATTCACTAAGTCATGGGAGCGCTCCCATGGGAGTGCTCCCATATATTTTGCTCTCTTACTCTTAGGTGGGTATATCGTGCTTACTCACTTTTAGCCCAGGTACATGCGTAGTAAGGTCAGATTTTATACTATGGGAGGGAGAATTGCGGGCTTGCCAGATTAGGTCCGTATTTATCACAAAGCAAATTTGAATTACTAAGGGCTGATTCCACCGTTGAGTTAAACGGAGATTAAAATGACATTGTTAATGTAAAAATGTCATTTTAAACTTCGTTTAACACAACGGTGGATCGGTCCTTAAATAGTAGATCAAAGTTATTCTGTCGACTTGGCAACGTTGGCATGGGAGTATGGGAGCATGGAAGTGTGGGAGTGCTCCCATGAGTTAGAGAATAGGTATCCAGGTCCAATGATCCGACACCAAGGTAATGGACAAATGTAATACAATCATAATTATTGATATTACAGTTACATAAGAACTAATATAAAGACATTTGTAACACATACACATCTTATACACGCCAGTCCAGACTATGACTTGTGAATTAAAAAAATTGTTTTTATACAGGAAGATGAATATCTATTGAAGCTATAATTTAAAAATTGGAATTTACATTGAGCCTCTAAAAAGTATTAACATTGAAAAATTCTAAACATAAAACCATTTTAATTACTTAGTACCTTCAATAAAAAATAAATATAAAATAAAAGTATTAGGTAGAAGACATTTCTCATGAAAGCTAGTAGGTGACTTGCATTGAATCAAAAATGCCTTTTAGCTAAAGTAAGATTCTATCATCTTGGCAACCATGCATTTTTTCATTTCTAGATTTGAGTTTCTATTTTGTTGTTACCATGACAAGTGTCCCTATCGCAACAGTTTATCCGGAACTGATTCCAGCTAGAGTTAAATTAAATAATTTATAAGTTGGCAACTACGCATTTCCTTGCTACCGAATTTGAGTTTTTGTAGAGTCGTTACCATGACAACTGTCTCTATGGCAACAATTTCTCCATAACTGATTTCATCTAAACTAAAGTTAAATTAAATCATATAACTACAACAGTTCTTCAAAAACTGAGTCCAACTAAACTAAAGTAAAAATTAAATCATCTATAATTTAGCAACTATGCATTTCCTCACCATAGGATTTGGATTTTTGTTTAGTTGTTACCATGACAAACGTGACAGGGAGGGTAGAATTTATTTCAGAACCCACTAAAAAACTTCCAGAGTTAATACAGACGGTTTTTAAAAAAAAATCCTGTGTTTTGTTATATGCGCTATGATATAACTCGAAACGGACAGATAATTGAGAGAAGTCATAATAAAAACAAATGTTCTCCTTACCGATATCTTTTATTTGGTATATATCTTACACCTATAGACCTTTTCATCATGTGATGAGCGCAAGCGCAGCCACCATGTTAAAATAGCGGTAATTCAAAAGTTTCGTACTGTTTTGATCGACAATGGCTGGGAAAGCAATATTATCTCTACAGAAAAATTATTCAATAGAAAAAATGGTTGATGGTGATTAACTTTTTCATAACTGTGTAGAAGCGCATAGTTGTGAGCAGTTGAAAAGGTGGATGTAATGTCTTGGACGTTTGCTACAAACGAAAAAACTCGACTGATTGAGAGGTTAGGTGTATCAATACTTTTTAACTGTGTACAAAATTAATGAACCCAAATAATAATTATAACTCTATTCTAATTAATTATGCCAACCAACTATTAGTACTTGCAAAAACACTTTAATTAACATGAAAGTTAATCACGAGTATAAATAATAAAATAAATTATAATATTTTGAGGATCAACATGACATTTTTAATCATATTACTGTGTATACAGAAGTAGTATTTAATATTAAAAAAATATTGTTCAATACCAGATAAGAGTTTTCTTCTGCTGGATCACTTTCTCCATGAAAATGTAAAGAACAAATATAAGTATCTTTAGTAACATCATCGAAAACCGTTGTCACTTCGACCATATTATTTCACACCTAATGAACATTTCGAATATGTTTTAATATGGATTTTGGCTGATAATTTGATAATTTTTTTCGATATTGCAGCCAAGGCTTTGGAAAATTTATAAAATAATATGTATTGCCTTTGAATGATTTATACCGAGTGTCAATTTTACATACTCCATAACAACACCGTTTAATTGTTTCTTTCCGTACAGATAACATAATTATAACTGATTACAAAAATGTATTTTTCAATTAAGACACTAAAATTATTATTACTTTACTTTTTCTTCCTTTTTTTAAATGAATATACTTAAATTATTATTTATTAATTACAACTTTTTTCACGTGGGCATTTTAACATGCTTATTTACAAAAACAGTACGAAAAAGATGGCTGATACTGACGCATGCGCCCAAAAAAATATTGTGGTGAAAAGGTCTATTGGGGGGTGGGGCAAAACTGCCCATTCTCCTTTGACTGTATGTTGAATGCTTAACTAACTGAGCTCTCGTGACATGTCAAGTGAGTTTTGGCCAATATTTTTTACAACTTTGAGCTGTCTGACGTCTCTTTTGTAGGGATTTTAAACTAAATCCTTGCAGATGACACTTCCTGATAGTCACGCCAACCACTTCACAAATTCTAGCCGTTAGTACGATCATACAACTTCAGAATAATTTGAACTTACCTAATTTTTGAACTGAAAGCTAGCCCATTGACTAAAACACATCCCAGCATGGCACAAATAACCGTAGCTATCGAAATCTTAACGTTAAGTTGAAAAACGAAAATCATAAAAAATATGTAAGTCAATATTAACCCTCCCAAAAACCCCAACAGGCTCTTCAAAACGTAATTTTCTACGCTACCGGAGTGCTGCAGATTGAAACAGAATGTCTTGCAACACCAACAGTAGAAGATTCTTCGTTTGAACCGTTTGCATTTGGCCCGAAATTTCACAGCTATCCATTGGAATTTGAATTTTTTCTTTCCTGTTTGTTGGTACTGGATGGATTCTTCTTTCTCTTTGACGAGAGTGTTTCTGTGGTTATTGAGATTATGAGCGATGGCTATCAGACGGACGAAAGCCATTTTTTATTTTAATACTTTAAGTCAAAGGTAAAACTGATGTGACTTATGTCGACATGACTTAAGTACTGACACGTGATCGTAATGCTGTGACCTCCGAGCTGCTCGGAGGCTGTGACCTATAGTCACATACTTTGATTTTCTCTTACTATACGGAGAATGGTCGCACTGCGCAGCTTTCTGAGTGCCCTTTGTGCCCTTTAAAAGGAGATAGAAAACTCCGCCATTTTGATGCCTTATTACGTGTTGCCTACATCTTGGCGCAATATTTTAAATAGGTGCGTTTAAATCATTCGCTTCTGTTTCGGAATTGTCGGTTTTCTTGTTTTAATCTGACCGGTTAAAACGACTAAACCGATAATTCCGGAAGCAGAAGCGGATGATTAAAACGCACCTGATATTTTGCTTGCTGCTGTCAGTGTCAGTAAATGAGTCACAGTTTATTGCTAAAGAATCAGTTAGCTCACTCGGATCAGTTGAAAGTTCCAAAATAACATCCACTCCAGAGATACAAATTCAGGATGCGCAGAAGACTGCTGTTTTATTATAGGCGGTTGTCATATATTGTATTATCCGAGTTGCGCAGTGTATAAACTGGAACATTGAGATCAAAAGTGCCGACGCAGAGTGAGCGAACTGATTCTTTAGCTGTAAACTGTGGTAAAGGCATCAAAATGGCCGCGCCCTATGTTGGGCGTGTCGGACCTCTCTCTTGCACCGTATAGTAATCAAAGTATGTGCCTATAGTCTATAAAAGAGAAGTGCAGTAAAAGTGGGGATATAACCACATTCCATAAGCGTACTTTGGTAAGTTCACGGCATATACACACTTCGTAGATTAAAATTTTATATAAAAAAAGTTATATTATTTACGAAAATAAAAATAAACTTTATGCTTCTGACAAAATTGTTGCACTTTAACATTGAACGAATTAAATTAAATTAAAAAATACCAAGGAGGATTTTAATATGTTGTTAATGGGATTAAACTTTTTTTTATTCTCTTGGCATTAAAAGTAACACTTCAATACCTAAAATCAAAGATTACAAAAAAATAGAAAGTTCGAGAATTATCCTTAAAAGTCAATGTCTTCACTATAACTACTGGTATCATTATTATTGTCTTTTCTGCGGTTTATTATTATAGGGTCTATTAAAATTTTTTTCTACACCCGTATTATAATAATGCACTTATATGCCCATAATCCGTTTCATAATGATACCCATTATGATACAGATTTTTCATTACGATACAGATTTTTCATTACGATACAGATTTTTCATTACGATACAGATTTTTCATTACGATACAGATTTTTAATCAATAGAAACCTACAATTTTTCAATCAAGCATGCTGTTTGACGTTTATCCTAGGTTCCTATGTATTTGTTTTAGTTGTCAAAACGTATTAAATTTTGGTAGATAACTAAACTTCGTTAATTATAATATTAAAATGTCTGATATCAGCGATATAGAAGACTCCTCCACACATATCGGAGAAAGCAGAAAATACAGTACAAAATATTTTGCCGCAAAAATCTAGGGAAATACCAATACCCGAAGTAATACCATTAATTACAATTTTGTAGAATTTTTTATAGAAATACACGAGTAATTATTGTTATTGTGTTCAATACCAATATGAATATAATATTTATAGTTCTTGATTATTTATCGGGTGTAGAAAAAATAGCGTATGCAACTCTCATGTAATGGTTATTAATACACTCGCATAAACCATACGAAACTCGCCTTTGGCTCGTTTCGTATCCCGGTTAATGCTCGTGTATTAATAACCATCATTACATGATCGTTGCATAATATACTATTATTGCTATATTCACATTCCACAATGAATTTTCCACCTTTTTAACATGATCAATGAATTTTCTCCAATCTTCTCCATTTACATCTGAGACTGCCTTCAAAAACAAATTTCGCACATCAGGTAATTTACATGTTGCATAGTTTCGAGAAACATAACCTTTTAATTGGATTTAACTATGCGTGGTAAAGAGGCAATCTAAAATTTAAATTCCTTCTTCTCGGGCCATCTAGTCTATAATATATTTTTTGAATTTGTTTTTATGTCGCCTTGCTATTACGAGTAATTCTGCCTCTAAGGATTTAGGAGGACTGATAATATTTTTAGAATGTAGCCATTTTGAAATATCTTCTTTCTTCCATCTTGTTGTAGGTAGTGACTCCTTCAATCGACTGTGATAGGATGAATTATCCAAAACAATAACGGAGTTGACTGGAATTTTTTTTCTGAAACCATTTTTAAACATAAGGCCATCCATTGCTTCATGGTAGTCTTTTCATGTCTTTGACTCGAACATTAATAAACCATCTGGCAAAAATTCATCGGTTCTTCCAATGTGGGTTATTAATAAATGATTTCTTTTTCTTGTTGGATTTTGTAATCCACAAGAGACCCATTCCATAAAGGTTTGTTTTTTAGTTCTGGTATATTTTTTAAATAAAAGGCTAATGGATTGCCCATAGCCCCCCTGGAACCGCCCTTGGATGGAGGTACCTTGTCAAATTTTTGTTACTATATATCCAGCATTAACCCATTTTTCATCTAAATAAAATACCTGTGTATGCTGATTCCTGGCGTCCGCTATTTTTCTTAAATAATCACGTCTCCTCGCAATGATTTCGTCTTCCTCTGTAAAAAAGCTGTTTCTGTCACGTTTTTTTCTGGAACGATAATTTATTTATGTAATATTTTTTGCAGATGAAAATATGATATCAGTATTTGGAAGAGTGGAGCTATTTTCTGTTTCTGATTGTAATTTTTTAAGTGTAGGAATTTTAATTCGAAAGAAAAAAGAATGTGCCATTTGTCTTATTATATTTTTTATCCATGTTTCAATAAAGGTCTTGTTTCTTCCTAGGAGCTTTTTCAGACGCGAGACTTCACCAATAACAGTGTATCTTCTTTAATAATGTTATGCACTGTCCGCTTAGATACAGATAAGGAAAGTATAGGAATCATGATTTATTTCGACCTCGAGTTTTCAAAGGATTTTTACGTTTTGGGGTGTCCCTGAATCCGTTTTGACTATTTTCGCGATGATGTCTTTGACAAAATGAAAAAAAATCAAATTTTAATGAAAATTGTTTAAATAAAAGTTGTTTCTGATATTATTTTCTATAATTCTTGTTTTATACATAATTTCTCTAAAATGAACCGTATTCGAGATATTTCAGAAAAAGTGTAAATTTTGAATTTTGAAGAAAACTCAAAAGCGGATAAAGAAAAAATCATTAAATTTTAAACTTAAGCTTTATTCCGGTCTCCAGTGAACTGATTAGATTTTGGGCAGAGTCGAAATATCTGGGGGGGTACTTTATAGGTGGTTATTTTTATATTTTATGAAATATATCTGTTATTTACGTTTGGAGAAGAAAATTCTGTAAATAAAAGTTACTTACAATATTATTATCTATAATTTTTTATTTATACAAAATTTTCCTAAAATGATCCGTATTCGAGAAATTTGACAAAATGTAAAAAATTAATTTTTTATAAAAATTGTTCAAATAAAAGTTGTTTGTAATATAATATTTCCTATAATTTTTATCCTATACATAATTTCTTTAAAATGGACCGTATTCGAGATATTGGAGAAAATGTGTAAATTACGAATTTTGAAGAAAACTCAGAAACGGATGAAGGAAAAAATCATTAAATTTTAAACTTAATTTTTTTTCGGCCTGAGGTGGAATGATTAGATTTTTGGACAAAGTCGAAACATTGGGGGTACTTTGTAGTAGGTCGTTTTTATATTTTATGGAATATATCTGTTATTTATGTTTGGAGAAGAAAATTGTTCAAATAAAAGTTACTTCTAATTATTATCTTTAATTTTTGTTCTATGCCAAATTTTCCTGAAATGGTCCGTATTCGAGAAATTTGACAAAATGTGCAAAATTCTGATTTTTAAGAAAACTGTTAAACTAAAAGTTGTTTGCAATATCGATCTCTATAATTTTTGTTTATACATGATTTTTGTAAAATGGACGGTAATGGAAAAATTGGAGGAAAAGTGCTAAATTTTAATTTTTCAGTTTTGTTTTCAATGAATATCTGTAGAAAAATATTTTGAGTTAGATATATGTGGAAAATGTATACAGTGTGTCCGTAAAGTATGGAACAAATTTATTTTTAGCTAAGCAGACCATTTTAAGAAAAATTCCTGAAACACGTCGATTTTTGATTTTAATTTACCGTATTTCAAAATAATAATCTAATATACAAGGTGAATTACTTTCGAGTAATGACATCACCGTAATTTTTTTTAAATGGAACACCCCATTTTGTCTCAATTTTCGGATTACTCTAGCTGAGCTGATTCCAAAAATGTATCACATGTTGAATCCAATTGGTACAGGGTGGGCAAAAATACAATAGTTTTGTGTGTGCTCATAAAGTAACGCGTAACATTCTTTATTAGTTAAATTAACAATATTATCAAAAATACTTATTGTCTAGCGGACAGAATATGATGAAATACATGACTTTATAAATATTCGAACTGCAGCCCTTGCTGTATTTGACAGTAACCCAAACGGTGTACAAATTCTTGTTGAACATTGTTTATTGTGTCTTGAGAAATATTGTTTATTGTTGTCCGAATTCTGTCTTTTAATTCTTGAATATTTGCTGGTTTCGTTTGATACACAACATTCTTCAGATGGCCCCACATAAAATACCCCAACGGATTGAAATCTGGTGACCTCGCTGGCCATTCGATAGGTCCACGTCTACCATTCCACCTGTTCGGAAAAATTTCATCTAGGTACTTTCTAACATCTACAGCATAATATGGAGGTGCACCATCCTGTTGAAACCATAAACTTTCATCACAACCTCCAGGATTACGTCTGCTGGAAACAAATTACGTAAAGTAGGTACGAGATACCCCCTTAAAAACTCAAGGTACGTTGCCCCGTTTAAATTACCTTTGATAAAGTAGGGTCCGATGATTCAATTTCTTACAATTCCAGCCCATACATTTACCTTTTGCGGGTATTGTGTATGATGCTCACGCATCCAGTGGGGGTTTTCTTTTGCCCAGTATCTACAATTCTGTCGGTTAACCTCGCCATTTAACGTGAAAGTGGCCACATCAGAAAAAATAATGTTTTGTATCAAGAGAGGGCCTCGGTGACATTTATCCATAATTTTTTCGCAAAATTGGATTCTTCTATCGGGATCATCTTCGTTTAATTCCTGCACAAGTTTGATTTTATAAGGATGCCATTTTTCAAGCTTTAATAATTTGTGTACCGTTGTTATGCTAACACCGATATCGCGACTAACTTTACGCATAGAAGTGTGCGCGTCTTCTTCAAAACTAAGTAAAACATCTAATGCTGTATCAGCATTTGCAGAGGGACGACCTGATTTGCGTACATTTTCAACCGTACCAGTTTCTCGAAATTTCTTTTCAATCTTACTGACTTTTGAACGCGTTATAGGTCTTTCTGGATCTTTATCATTAAACAAATTGCACACTTCCATCTGAGTTCGCGATCTGTCTCCATACACAATCATCATAAGTATTTCAAGTTTTTGTTTTACACTTAACTCCATTTCTAATTCAAATTAAATCGCAATAATTAAAACATTCACGAATACCAAAAATATTATAGTACTAAACTGTCACTGAACATCAATAAATTACTAAACAAATAATGACATTTCACAAAAAACTAGACGACTATGTTTTTTCAAAATTGACAAGAAATAATTTCTTTCATATTATGTCTGCTAGACCACAAGTCCACCCTGTACCAATTGGAATCAACATGTGATACATTTTTGGAATTAGTTCAGCTAGAGTAATCCGAAAGTTGAGACAAAATGGGGGTGTTCCATTTAAAAAAAAAAAAAATGACGGTGACGTCATTACTCGAAAGTAATTCACCCTGTATATTAGATTATTATTTTAAAATACGGTAAATTAAAATCAAAAATCGACGTGTTTCAGGATTATTTCTTAAAACGGTCTGTTTAGCTAAAAATGAATTTGTTCCATACTTTACGGACACACTGTATATTTATTTTATCCTCTAAACATTTATAGAGGTGCGGCAATAGGTTGTACAAAATAACCGGAAAAAGTCTATAATAACTAGATAGGAAAGTCATGTGTTGGACACATTAGTTTTTTGTTTTTTAATCTGTGCGTAAATAAGCTAATATCCATGTGGACGCCTTATCTGGACAATTACAGAGAACAGTCAACTTATAGAAGAACAAACTGGTTTTAGACCATTACAGTCCACAACAGATAATCTCATTGATCTAGAGAGTAATATAAATGAAGCTTTATGTAATAATCAAAAGTGTATGGCCATCTACACTCACCGGCAGAATTAACCGCCCACCCAATGTTTTGTTATTTAGTTGGAGATATTTGTAATTTTGATTTTTTTTTACTTTTTGAATAAGATGAGCAATACATGAAATTTATCGACAAAAAAGTATTGTTAATAACAAAATTCACTTAAGTAACGAGTGTTACCCCCTCTTGCCCTGATTACATCACTAAGCCTGCGTGGAATAGTATCCATGATGGCTTGAATCTCAGCTTGTGGGATGTTTTCCTATTCTTCCACCGCAGCTCTCGAATAGTGGTTGAAGCTGGTCTTCGTGCTCAAATCCGTTTTTTTAGGTTGTCCCAAATGTGCTCAATTGGATTGAGGTCTGGACTTTGTGCTGGTCATGGCAAAGTTCTGATGCCAACTTCGTTAAGGTATTGCGTAACCTCTCGAGCGACATGACATCGTGCGTTGTCTTGCTGAAGAACAAAGTCCTCGCCAATATATGGTGCAAAAGGAATGACATGTTCTTGAAGAACTTCTTGAACATACCTGTGAGCATCTACATCACCTCTAGCAAAAATTACCAGATCCGTACGAGCCTCGTAAGAAATTCCACCTCATATCATTATTGAGCCTCCTTGATAACCCACAGTTTCCATAAGACCACAAGAAGCAAACCGCTCTGTCGGGCGTCTGTATACACGCTGACGGCCATCTGGACATTTTAAAGCAATTCTGCTCTCGTCAGAGAATAAAACATTCTTCCACTGATCCATATTCCATATACTGTATTCACGCGCAAAACGGAGTCTAGCTGTTTTGTGATGCGGGCGAAGCTGAGGGGCTCGGTAAGGGCGTCTCGCTATAACATTCTTTACTGCCAACCTCCTTCTTATGGTTTTCTCGCTGACCTCCACATTTCTAACCTCAGCAAGACGAGTACGGGCTTCAACAGCGGTACAGAACCGATCTCTTAAAATCGTGCTAACAACAAAACGATCGTCCCTCATTGAAGTGCAGCGATGGCGGCCCTGACCAGGCCTTCTGGTGTAAGAACCTGTCTCTCGAAAACGCCTTATGGCATCTCTGACTATTTCACGAGCAGCACCAAGTATTCCAGCAATACGACGTTGACTATAACCTTCATCAGATAGAACTACAGCCTTGGCTACTGATTCTGCTCCCAATGGCATTGTTTTGAATAAAACTGTTTTGAACTTAACTTAAACCGATTTTACAAAATATACACCAACATTAAACAAGACTAATTAAGTCTAATAATAAAAAAAAATGTAAATACACTAACATTAAACAAGCCAAATTGGAACCAAATTAATAATAAAAAGCGAAAGAATGACAGCACTGACAGTTAAACATTTATTTACTGTCAAAATGTCACGTCATATCAATTAATTTTAAAAAGTGACGAAAATCTCCGAAAATTTCAGAAATAAATAAAAATAATTGGGTGGGCGGTTAATTCTGCCGGTGAGTGCATTTTGACCTATTTAAAGCATTTGATATGATATAGCATCATAAAATAACAACCTTAGAATCTTGGGGTTTTTAGGGACATATATTAGCTTTCGTTCAAAACTTTCTTCTTAACAGAAAATTTCAAGTTAAAACTAACGGAAATTTATCCAACACCAAAATCCAAGAAAACAGAACACCACAAGGATCCGTCATTAGTCCTATGTTATTTTTAATTGGTATAAATGATTTACTTAATACCCTCAAAAAACCCATAAAAGCTTGATTATTCGCAGATGATCTTATTATTTTCACAAAAGAAAAATACGTTGAAGAGCATTTCGATAAATTGGTTACGCGAAGCAAGAAAAATGGTCTTGTATTTTCACCACACAAAACACAATGTATCGTCTTCTCAAAGAGACCAAACCAGCTACAAAACTTACCAGTTCTAATACTTGGAGATCATACTCTAAAGTACACTAATAACATAACATACCTAGGACTTATAATTGATCAGAGTTTGACTTGGAAGCCTCATACACAAAATTAAGTCTTAACATGTCAAAATAAGATTGAACCTACTTAAATGCTTAACAACAAAACGGTGAGGAGTTGACGAAAGAACTTATTTAATAACAATAATATTAAAAAATTAATAAATTCTTTATTGCCCAACAGATATAACATCCAAAGATAGAGATGTATATAAAACTTCAATTGACTACGGTTCCATAGTATAATCTTCAGCATCGTTAACAAGAAAGAGTAGACGCTGTCTCGCATCCATTAATCTACAAGAAATACCGGAAACCTATCAATCAGATACTCTCAAATCACCACCTTGGCTAATACTCTTACCAATTTCAAATACCCAATTAATTTCTTATAATAAAAAATAAACAAATCCACGATTAATCCAAATTTTTTTTCGCCAAATCATCTCCCAATATTCAGCACATCAACAAAATACTGACGCATCTAAATCTATCGACTGTGTGACATCTGAATTTGCGACAGATAAGATTATTCGGAAGTTCAAACCCGAGAATACCGATCACGAAGAAGGGACAGCTTGGTGTTTTCGGTGTACCGTTTTGATGAAAATAAGTTGTGTATCACTTAAAACATGTTATCTGTCAAAGTCAGTCCAAGTTGTGTTTAGTCGGTGAGCTGTTAAGTGATATTTTTTGGTGCTTCTTTGTGTTGTAATAGAATGTCTGAATCTGGATATTTTTGTGCATACCTTTCTTGTTCGTCCAAAATCTGCCAAGGATTAAGTTTATTTACTTTTCCAAAGGAATACGAACAGTAAATATTATAATTATTAATTAAATCACATTACAACATTTGCGCATGGACTATAACAATGATTTCAGATAATTTGGCAAACTATTTCGCTCAGTGTAGAAAATAAGCATGTTTTCTCAGCGTATTAAGTTGTGTATTAATCAAAGTCATGCTGTGAAAAAGGTCCATCCGATATCAAAGGCACCGACAGCTACTGTCGCTTCTTCTTCTTGATCGGTATTCTCGGGTTCGAATTACCTACGAGAAGTGGCATTCTTACGCCGTATTCAAAGCACTGTATTTTATAAAAATACTATTCTAATTTATATATTTCGAAAGTCTTTAAACTGTTCACTATTTATCTTCACTGTCTATCTATATATCTGATTCCGCGTTATCCTCCACCAATATTTATATACAAATTTCAAATTATGGTGAAGGTTCCAGAATGCTCCTCCGCCAAACTAGAAGTATCTCGTTATATTTGGAATACACTAGAAACATTATCCCGTTATTTCTCAAATAGTAATCGAAAGCTCCTCCGCCATAGTCGTCACATACGTTTGGTCTTAAGGGGTTTAATTATGTATGATAATCAAACAAGTTGAGCCTCAAAGGCCAAATAAGACAAAGAGGGACTAGGAGGATTAGAGCATAACTGAATAATGAAATGCCTCACATTACAGTATATTATTCAACGAGCGGGTAATGATGGCTATTACTCACAAGGATGAAGTTTGCACTACGATCCGCAGGCGAGTAGTGTAATCATCTGACTGAGTAATAGCCATTACCCGCGAGTATAATACTATACTTTTTCTATGATTATTAAATTAAATAACAGAAAAGAGTTATGCAATATTTTATTTTATTTATTTGTTCCAAAATTAATTGTGAAATTAGAACAAGTTAAAAAATTAACATAAGTTTTTGAATTCAAATCAACTGGTTTTCCGTGTAGGTTGTAGTCGTGGTCGAATTAGGTTGAAAATAATTAAGTAGTGGTTAAAAATAATTGAGTAGTAAAAAAAAACTCACTGTTTTGTCAACATTGACAACAGCGTTTTTCTACCTTTTACTTTTTTTGTGATTGCATATAAATATGTAGCATGATGTTTTCATAGTAAGATTGAAAAAGCAAAAAAAATACAGTTAATTCATACTTAAAACAAAATAAAATTTTATAGGACATTTTTTCTGGATAAACAATAGAATTTAAAAATTCATCAAACTCCTGTGAATCTGAGCGATGAGGGAATTTAGATAAAATTGCATTTCACTTTATATATAAATATATCCATCCCGAAAGACAAGACAACGATAATTTTCCAATGATAAACAGTGGAAAGGAAGCCGTATATAAGGCTCGCGAAAATCGCTTTCCTTTCATTTGGCTTCGGCTTATTTGTTTTAGTGACACCGAGTTGTGTTGTTTTCCAAACAGTCCGGTAAGTCAGTCCATCCATAACTAAAAATACTAATGATCGTTAGATCCGTATACTAAAGTGAAGAAACGTTTTTTGTATATGTTATTGAGTATAAATTAGAAACAAATAATTAGATTGTAAAGATTTTACAAATATATTAAATATTTGACAACATCAATTTTAATTAAATTTTGCTAATACAAAAAATTATAATTCAAATAAAAGTTATTAAAACTGTTTTAATGAAAATATTTTTATAATAACGATTATCTACCAATATTCATTGTAATAACATAATTTGTTTTGATATAACAAATTAGTATATAGTGGGGTCTATTCTGTAACAATTCCTTTATATTTTAACGGCCGTTAAAATATTGACGGCCTTTAAAAATACTTCTGTAATTATTTAAACAGATTTCTTTATAATAGTTCTCTAATGTATTTTAAAGGAATCCGTTTAAATAATGACAGAAGCAATTTAGTAAATACGAAAATATTTTTAAAGGCCTAAAATATTTTAACGGCCGTTAAAATATAGAGGAATTGTTACAGAATAGACCCCTATATCTCCATAAAGTAAAACAAATTCAATTCTATTTTTTAACCCACTTCAAAAAAAGAAGAGGTTCTCAATTCGTTGGTATATATTTTTTAAGTATGTTGAGCGACAATTCTTTACACGGTGTCCGATTGTTAGAAAGGGGGTACTTTAGGGGTGGTCACATATAAATTTTGGTCAAAATCTAATAATTAAGCCCACGAGAAAATCCTCAAACTCTTCATTTTTTATGTATGTTTAACGATAATTCTTTACCACCTTGTCCGATTTCTATGATTCTTTTTTTGTTAATAAGGGGGTACCTCAGGGGTAGTCTTATATAAATTTGGTTAAGATATGATGATGGCATCTGCGTTTATGTATGTATGTATGAATGTGTCTGTATGTCTGTATCCACAATAATTCAAAAACGGATAATAAGAAACATTTCAAATTTTAGACTTAAGTTTTAATCCATCCTGCATTAAGCTGATTAAATTTTTGGCATAGTCGGAGCATCTGGGGAAGGGCACTTTTTAGAGGTTCATTTTTCTAATTTACGATATCTTTCCAGTGGCTGCTCCTGGTAAATGGGTGTTCAATTTTTTTTCAATAATTTTAATACCTATTTGTATGTTCGATACACAACTTTGTACAAGGGCCAATATACCACAAACCTTCTTTGGCATCGTCCATTTTAATACGATTAAATTACGATTTTTTTCATGAAAACACTGAGAAATCACTGAGATGATTCATTACCAGAAATGGTACAGTATGCTCTACAAGCGCAGACACTATTTTAATTTCTACCGTTTTTAATTCATCTGAAACTATGATATTTTCGAAGAACTTGTCAATCTAAAAAAAAAAAAAAAAAAAATAATCGATTACATATTTTAAAATACGAAAGCTTCCTGGGGCCACTTTTTTTATAAAAAAAAATATTATTATCTCGCAATTGTGACTTATTATCTCACAATTGCGACATATTATTTCGCAATTGTGAGTTATTATCACGCAATTGTGACTTACTATCTCGCAATTGCGACTTATTATCACGCAATTGTGACTTACTATCTCGCAATTGCGACTTATTATCACGCAATTGTGACTTACTATCTCGCAATTGCGACTTATTATCACGCAATTGTGACTTACTATCTCGTAATTGCAACTTATTATCACGCAATTGTGACTTATTATCACGCAATTGTGGCTTACTATCTCGCAATTTTAGAAACATAAATGACATTTTGTGTCTAACTAATACACTTACAAAAGAAATGATAAATACAATTGAATATTTATTATTATTTCTTTACATGAATAAGTAAACTGGTTAGTACGATTATGAGTATAATGGAAAATGTACCAGAGGATCAAAGGAAATTATTCCAACTTTTGTTAATGGCCAACCAGATGCAAACAGAGGAAATAAAAAAAGAACTAAAAAGTGAAATTAAAAAGGTTACCGAAACATTATTTATTGAATTAAAAGATGCTCGTAAAGAAATAGCTCTGCTTAAAGACGAAAACAGAAAATTGGAAAGAAATTTAAAAATAAATAATATTATTATTTTTGGAATAAAAACAGAAGGAAATGAAATTATAATTGAAAAAACTGTTAGTATCCTTAATAATAATCTAGGGTGCAATATAAAAGTAGAACAGTAGAAATAAAAATACATCTAGTACAATTGGAGAAAATTTAGCTGACAGAATACCAGATCTGAATAATTATGAAGATAATTTAGATTTTTTGGAAAATACTATGTATCTATTTCCAACAGACACATCGGAGGTCTTAGAAATAATAAATAATCTAAAAAATAAAAAATCTCCAGGTTTGGATGAAATTCGTGCAGATACTTTAAAACAAATTGCTTACGAAATTGTTGAACCATTGACCTTTCTAATAAATAAATGTTTAGATACAGGGTGTTTTCCTAAGATTTTAAAATGTGCTATAGTCAAACCGCTATTTAAAAATGGAAATAAAAATGAATTAGGAAATTATCGACCAATATCGCTATTATCAACTATTTCAAAAATAATTGAAAAAATTTTAAAAATACGCCTTTGCAAATTTCTAAACAAATTTCGTATATTATCTGATCGACAATTTGGTTTCAGGGAGGGTCGATCAACTGAGGATGCCATTTATAAACTAATATCAACAATTTATAACTCTTTGGATAAAAAAGTACCCATTTTATGTATATTTCTAGATCTCTCCAAAGCCTTTGACACTGTGTGTCATGTGAAATTATTAGAAAAATTGCAAAAGTATGGAGTTAGGGGTAAATCTTATAACATTTTTGAAAGTTATTTATCAAATAGGCAGCAGCTTGTTCAAATTGGAGATACTAGAAGTGATTCACAAACAGTAACTGTTGGAGTTCCTCAGGGAACCGTGTTAGACCCGATCCTTTTTTCTGTATACATAAATAGCCTTCTCAATTTGGAATCACTTGGCCAAATTTTTAGCTTCGCAGATGATACGGCTGTCATATACACTTCGTCTTCTTGGGATAACCTAAAACAAAAAGTTGAAAGTGACTTTCCAAGAATAGCAAATTGGCTTCAATATAATAAACTTACAATAAACTATACAAAAACAAACTACTTACCGTTTAGCTCCTATACTAGTGGTCTTCCTTCCATGGGATCTTTAAAAGTAGGCCTAGGTATAGAAATCCCTGAATCCTCTTCAGTAAAATATCTTGGAATTCTTATAGATAGGCATATGAGGTGGGATTTACATACCAAGCAACTAATTAAAAAAATAAGAGGATTATTGCCCAAATTCAGGTATTTAAAAGATTTTTTAAATGTTCATGCTCTAAAAACAATGTATTTCTCTTTGGTACAGTCGTTATTAGTCTATGGTATTATAGGTTGGGGAGGAATACACGATAACTTTCTGAATGATGTTCATGTGGTGCAAAAATGGATTTTTCGTATCTATAACAAAGATATTCAATATTCTAGTAACTCCTTGTACAAGGAATTAAAAGTTTTTGATTTAAGACAATTATATTTTTTTAAAATTCTTCAATTTATAAAATCAAAAAAAAATGTTTTGACATCACATGAACATCAGTATAATACACGACGAGTAGAATCTGTTTATTTTCTTCGTAGTGAAAAATCTATAGGACAACGTACATGCAATTATCTTGCACCAAGAATGTATATTTTAGTCCCAGAAGAGATACGAAATATACCGTCTTATAATGTATTCAAAAAACATCTAAGAAACTGGATTCTTCAAGAAGACCGAGAAGAATTTACTAATGTTATAAATAATTACCTATCGTAAACTATTATATTCATTATCCATACTTTTAATAACTGCACTGATTTTCCGATTAATTTCTTTAATTTTCTAAAATTTGTAATTTACTCACCCAATAATAGGACTTGTTCTTCTGATTACGACCTATTTCTCGATTATGTCCTCTATCTCGATTATGTCCTCTATCTCGATTATATCCTCTATCTCGATTACGACCTTTCTCTTGAGTGTAACTAATTCCCGATTTTGACCCTTTTCCAAGTATTACATTATATAAATAATTTAATTAAATAAATAATAAAATAATTAAATCAATATTTTTTGTGTTTTGTTGAACTGACTGTTGGAATATATGGTTTTTTCCCATGTCTCCTTCAGCTACTTGGCTATATGTTTTGTTTTCATTATCTATTTGGTTTTTTTTGTGTTTCTTTTCTATTAATATTTTGTCTCATTTATATTATTGTCATGAAAATTCCTAAGCCGTCTCTGTCTAAAGCCTTCAGCTTGTCACCCGACTCATGCTCGAAATGACGGAATCTTCTAGGAATGCCGCTGATGCTCGAGAAACGGCTAGAACGGGCGGAACGTACAGTTGAGTCAGCTATGGAATTTTCGGGAGCGACTAGAGACTTCTCGTAGCAGAGTTGGACTTGGTATAAATAGCCCTACTTATCGGCGGACAGTTTAGTTTAGTAAAAAAGTATTGAACTGAAAAGTTAAATTGTAATAAATAATAGTTAGTGCCTAAGTATTATATAAATTAATTAAGTACGTCATAAATAAATTGTAAATAATGTGTTTTAAATAAATAAACTATAAATAAATTAAACTATTGTTATATTATTAATATATTGCCTGTTGTCCCGATGGGGTTGCGGAGGCAAGTTTGGCTCTTCATTTGCTTGTTTTTTATTCTTTGAAATTCTTGGGTTTTAATGCATCCGCGGTAATTAGCCGAGTGGCCTTCTTCACAATGGACACACTTTGGAGAAGCATTTTTTGGTTTATCACATTCCACTGTTAAATGTTTCCCTATACATCTAACGCACCTTGGTTCTTTTGAACAATATTTTTGTGTATGTTCATATGCCTGGCAGAATTTACATTGGGGAACTAGTCTAGTTTTTCTAATAGGCTGAATGTCAATTCTTATATCCATGATATCTTGTATACTAAATATTTTATTGACATCCTCATCAGTACTAAACGATAGCATGAACATATTCAGCGGCTATTTGGTTTTATATTTTAACTTTATCTGGACTTCACTTGTAACACCCTGTATCTCGAAAACGAAACGTTTTTGGACCTATGTTTATATAAACTTTTACTCCTATTTTTAACCGACTTCAAAAAAGGAGGAGGGAGATTCTCAATTCGTCGCAATATTTTTTTAAATTTTTTTTTATGTATGTTCAGCGATAATTCTTTAACACGGTGTCTGATTTCAATGATTCTTTTTTTGTTAGAAAGGGGGTACTTCCATATAAATTTGGTCAAAATCTAATAATTGGGCCCATGAGAAAATCCTCAAACTCTTCATTTTTTATGTATGTTTAGCGATAATGCTTTACCACCTTGTCCGATTTATATGATTCTTTTTTTGGTAGTAAGGGGGTACCTCAGGTGTCATCCTATATAAATTTGGTTAAGATGTGGTGACGGCATCTGCACGTTTTTGAAATCGGTTTTTTTAATTTTTAATTTCTAATACTTGTAGGATGTAAATTACGCTGTTAAAATATGACCGTCTAATTTCGGGACACCCTGTATATTGGAAATTCGAAATAATAGTTATGACGTAGCGGTGTTCTTCTAATTGTAATCGGACCCTAGGTATATGGATACGGAAAGTGATGAATTGGAGATAGGTAAATTGTATTTATTGTATTAAAGGAACAACAAATATAAGTACAATTAAATAAGTATATTAATATAACAATTTTTTAAAGTCTGTATAAAAAAATTTCTTTTTCACATAGATTATTAAATTAAAAAAATAACTATTAAAAGACGAATTGTTTATTTTTTCTCTTTTACAACACAAAATATACAATGCTGTTGAATACAAATTTTCTCTTGGCAGCGGGTGGTTTTTGTGACGCGACAATTATGATGCTTTGCATCTCATGAATTAAAGCTAATTCTCTTTCAATCTTAAGGTGATCATACCCCTTATAATTTTCGGACAAGAATATCTCAAAATATTTAAATTTTGGCAAAATAAATTAGGCAATAATATCTATAATATGCATATATTTTAATATTTTAATTCCATCTAGTTTCCCAAAAAAACTAAAAGGGCTTTAATTTTGACAGCACTATTCTTAATATAATCCCCAAATTTAAGCTCCTAATGTCTTGTTAATGATTTCTTAAAATTCGCCAAAATTAGTGGCTAAAACGCTTCGTTAAGTGCTATCTTCTGGTGTAAACTGGTGTAAATTATTGCAAGAAACGAATAATGACAGAGTGTACGATACGATAGTTACAAGCGCGTCACACCCCAAGGCAGCACATAACGAGGCGTTTTAGCCACTAATTTTGGCGAATTTTAAAAAATCATTACCAAGACATGTTTAAATTTTGGGATTATATTAAGAATAGTGCTGTTGAAGAATGCATTTATTTTCATTATCATATTTGATTTTTTCCCCGGAAACTAAAAAATATCTAGTTAATATTACCTAATTTATTTTGCCAAAATTTTAATTTTTAAACAAAATTACTTTTTGAAATATCCTTGTCCGAAAATTATAAAGGCTGTTGCATTCACCTTAATATACCAACATACAGGGTGTTTCAAAATTCATGGGACAAATTTCAGGAGGTCATTGCTCGTATGAAATTAAGATGGGTATTTCCTATAACAAAATTTCCTCAGCCCACCCCTTTCCGAGATATCACCCTTAAGAGGTGGTGACTAAAATTGAGTGTCTATTTTTTTTTCTAAAATTTCAGTAAAGCTAGAAACTTGAAATTTTGCAATTTTCGTGCACTCGCAAAGGACTAACCACGGTTATTTTTTCAATATTCCTGTTACATTATAGAGGGGTGAAATTAGCAACCCTTACTTTATTTCATATCAAAACTTTTTTTCGAGATGAAGTTTTATGAAATAATTTTGTAACTTGAAATACTTGTTTTATTTAAAAATTTTTTCCCAAAACCAATACCGTCATAGAAAAAAAAAAAAAAACTGTTTTCCACTCAATTTAATAAAAAAAAAAAATGATAAAGTAGGGTGTTAATTTTTTTTCTCTGAAGCTATTGGTTTTGGGAAAAAAATTCAAGAATAAAAAAAAAATTAAATAAAACAAGGATTTCATAAAAGTTCATCTCGAAAAAAGTTTTGATATGAAATAAAGTAAGTGTTGCTAATTTCACCCTCCTATAATGTAACAGAAATACTAAAAAAATACCCGTGGTTAGTCCTTTGCGATTACAGAATTTCAAGTTTCTAGCTTTACTGAAATTTTAGAAAAAAATAAAAACTCAATTTTAGTTACCACCTTTTAAGGGTGGTATCTCGAAAAGGGGCGGGCTGAGGAAATTTTGTTATAGGAAAGACCCATCTTAATTTCATACGAGAAATCAGTTCCTGAATTTTGTCGCATGTATTTAGAAACACCCTGTATATTACACATTTTTTTAAGCGGGCAAAATTCTTGACAATATCTTTTCCCTAATTGGCACATGTCGTATTTCTCTAGGATTTACTAACTCTGGCAGCAAACAAATAAAATATAAATTTGTCAGCTGTGTATTTTTGCCTTCCAGAATTTTTCATTTCATAAATTAACTAAAAACTAAATTAAACAAAAACCTAACAACGCCTCAACAACAAACTAAGACGATCACAATAATTTCGCACCTCTTCAAAAACAACTACCTATTTTTCGACACAGGAATTAACAAATTTAACTAAACAGCAGCTACCCTTTTAACCACGGGCTTCATAGATTAGCAGCGTTGCCATATTCACTGGTATCATTGTTTTAATAGAATTAGTATCGGAATGAAAACTATGTTAATCTTCGGTCCTGTTTAAAATTGGTAATCTTTTTCAAAAAAAGTTATTTAGAAAATAATTAAGATATTTGTTATAGAATGACGCTAAAGAGCCAAAAAATTAAATTTGTTAAAAAGTTGAAATTTTTGTTGTTTTTCTTTAAAAATATAAGTTTTTTGCGGTTTAGCGTCATTCTTGGTTCATTTTTAAAACGATTGGCCTGAACCATTTTTTTTTACATTTTTTTTTAACTGCCTCAAATGTAAAATTGATTTTTGGCGGAGGAGCGCCCGTCATGTTTGCTCTTAAGATTTGTTTTTGTTTGTTATCATAATATCAATATGTTAGGGTCCCCTTATTTTTTAAAGTTTGAATTTTTTTTTAGATCAATCGGATAAAGGAAAGGGGTGCCTCAAGGACCATGAAAATCGAAAAATAAAAAAAACAAAAAAAATTACATTTTATTTATTTATTTTGTTAAATCATAAATATATGAAAAAAAGTGTTATATAAAAGTTGTAAATCTATAAAAAAATGTAAAAATCTTTTTTTTACTACAAATCTTGACGCAGAGATAATTATCGGCAATATTCACTTAAAATCTGAAGCACATTCTTTTTTGGTTTTCGTTTTTCGTAAATATTTTATTATAATCTTTCATAAGCTTCACCCCTCTCTCAGCCGAATCATTTACAACTTTCAGTTTATTCACTAATTACAGACCTTTTAGAAAACATTTATTTTGATGCCACGTCGACGAATCTGTCATAAGGAATTCATCATTTAAGTCAAATCTATTGAAACATTTTCCAGTTTCGGAGGAAACGAATTGTTCAATTCCGTCGTTGAAAATTTGTGGGATTTCATCGATTTGTATTTATATTCACTTCTCATTTTTGATTGATAATTCTGTTTAGCATTGACCATTTTTATTTTCGATTCAAATGGCAAATTTGGATCAAACAAAGCTAATGCGACAACTTCAGGGCTCAAATACCATAAATGATTGCTTAGCTTTTGTAATGCAACATGAGAGATATCACGATCGATAGCTTGATATGCAAAAAGTTTTGAAAGAACCCTAAAATCTTGATACGGTGCTTTTGCAGCAGAAGGCGCACAAAACCATGCTTCGATATACACACAATAAAAATCTGATTTGTCCAACACATGACTTTCTTATCTAGTTATTATAGGCTTTTTCCGGTTATTTTGTACAACCTATTGTAGCACCTCTATAAATGTTTGAAGGATAAACTAAATATGTACATTTTCCACATTCATCTAACTCGTAACATTTTTCTACAGATATTCATTGAAAACAAAACTGAAAAATTAAAATTTAGCACTTTTCCTCCAATTTTTCCATTACCGTCCATTTTAGAAAAATCATGTATAAACAAAAATTATAGAGATCGATATCGCAAACAACTTTTAGTTAAACAATTTTCTTAGAAATCAGAATTTTAAACATTTTGTCAAATTTCTCGAATAAGGAGCGTTTCAGGAAAATTTGGCATAAAACAAAAATTATAGATAATAATATTAGAAGTAACTTTTATTTGAAATATTTTCTTCTCCAAACGTAAATAACATATTATATTCCATAAAATATAAAAACGGCCTCCCATAAAGTATCCGCTAGATGTTCCGACTTTGTCTAAAATCTAATCATTTAACGTCAGACCGAAATAAAACTTAAGTTTAAAATTTAATGTTTCTTCCTTTATCCGTTTTTGAGTTTTCTTCAAAATTCGAAATTTATACATTTTCTCAAATATCTCGAATACGGTCCATTTTAGAGAAATTATGTATGGGATAAAAATTATAGAGAATTATATTACAAACAACTTTTATTTAAACAATTTTTATAAAAAATAAATTTTTTACATTTTGTAAATTTTCTCGAATACGGACGAATGGAGCGTAAAGACTTAATAATTGTAATATGGAATGCCAATGGACTCCTTGACCATCAAGAAGAGCTACAGGTCTTCCTAATAAAACAAAATATAGATATCTGTCTACTTTTAGAAACGCATTTTTTAACAAAACAAAGCTATATACAAATTAAAGGATACAAAGTCTATAGTATTATACATCCCTCGGATACTGTTAGAGGTGGAAGCGCCGTAATAATAAAAGAATATATTAACCATTAGGATGAGAATAAAATAGGAACAGAAGAAATCCAGGTAACAGCAGTTAACATAAAAACGAATAAACACAGTTTTACAGTCTGAGCAATATATATCTCACCACGACATAATTTGAAAAAAGAAAATTACAGAGAACTGTTACGACAAATGGGAGAAAATTTTATCTTGGAAGGTGATTTTAATGCCAAAAATATCATCTGGGGCTCGAGATTAACAACCATCAAAGGTAAGGAATTGCATGCAGCTGCAAGTGAAATTGGGTGTGACTACCAGTCAACAGGAAAACCAACCTATTGGCCAACCGACAGAAATAAAATACCTGACTTACTGGACTTTTACATCACTAGAAAAATACCCGGAAACTTTATTAAAATAGAAGAAAACTTTCACTTAGACTCAGATCATTCCCCAGTGATAATGATACTAAGCGAAAATATAACCCAAAAATAAATTAGACCCACACCACCCCACACTGTGTAATACAAAGACAGACTGGGTGAGTTTTAAAATTGAATTAAGTAATAGAATCGAACTAAGTGCACAACTAAGAACAACTAGAGTACGAGCCGGAAAATTTTGTCATTGACATACAGCAATCATCATGGAACAATACACCAGAAATTACAAGAAAAAACGTAGGCAATTCATACCCTAGATAAATAAATAAAAGAACTAATAAATAAGAAGAGAAAGGCAAGAAAAAAATGGCAAATTACCAGATTCCCTGAAGATAAAGTAGTTCTCAACAGACTAACTCAACAACTAAAACGAGAAATATTCACTATTAAAAATGAATCAATAGACACATATCTCAGAAAATTAACGAACGATAAAAATACTGATTATCTCTGTGGAAAGCGACTAAAAAACTTAAACGTCCAATTAAAGAAGACAACGGAAACTGAGCAAGATCAAATAAACAAAAAGCTGACATCTCTGCAGATCATCTCGAAAAACCGAATGAACAAGGACTCAATTTAATAAAACAAGAGAACACAAACATAGTAGAAATTCCTAGGGTAATGCCTAAAGAGGTAGCTAAGGAAATCAATGAAAATATTAATTCTAAGAAAGCACCAGGGTATGATCTGATTACAGGTGAAATACTAAAACAATTGTCAAGAAAAGCTGTGGTTAAACTTTCTAATATAATAAACGCTGTATTTCGACTAGAGCATGTACCTAGTATCTGGAAAGTCGCTGAAATTATAATGATACCCAAACCTGGAAAATTACCAAATTAAGTCCTATAGACCTATATCCCTGTTATCAGTTTTATCTAAACTTTTCGAAAAACTTTCAGTAAAATGATTGAAACCACTGATAGACAGTAAAAATATAATACCTGACCACCAATTTGGATTAAGGAACAAGCATTCCACTATTGAATGAAATAGAGAAAACACTAGAAGAAAAGATCTGCACCTCACTCTTTCTAGATGTAGCTCAGGCTTTCGATAAAGTATGGTTAGAGGGCCTTGAATATAAAATAAATAAACTTCTACCTAGACAATATTTTGACATCTTAAAATCTTACTTGACTGATAGAATATTCCGAGTTAAACAAGAAGAATATTCCAAGCTTAAAGAAACTAAAGCAGGGGTACCTCAAGGAAGTGTTCTGGGACCAGTTCTCTACCTGTTGTTTACCTCCGACATACCACAAACGCAAAATGTGAAAGTAGTCACATTTACCGATGACACGGCCATACTTGCCATCGGTAAAACCATAGAAGAATCGACCAGAAAACTTCAACATGCAACTAATAAAATCTAAGAGTGGACAAAAAGATGGCGCATTAAGCTCAACGAAACTAAAACAGTTCAGGTTAACTTCACTAATAAAAGATCAGTATAATACCTACCTGTGACATTAAATAATACTAGAATACCATATTCTAATTCGGCGAAATACTTGGGAATGAACCTAGATATAAAATTAAAGTGGAAAGAACACAAAGAAAAAACGAATAAATATAGAAAATAAATAAACTTTTAATATATAAACAAGTACTGAAGCCAATATGGACTTACGGCATACAGTTCTGGGGGTGTGCCAGTAAAACTAACATAAATATAATACAACGTTTCCAGAACAAAATATTAAGGGCAATAGTAAACGCCTCTTGGTATGTTAGAAACTCAGACCTACACAGAGATCTGAGAATGCCTACAGTAGAAGAAGCGAGAAAAACCATCGCAAAAAAACCATGAAAAAAGACTGCATAATCATGTCAACATCGAAGTTCTAGTTCCTGGATAACCGATACCTAATAAGAAGGCTCAGAAGGACCAAACCATTTGTATTAGTGATGAGAAAATGTGTTAAAGAAGAGCACAGTGCGTGTGTGCAGTGTATAGTTATCAGAAAGGAGAAGATACCATTGGGTGAACTCTTAGTTTTAAGCCTCTTAAGTTTACTTAAGTTTATAATAAAGACAAATTGCTGGTTGGCTGAAATATAGCTAGGTGCAATGCAAACTAACAAGTTTCACAAACAGCAGATGCCTACTCTTTTCCAGTTCCAGATTGCACTACAGGCACTCCAAGAAGTTGCTCTGTATCGCCGTTTGAAAGAATTACCAAAAGTCTATCAACAATCTCTTTACCTGTTAATGCTGGAAGTAATTTATCATCCCAATGCGTGACAGCAGCTTGTAATTTAGTGTCCCTGAAGTACTTTTTAATTTGAGTTGCCTTTTCTTCGTGTATTTTTTCTCTATAAAAATGAATGGAACTTCTGTTTATGATAAACTCCTGGACATCAAGATCCAATGCCTTGATAGTAGCAATCAGAATATGAACTGTATCCCTGTCAGAAATTTTACATTTATCTAAAGCCGCACATAGCTTAGTTGTTAATATGTGACGGTGTCCTCTCTTCCTTTTTGCTCTTGGTGATTCTGATAAAAGGGATGCAAGTTCTATATCTTCTGGGGAAGAATGTTCTATCAGAATATTGGCAGTGGATGTTCCAGCAATTAGTACTACACTCACATCTGATTCTATACTGCTGCTTGAGGTTGAGACCAATTCGGCAGTTTGTACTTAAAAACAAAAGAAGAGATTTAATGATCAAATAAATTAACAAAAACAAGCAAAAATTACCTGTATGGAATATAATTAAATTTTGTATACTTACTCATTTGTTCAACTTCACGATCGCTTTGCTCTTTTCTCATCCCGTCTGCCTCTCTTCGTTCCATAATTCTTGTTTCTCTTTTTGTTGTTCTTTGAAATTCCTCGAGATCAATACTGAACATGGATCCTGGCCGTGCTTTTTTCGTTTGATTAATCAAAAACTGTTAATCTTCTTCAATAGAAATCATGTTCAAAGCGTTACCATGTGCAATGTCAAAAAGATCATCGATTTTCGATATAACCTTTTCTTCTTTTTTTTTCTCAGTTTTCGATAGTTTTCCAGAGTGTTTTTGAAGTTTTCTCCATAGTTTCTAATTTTGGTACACAGTTTCTCGTTCGATAGAATTCGTGCCTTATCCCAAAAAATTAGCACTTCTTTCAAAACTAGTTTGGCGCTTTCTCGTAAAATTAACTTCACTACACGAAGATTAAAAAATAATACACTTAATACCTGTTTATTTTAAGGCAATTTACATCCAGTTATATTATACGAGTAATGCCAGAGTAAATAAATTTTGTCATGTAAACGGGTAGAACACATCGTGACGTGAAAACTTATCTCACTCAGCCAAATTTCAGTAGAGAACTGTCGACTTGTTGAGTTGAGATAACTTTGAGCAGCCACACATTCCCTTATCTCCTCTTTTCTAATTGGTTAAATAACTACGTCACACCTCGCTTTTATTGTTGATTCATAGAATTTCGTTCTGTGTTATAGAGTGTATGAAACAGCGCAGCAAAAGAAGTGATTTTCACGTTTTTCTCGAAAATGGTTAGTCGTACGAGAGAGTGCTAGATGCAAATATGCAGTTTTTTATAGATCTACAACTTTTTGCATATAATTAATATTTCTCAACACAATAAATAAAACAGATATTTTCGATTTCCAAGGCTCTATCAGATTGAGCTGAAATTTTACACAGATTTTTTTTATGCAATAGCACCAAACGGGCGTGAAATAAAAATTATTCTTTTTTTTACCTACAGTAACTAAGGGTCACCTTAATATTATATTATGGATCGTAGAACTATGAAAAGATAATCATTAGCCATTCTGGTAATGCTTTCAACTTCAGAATCATCTGATGATAAATTACAGCAATAGCACAATATATTCCTAAAGAAATTGTAACATTACGTTTTTTTAGATATCAATGATTTTTCTGATTTCTCTGTCTTTTTATGGCCTCCTACGAATTAATTGCTCGTATAACGAATCGTGTTCGGTTGTTTCTCGCAATCGGCCAAAGGGCGACTTTAGATTAGAATCACCGGTAAACGAGCGGTCACGTGTTGTACAATTTTCGAGAACTCTGAGAGCGAGGTCTGGAACGGTGAATCGAAAACGCTATTAGTTTTTTTATTTCAATTTTGATACCTAATAAAAGTTATGGAAAAATCTTACGTCTTAATACTTGCTCATACATAGGAGTAAGTGCCTAAAATCATTGAAAGTTGCTTACGTAATTCTTGAATGCCCCCTAAAAGTTTCAAAATTGATACGTTAATGGTGGGCACAAGAATAACCTATTTCTGAAGTATAGAAAAATTGGAGGGGTTTCTAAGGGCTCACAACTCATATTGTGTGTTTGAGGGGTAGGTTGGTCTCAGTCTAGTCTATTAGCCACAAATATTTTCGGACTCAAGGTAATTAATTAAAAAATCTAGAATATTTTTGGTTATCTATATAGACCAGAGCATACTGGCGCATTCGTTTGCAAAATTGTTTTAATTCGTAATTTTTTTTAAATGATTATAAATGATTATAAAAGTGTAAGATGACACTCGATATTTGTTGATGTTATTGCTTAAACAACGAAAAATTAATTAAGCCAGAAAAAATGCATTTTTTGCAATGAATTAATTTTTTTTTATATTGTTGCGAACTCCTAATTTGATTAAAATAATACCACTTAACATATTTTGTAAGCTCTTTTGTATGTAGGTAAGTTAGGTTTTACCTACAGTTCTTAAGCCGAACCGACCTATTTTATGACTCAATATAACAATTTATAGATATCATATTTTATCGAAAGATTACAATTTTATTTTATCATGAACATGTTTAAAAGTCCCTTTTCATGTCGAAAGTTTGTTGAAAGTTTCATGCTATGTAATTTTGCACAATATCCGCCTCTATGCTTAATTTTACATGGTATAAGTTTGTAGAGATATATTACTGTTTCAACAATGCGGTCACCAAGAATATTTTGATATTCGCTGGTTATATCTAACCTAATATCTTAGTTTTTAATTTTTGTATTGATTTGATTTTTTTTATAACGTCCCCTTAAATTAGACATATAATTATTAAAATGGGCACTTAGATATTACTATCCACCTTTGAATACATACAAAATTTTCATGGCCGCTAGTAAATTCTTCACTATTAAATTGCATTAAAACGCACGAAAAACTACATAGAAATGGAACATCTTTTATTTTATGGCATGAAACTTTCATCAAATATACCTTCATGTGCAGTGATAATATTAATTTTAAGGTGAAGGGGGAGAAAAAGTCCTTTATATCTCAGAGATATAAAGGACTTTTTCTCCCCCTTCACCTTAAAATTACCTCAACTCACACATGGCTACCCCCCTTGTCAATGATAATATTAATTTCTTGCAGCAAACTTGTATTGCATTAAGCTTGCAACAAATTTGCATCGTGAAAAATGGCTGTAAATATTACTTTTTCATTATTGAAGACAAACACTTCTATTATATATAATATATATGAAAAAATATTAATAAGATAATTCTATTAACAGCTTGAATAATGGATGGAGAAGAATTCAGAAAAGAAGGTAAGCTATATTTTACTAAATTAAACCATAAAGACTAAGCACCCTCTGGCACCAATAACCCATATATATTTCATGCATGTTGCATGCAAAGTGTTTCATCAGTTGAGTGTCTTTTTTTATAGGTACAGAATTCCATAAATCAAAACAAAATGTTTGAGTAACCTTTTTCATAAACTCAAAAGTTAGGGAGACATGACCCTTTTAAGTTTGGAGTAGGTACGAATCTGATTCTTTAAAAAAAATTATTCTTTTTTTTTACCAAATACTGAATATTTGAATAGAAAAGTAAAGTACGCATATTAAATGTCCCCTTAAAACAAATGAAACAAAAATTAGTTGGCTGGGTAAAGCGTCGTAATTTTTGACCTTTCTTTTCACAAAGACAATAAAGTTGACATTAATTTTACATTATTAAATAATTATTATTAGAGTAAGAGGTAAAAATCTGATAAAAAGTGGCAAACTGTTCGCAAAGAACAGTGAATTAGCTGACATGTATTTTACTTATGGGCTTGCAGACGGAAATGCATACGAAGCCAGACGGATATACCAAGAGCGGTATCAAAATCGCATAGCACCCGATCCGAGAACATTTTCTAGAGACCGGATTTTTAAAAGTAGACCAAAGGGCTAGAGGATTCCATTAAAAAGTCAAAACATCGGAACTTGAAGAAGGAATTTTACATGAAATTGAAGAGAACACCGAAATGAGCAAGAGGAAAATTGCGCAACATTTAATGCTTCACATGTACTTGTTTGGAAAATTACCATAAAAAATTTATTGTTCCCATTTCAAATTCAAAGAGTCCAGGCATTACTTCCGAGAGATTCCCTGTTGCGCATTAATTTTTGTGAGTGGTTTCTTCAAAACCTGCTGGAAAATTCGTTACGATTGGTGGCATACATTTTCTTTTTGTAGTCTGTGTGTAGATAAGTTAATATCCATGTAGGTGTAAAACAAATATATTAGCTATTCTACGCACAGACTACAAAAGGCAAAAGTATGCCATTGCGTTCAACCATTGCATTTAGATAGCCTAGTGGAACAACCTTATAGACTTTTCGTTGGAGGCAATCTTGTCGCGACATCTGTTAGAACAAGTACAGAACTTAATCAAAATGACCTATACGCTAGCGCTACCTCGATCATTGACTATATAATTCTATATACATAAAGATTTCTTTATTTTTAAATTCATTTGGGTAGATTATCAAATTTAATTTAATATTTTATATTCTCTAAAATGAATGATAAATCGTAAATAAATCGCTGTTCCGGTAAAACAATGACGCAAATGCAAAATTATAAATTTTTCAGGAGAGACGAAAAACGAATATTATTACTTCCAAACTCGCTTCCAAATTTGGGCACTTAAATCACAAAAATCTGATGTGTCCAACACATGACTTTCCTATCTAGTTATTACAGGTTTTTCCGGTTATTTTGTACAACCTATTGCAGCATCTCTATAAATGTTTAGAGGATAAACTAAATATATACATTGTCCACATACATCTACCGTGAAACGTTTTTCTATAGATATTCATTGAAAATGAAAATACTGAAAAATTTAAATTTAGCACTTTTCCTACAATTTTTCCATTACGATCCATTTTAAAAAAATCATGTATGAACAAATATTATAGAGATCGATATCGCAAACAACTTTTATTTCAACAATTTTCATAAAAATCGGAATTTTGCACATTTTGTCAAATTTTTCGAATACGGACCATTTCAGGAAATTTTTACATAAAGCAAAAATTATAGATAATAATATTAGAAGTAACTTTTATTTGAACAATTTTTTCTCCAAACATAAATAACAGATATATTCCATAAAATATAAAAACGGCCTCCCATAAAGTACCCCCCCAGATGTTCCGACTTTGTCCAAAATCTAATCATTTCACGTCAGGCCGAAATAAAACTTAAGTTTAAAATTTAATGTTTTTTTCTTTATCCGTTTTTGAGTTTTCTTCAAATTTCGAAATTTACACATTTTCTCAAATATCTCGAATACGGTCCATTTTAGAGAAATTATCTATAGAATAAAAATTATAGAGAATTACAAACAACTTTTGTTTGAACAATTTTTATAAAAAAATAATTTTTTTTACATTTTGTCAAATTTCTCGAATACGGACCATTTTAGGAAAATTTTGTATAGAACAAAAATTATAGATAATTATATTAGAAGTAACTTTTATTTAAAGAATTTTCTTCTCCAAACGTAAATAACAGATATATTCCATAAAATATAAAAATGACCACCTATAAAGTACCCCCCCAGATGTTCCGACTCTGCCCAAAATCTAATCAGCTCATTAGACGCTGAAACAAAGCTCAGGTTTAAAATGGTGTTTTTTTGTGTATCGGTTCATGAGTTATGCGTTATACAGACACACACACACACACACACACACACACACACACACACACACACACACACACACACACACACACACACACACACACACACACACACACACACACACACACACACACACACACACACACACACACACACACACACACACACACACACACACACACACACACACACACACACACACACACACACACACACACACACACACACACACACACACACACACACACACACACACACACACACACACACACACACACACACACACACACACACACACACACACACACACACACACACACACACACACACACACACACACACACACACACACACACACACACACACACACACACACACACACACACACACACACACACACACACACACACACACACACACACACACACACACACACACACACACACACACACACACACACACACACACACACACACACACACACACACACACACACACACACACACACACACACACACACACACACACACACACACACACACACACACACACACACACACACACACACACACACACACACACACACACACACACACACACACACACACACACACACACACACACACACACACACACACACACACACACACACACACACACACACACACACACACACACACACACACACACACACACACACACACACACACACACACACACACACACACACACACACACACACACACACACACACACACACACACACACACACACACACACACACACACACACACACACACACACACACACACACACACACACACACACACACACACACACACACACACACACACACACACACACACACACACACACACACACACACACACACACACACACACACACACACACACACACACACACACACAGACATCATCGCGAAAATAGTCAAAACGGATTCAGGGGACCTCAAAACGTAAAAATCCGTCGAAAACTCGAGGTCGAAAAAAATCATGATTCCTATACTTTCCTTATATCTGTATACAGATAGGAAAGTAAAAAACTTGTTTTAAATAGCAAATACGACATTTAACCATGGAGTAAGTAATGTCTTCCTTAAATTTGCATACACAACTGTTTATATGTCATTGTTTTTCAAAAGTGAAGGGGAAAACATTAATATTTGAAAACTGACGTAACTACCATTTAGATGGCTGCGAGTGAATATAAAATTTCGCCGTTGTTATACCGTATAGAGAGACTAATTTGGAAACTAATGACATGTTAAAATCAAAATGTCACAATTTTGCACTTGCGTCATTGTTTTACCGGAACGGCGAAATGTACATCAAAAATAATAAAATTCGTATATTTCATTTTTAAAACAAATTTTCTGTTCATACTTAATCAACTATCGGTTCATTTATTAGTAAATAGAGCAATTACGTTCGTTATTGTTTCGACAACTAACTGTTCGATGATTCGGTAGAAGACGACAAAATTATCAAAGATATGACTCGGACACGATGGAGCTTCTGCCATCAATTGCTACTGTCCATTGTCCTCTAAGATAATTTGCATTCAGATTGTTCTACTAGGCTATGTAAATACATTGGTTCAACTATTAAAACGAATATATTTCATATCCATTACCTACTAAGAACGTTTATAGATATGATGTTATTTAAATGACATTTTGTTCTTTATGCTGTGTGCTGGGGGACGGGTAAGATGTAAGGCTTTTTCTCCCCTGAAGTTTCAAAACTTGCCAATTTGGACTAAAAAAAGAAAAAATGGAAAAAACGAAAAAAATAAAAAAAAGGTTGACAACACTAATTTTAGAGACTTTTGTATTGAGTGTAATGATATTTGCAGGTTACAGGGCTATGGTATTTTAAAATGTGTGTTAAAAAAAGTTAAAATAATAATTTCGTTTTTAGATTTTGGTATAGATTTTTTTTTTAAATCATTTGTCCTTTTTGGCCAAAAAGATTTGTATTTCGGGCAAAATTGTTTAATTAAAATACAAAGCGTCTTCGGCATAATGCCATACATTTTCAGTGCTTATTGTCTCCACAATATTATCCAAAAAGTTTAACAGTTATCTTCATTCCGAACATTAAAGTGTGGAGTATCCCACCTTGCTTAATATTCATAGTTATTTTCTTTAAATATTTTTAAAGTTATGGATTTATACAGCCATTATTTAATTTTTTTTTAATTTTTGTTTTTTAATTTTAACGAGTTTTTTCCATATTTTAACCGCCTAAAATATGGGAGAAATTTTGCACGAAATGAAAATCTTTTTTGCTAATCTAAGCTACGTGCACACAACCGTTAACTACTTCTGATTCCTTTAATTGTCTTTTTTGTGGTCATAACTAGGTAGCCATATTTTGGTAGCTGTGTTTTAATTTTCCGTTCATTTAACTTTTTTTATGTATTATTGATTATAAATTGGGTAAATAAAGATGTATCCAATGCGTATAGAAGGGTTTAATTTTTATATAAATAACATTTTTTTTTTATTTTCGAGGCACACAAATTGAGGGGTAAATGAAAATAATACGGAATAGATGAAGGGCATTTAAAATTAGTATTTAAAAGTGTGCATAAAATGCGTATGGAAAGATTTTTCCTATTATTTCCTATTTTTGGACACCACAAATTAAAGGGTGCACGAAAATAACATAGAGTAATTTGTAAAACGGAAGGGGTTTTTCTATTTTTAGATATATTAAATAACTTTTTTTGTATACTGAGTGCTACATCCCAAGTATTACATGTGCATAAATTTCTAAAATAAAATTGCTATATTTATTTTATAATTTGAATGACATCATATCTATTAATGACATTTTTGTCACATATTTAGAAAATCAAAGTATGTGATTTTTGTACACAACCGTAACCGTTTAACGACAGTTTAAGTACAGCCAAAAATGAAATCCACCTATCACAGTTCATATTTAGGTCCCAGTGCTGCTATTATTTTTTTAATTTTATATAAGTAACAATTCTGTCAAACTAATTGTCAGTATATTTTTTTAGTTATTGATATTGTTACGCTGGTTTTTGGTATCACAATTTATTTAAATTCAAATTTTACAATAACTCAATTCAACTTTAACAATAACTTTCCAATTAATAACATTAACGTATAACGTCTATCATAAAACTGAAAACTGACGTCAGGATCATCCTTATATATAGCTTCTCGAACCTTCACGAACTGTCGTCTAGAATATTTTTGACAGGTAATGACATTTCTGGACTATTCTATCTTCTTTTACTTGTACTTTTACTTATGACGACCGCATCACACTGTAGGGCGGTAATTAATTAATTAATTAATTAATTAATTTAGGCTTGTTTTGGTTTTTTCGGAAACTAGTTCAGAATCACTGAATTACACTTGATCGACTAAGAGGTTATTATAACGTCGCGATGTGTTCTTGAAAAATTAATTCGGCCACTGTATTAGAGAACTGGAATCGACAAACCCTTTAAATTAGTATGAGGAAGTCCCAAATATCTATAGGTATACACACTCACTGGATAGCCCACCATTTGCGACATTGCCGGATGGATTTTACTTGAAATAATAACGTATACGTGTATATAAGCTTACATGTGTTGTGTACAGTCTTTTACAAAAATAACATTTTTTAGCATTGAGAATCTCGAACTTTTGTTATTCACCATTAGGCGATATTCTTGTGTATGACGAGTATTAAAATTAAACTTGTTATGTGTGGCAATATAGTAAAGATTAGGACATTTGGCTTTCGTGCGCGAGGCCCGGGTTCAAATCTGGGCTGGGAACTAATTAAATTAAATATTTTTTTATATTTATTTAATTTTATAAATTAGTTAAAGTCATAAACTATTTTAAAATTAGCTATATTGTTTTAATAACTTAAAACAATTTTTTAAATTTGTAGATTTTCGTTAGTGGGTCGTAGGAAAAATATACTGTACAACTTGAGTGGATCTTCCATATCCACACTACTATTTTGGTGTCATGCCATTATGACCATTAGGAAAGAGAAACTCAAAATTGTCTTCCGAAAATAACGTACCTTTTGAACCAAAACAATATAACCCCCTAATTTACCTCAGGTCCGCCTAATTCAAGATTTTTGGGCACTTTTATGTCACAAAATGTATAATAGAGGATGACAAGCCGAAAATAAAGGAAAAGCAACGGCGTATAATTTTTAGAAAGAATATCGAAATAGATGTTTAAGTCGTCCCGGACCTAATGGGTAGTCATCGCAGAAAATTGGGTCTAGTTGAGGAGAACAGAAGCCTTAATTTATTTTACGTTAATAATTTTGTTAGTTATTAAGCAGTTAATTATAAAAAATAATAAAAGTTTAAATAGTTACTTATTACAAAAATATATGGTAAAATAATGGGACACGTTAAATTAAAAATACGGAATCAAATTTTGAAACACCTTGTATATTCTGATAAATTTTGAAGATCACTAATAATATACGTCCATTATGAACTAACCTATATGTATAACACCACCGCGCTTAAATTCTATGTGCAATGCAATAAATCCGTATAGAGCAACAAGTAAACGTGTCAAGTAAAAATTACGTTCAAGTCAATCGGAATTCTACGAAGCCCCATTTTCTTTATGACGTAATAAAACCTTTGCATACACGCGTTATTGAAAAATATACATACTGGTTAAACTGACATTTATACGCTGTTTTGTTTGACTATTTTTTTTAACTTAGTATTTTGTCAATATCTATTTAATTTAATAGATAGATGGGAAACCTTACGATTTCATAAGATAAAACTTCGGATTCCAATATTAAGTTACATTTTCTGATAAAAGAAAATAGGTGTAGATAAAATCATTTTTTAAACTAGGAATTCAATATTGTTTAGGACAGATCTTAGTAAATAATATCGTAGGTTACGACAACTCTACAAACACCAGTTTTTAAGAAATACATACATTGTCTAAATTATTAATTGTCAATGCTACTCTTATACTGACAATATTTTCGATTCAATTTTTCAATATGCGTTCATGAATTCAACATTTTTCAGCTTCTTTGAGGGTTGAGTTTAACGTGTACCTACATTATCAGTACCTTATATCACGGAATACATTTGGTGAAATCTCCAAAACGGCTAAAATATAAAATGACAACCTGGCGTTTGAGATATTAAATCTGATCACTATTGATCAACCATTGATTTAAGTTCGCTAAAATCTTAAAACTAAATATTTATTTACTACTAAATTTCATCCAACTATGTCCTTTAGGTTGTTCTAACAATAAATATATACATAAAATCATGCACAATTCTCTGTTTTTAAACATGAGCTCGAATAGCTGGTCCTCTTCAGTATTCGAAGTAGATGCTGATTTTTCAATAGCTGAAGGACTTCTACATTTTCACGGAGATGTAGCTTGGCTTCATGTTTGCCAGCAAACTTTTTAATTTCATCCTTAACCAATATGATACCGAGGTCTCCATGTAGGTCACTGTTACGTACGTACCAAGAGGCATTTGTCATGTTACAACCCCATAGCACAAGCTCAATACCGTAAAGCCCATAGATATACGAGTATAACAAAGACATATATGATTATCTACAAAATTTCTGAAGCCAACGCAGATGATCCTCGGCAGAAATGCAATATTTGGATAAAACATTGATGCCAAGTTTTTAACTGTAGTAATGTAATTACGTTTGCTTGCAATACTGTTTAAATTATGCAAAAAGAATTTACGTCTGACAACAGCGTAACTGGGTTCAACCGTTAGTTATTGTAGTATTTGTAAGTAGGGTAGTAGATTTGTTTCATTCATAAAATTCCTTCGATACAGTACTAGTCCAGGAGCCAGTGAATTTTTTCCGTACTTATTTTCCTGATCGGTGTATATTTAAATAATCTTTTCCCAGTGAACTGTATATTTAAAATGAAACGCCAGTCTCTATTAACAAAAGTAAGCCAAATTGAATTCGCCCATTACGTCACAACGATACAGGTGAGATTGCACACAAAGTGCCTTTGCAGGCCTATTTTGCCCATTTCATGTATTTGTTTTTAAATCATGAGAAATTAATATTTTTGAAACTCAACAAGAAGAAAATCCAATTAACTCTTCCTTTATATTTATGGTATGTCCTTACCACTAAGTTATAAATTTCACTTTTTTACCATATTCGGGAATATAAATAAATAGAAATTAGGGCAGTTACTTATTTTTTAAAATAACGCCCCTGTTACTATCGTTTCTTGAAACGATTTACACCAGTTTACACCAGAAGGCAGCACTTAACGAGGCATTTTGCCACTAATTTTTACGAATTTTAAAAAATCATTTACAAGACATTATGGTCCGTATTTATAAACAGAACTCAGCTGAGTCGGACTTGGGTAAGTCGTCCTTGAAGTTCAGTAACAACGTCTCTAAAGTTCTAGGTGGTTCCGGTATTACAATGGAATTTAGAGATGGATATTAGCAATTTTGTAACTGTTAAATACATTTACAGATTTGTTACTACCCATCTCTAAATTCACGTGATATAACCGAACTTCGATTTTTCGTTTAAGAATGTCTTACCCAAGTCCGACTCAGCTGAGTTCTGCTTAAATTTAGGGATTATATTAAGAATAGTGCTCTTGAGGATAGCATTTATTTTCATTATGATATTTCAAAATTTAAAGCCCTTTGTTTTTTTTTCGGAAACTGGAAGGAATTTTAAAATATATGCATATTCTAGATATTATTGCCTAATTTAGTTTGCAAAAATTTAAATTTTTTAAAAAATTACTTTTTGAGATATCCTAGTCCGAAAATTATAAGAGGTAAACACCTTAATGACGCAATGTTGGCTTGTTCCTTAATATTAGGTGGCTTATGTGAAAATTCAGTCACTTGAATAAACGTAACTCGACTTTGCACCCTAAAGTCAATCGCAGTGTTTACTGTCACTGAGCCTCAACATACTATGATTTTTTTATTCTTAACCCAAAAAACATATTTAATACTGAAGTTGATATTTTTATTTAAAAACCTAAAGTTAAATTAACATTCATGTTTAATTTTTACCAGAATACAGGATAAACAAGATGTTCTAGAAATCACCAATATCAATTTGAATATAATAGATTCACAAGTTTTATCATTTACAACATACTCAAACTGAGGAGGAGAAAAATTACTTTCCTTCCTAGGGAGGAAAAGTACGAAAAGTACGTTTCCTCCCTGATGTGAGAGCGGAAAGTGTGTACTTTCTATAGGAGTAGGGTGAAAAATGTTATTCTTCATAAAAGATTTGGCTTGTTTTAAAACTAATCATAATCCAAACAGAAGTTGAATATCTCTTTACTTTAGTAAAATATTTATTTTCAGGAAAAGTTGTAATAGACTATATAGTAAACTACTTGGAAAACATCAGAGACAGACGAGTGTTTCCCGACAAAAAACCGGGATTCATACGGGAACAAATCCCCGATTGTGCTCCCATAGACGGCGAAAAATGGTCGGATATTTTCAAAGACGTAGAATCGATTATAATGCCGGGGGTGACGCATTGGCAGAGCCCCCACATGCATGCCTATTTTCCGGCACTGAATAGCTACCCGTCCATGTTGGGCGAAATGATTACCAATGCCATTAACTGTATAGGATTTACTTGGGTAAGGAAAATCTTGGTGTTACATTTTTTAATACAGTATCGTACAAATAGTATATTACGTACCAAGGGACTAAAGTGCCACTTTTAATCCCGCTCCACTCGGGCAACAATCACTCGAGGGATTAAAACGCACTTTAGTCTCGTGGTACATACGCTATTTTTTGTTTCGCAGGGACTAAAATTTAGAAATTTACACGATAATTATGTGAAAAGAAACATTCAATATTATTTCATAAAGATTATTTAATCATTACTTAGTGATTGTGAAAAGTTATTGAAAAAAAAAAGAAGAAAAATAAAAAATAACCTGTCGGGGTTTTGAACCTGGGTCCTCTGCTTACAAGGCAGGCGTAAATTAAGTAGGTATACACTAAACGTTAAATAGAAATTTATTATTTTGACATTTTATAGTAATCAATTGTGTTGTACTATTAATAAATAAAAATATATGCAAATTTTCAAACAAAACTATTTTCGGGTTAATCGATAAATTTATTCGCTTAGAAAGTAGTTTGCTATAGTTTCTATTGGTTTTATTATTTGCGGGACTAAATTTTTTAAATTATTTGGGACTAAAATACTTCAGTCCCTAAAATGAGGTCGTAAAATGCATGTTTTACTCCCTGAGGTACAAAAATTACTTTTTCTACTACCGTGCGTACATACTTTACGCACTCCAAGGAGTGCACAAAGTTGTACTTTTTTTCACTAGTGCGTAAAGTGAAAAAAAATATTTTAGTGATAAAAAGTAACTTTTACATTTCTAATATTAGTGGATAATGTGTACGGCAGTAGACAAAATAGTGTATGCAACAAAGTCCCTTTTTTGACTCATGTGATTGTGACAACATTCACATTCGTCAAAAAATAGTAACTTTACACACTTGTTGCATAAATAACTATTGTTACCTCTACTACATTACATTTTTAAATAATTTTACTTTTTACGAGTTTTTATATTCTTTTGATAGTTTTTATGATATTTTACGTATCCTTATGTCTTTTTAAGTGTCTTTAAGTGCTTTTACGTTTTAAAAGAAGTCTCATTTTACGATTTTCATTTTTTTGTGGGTTTTAACGTTCTTACCTTTTAGGTTTTTTTACGTTTCCCTACCTTTATTATATTTACTACGTTCCCTTACTTTTTTAAACATTTTTAAAATTGGATCTACCACTAATTCCGATTTTGTATTAAGGCTTCGAGTCCAGTTTTTTAGCTTTTTATATGGTTTTTAAAGTTTTTTTACATTATTTTATGATTTTTACGTTTTGTTGTTTTCACGTTACCTTATTTTATGTTTTATTACGTTTTCCTACGTTTTCTATTTTTACTACATATTTTTACAATTTTTAAATTTAGCGTACCATTAATTCAGATTGTGTTTTTAAATTTCAGGCTTCCAGCCCAGCTTGCACAGAACTTGAAATTGTTGTCATGAATTGGTTGGCGAAAATGATAGGACTACCTGATGATTATCTCCATAAAAAAGGCGGAACAGGTGGAGGAGTAATACAGGTATGTACTTTAAAAGACTATAGAAACATTAATAACTTTAAATTAAAATCTGTCAAATATAGATTCAGATTTCAAATCTTCCATTTTAAATGGAAATAAGACAAATATGTCAAATTCAACAAAAAATGTAAAATGTTTTTATATCATATTATATAAAATATTGGCAAAATATGTAGAACAGAAGAAGAAATAAATCTTGGGATACTATTTATAAATAACTTTATTAGTTTATAAATCATGTTGAGACTAGAAATATGTTGAATAATGTAGAAAATATGATTTTAAGTCTGCTTTGGGAAATCCCAATTTTAAAAATAAGCTTAATAAATTAAATGTATAAAATAAATAATATGGGGTCCAACACAGAGCCTTGTTGGACACCTGCACTTTATTCAATGATATTTATTCTTAATTGAACATTTGCAATAGTAGAGATGTTTTTTAATTGCATCGTATGAAGCTAAAACTAAGTACAAGGTACTAGGTACTTTCAGCGTTATGTTTAATTTTCAGACCACAGCTAGCGAAAGCACTTTGATAAGCCTCCTAGCCGGAAGGTACGTTGCTTTAAAATTGTACATGGATCTCTATCCGAATGTCAGTAAGCATGAAATTCACGGTAAACTGGTAGCATATTGTTCCGATCAAGCACATTCCAGCATTGAAAAAGCTGCTTTAATAGGATTGGTCACTTTACGGTACATAGAATCGGACGAAAATTATTCCATGAGGGGCAAAGAGCTCCAACAAGCAATAAAGGAAGATAGAGAGAATGGGCTTATTCCTTTTTGGGTAAGTTATTTCTGTTTGGTATCGGTTTTAACACTGGAAGACTTCTAGAGTGAGTTTTAGTGAGCTAGACAAATGTTTCATATTTTCGAAATTAATTTTTTTTTGCCTTTAGTAACATAAAAGCAATTCAGTGCTGAATAAGATTCAACCATAGTTAATATCAAGGAATTAAGAAATAAATGTGTATTCCAAACTATGAGTTCCAATTTGCCTTCTGTACAGGGTCAGCTATCCAATCTATTAATTATTGATTTAAAAAATCAAACCCAAGAAATGGAAATAGAAATAAGTAATAATATTGCTATGTAGCGGCGAGTGCGGAAACGTAACGAGTGCAAGGAATACACTTTCCAACGAGTTATGTAAACTATTTTTCCTACGACCCCAACATTTTGAATCTTCTTAAATTTTTAATTTTAATTAATAATGATTATTTTATAAATCTTATAAAATAATCATTGGACATGTATAATTTTAGGGTTTAAAATAAAGTTTTAGAATTTTAAATAAATATTTTTTTATTGAACTTTTATTGAAAATAAATCTATCTACAAACAGTTAACAAATGCACACTAGTCGATATTAACAATTTAATTATATTACTATAAAATCTATTTCTAACCTTAAAACTATAAAAGTAAACAGCATTTTTTAAATTTTTGTCATGTGATCCATAAAAATTAAATGTAAAATGATTATTGGAACAGTTGTGAAAATTTATTGGTGTTTGAGAAACATTATGTGATAATAAATTATTTTGTATATTTTTTCAACGTTTAAGTCGTGCAATTCTGTATTATTTTCTATATTATTTGAGTATGTTTCCTCTAAAACCAGATTTTTTTCTGTTGCTGTTGAAGTTGCAGGACCTGTTATTGGCCCAACTATTTTCTCTGATATTTTCATTCATATTGACTCTTCGATGTAACCTTCTGCAACATTTGAAGACTTCCAGCCTCCACGCCGCTTACAAGAGGTGATGTCTTCACCTGAGTCAAATAGTATTGTTGCAGACGATTGTCTTAAACAATGCCCAGTACACAAATTTGGGTTTTTTAATTTTAAAAATTTCACTACTTCTCGTGGTAAATTGCCAATTTTATTTATTCCGACTACTTACTGGTGCATCTTGTTTTTTGATAATTTATAAAAAACTGTTTTTCATTTTTTTTTGCCTTAAATTAAAGTATTTTTTAAATATCCCATTAAAATTGTCAGTGATTGTAAATTTTCTAGTTGCTTTGTTTTTGGTATTTTTCAACGCACTTCCCAAGTCATTTATATCATCAACAGTTAGTTGTTTTAGTTTCTCTTTACGGCACACACCTGATATTCCTATAACTAGTACTACCTAAAATATAGATTGAAAAGATAGTATAAAATATAGGAAAAAATAACTTACTTTTGTAAAAAGGTAATCTTTGTCGGTGCTTCAACTAGAAATTCATTAATTTCTTGAGGAGTTAGTACTTTTTTTTTTGGCATATAACCATTATTTGTTCGTTTAAGATAGGCCTTCAACTTTAAATACTTACTAATGTCTAGGTTATGGTTAATATACAAGGTACTCCGAAGCATAGAGTATTGTGTCCATAAATTTGTTGGTTGAACTTTTTTGGACAATTGGTCAATATATGTTAGTACCTAATACATTTTTAGAAAAAGAAGTCTCAATGTTGTTGTCTTTTTTTCATTGCATAAATTGGTTGTAGGCATTGATGTACCTATCTTTTGATTTTTCTGGTAATAACTTTAACGACATAATTTGAGCAGTTGCCGATATCTCTGGCGTAGTACATTCCATCGAATATTCGCCTTCACTTTCGAAATTTTCCACACTACTATATATAACAGGAATAATACATGTAGCACAATTTTTTTTAATTTAAAGTTTTCAGGTCTAGATTATCGGGTCGCGGTCGGTTTATTATCCCATTTTTACTTAAATTTTTATACAAAAAGTGCTTATTGGGAATATTGGGAAGTTTCGAAATAATTTTTATAAACACAGTAACAATTTAAAACATAACCTACACATATTTCTAAATAGTATTTATTTACATTTTCAAACCATTCTGACATTGCCTGTATGACTGGTTGCATAGTTTTAGTTTATAAGGAGCTGACAAAACTTTCGTGTACTTTTTAGATACACAAATAAGTAATTTAAGAAGTAAATAATTATTTCTTGCAAAATCTAATAATCAAATAAACCAAAATAATCTATTTGGATAGATTATTAATTTTTTATGCATTATTATGACTTAAATCGTTACTGTGCGTTTTTAAAAAATATCACACACGTGTGTGAAATGTCTTCTTCTTTTCGTCTTTTACCGATCGCGTATGATATTTGACATTTTCGAAGTGTCAAAACAGTGCGTTAACTGATATTTTCATAGGGGTCGTAGGAGAAACTAATTTGTACCCCCGAGACTAAATTAAAATAATATTGTAGTATTTGGACGTTCAACACCGCCGTTTTTATCTTTATCGGTTATAGGCAAGTAGAGCCATATTTAGCCCAGAAAACTATTGCTTCTTGGCTCTATTGTATTTTCCTCCTTTTCCCGTATTAAGGCTGCGATTACCATAATAATGGCGGCAAAATAATGCATACAAAAATATCAACCACCGCAAAGAGTTATAGAAAAAAGTAAAAAGATTTCCTGAATTTCTAAAGGAGCTCGGAACGGTGACGTAGGTGTCTAAGACGCTCGCATTCATATGCAAGCAATTTTGTGGCTGAGAGACATCCGGCTTCGAATCGTATAGAAGATCATGTGAATTTATTTGCATGGTTTTCTATAAGATTTGATGGATGGCGTATTAACAGAAATTTAATTTCTGTTGATATTATATCCAGAAAAAAAAACATCGCTATGCGTTACCGTTTCGATGATGGTGGGTGGGGGTTTTCGGGTTTTCCTTACTTATAATTTAAAAGGCACCATCAATAATATTTTAGTCGCCCGGAGCGACAGTAAAAAATAATAATAGCCATCCTTTCTCCTACACAGGTCGCTCAGTCGGCTTCAGGAGTTGAAATTCACTCGCAAAGGAATTAATTAGGGAGAACATTATTTTTATTAATATTATAATGATAATAATAATAATCATTTTTATTATTATTACTACTATTACTATTATTTTTATTATTAATATTACTATTATTATTATTATTAATATTATATTATTATTATTATTATTATCATTATTATTATTATTATTATTATTATTATTATTATTATTATTATTATTATTATTATTATTATTATTAATTGTTACAATTACATTTTAACAATTTAAATTTCAAACCACCACTATAACACTAGAAAGAGCATTTTTTACATCAAAATATCTATAATGGGATGGTTTCTTTGTCTGTCAACCGCGACATTATGCATGGGAAATTGTGAAACATATTTATACTAGGTACCTAATTATTAAAATTACGACCACTTGGGCTTTTATTGTAAAATATGTACCATTCTAATTCTAAAGCAAGAAATGATATAAATAAAAGCCAAAGCGATGGAAGAGAGCATTAAAAGTAATTGGTCCCGATGGGATTTTGGTAAGCTTGATCACTCATTGCTGCTGTTGCGGTTCATTTCCTTTCATTAGTTATTTGTTGGAAAATATCGCGGTTGATACATAGCCATAATCCTTTCCGAGACACTGGCTTGCCCGTCAACAGGCTTTTCCGTTCTGATATTTCAACTTCTTTGGCTAATAAAGGAAATTGCGAGGCAGCTTTAAAAAAAAAAAGAAGTATATTATACTTTGGACTGTGCGGGCGTATGGCAATTTGTGAGAGAGGACTATCTCACTCAACATTTAACATTATTTTATTATCAAATATTAAATGCAACTAGTTTTATTTTTTGGCTATCCCACACATCATCAGGTCTGAAATACAATAACACTCGCCGCTTGCCTAAATTAAATTTGGTCTAATATACAATACATAATTATAAGAAAACTTTAGCATCTTATATAAACAGTGAAATATGAATCCTTTATACTCCCTTTGAATTTCTTATCAGAAAATATTCGAAAATAATAAGATTTAAACTCAATTCATATCAATAGTATTACGAGTTTTTCATGCTCTAGGCGAAAAGCATGCAAACTGAACATATTTTGCAGGCAAATGAATGGAATTTAGAAAATAAAAATTTATATTATATTTCTACAATACAGGATGTTCCAAAATTAGAGGTAATTATTTTTACAGCGTATTATACAAATGAAAATAACGCAGAAAGTTTACATAAAGTTATATTCAAAAATGTCTCATAAGGGAGCAACAATAAAAGTTCGGTTTGGAACTCGGCGCATCAAACAGAGCGCGCACGGAGTGCGTGACGTCATAGACAGAGTTCACTCTTTTTACAATCTCAAGACGGACATAAGGGGAATGACAAATGATACTAGTGATGGTTTGAACTTGAATACACTTTTGTGTGTGTGTACGGACTAAAATTTTTATTTTAGTCAAACAGGAAATAGTTATAACAAAAACAAATAAGAAATAATATGTGTTAAACTGATTAATAGCCGATCAGAATATTGACATTTGACATTTTTTACATATTCCTACAAATACCCGCTGATCTCCATCGGCCAACTCTGGGAAGAGTGAGCGCGCTCCGAGTACGTGCACGGGGGTCGGATTTCATGTAAATAGTTGGTAACAAGTTTGCTTGACCTCGACAGTAGCGCGCTAAGCGCTTACGGTTGAACTACACCTGTCAGTTTCAGTCGATAAAGTAGAACACTACTAATTAAAGCGATTTAAAAATTGGTGGGCTTGATAATTTAGATATTTGAAGCAATTTAAAGTAACATTTTCCTATTTGACAACTTTTACTTACAACTACTAAACAAACAATAAGTTTAGTGAATTTTTGTTGTAGGTAAATGTTGAAAAATGGAAAATGTCACTTGTTTTAACTGAAAAATAAAATTATTTGAAAAATAAAACACATTTTTAAAAAGTTTAATTTATTTAGAATTACCATGTAATTACATGTGTCTCATTATCTTCTAACTGCATATTTTGAACATAACAAGCACTATATCACACACTAAATTACTGAAAAATAAAAATATAATATGATAACCAGCATAGCACATGACAATGTTTTTATTATTAAAAAAACCGGATATAGTTTTTATAAAAAGTCAAAGTAGTTAATTTATAAACACAATTGTTTTAATGTTTTAAATTTCCCTTATTAATCCAAGGACAAATCATTCTAATTCTAATATTCTTATACTGATTGTCCCTTTAAGGCTTTTTCCATCTATTTCAATCTAGAATAGTTGTAATGCCTATTTCGGTTACAATAAGCCTCCAGCTTCAATACAGGTGGGCTTTGAAACTCACCCTAATTAAGAAACACATTTATGCACATTCCAAAAATCTCCATACCCGGGAATATCTAAAACAAAACAAAAATAAAGATGCAGTGTGTATCTTAAAATTAAAAATAAATACGAGTCATAACCTTTTTAAATTCTTACATTTTTCTTGCAATAAAAGGTATTAAAATTTCAATAATAATAATAGAAAACATCTGATTTATGATCTTAATAGGCGAACTATGCAAAAATTAACAAGTTGACCTAAATAGCATATAAGTTTTTGAACATATTTGGGTATTATTTGATAAATATAATAATGAATATCACGCAAAAATTGAACAATAACTTTTTGAGCACAAATCATTCGCCTTTTTTCATCATGGTCTTTATGAGTAAAACTAAGATCAGGTTCTATCTCGGGTTCTACAATATTTGTTTGTAAATTGGCTTCACACATTTCGCTCACAACTCCTTTCATTTTTTTGACCGCAAATGTTTAAAATGTGGATCCATTTATCTCTAGAGTAATAATAACAGCAAAAACAAACTTTCTTGTTAGTTTTGTGAGAAAAATACTTAGGTACTTCTGCAATTAAAATTTAAATGAATCAGAAGTTAACGATTTTCTTAAGAACCTGCCTATAGTTAAATTAGTTAAATCTAACTTACACTTAATTAATACAATTTACTCACCTACATTTGAAAAAAATATCACCTGATTTGAAAATGAAAATAATATCAGGCTGACATATTTATTATTATTTATAGCAACATAACCTAATTTATTTTCAAAGCCAGATTTACACCACCTAATAATATTTAAATTTAGCTTTAACTTTAAATTTATTAACGATTATCCCTGTATTTGATCACACATTATAGCATAGTGAAATTTAAAGGGGTAAATCAGTAAACTTATTGATTTCTTTGTCATTATTTTTGAAAACATATTTTTTTATGGGTGTAAACGGGTTTGAATTTAGTGATAGCAGCGCGCTAAGCGCTTACGGTTCAACTACCAACAAGGAAACAAATCCCGCCATTTATTCAAACCTTCTCTTTTTATTTTTCTATGAGTACGTGATCTGTGGCAAGCCGAACACAAAAAAGTACGCTCCGAGTGCCAAGACGACCACAATTGAGGCATACCGAGTGCACTCTGAGCACAGTGAACGCCAATCCGAACTCAGCCTTTGAAGAGAACCCACTGAAGATGATTTTCTAATATTTTTGAAACCGGTACCGATAAAAATGTCAATTTTTGGATTTCTCTTTTAAATGACATTCTGAATGTACAACTAATTCAAAAACTTTCTTTTTTTAACTGATACACCACATTTAGCTGAGAATAGTGTAAAAAAGTACTAAAATGTTATATCCTCCTATATCAGTGTTTCTCAAAGTGTGCTCCGCGGAGCCCAGGAGCTCCACAAAGCCTCTGCGGGGGCTCCGCGCGAAAATAATGGTCATAATAAAAAAACACTATGAGGAAGTTCGACCTGGTTTGAGGACAAAGTAAAATTAGGGTTCCGTCAAATATTTCGCTTTTCAATAGGGTTCCGTCGCCAAAAAAGTTTGAGAAACACTCTACATTTTATTATTTACCTTGATAAGACTGATAGTTTTCCTGAAATATATCTCGAGATCAAGGAAGACCAAAAAATGCCCTAAATACGGCAAATGCTCTCTAATATTTTGAAGATGATCCTATTAGTATTTGACCAAGACTCGAATTTTGTCGTTGATTTTCAAATAATTGGAACTTTATTTATATTATGGACAGATGAGAGTACGTTTACCAGAAATGGTGTGTTTAATTTTCATAACCACCACTAATGGAACAATAAAAATCCACATATAGTTTGAAAAACTAATTTTGATCATCGATTTTCAATTAATCTGTGGACTGGAATTATTTGCGCTAGATTAATTGGACCAATAGAAATACCTGGGGGCTTATTCTCTAACCAACGTTTTTGAAAGCACTCAGCACGTCTCTCTAGAAGCGCGACAAACAACAAAAGTGTAAAGCCCAACCGTTTTGGTATTCTGTACTTGCTGTGCTGTTCGTATTTGAAAAAACGTAAAGCGCTTTCAAACGAATTACACATGAGTAGGCATTTCGCTGTTCGCACTTCAAGTTTTGACATTTAAGACCTAGATAAGTCAAAAAATAAAATATGGACCTAAATTATCACTTGAATGTTAAAATATCAGCAAATGTATGCTGTTTATTATGTTTTTGATTCGTTAGAATTTTGAAATTGGCCTCAATATTCTGACAGAGTTTGCTTTTTGAGCCCTATCCAGTTGCTTTTAAACTACCGTGTCCATGTTTAATGATTATTGAATTATACTAATGTCGAAATGACATTCAAATCCTAACCTTAGTTATTCAGACCAATCAACATTTACGATCTAGAATTATGACAGCTTGTGACACAAATAAAAATCACTTACGAATAGCAATATCGTCTAGCATTAGAGTTAGAGAATACCATAATCATATACTTGTCGTTTTGGTGATCGGACTTTGTTGAGAAGTCCGCTTGATGCTTTCGTTGCTATGTGTTTTCGGCTTAAAGTTAGAGAGCAACCCCCCCTTAATCTGTTAACTGGGTGAACTTATGTAGTTCTTACAAAATTAGTCGATAAATTTGCTGGAGGATGTACCATTGAACGTTAGAGAAATTGTGTATTTTTCATTAGGGACTAGTTGGATGAAAATTATCTAGAACCTTGTTCAAAAATGACAATCATTTTTTCACAGATACTTCAGTTACTCTCTTTATAATCCACCCCGTATAAATAATATATTATAAACATAAGAAGAACAATATATTGTATTATTCATTCAGTACATTGTATCACCGAATTTAAAAATCTTTTACAAATCGGAAGCCTGCTTTGACCCATGGCAACAGCAAATGCAATTTAACAGTTTTTTTAATTCCAGGAAAAACATATTTTCTACAACTTTGCTCACCTGCAACTTATTTAAGCGCCTAAAATATGGTGTTCTTTCTTATGGAAAATTTCCAATAATTTAAGTACGAGTGCTAACTCTTTTACACTCAAATCGAAATCAAAACATAAGTATAGTAAAATTATAAAGTTAAGCACTTATATCATTTCACTATGAAAAGGTGTTATGTAAGCTGAAGCAAGTTTATAGTTTTAATAAAATTGTTAACTGAAGAACATATTTAAGTTCATTATTATCAAATAAGAGTCTGGCAATTCCTCAACAAGAATCACACATTTTTACTAACCACAGTTACTACAGTCCACCCGTTTTCTTTATAATGTAGTTAACAAACTCTGTAGTGACAAATATGAAAATGTTCATTATAAAGGATGGGTGTAGTAGCCGCAGCTTACCATAATTTTTTGGTCACGCGCTGGTGTGGCCTCTCTGCATATATCGTACATAATAAATAATAATTTACAACGCTCTTAATCAAATAACTAATAATGTTCAATAACATTTGTTTACTACTATGCACTTAAAAGATGTACCTATATCTGTCGCCAAGATTCTCAAAAGTAGACTGAGAACCAGGAGCGGCTCGTGACCAAAATTTTGGGGGTTCACAGTAGCAGAATATAGATCCTAATACAGATATAGGTATAAAACTGTCAATGTTATAGAAAGGTACATTATAAAGTTTCTAAAACACTGAAAGTTTTTTCATACATCTGTACTGATACCTATATTCTGTCACTGTGAACCCCCCACGAGCCGCCACTGCTGATAACATTTGATACTTAGCTAGAAGTCATCTTATATTAGAATCCATGATTAATAAGGCTTTTTAACTAAGATAAGAAATAATAAATATCCTTAGGTATGCGCTACTTTGGGAACCACAGGCTCGTGCGCTTTCGATAACTTAGAAGAAATCACGCACGTAACACAAAAAGAACTGCTGTGGTGTCACGTGGATGCAGCTTACGCTGGATCAGCTTTCGTTTGTCCAGAGCACAGGACCTGGCTAAAGGGAATAGATAACGCAAACTCCATTGCCTTCAATCCATCCAAATGGATGATGGTACATTTCGATTGTACAGCCATGTGGTAAGTTTTTTTATTATACCACTTAGAAACCTGAAACAGACTATGCCTACTTACAAGTATACCTAAGCAAAAGGTTGGTAGTGAATATTTTTGAACAAGTATATGTTGTATGATGATCTTTCATATTTGCTTAAATAATTTACATATAATACATATCAAAGGGCTCATACTTAATTGCGAATAATTAGACTCTGGTATTGTAATTTGTTATTAATTCATATTGGATTTTGCTGTTTAAAATTATTTTTAATTAATTTAAAGCAGTATTTCTTAGATCATAAAATATTTCGAACTGGACTAGGGTTTCCACCTTTTCATTTCTCAAAAAACCGGGACCTTTGTTTAAAAAAAGTCCTCAGCTTGTAATTTTATAAACCAGGTCCTTATGTCGAGCTTCTAAAGTTATCGAGATATTCCTGGACATTTTCATCATGAGACCGGATAAATTATTCAAAACTCTGACTGTCCGGGTTCCCGGTGAAACCCGTACAGGTGGCATCCGTACATTGGACATTTGACTGCATCAATGATCTCTTTAACAATAGAGCAGAAAGCTGTTATCGACAGTATTGAAATAATCGTAAGCAAAGAAAAAATAATTGGAATATTTATTGACACTACCTTTAGTATTTTTATGTTAGGTTAGTTTTTAATTTTTATAAATTAAAGTGTTTGTGAAAATCTACCAAGTCTGGTTTTTCTCATTTAAACAATATGGTTTTAAATTACTAAATAATAAGGCTGATATCTACTTACTCGCAACAATTAAGCAGTGATATCTCGTCCACGTTGTGGATGAGTGACCACTGGGAGATTCCACTGTGGGCCGTATCACCATGGGACATAGTCGACTAGCGTTTAACCGTCGACGACGTGTAATGATTGAGGGAGCCAATTGGAAAAAGGGAAAGTAGTAAGACCTTCAAATGGTGGTACAATAAGCAGCAGGCTGCGAAGCCGCCAGGCTACCAACGGATTAGGGTGATAGACTACAACAGATCTAAAAAAGTTTACAATGCATCCATACAAACTTCTTCTGTTCAATTTTTCGGATAGGTACATATTTTTAATTGTTTCAGGGTCAAGAACAGCGGGGCTTTACATGGAGCTTTCAATGTCAACCCTTTATATTTAACACACGAGTATTCAGGTAAATTTGAAATTTATTACATAGCAAACATCAAAAGTTAAATACCAAAATTGAACCTCAACAACCATTTGCGTTGAGCGATATATGATTGTTAATCTGCTAAAGGCATTTGACATTTTTATTCTTGGATAGGACTAAATATAATGTATTTATTTGATAGGTCTAGCAATAGATTATATGGTAAGATATTTAAAAAATAATTAAATTAGGATTTAAACCGAACCTTTTATTAAAAAGGTTCGTTTTTACTGGTGTCAAAAATTATTTATAAATACGAATGTGTATTTTATAGTATTATTTTCTTTTTAGCACTGGCAAATACCTTTAAGCAAAAGATTTAGAGCCTTAAAACTTTGGTTCGTCATTAGAAATTACGGTATTGCAGGATTGCAGGAGCATATCAGGAGGGTAAGCGATTATTTAAATTTACTTTATTTGTAAGTTAAATGTATTCTTAATCTCTTATTGGAACAGTGACTTAACATTAATCAATATTGTATTAAAACGGTTGAATGAGGGATAATATTATATTATACACCGGATGGTGTTCCTTAAGGTATATCAAATGAGAAATCCAAATTTTTTTTAATTTGATAAAATATTGTATATTATTTAATAATAATAATAATAATTTGAAATATTAATATTAATAGAAAAATATGTGTATATGCAGTGTCCCTATGGCAAGGAAAAAGTTGCCCTGATCATATATCCTACCACGTAATCCCATTTTTATTAATATTTGAACATAAAAACAGCTTTCTTTCACGGTAAACTCGGTGTGAGAACGATATATTTTTTTGATGAGGAAGTAAATAGTATGTTATACTTTTCATAAAGTAGAACTATGGTAGAACTGTTAAATTTATCCTAAATAAATTGTTAGTTGTGTAAATATTTTATCAAAAAAGTTAGGAAATTACTATTTTACGAGTACCTACATCATATTTATAATATACAAGATAACAGTAAAGTGTAAAATATTGTATATCTGCAAAATTGAAATTGTTGTAGAAATTGACATTGAAAAAAATAAATAATAATTTGCCTTTTTGATATTGTACAAAATTTTAAATACATTCCAAATATAAATGCTTACTTTGCTGTAATACCTAAACAATTTTCTACATGGAGGATCTCCTCAATTTTTAAATAAAATGTTCTACTTAGGTATAGTATTTATATTGTTAAAAAATGTACCTACAAAAATTCAATTTTCAATTCTGTAGTGACTATCGCCCTCCTCACTTCGTGACTGCTGCAGACTTAAATCTACAGATTCACAAAAAGTGACGGAAGTAAAAACATAATGTCACTGTCAGATCTTCTCTGAGTAATATACGTTTCGTTTCCTTTGGTAATCGTTTTGATCGGCCCTATTAAATCACCTAAAAATTCCATCATTACCTAAAGAAAGGTGGTAAAAGTAAATCAAGTTTTTAAAACGTCATTACAAGGATATTGGAATACCAATAAAAGCTTTGATATATTTTTCATCTTTATAAATAAGCGAGAGATTGGGTGTAAACGATAACTTGGGACATCCTGTAACCATTAGCTAAAATTTTTAAAGGATTAATAAAAAAAAAATATTATTTGTTTATAAATATATTTATCAAAAATTTCTTACATAAAATTTTGGTTAGGTTCTCAAATTACAATTTACAAATTATAAATTTATTAAAAACATTTTTTATCACTATGTAAATGGAAACTTTTTTGCAAGAATAATAGTAATTTTCGTCCTAAAAGATGTTAATTTAAGGGGAGAATAAGGTTAATTCGTGCAAAAAGGCACATTTTTGTGAATTTTTTTGACGACACAGTTAAAATCTGTTTATTTAAACTAATGGTACTTTAAAGTATAACATTCAAAGAATATTGTGTCAAATTTTCATGTATAAATATTAAAAATACGGAAATGGCAATAACTATTCGGAAGCATCTCGGAAAAAAGTTGAATTACGGTGCCCCTCCTAATTCGGTGCTGGATCATCAAAAATAAAAAAATCAAAGTTCTCTCGTTAGATAATCGTTTTTCCCAGGTAACGCTAAAAGGGTTTTTTGAAATTTAAATTTTTCACTTTTTGGGAACACTTTGAAGTAAAAAACGCGATTCTTGCGAAAAAAACAACTCATTTGTTATTAAAAAATAAAAAAATATTATTAAATTTAAAAAAAACTGTCCAGCGTTACTTGGTAAATTATGCACATAAATAGTGTTCAAAATTTCAAAAGAATAGGTGCAGTAGTTTTGAAGTTACGAGGGGCACCGACTTTGCAAACGTTAGTTGTGGGAAAAACGCTTTAAAGTTTTGAACACTAAAAAATTTGGAATAAAACGTTCATAATCGAGTTTTATCGGCTTATCTCAAACTGAATCATTGATGCTAGATCCATAAATAATGTTGCTATCATTAATGATGTCTAAAGCATCTTTTTGCTCCTGTCTACGACGAATCCTCATTCATGAGCGCTTGATCCACTACTGATTCCCATGTCTTGCATGTACGAGTAGGTTAGTAAAGCAAAAGAACATGCCAGACTACACTAAATTCTATACAGTACAGATATAAACACATCTGTACTTGTGTTAAAATTTCTATAAATAAAGGTAGGATGTAAGGTTAGGGATTATATAGTGAGCGAAACAGTTGCCAGGCAAGGGCGGCTCCGAGACGAATTTTCGGTGGGGGCCATTGCCTTTAACCATTCTCTTTTTTGCATATTTTTTTGAATAAAAGGCTCATAAATCGTAAGAATTTTCATCTCGGTGGGGGCCATGGCCCCCATAGCTCCCTCCCCTGGAGCCGCCCTTGCTGCCAGGTAATAATACCACGCAAGGGTCGGGCAGGTATTTTCTGATGCGCTGAGTCATGTATGAGGCGCGGTTACTCAAACCGCTGTATCTTCGTTAGTTTTGCTCCGATTCATCTTAAATTTCTACACAATATTCTTGAAAGGTTTTTCATTTACAAAATCAAATATAAAAAAAATGCAAAAAAAGGTTAAAAACTTTACTACCCTCTTAAAAGTTGTCTTTATTTTATTTTTTGGTTTTTAGAAAAATTCTTTTAGTTTTAAAATAATGTTTTTATTGCTATTTACAAAAACCAAATAAATCTAGTAATTTCTACCAAAATAAATAAATCCCTTTTTTGTTAATATAGTTTTAAACAAAACCAAATAAATCCAGTGGTTTTAAGCAAAACCGAATAAATCCAGTTTTCTTTGTTTTATTTTCAACAAAAATAACTTTTTTAAATTTTAATTGTAAAGGATGTATTATTAATAACGTCTCCAATAGTATATTCTAACAAAACAAACAAAAAAACCAGTATTTTTTATGCAATTGGAAAATCGTGTTTTCCCAAAAATCGTTTATAGTGGTATTCGGTTTTGCTCAAAAGCTTCTTAAATAACCTTGTTTTTAACTTTATTTTTTATTGTGTTCTTTTCATATTCTGTTTTATTTTTAAAAGGGTTAATATTGTATTCTAAAAGAGTATCACAATTTCGACCATTTGGTATTATATCAAACTTTCAGAGAACAGAACTTGCTTACAAATGTATAATACATAATATTATTGTAACAGTAGCTAGACTAAAGAACCACTATTGGTCACCAGAGTAACAAACAACAGGTCACTAACTAATATCGTTATATGAAGCTTTCATACAACGCTAATGCGCGTGTTTAGTAAAAAAGTCACAGGTTGAGGAAGATCATAGCATTGGATGAGAAAGGAACCATACTGTCAACTGTAATTCAATTTCCTTTTGAATTGGTAATTGAAATTATAAAAGCATAATTTTGAAAAAGAAAACAATTTAATTATTTAACATATTAAAACATACGGACGGTAAGTTAATAACGTTTATTTACAACAATGTATGTAATGTTGTCATTATTAACGTCATTGAAGGTTGGGAAGTGTCAGATTACACACCTCTACTTCCCGCCCTCATTTCATCTATTCTAGATGAATATTTTTTATATTTAAAAAAAATAACACATTTTTTTGACAAATTTTATAATACCTATTTAATGGCAAACAATAAAAAATAACAATGAACTAAAATACAACAAACTACTTATTGATATTTATTATTCGCGAATTTAATATACGGCTTTATCTGACATTTATTTATATTGGTGACAGTTGTTTACCCCGTAATCACAGTAAGAGTATATTTGCTTGATTATTCTGAGAAAACCGCGCGCTTGGTAATTTGTCGTTAAATGTAATATTTTAGGTATGTTCAGAACGAAACAGAGATTTATTAACTTTGATCGAAATATGATGGTTGTAAATAAAATAGTATACAAACCTCGGTAGGAAGTTTCATTCCAGTCTTGAGATCATACTATAATGTTTCTCTATCGATTTCATAATTTTTTTTTGTCAGGAAAATATTTATTTGTCTTCGGTTTGAAGAATTTTAACCCAGCCTACTCAAACCCTGGTTTTTGAAGTAAATATAATTTAATTAATGCGCTAGTTCAGTGTGATGTCATTTTGGTTCCACTGACATTTAATTCTAACCAAACTTTTAACAAAAACGTCAATAAATTTGACATATACGTTTTTACTGTTTTTATTTTATTTCAAAATATTGTTTACAGGTCATAAAAAATAGTTTAAAGGTATGTATTGGTAACTAAACGATTGTATATTTTATACATGCTATTTACTTACTTTAGGAATATATTTATAAAAGTGAAAAAAACGATATAATTTAGGTAAACAAAACGAACAAAATGCACTCAAAAAATCTACTGTCACTTTAATTGTCAGTGGAACCATCATTACATCATCACTGAACTAGCGCATTGACACATTCAAAGCATATAACTGCTAAGTTGATAACATTCAATTTCATAATCTAGTTTACAGGAAAATAATTACTTTTTCGTGATTTGAGAAATATTAACCCAACTTATTTAAAAGGTAACTTTTGAAATAAATTTTAAAGTAGTAGTACTAGTCCAGGGTATTTAGATCAAAATCGACCGGAATACCGGAAATTTTTAAGGACAGCAGATATCGAGATGCGGTTTTCTGCATTGTATTCAGGAAGGTCCCAGGAAAAAAGTCTATATCGTCTGGTTAAGCCATTTTTTTAAAAATGCCTTCTGGGCCGGAAAATGCATTTTCCAATTGTATAATTACTTGCACCATTATAGGAACGACTGGAAACTCGGAAAAATCGCTCGGAAATCGTTACTCGGGGGGTTTTCGGGGCTGCCCAACTGGATTCTGGCATTATAATTACCCGGGAGTGCACGGAGGTGGCTCTGCGGGTGTGCGCTGAGGGTGAATTTGGGAGAAATGACAGCGTACATGAAAATCGCTCCAAATTCGTTACTCGGAGGATTTTCGGGATGCCGAACTCAATTCTGGCATTGGAATTACTCTGAGGCGTTCGGAGGCAGCTCTGCGGGGTATCCGGGGGTTCATTCTGGGGGGAAATTGCATAGATCATGAGAAGCGCTCCAAACTCGCTACTCGGGGAGTTTGAGAGATGCCGAATACAATTCTGTCATTAGACTTCTCCGGGAACGCTCTGCGGCCCCTCTGTGGGGTTATCTGGGGGTGATTGGGGGGAGGGGGGATGCCAGCGTCCATGAAAATCGCTTCAAAATCGTTACTCATGGGTTTTCGGTGATGCCGAATTCAATTCTGGCATTATAATTACCCAGGGGTACCTGATGTGTATTTTGCCGAGAGCTTAACATCCACAAGCGAGTGCATCAGGTTTCATATATTATTTCTACATGCTTTCACGGGATGCGACACAACCACAACCTCAGCATTTTTCTATCGAGGGAAAATACAATTCTGTGATTTGTTTGATAAATTCGATGATTTACATGGGTTTGCAGAAATATTTAAGCAAACACATGTATCCATGGATAATTTAATAGATCATGGGCTTCGTCTAGCTTTGGCTCTTTGCGGGGCGCCCAATGATGTGCTCACGAGCGATAAACCTGCGATTGAGCTCGTCCAAAGGTATCGAGCAAAAATGTATGCTGAAGCCACCAATTCTAAAAAAGTCGATCTTGCACGCATAATCCCGACTGCCAATGCGTTAACTGAGTATATCAAGCGTTTATATTTCCAAGTACAGGCTTGGTATGGTTCACAAGGTCAAGACAAGACCTTAGTTCCGTTGAAATGGAGGTGGGAATTGGTGGATGGAGAGCTCAGTTCTGTCACCATGACCCAGAAAGCCGGTCGCGGGGAAATTTTAATTTTCTTGTTTAAATTTCTTGTAAAACCGACTGAGGCACAAGGTGCGGGTGCCACCGAAGTGGGTTGGAGTGCTCACTTGCATGCAAGCATTGCGATGGCAATTGCTCAAAGAGGCAATTCCAATGGGGCCGAGAATAGTGACGAGAAAGAAGATGAAGAAGGGGAGGAAGATGAAGAAAGAGAAGAAAAAAAGAAGAGTTTGAACAAGATGTTTAGTATTTAAGTTTAAAATTTAAGTTTATAATGAATAATTCAACATTAATAAAACCTCCTATTTGTTATTTGAATAAACTTTTATTTTCATAATTTGAGATTTTTCACTTTCTCCTTTACCATTTCCCACAGAGCCACCCCCGAGCGCCCCCGGGCAAGTCTTATGTCAGAATTGAATTCGGCATCCCTGAAAACCCTTAGAGTAACGATTTTGGAGTAATTTTCATGGACGCTGCCATTTTCCCCCAATCACCCCCAGAAAACCCCACAGAGCCACCCCCGTTAAAATATAATGCTAGAATTTAATTCCGCATCCCCGAAAACCCTTTAAGTAACGAGTTTGGAGCGCTTACCATGGACTATGCAATTTCTCCCTAGAATGATCCCCGGATACCCCCGCAGAGCCGTCCCCGTGCGCCTCGGGTAATTCTAATGCCAGAATTGAATTCGGCATCCCCGAAAACCCCCCGAGTAACGAGTTTGAAGCGATTTTCATGCACGCTGCCATTTCTCCCCCTATTCGCCCCCCCCCGCACCCCCACAGAGCCACCCCTGTGCTCCCCCGGGTAATTCTAATGCCAGAATCGAGTTCGGCAGCCCCGAAATCCCCCAGAGTGATGATTTCCGAGCGATTTTTCCGAGTTTCCAGTCGTTTCTATAATGGTGCAAGTAATGATGCAATTGGAAAATGCATTTTCCGGCCCAGAAGGAATTTTTCAAAAAATGGCTAAACCAGACGATATAGACCTTTTTTCCTGGGACCTTTCTGAATACAATGCAGAAAAACGCATCTCGATATCTGCTGTCCCTAAAAATTTCCGCTATTTTTCCTAACTACCCTGGATTACAATGTTTCAGAGGCCAAGTGATTTGCCACAACATGGCTACCTTATTGTATTATGCCCATTACAATATTTACGCAACTAAGAAAGCCTTGAAGAAGCTAAAAATGCTTTTGATCCAAGATCATCGGTTGCGATTTAAACTGTTTTTTTTGTTTGGCCATAATCCGTAGAGGCTGAATGGGACCCTAATTTAAACATTTTACATACATTTTATATTGACAAATTCATATCGGCTGTTTTCGATATTTTTTTTTATTACTGAAAAAGCACTGTCAAATAGTTACAATTTAATAAATACTAAATTATTATTTATTACTACCTAAATATTTGATAATTTATATTATTATATAATAAAACAACTTTAATTTTTTTTTATTTATTTATCTTGCAGAACAGAGTAAAATTTCGAATATTTAATATATAATTTTTATAGATATGTGTATAAGAAAAATGCAGAGGCATCGTTCTTTCCTCTGACCTCTCCACTGTCATTTTTAATACAGTTTTTAGATACAACAATAAAGTTCACATTCAACTTCCTAGTAACATATAATAACTTTAAGAACTTATATCGAGGGCAGCAATGCAGGATTTCGTAACTAACATTTCCACTGAAAATTATATTTTATGATAATCTCGTTTAAAACATTTTGCTCCATCTAGTACTGTATAGGGAAAGAATTACAATTTTTGAACAGAACATGGGTAAATATTAGTTCTATTATAGAGTAAAATGGATTGTTCTATACGTAAAATATTTTTTTCAACTGAAAAATGTCGATATTGCGGCTTAGGAGGTCCTGCCTTGTGGCCCTCGATATGTGTCTCGCCTGCTTCTTTTCTGGACGGACCCAGGCATTGATTCCTCTTGTAAATATTATAATATATTGTGTCACAAGGGCAGAAAATGAGCTTTAGCAGCCCACGGCTATTAGCTGCATGAGCGAGCGAAGTGAAGCGAGGGCAGCTGATAGCTAAGGGCTGCTAAAGCGTTTTCTGCATGTGTGACACACAATTGTTTTTCGTTTTTCCAAAAAAAAAAACAAAGAAAACGAAAATATAACGAAAATCTTTAATTTTGTTTTTTACTCTTTTCCCAGTTGTTAAATAATTCATAGTACTTTTCGTACCGTTCTCTTGACTTAGTAGGTAGTAAATTTAGAGAAACATTGTTGGCTTCCTCTTGCAAGTTTGGTGGAATATTTTTAAATTTTTCGTCACTGTCTGAATGACTGTTCATGTTCACTAATAGACTTACACTGACGTTTAATCAAAATTTTTGTGAAACGTCAAAGTACGCAAGTGACAGTCAAAGGCATCTAGATATCTAGTGAAAAACTACAAAATCGGGCTGTTATGAGTTTAGCAGCCCATGAGACGATATCCGTTGCTTTCGGTCATATTTTTAGGGTTAATATGATTCATTTTCACATATGGTAGGCGAAAAAATTATTTTCACTCTCAAAATCAGGAATAAGGTCTTAGTTTTTCAAATCGCTGAAATAGAATTTTTCCTAAAAAATCTAAATCGATAGAATTACATGTAAAGGTCATCAACTTACTGTTTATATGCTTTGAATGTGTCAATTAATTAAATTATATCTCCTTCAAAAACCGGGGTGTAGGCTGGTTTAAAATTCTTTAAATCATAGACAAATAAATATTTTCCTGAAAAAAAATTTTTGAAATCGATTAAGAAACATATAAACGTTATTACCTTGCCGTCCATATGCTCTTATATGTTAAATATTTAAATTGATTTCATTTTCAAAATTATGCTTTAATAATTTCAATGACCGCTGTATTATTCTTATGGACATTATTGACAGTTGACAGTATAATTCTTTTGTTGGCATCCAGTGCTGTGACTTTATTCAACCTGTGACGTCATAATAATATAAGCGTTGTTAATTGTTGCTATGGAAACTAAATAACAGCGTTAATGTTTAAAAACAATGAAAAATCTGACAACTGCTCTAATAATAAAAGCATTGTATACTGTTGCTAGGCAAAAATCAATATGTCATTTAGCGCACCGGAAAAAGCCCATTTTCGGTGCGCTAAATAGGCATGTCAAAGATAGTGTTATCAGAGAGGTATAATGAAAATGTCTTTCCTTACATAAAAATAAAGTAATTTCTCTTGAATGTATAATTTAAAGGAGTTGTTGCCTGTTTCAGAAATGACGTAATCAACCTATTTATTTTTAAGGGTGTAAAATTAGCGGAAAAATTTGAATCTCTTATCAGAAGGGACAATCGTTTCGAAATCCCTTGTACAAGATATTTGGGCCTGGTCGTTTTTCGGTTGTTGGGAGACAATGTCATCACAGAAACTTTGTGGAAAAGACTAAATTCCAGAGGAAAAATACATTGCGTTCCGGCGAGTCTCAAAGGAAAATACGTTATTAGGTAAATAGACAATATTATATTGATTAGCTCAACAATCAGAAAGAAATTTATAATGTATTGTTTTATTAAATGTTTAATTCTAAACTAATTCAGTTCTTAAAAATGGATCGGATAGTGATTCTTTTTTCTCTTTCCGCTGAGGCTATCTAATAGGCGATAATATTTTGCAACAAATTTTGTTTGACATTTCAATCTAGTTGTTTACTAGTTTGGTTAGTGACAGTTGTTGACAAATATACCTAATTATAAGTTGCATCGCTTTAAAGTAATCCTTTCGCCAATAAGTGATGTAAATGAACAAGGAGTATTATCGGGCTGTGAATTTTTTACAATTTCAAGCGTGATTTAAACCGTATAACATGTTTTGAGGAAATAAATGGTGTGCTTGGAGACAAGTCGTGTTCCTTTGCTACTGTAAAGAAGTGTTACAATGAATTTCGAAGTGGTCGACTTTCCTTAAATTACAGTTTACGAGCTTGTAAGCCAAAAGCGGCAGTTACGGAAAAAATCAAAATCTTATTCAGAATATGATAGAGGACTGGCAGATTACTGTCAGAAACATTCAAGCAACTTAAAAGATTGGTGTGACAGCAATTAACACTATTTCACCCAAACATTTGATGGTCCGTTAGCTTTGTTCTCGGTGGATTCCCCATAACTTGACCGTGTGAGAAAGCGCAGATCAACACTAGATCGCTATGACCATGGATCAGGTGCTGAAATATAAATATACTGCTGTGATCCCGAAAAAAAGCAACAATCGCCAGTTTGGGTCTTTGAGAATAAGTCGGCTCCAACAAAAGTTGTTCATAAAAAAAAATAAATTATAGACGTACTGTTAATTTAGACTGGTACACTACAGTTTGTTTGCCTCATGTTCTCCAAAAGTTTAGAGAAAATGTCCTAGGGAAAGGATAGTATTGCATCCAGATAATCGGGCTCGCACTGCTGCTCGAATAATTGATCATGTCCAAAACAAAGAAATAATGGGTCATGCGATCCCTTAGATTTGTGATTTTGGATTTATCACAATGGCTTTTCAGCTCTATGATTTATGTTTTTTAAGTGACATGCGTTTGACTACCTATTGACAATATTTGGCCACTTACCAACTGTTTTTGACCACCCCCAGAAACCTAAATATTTAAAAAAAAAATAAAGGTTGAGTGTGAAAATTCTAAAAATTCGACTTAGAAAAAAATGGGCAAATGACATAAATGCAAAATACAGATCCATAATGGTTTTAAATTATGTTTTGACGTTTGACTACCTCCTAAAATAGTTCTAATGTGCCCAAGTAGTGTGAAAATTTGAAAAACAAAGTGGGAAATTGAATTCTAACTTGCAAAAATTGGTCAAACAACTTAAGTGTACAATGAAAATCCATAACGATTTATAATTATGTTTTGACGTTTGACCACCCCTAAAAATAATTTAAATATGCCCAAGTAGTGTGAAAATTTGGAAATGGAATTTTGACTTGGAAAAAATGGTCAAACAACATGAGTGCGTAATAAAGATCCACACGGTTAAGAACTATGTTTTGAAGCTTGACCAACCAATAAAATAATTTTAATTTGCCCATGTAGTGTAAAAATTCTAAAAATACAAGCTGGCGAATGGACTCACACACACACACACACACACACACACACACACACACACACACACACACACACACACACACACACACACACACACACACACACACACACACACACACACACACACACACACACACACACACACACACACACACACACACACACACACACACACACACACACACACACACACACACACACACACACACACACACACACACACACACACACACACACACACACACACACACACACACACACACACACACACACACACACACACACACACACACACACACACACACACACACACACACACACACACACACACACACACACACACACACACACACACACACACACACACACACACACACACACACACACACACACACACACACACACACACACACACACACACACACACACACACACACACACACACACACACACACACACACACACACACACACACACACACACACACACACACACACACACACACACACACACACACACACACACACACACACACACACACACACACACACACACACACACACACACACACACACACACACACACACACACACACACACACACACACACACACACACACACACACACACACACACACACACACACACACACACACACACACACACACACACACACACACACACACACACACACACACACACACACACACACACACACACACACACACACACACACACACACACACACACACACAATTTGGATATCGAATTTAGGATGAGAAAAACTGATTAAACGACATAAATGCACAATAAGGATCCATATTGGTTTAAAATTATGTTTTAACGTTTGATTAGCCGCAAAAATAATAATTTGGCAATTATTTTAATTAATCGAAAGATTTTACACAAAAATTTTATATAAATTTTCAAGTACTTTCCTTCATTTGACCTTAGAAATATTAATAACAGTTATTATAATATCAAAATAAATTAAATATATGAGTTGATCAAAAATTTTAAAGAAATCACGTCTCAACTAATATTTAAATGATTTGGGAACAAGAGGAAGAGACAGTTCTGAGTGGGACCGGCGTTACGCTGTCCGACTACTCACCGACGCCGATAAAGCGTATCTCTGAAATTTTAAAGTAATTTTTAAAGTTGTGATTAAATAATAAATACCAGCCAATCGATTTTAAACTTAGTGAAATCTAAACTACGTTTCGAGCAAGGCAAGCCTTCCTCTTTCACTATATTAAAATTGTGACAGTTCTCCTTTCATTTTGCTAAATTATTTAGTTACCTCTCTTCGTAAACTTTATAGAAAGTGATATAGTTTATTTTTCTAACTTTGGTAGCTACAAGATCCAACGAGATTTCTGACACGTTTTGCCCTTTATTCTTATAGTAGTTATTGGTACTTTATTATCGTCGGTTCATTTACCGAATCAGGTGAGAACCTCAGGGTGAATCTTGTACCTCTAAAGATAGGATATTATTTGATTGTTTCATATTTAAAATTGTTACATGTTTAAATATATTGAGTTAAATATATTGAGTTGTTAAACATTCACCTGTTTTTATCTTATGTGTGTTACGAGTTGTTGAGTCCCGGCGAACCTATCCCCAAGTAAAGACTATAGGTGCCTTTTATCAGTTTGCCAAATCCATTCTTTAACCCGCTCGCACTATTCATCACGGAGGAAATCTTTTATTTTAAACCTATTATTTTATTATTTCTTTTTTCCTTTTTTTTGTCACGGTGTGAGTGGATAAGCTCTAAGGACCTTTTCCCCAGACTGTGACTGGTGACAGTCGCTGCCTTTACACTCAACACTGTACCCTCCGTTGATGACTTGAGTCCTTTTGGCCACTACATTGTTATTTAGTGACAGCAGTTACTTTCTAAGTGACGGTGGTTGTTACACAAGTACCTAATGTGAAAATTCGAAAAATACAATTTGGAAATGGAATCTTGATTTGGATAAAATGGTCAAACGGTATAAGTGCACAATAAAGGTCTATACTAGTTTAGAATTATGTTTTGACATTTGACCAACCCCTAAAATAATTTAATGTGCCAGTAGTGTGAAAATTGGAAAAATAAAATTTGATAATCGAATTTTGACTTGAAAAAAATGGTAAAACGACATAAGCGCACAATAATCCATAGCGGTTAATAATTATGTTTTGATGTTTGACAACCCCCTAAAATAATTTTAATGTGCCCCAGTATTGTAAAAATTCTAAAAATACAAGTTGGAAATCAAATTTCGACTTGGAAAAAATAGTCAAACGATATAAGTGCACAATAAATTAATGTCCATGACGTTTTACCACCCCCTAAACTAATTTTAGTGTGCCCAAGTAATGTGCAAATTCTAAAAATAAAATTCCATATCGAAACTTAAATTGTAAAAAAAATGGTCAATCAACATATACGTGAACAATAGAGATCAATAATAAGTTATGTTTTGACATTTGACCACCTTCTAAAATAATTCTAATGTTCTCAAGTATTGTGAAAAATCAAACATGAAAGTAGGAAATCAAATTTTGACTTAGAAAAAATCGTCAAACGATATAAATGCACAATAAGGATCCATAATGGTTTAAAATTATGTTTTGACGTTTGACCATACCCTAAAATAATTTTATGTCGTTTGACAATTTTTACAAGTCAAAATTTCAGTTGCAAATTGTATTTTTCGAATTTTCACACTACTTAGAAACATTAAAATTATTTTAGGGGATGGTCAAACGTCGAAACTTAATTATGGAATTGGTCTTTATTGTGCACTTATGTCATTTGGCCATTTTTTCCAAGTCAAACTTCGATTTCCAAATTGTATTTTTCGAAGTTTCGGACTATTTGGGCAAATTATAATTGTTTTAGGGGGTGGGTAACGTCAAAACCTAACTCTAAACCGTTACGGATCTTTATTGGGCACTTAAGTCGTTTGGCCATTTTCTCTAAGTCAAAATTCAATTTCCAACTTGTATTTTTCTAATTTTCACACTACTTAGGAACATTAAAATTATTTTACGGAGTCTTCAAACGTTAAAACATAATTTTAAACCATTATAGATCTTTATTGTGCTTTTATGTCGTTTGACCATTTTATGCAAGCCGAAATTCGATTTCCAAATTGTATTTTCCGAACTTGCACACTACTTGGGCAAATTAAAATTATTTTTTCCTACGACCACTTAGGAAAGTGACACATATCACACTATATAGTCCTATGAAAAGTGCCCTATATCACACGCGTATGAATAAGAATTTACTTTCCACCTGTGTACGAATATGCTACTTTCCGCATCGCTGTCACAAAATGTCAAACGCATCATTTCTATTTTGATCTATGTAATGTCCATATTAATACTAAAATCGATATGATTGTTAAATTATTGAAACTGTTGTAAATTAGATCCTAAAAATTTATCTTTAACAATTATTTTTAAAATTACTAAGTTATGTTTGCTTTTTATTCTGATTAAATACATAATCGATTAGATCATTCAATAGTCGTAAGACCTATTAGCTCAGATGGTATGAGTATCAAACTTTATCAACTTTGTCATTTGAGAACTGGCGAGCGACCGCGTCCAAATCCTTGCGGAGTCAAACTTTTTTTTTTAGTTTATTTTTGTTTAGAAAATATAAAAATTGAATAAATACGATTATTGTTGTTTATTTTTTAAATACATTTTAATTATTATAATAATAACCTGGTTTTACATTTTTTCATGAAATTAGTTCATGGTCGTAGGAAAAATATTGTACATCACTTGTGTGAAAAGTGATTTTCCACAATCGTGTGATAGTCGCACTCGGCTTGTGCCTCGTGCGAAAATATTTCCCACTCGTGTGAAAAATGTCACTTTCCACACTCGTAATGTAATATACTATAGGTGGTGGTCAAACGTCAAAACATAATTCGTAATCGTTTTGGATCTTTATTGTGCACTCGTGTCGTTTGACCATTTTGTCTAAGAAGAAATACGATTTCCAAATTTTATTTTTTGAATTTTTACACCACTTGGATACAGGAAAATTATTTTAAGGGATGGTCAAACATCAAAACAAGATTCTAAACCGGTATGGATCTTTATTATTCACTTATGTCGTTTGACAATTTTTCCAAGTCCAAATTGCATTTTTCGAATTTTCACACTAATTAGAAACATTTTAATTATTTTAGGATCTAATCAAACGTCAATACATAATTTTAAATAATTATGGATCTTTATTGTGTTGATTGACCATTTTGTTGAACTAGAAATTAAATTGGGAAATATTTTCTTTGAATTTTTAACCCCTCTGGGGTCTTTTGAGATATTTAAAGGGGTGGTCAAACAGCGATATTGTGGGCACCAAGCAAAAGGCATTAAGTAAGTCAAAAAATAGGTTTATGAGTTATGAGCAATTTAAGGTTTCAATGAAGTTCTAATTTTTTTATAAATTATTTAGTGATTATCAATTGCTTTAAAGAAAATGTACATGCTTTCGCAATACAATGCACTGTTTTTACATGATATACAAAAATATAAACCCACTTTGACAAATTTTTGACTTAGTGCCTTTTGCTTGTAAGCCCACGATATATAATTTTAAACGTTTTTGGATCTTATTCTGCATTTCTGACGATTAATCATTTTTTCAAAGTTGAAATATGTCCCAAAACTCTTGTTTTTCTATAATTTACCACTTTAAATTATTTTAAGGGGTGTTAAAAGAAAATATAATAGGTGGTCAAACTTGGTCAAACATTGGTTAATCTTATGGTGCAGTGAGTTTGAAAAAATATTAATTTCGGGGGGCCAGCAGTCACTCGACCTTTATTAGTTTTTAGTTATTTAGTTTTCTGAGGATGGTCAAAAAAAAGTTGGTGGGTGGTCAAACATGGTCAATATGTGGTCAAATGCAAACAGCTTCTAAAACTAAAATTTTTGAATTTTCGGGGGGCCAGCTTCACAGAGATATGGCTTTCGACTATAGCCAGCGGCATTTTGACCCTGTCTATTTGCCCGCCTCCCTTTGATAAATCTTTGAACATCGCCCATGTAATGGGTTATTCGCCGTATAGTCAAAGCCTAGCACCAAATGACTTCTTATTTCCGAGGGTAAAGAATAAATTACGGGACTAAAGTTTTACATCGGCCGAAGAAGCGGTTGATGTCTTTAAAAATTAAATAAACACACTACTGCCAGAAGAATGGAGGAAATATTTTTGGGAATGGTTTAGGCGAATGCAAAAATGCATTGACTGTGGAGAAGAATACTGTAAAAAAAATTAAAAATAAATATTTTTTTGTAAATAAATTGTTTTACTTTACTAGGCGCAACGTAAAGAAAATAGCCCCCCGTATCTCTATATTTCTTATTTTTTCTCTGTCTCCCTCTCTCTTAGAATTTCACAACTAAATTTACGTAAAACACTTTTTATTTCTTACTGAATGTTATTGGAACTACTTATAGAAATTATCATAAATGAATTAAAACGTTCTAATTTTTACAGATTTACTATAACCTCGCCCCGAACTAATGTAGATGATATCGTGACAGATTGGAAAGAGATAGTGACAGTGACAGATGCATTGCTCAAAGACAACGTCGTAAATGCTGCAAGAGCTAAAGTACCTCTTGCAGGTAATGGAAATATTAATAAGTATATCCACGTTTTTGGCAAAGTTTGTCAATAATTTAATAGGGCCAATATTTTTTCCAAGTTAATTACATTTACCATAATTATATACTATAGTATAACAATTTTTATTTGATAGTGACTTATCTGCGAATTGCATTGTAGTCGGCCGGCAATAAGGTGTGTTTCTCAGATGAGTCACCCTCAAATAAAGATTGTTATAGAATAGTAAAACATAGGGTAAGTAGGTTACAAAATAATTTTGAATTATTGATTGATGGTTTTGGAGATGTAATCTCATGATCACAACTGTTGGAATTAGGATTATAGATAATCGCATGAGTTGATCCTTTATTTGAATCTTTATAACCAATATTTATCAATTTTGCTTATTTATTTATGACTTACGAATCACACTATTAAAGTTAACCTATTCGGTACCAAACGGTTGAATCATGTTATGCACTAGATAGAATTTCAAACACAGAAAAGATTTAAAATTTTTTTTTTATTTTAATATAACAGTTGCTTTATATTACTTTATTACATATAGTTTGGACTGTTGCTTTATGTTACTTTACTGCATAAATGTTAAACAAAAAAGTAATATAATTTAACTTTTATTTGTTCATTATTTTTTTTATTGGTACCCTATTTTACTTATTTAAAGTACGCCTCAGCGTGTTTAAAACAAACTTTAAAAAAAGCGCGTTTTAAAGTTACCATGGCAACATCAACAACCCGAGAAACGTGATGTCTAAATGCCAACTTTTTAAATATTGATCTGACAGGAGTGCCTTGTAATGTCAAATAAAATATTTCTGAGAAATTTTTCAAAAAATGTATTCAACACCTTCAAAAATAAATACGTAATGTCCGGTGCATCTGTAAAAAACTTGCGCAAATCGTCTTCCTCGAATACATATGCCTTCTTGACTACCTCATTTTTGCTAATTGCCTTCATGAATGCATGCACTTTGACGAACCATTTTATATCGACCCCTTTGTTTATCCTCAACATACTTTGTAATTTTGATAGTTGATATTTTATACTGTTCCGACATTTTCTGGAGATAAGCGAGAACAACTCGTTCATCTATATGTGTAACCATTTGCTCTTCCATCCACGTGTTGAATTTATCGTATTCTTTTTTATAAACCGATTCGGATTTTTGTGGTATTAAGCGCGATTTTGCTTTATTATTTAAATACTCAATATTTGAACTCATTTTAAACAATAACAACTGTTGCGCCAAGTAATCTTACGTGAAAGATTAAAAATAAATTTTTGTTTGTCTCATTTTCATGACAACGAGTTATACTGATGTTACATCACAAATTCAACCATTTTCAGTTATTAGTTCTTATTTCCATTTTTTTGTAGAAATAATACCAATATTTAGGATTTCAAAGTATACCAATAAAAAAATAGCGTAAAGTATTCCTGGATAACTGGTCTTTAAAACACTTGCTCTATTTCGAGCACTCCGGCTGCGCCGTCGTGGTCGAAAAATCGCGCGTGTTTTAAAGACCGTTATATCCACTTATACTTTAATATACTAATATTTACTCTAAGACACTAATTTATTTATTAACTTAATTTATTTATACTCAAATATACTAATTTATATGGACAATATGTGATTTAAACAATCTCTCAAGTTTAACTCTGCTCAAATGCTAAACAGTCTTATTTAACGTGGCCATTCTAGAGTGTTCTAGGCATTTTTCGGAAGAACTGGCAGCCCCGTTTTAAAAATATATCTAGGGATCCGCCATTTTATAGACTGGTGTATCCACCAAAATCGATGTCTCTAGACACTTTTCGTCATTCCAGAACAATATAGAACTTCGACTAATAGTATCAGTAGAGAAAAGTGGAGGCTGTAAGTGACCAAATAAGACCGAGAGGGACTTAAGGCACTAGAGGATGTAAAGATTGGTCGAAAATGGCTTCCACGGCAATAATTATAGAATTAGATATTTATCTATCTACTGTTGATCGCGATGATTTCTTACGCATTGTTCCTTCCACAACTCGGCATAAATACATGTATTATTTACATGGGTAAATGGGCACATGTAACTCTTCCGTCGTTGGTACAGGAGATATTTTTGGGACTGTAATTTGATAAATCTGGTTTCGTTTTTAATTTTCTAAATCGTTTTGTACAAGATATGCAGTGATTGTAATTTGTAATACAGATAATTGCCAAAAATGGAACTGTTACTGACATTAAAGTTTTGTTTAGGATCTCTTTTTCATCTATATTTGGTTTAAGTTCATCGACTAATTTATTAATTTCATATTGATTTTCGACGTTAATTTTGGCATTTCTTCTGAATTTTTAATAAATTAGTTTTAAATTTTGGTAGTATTATTTGTTGGTTATTTGTAAAATTCAATTTTTTATTTTGAGGGGGGGTGGCTCAGTGGTTAGAGTATGGACTTGCGAATCCAAGGGTACGCAGTTTGAATCCCACTCTTGGCCTAGAATTTTTTAATTAAACCATTGAATTAAAATATTTCTGAAGCATATGTAGAACTCGCCACTCTGACCATTCACCGTTGGTTTCTAATTAACAGTACTGTTCCTAAAGTAGCGCTGTCTGTAGGCATGTATAATTATTAGAGTACGCTCATTCATACACTATGGAGTATTAGAGTGCTAGCACTTTAGGATGCACCCATGTGTTTCCTAATTCTTGTAATATTCCTTTCATTATCTTGTAATTAGGGGCAACCCTGTTGGATATTGTAATAAATAAATAAAATTACTTGTGACTTGACTGTAACGCGGATTGCGTAATGGCTTCGAGAATTCAAGGGTATTTCAGGGTTGGCTTTTAATACTTTTGTGCCCAGATACTATATATATATATTATTGATTTGATTCTAAATTGACGATTAGAATATTTCTAAATTGTAATATAACTTTTCTTGAGTTTGTCCTAAACTCAATGTTTGATTGTGATGATTAATATATTTTTTATAGATTTTGTTCATACCTTATTTGCTTTTGATTTTGTGGTAAAATTTTAATAGCATTATTATATCTATAGTCGTCCTCTGAATAGTCTGAATTTAAGTTACCAAAAAGCAATTTATTGAGTTTTTCATACCTTAATAGTATTTATAGCAAACTTCTTTTAGTAATGATTTCATGGTTCTATGTTCCTGCAAAATGATATTTAAATTAATTCTAGGTTTCGTAATGATACTTTTATATGCTCCTCTATTTTTTTTTCTAATAAGACACCACTATCTTTTATTATATCTGTTTAAGTTTTGGAAGCTTTCTGTCGCGAAATTCACTATACCTATTGTTCTGTTTATCAAATTTGTTATTTTTTAAGTAAGTGCCTGGTTTCAATTTTTTTGTACGCTATTTGGCACCCTTCTGGTCAAAGAATATATGTAGTGAATATAAAAAATATACAGTGTGATTTGTAAATCATGCATAATTGAAGAAACTAGCTAAATTGATAAATTACCCTGTATCTAGGTTATACAGAATCAGAGACTTATTAAATATAGGTTATTTGGAGCCACCTCGATGTTCACATTTTCCAATGTATCACCATGTTAATGATAACACCCCATGTATGCGTATTATAATTATTTTAATCCTATAATTATACTTTTACAGTTATCAAATAGATTTTTACACTTGTTTCATTTATTTTATACATTTTATTTTCTTGAAATATTTTTTATTGTCATTTTTTCTTTTATAAATTTTGCATGTTACCTAAACAACCGAAGAAAATGCTAAGTAAGTAATTTTTGTATCATTATTTTCACGAAAATACATTTCAATTAAGACCCTTCCATATTTTGAACAATTTAGATTCAGTTTAAGTATTTTATTACTCACATTTTCAAAAATGTTCATTTTTATTTGCAGAAATCAAGGATAAAAATGAAAATTTTGGAACGAGTTTGCTGCTGTCAAATATTCCTACATCTCCTAAAATTGTGAATGGTTCTTTCGCGGCCATTTATGACCAAGGCGACGTTTTGGACGACTTTTTAAAAACTATCAAACTGAGAAAAGACGCCAAGGATAGTCCAGGTAATTCTATAGAATTCCTATTAAAATAAGCGCAATGATTCACGATTTTTTAATTAGACAAAAGTTAAAATTCCCCCAAATTGATCTGAATATCCTATTTCCTGGCCTTACAGACCACTTAGCGGTGACTTTTAAAAAATTAGTTTGTAAAGATTTTAAAATGAAATTCAATGATGCGAACCACTTCTTTCTAGTTTAAAAGATAGCCAAGTTATTTAACAAAAACGCTTGTTTCTGTTAAAATTTCCCCAAATTTGATCTGAAAATCCTATTTTCTGGCCTTACGGACAACTTTGCGGTGAGTTTTAAAAAACCATTTGTTAAAGAATATTTACCCAAAAAGCGCATATAAATCAGTTTTTATATGTACCAGAATTACAGTTACAATCACATACCCATAGATATAGGATTAAGTGGTAAAGACGTAAAGACGTAAAGACGTAAAGACGTAAAGACGTAAAGACGTAAAGACGTAAAGACGTAAAGACGTAAAGACGTAAAGACGTAAAGACGTAAAGACGTAAAGACGTAAAGACGTAAAGACGTAAAGACGTAAAGACGTAAAGACGTAAAGACGTAAAGACGTAAAGACGTAAAGACGTAAAGACGTAAAGACGTAAAGACGTAAAGACGTAAAGACGTAAAGACGTAAAGACGTAAAGACGTAAAGACGTAAAGACGTAAAGACGTAAAGACGTAAAGACGTAAAGACGTAAAGACGTAAAGACGTAAAGACGTAAAGACGTAAAGACGTAAAGACGTAAAGACGTAAAGACGTAAAGACGTAAAGACGTAAAGACGTAAAGACGTAAAGACGTAAAGACGTAAAGACGTAAAGACGTAAAGACGTAAAGACGTAAAGACGTAAAGACGTAAAGACGTAAAGACGTAAAGACGTAAAGACGTAAAGACGTAAAGACGTAAAGACGTAAAGACGTAAAGACGTAAAGACGTAAAGACGTAAAGACGTAAAGACGTAAAGACGTAAAGACGTAAAGACGTAAAGACGTAAAGACGTAAAGACGTAAAGACGTAAAGACGTAAAGACGTAAAGACGTAAAGACGTAAAGACGTAAAGACGTAAAGACGTAAAGACGTAAAGACGTAAAGACGTAAAGACGTAAAGACGTAAAGACGTAAAGACGTAAAGACGTAAAGACGTAAAGACGTAAAGACGTAAAGACGTAAAGACGTAAAGACGTAAAGACGTAAAGACGTAAAGACGTAAAGACGTAAAGACGTAAAGACGTAAAGACGTAAAGACGTAAAGACGTAAAGACGTAAAGACGTAAAGACGTAAAGACGTAAAGACGTAAAGACGTAAAGACGTAAAGACGTAAAGACGTAAAGACGTAAAGACGTAAAGACGTAAAGACGTAAAGACGTAAAGACGTAAAGACGTAAAGACGTAAAGACGTAAAGACGTAAAGACGTAAAGACGTAAAGACGTAAAGACGTAAAGACGTAAAGACGTAAAGACGTAAAGACGTAAAGACGTAAAGACGTAAAGACGTAAAGACGTAAAGACGTAAAGACGTAAAGACGTAAAGACGTAAAGACGTAAAGACGTAAAGACGTAAAGACGTAAAGACGTGAAGACGTAAAGACGTAAAGACGTAAAGACGTAAAGACGTAAAGACGTAAAGACGTAAAGACGTAAAGACGTAAAGACGTAAAGACGTAAAGACGTAAAGACGTAAAGACGTATTGTGCACTCTGGGCTGGCGAATCGGCTTGGGCGAGATGAACTGATGATCTGATTAGAAATGCAATTTAATGCATTATCTGGCGGCTAATAGAACGAGTCAGCTATTCATGCATTTTCTCCTCTCTGTGGTTTCTAAACGTTTGGTCATGCGTGATTTAGTCCGGAAGGCTTGACTACGTTAAAATTGTAACTGCATTTAAAATTTAAACTGTTTGTCATTTATACGTAAGAAAGAGTTGGATATATTGCAAGAGACGGTTAGTATTTTTGTATTTGAATTGTTAAGTAAATTATTATTAGTGATTGAATGAATTAATTAATATTGAAAAATTAGTTATTTAATTAATTGATCCGTTTCGCACTCAGCGCTGGGCCCGCCTAATGTTTACATGAAATAAAAAAATAACGTAACTTGCTAATATTTCGAACTCTAATAATGGGAATACAACCAATCAAATACCAAATTAGCAATGTAACATCAGCTTTTTGTAATAGACTTTTATACTGCCAAATAGAACAATGAAGGACACTTTGAGCATCTAATTAAATTAAATTAAATTAAAGAACTATTTTCTATAATTTACCTTTTTTTAACTAAATATAGTAGTTTAAATGGTTTGATTTTAAATTTAATAGAATACAAAAAAATGTAAAAATGTACAGGATTTACTATTTAAAATATATATCCTTACGTTATCGTGCACCTATCAGAAATCTAAATATTAGCATATTTGGTTACTTTTTGTCAATTATGAAACTCAAAATACAGTAGGCATTTTTAAAAAAATACAAATCTGCAATACTAAATAGTAAAATCGATTTGGTACGATTACATTTGATTGGAAGAAATAAATTTCATAAAATGATTCAGAATTATTAATTATTTTTGTGTCTAGCTATGAGAAGAAGGATCAAAGGCATACTAATGTCTGGAAAACAGTTTTCCCTCGATTCCAGGCTGGATCTATTCCACGGAATCGAATCGACCAGCCGTTCAGAGGTTTTCGAGAAATTGCCGTTGCTTGAGGACTCGAATGAAACGGACGATAATAGTTTCGTTGGTAAGATATTTTTTTATTTATAATAAATAAGTCGCAAACTAAATGAAAAAAAAACTGCTTTTTTAACAATGGTGATAATAAATGTTAAACATCAAAAGTGTATAAATTAAATAAATTGCTTAACGAAACCGTGTATTAAAAAAACACGTCCCAAAAAGTCAAAAAAAGAGATTATCAAATAAGTAATATCCAGTAAGTGTAAATTGAAAATTTCCTAGAAAAAGAAACCGCGAAGCAAAAAACTGCCTAAACGTTTTTCCCGTTAGATATGATTAAAGACTGTCGACATATTGTCTAGGTAGTATTTTTTATGTGATGTAATGTGGTAAGTACATGTAAGGAACAATGTAATATATCGGAAGACATGTAACATTTATATTACCATTGTAACATTTAATATGCTTCATTATTACAGCACGTATACATTACTTTTTTATATAACATTAGTATTATAAATGTTATATAAATGAAGGTATGTAAATTTGTCGTCTTAAAATGTAGGTATTAGTTATACAGTGTGTCTACTTAAGTTGGAATCATATGGAAAACTTTTTTGTTATTGGTTTTGTGAAAAAAATGTATTCTTCATAAAAAGTTCTGCATGGTCCAAAACTTAAAATGCAATTATCAGAAATTAATTTATTTAAGCTGTATGAATTTTACTCAAGAGTAAAGTACCTTTATTTTTTACAATACTGAAGAACATGATAAAGTAAAGTTATTTTAAATTAAAAGTTATATTAAAATATGCAATTACAGTCAAATAGCATGAAAATTCAGGTTAGGTGATTATTTACGTTTTACATTATTTGTAGTTATAAATTAATTAATCACCAACCCTGAATTTTAATGCTAAATGGCTGAAAGTACATATTTGAATATAACTTTTAATTCAAAATAACTTTACTTCATTACATTCTTCTGTATTGTAAAACATAAAGGTACTTTACTCTTGAGTAAAACTCATATTTTTTGGCAAATCTCGTATACAGCTTAAAAAAATTGACATTTTAAGTTTTGGACCATGCAAAACTTTTTATTACGAATACATTTTTTCACAAAACCAATAATAAAAAAGTTTTCTATTTGGTTCCAACTTAATTTCATAAGCTCATAGGAATGCCAATTTATCTCCTCGGAATTCAAGGTTGATTTGACATTGTTGAAATCTTCTTCTTATTTAGTATTAATTTTAAACTATTTATTGCCAAGAACTGTGACTTGAAAGGAAATATTATTTTTAGTCAGCGTATAGCGCAATAATTCTTCAGTCTTATTGATGTTGCTTGCTATTATTGGGAGAAGTTTTACTGTTTTGTCGACAATTTCTTTTTCTTGTTATAGAGTTTTGCTACATCTAGGTTGGCCAGGCTAGGTTTCTGGAGAGGAGTAGGCTTTTCATTATTTTCTCTTATTTTTTCTACTTTTCGCTGTTATCTATTCTACTTCTTTATTAATTTAATCGCCGACTTCTCTTGCCAGTTCGTCTTTATCAGTTTCATAATTCGTTGGAAATTTTCTTTGTTTAAGATATTAACTTGGTTTAGCATATTTTTCATGTTGTTTTGCATTTGTTGCAATGCAGTCTGTAGTTACTGTTTTTATCATACTTCCATTATTTCCATATTGTTTGTTCTATTTTTCTGAATCAGGTCCTGGTTTTTTGCTACAAAAGCACTTCAGTACGTGTTGCTTGTGTTTTTTTTTAATTTAATAACCAAAATGACAATTTATTAAATATTTATATACAGTACTTATTATTTTGTATTAGGCATAGCCGTGCTTTTACAGCCAACATGTGACAACTACGATATCCCCGCTATCGCTGTGCTCTCAGTTTAGCTAATATGCCACCACCATATCTCCTAATTCTTGTCGACGACTCGCTGTTGCCCTGTTGTCATTTTATTAACTTGAATACGACTAATGCCTAATACGAAAAAATAATGTCAGAAACGATAAAATAAACATAAACTACAAGATTCTGAGGCAAAAACCGCTGGAGAAAAAACCGTGTAACCCAAAAACAACCAAAATAAAGATTGAACATGAATAATGATCAACGACGTTAAAATTAAAATTTTCTAATAATTTCGCTTGTGTTCTGAAAAGTTGTTGAAGAGTAAGCTCAATTTCATTGAACTTAGCCCTGGATAATAAAATTACGACAAAACGCTGGTCATTTTGAGTAATTAATATAATTATTATTCATCAAACAGTCGTTAAATCTTTAGAATATGGCTAACGCAACATATTATTAAAAACCATTTGTTGAGATGGATAATTCTTTTCCTCAGGTGAGTTACAAATTTTGGTGAGTTCGTTATTTCTAGGATCCTTATATCGTCTTCTGTATCCTCTCGCTATCTTTTCTCGGTATTCCCCTTTTCCTTGGTTGCAGTCAGCCCAATATGTTGTTCTTTTTAACAATTCTATCGGTTTTTTCTTCATGATATGTTTCTCTTTCTGTTAGCTTTAAGGATCATTTCTTTAACTTGCTTCTTTCCTGGTTGTCCTATTGTTTTTAGATATTTCTGCGTTTATTTTCAATCTAAGTTATATAGCTTCTGTAGCGATCTTTATTTGTTTCAGAGAGCGACTTTGAATGTCTCCAATCACCGTCAAGCGAACCACTAGACCTTCTTTACCACAGTCAGAATAGATCAAAATCGGTTGACCATCAAGCCATAAATTTCATCGAAATGAAGAAGATCTGCAATAAATGCGGCCATCTTGTCAACGGATCAGTAACGAAAGAAGAACAGAAGTAGATGTAGACAACAAAATATAATAATGTCAAATAAATGTGTTGTAGTCGTTCAAATCTGTGAAATATATAAACGCAATCTCAAATTCCAATAATGTGTTTTTAATTTATAAATTTACTATAGTTTCTGTACATATAAAGCAGAGAGGGTGGGTTTCCCCACATAATTTAGGCTTCTCTATTGACAGGGATAACGGAAACATCAGTAGTGACGGTAAGACGCTCCTTTGGACAACAATGAGGATTGAAATCAGGTATGTTACATTGAGTATACAACATGGCGGTAAGACCGATAATGACATTATATTGAGAGAAGACAAACTCACATTTCAAAAAAATCAAAATGGTGGCTACTAAAAACTGGTTTTGTATCTTATTTTTAGTATAACTCAAATATATGAAAACATTGTAATGAAAATATGTTCAGTATAAATTTATCTATAACTTTTCTTCTGATGACATTTTTAATAAAACTAATAGCTAATAAGGAAAATGTTTTAATATATAGCCATTTCTTGTTGAAGGCCCTCAACAATGTAGCAAGTATGACTTTAGTAATAAATTTAATTAATAAGAAGCACTCGTAGTGTAGCTTGACTACACTATAATATCTTGAGTGATCAATTGTCAAAGACTTCGGCTCTGGTACGTCCTTGGATGGCAATTTTCATACTAAGCGCTCCCGAATATTACGGATTCTGCTGTTGTTGATTGACTACAACTACAGTTGTTAAGTAATGTCCGAGGCCTGTGGCGTTCCCAGAGGTGACTTAATCAACTTGGACACTAGAGGTGGTCTTCTCATACGCAGAAAAAAAGTAGTTATTTAATTGCAGTTCAATATAACTCTTATTATAATGAGAAACTAATTAAATACTGCAGACGAATACTTAAAAAGTATGCTTATTTTTTACAAATAGAAAGAAGTCTGTTACCTTCTTTCTTCCAACCATCTATATCTGTCATAGATCTGGTGGTTTTATTTTTCTGATATGCGAGCAACCCTCTTTGGAGCAACCCTAAATACCGGTTTGGTATCTTGATCGCATACAGTAATGCAGAAGAGAATTCTATGTAGAGGGGCTTTCTTTTTTTTTGGAAAATATTATCCTCCTAAAGTCGTTTATCGTATTCTTCTTTTGACCTTCATATATTTTAATGTACATATTTTTAATTATTACTTCTATTATGGAGTCAGGAATTTTCTTCCAAGCAATAAAGTCCGAATCAGTGAGCGCATACTAAAGAGTGGTTGTAATTCGTTCAACAGCAATTATTAATCTCTTGTTATTTTCTGCTCCGAAACTGATTAACACCTGATAGTACTTTAAAATATCAGCAATCTTTTTAAAATCATAAACTAAAATGACGATCAGTTAAAATAGTACAAGCTAATACTACCTTTACTCCTTCATTCATTACGTAAAGCACATGTAATAATCTTCATGACAGCTTCTACGTAGTCGCATTTTAATGACATGTTATTTTTATGCCCTACATGGCTACTATTTTCTCCTGAGGTGATGTAATAGTAAGGTTGGAATTGAAAATTCGATACAAGTGGAAGATTTTGAACGCGAACGTATGCGAGTTTTATAAATTTCGAGACGTAGCTTCCGAAAATATCTTGGCTTTTTGTCTACCTCTACGACAAGTGCTCCAAAATCGCTGTTAAATATCTTAACATTTTAATGTTCGATTTTCACGTCGCGTAGACTCCGTATGGGCTTATCTCTAACGGTAGTGCTTCCAAAACACAAATATTAAAAATTGCTTTAAGATATCGCAATATTTTTTAGAGAGAAGTTCAACGCTGCAAATCGCATCTTTCTAGCTCAAACGGTTGCCGTTAAATTAAAAAAAAAAACCGTATTTCCCTGTTAAAATTTTGCCAAATTCGATCCAAAATTCAATTCTCTGTTCTTACGAATAATTCCTCCATAATTTCTCTGCGCACGAATCTAGAGGCGTATTCACTAATAAATCTCGTAGCGCACCTGGTTTGTCTCTCTGTAGTATACTCTTTAATAATGACACGATTTATCTTAATTCATAAAGTATTATAAAGAAGAGAGAACAGATTCAAGAAAGAATAGCATGTTACAATCTTAAAGTAATTCCGAAACCAGAACAACGTCGGCCATTGAAGATAGTAAAATTGACTTTGAAAACTATAACCAAGTACGGTGACTCCATGAGCTAAGGTGACCAGACTTCTTATACAAAAAGAGGAAAAGGATGCTTCAGGAATTTTTTTGAGTTGGGCTACATTCCTTCAAAACACAAATGAGTCATTAATAATATTTTTTTTATAAAATCAAATAAAATACACAATAACAATTGGTTTGTAATTATTATGTATTTAATTACCAAAACATTAAATTTCTACAAAACAAAAATATCATTGAGACAAACTACTTGAAGTGGGGCAGTGATCAGTGATTTGTTATTTGTTTACCCTCTACATCAATGAGTCCCAAACTATTTTGGGCAGTAGACCCCTTTTCCAAAATTATTAAACTAAATAAACGACTAGACAAATCTCGATATCGTCCTGACACAAAACAACCGATTATTTTAGACCCTAAACACCAAATTACCAAACTCATTATTCAATACTTTCACGAGGAATTACCACCAAGGACAAGAGACAGTTGTCAATAACTTAAGATATAAATTTTGGATTCCAAGACTTAGGCAAACTGTAAAATCTGTTTTATTAAAGAATTGCCAATACTGTAAAAACAGTAAGGCTGTACCAGCTGTGTTTTTAATGGGTAAACTATCGGAATGTAGAATTGAACCTTTTATAAAAACCGGTATTGACTATTTTAGACCCGTTAAAGTGACAGTGAAAAGAAGTCACGAAAAGAGATACGGGGCAGTTCATTTAGAACTAGCTCATGATTTAACTTCTAATGTATTCATTAATTTCATTAATATTTTGAGGCAATTTGGATGTCGACGTGGTTTTCCTGACGAAATCTTTAGCGACAACGGTAGTAATTTTAAAGGTGCTGAAAGAGAACTCTCTTTAGAATTTCAAAAATTAGACTAGTCAGGAATCATGAAAATGTGTGCACTTAAAAGATATAAGTGGTTCTGTAATGCACCACTAGCAGCACACATGAGAAGTTGCTGGAAAAGACTTAATAAATCCGTAAAACAAATTCTGAGACAAATTTTAGTTGAGAAGTACCCTCATGAACATGTTTTACGAACCTTCTTGAAAGAATGTGAGAATATTTTAAAATCCAGGCCTTTAGTTCACGTATCGCTTGATCCAGCTGACCAATAAGCTTTAACACCCAATAATTTCTTTATTGGGCCTTCTTCAGTTGCTCTTCCTTGCACAGAAATACATGACAGAGACGTAAATCTGTTGTCCAGTTGGCGCGCAGCTCAAAGATTGTTCGATATGTTTTGATTTCGTTGGACAAATAAATACTTACCCACCTTAATAAGAAGAACAAAATGCTTCCAAGAGGGTAAACCAATTCATTTTGGTGACGTAGTTATTATGGTGGATCCCAGTGGACCGAGAAATTCCTGGCAAAAGAGGTTAGTTATCAAACTGTATACTGCTAAAGACGGCAGAACAAGAATAGTTGATGTACGAAATCAAGCAGGAACAGTTTATAAGCGACCAGTATCTAAACTCATTGTCCTTGATGTTAGGAACTAATTGAAACTGAAGAACAATTACTTGGGGAGAGAAATGTTAAAGATTAAATTAAGGTGTTTAATGTGTGTTACTATGGTTTTAATTATGTTTTATGTAACTATTAAAAAAAAATAGACGTTTATCAGACAATCTATGTGTATCATTTTCAACTAAAATTACTATTACTATTGAAATAAAGAAATAATAGTCTTCATCCCCCTTTTATCAATGTTTGCTATTAAAATATTTGATATAGTCTGTATTCTATGGGCAGAAATTAATGCCATTAAAGTAACTAGTTTTTAACTAGATTTTAAATATCATAATTTTGGCTGGGAGGATTAAAATTATGATATATATAAGCCTTACAAAAATAACAGTAGTAGCCTTTTCAAGGAAAAGAAAACTTTATCTCAAAACCGTTAAATTAGACGGGATAGATATAGAATGGAAAAATGAATTTAAATATCTAGGCCTAACTCTAGACAATAAACTTCCTGGAACACACATGAGAAGGAAGTAGTAAATAAGGCCACAAAAGCCCTAATGGTATGCAGAAGCATTGCAGGTAAACGATGGGGATGTAACCCAAACATACTGCGTTGGATGTATACTGCAATAGTAAGACCAATCGTCACTTACGGCGCTATAGCCTGGAGTAACAGAACTAGTTTAGCTACTACGAGAGCTAATATCTCAAAAGTACAAATACTAGCCTGTGTTTGCATTACTGGTGCAATGAGAACCTGTCCTACGGCCGCAATGGAGGTGATCTTAAACCTCACCCCTCTACATTTGATGATAGAGAATGTGGCAAAAAGGACACGATATAGAATGGATCGGGAACGGAGTAATCATACGAAAGTCTACTTGCTTCAGGACTAAAGATACCTGGGACATTCCCCAGGATGAAATGCTAAAGAAGTACAGTTTTGTGAAAAACTTCAAAACCACAGAGCAAGAAAGAATAGAGCCAAGAATCCATCGCGTTTGCAACCGAAAGACGTGCTATTCAGTGGTATACGGACAATTCCAAAACCATAGAAGGAACTGGAATAGGAGTGTATGGGCCGAGAATCAAGCACTCCGGAAGCTTGAGAAAATACCCAAGCATCTTCCAGGCGAAAATTCACGCCATCGGGAAGTGTATGCAGTTTAACATCGTGAAAAACTATAATAGACAAGAGATTATCATCATGTCCGATAGTCAAGCAGTCATAAAAGCGCTGAGCTCTTACGTAATCAGCTCAAAAATGGTCTGGAGATGCCTAGAACAATTGAATGAGCTAGGCGAGAAAAATAGAGTTACTCTCACTTGGGTCCTGAGACATAACAGGGAACAGGGTAACGAGATTGCAGATATTCTTGCAAGGAAAGGGGCTCAAACACCCTTTGTAGGACCTGCGCCGTTCTGCGGTATCAGCAGTAACATAATATTAGGAGAGATTAAAAAAAGAATTGGGCAGTAGAAGAACTGATAATTGGAACAATCTCTTGGGGCTAAGACAAGCCAAGATACTTCTGGGTGAATATAACCAGAAAAGATCGAAAGCCTGCATCTGCCTGAGTAAGAACAGGCTACGTATTGCAACAGGGATCCTTACCGAGCATTGCTGACTAAAAGGACACCTAAGTAAACTGAGAGTAGTAGAGGATAGTGAGTATAGAGTCTATGAGGAGGAGGACGAAACCTCCATTCACATCGTAACTGAATGTGTAGCACTCCAGGATCAAAAGGCACTATATCTAGGAGGATATCAAATAGAAGAGGGAGATTTACCTAACTTGAAGCCACCTCAAATTCTACACTTCCTTGAAAAAATAGGATTGGAAGGGTCGTTATAGGCATTGAGACATTTCCTTAGTGCATTGGCGACACAAGGGGGTACAATAGATCTTTTAGGTCGCAGTGTATTAACACCCCATTCTCAACATAACATAACATGGCAAATTGTAAAATTTTTTCTACCACTTTTTGAAAGAGATATAGTAAAACTATAAATCTGTAGATCTCGAATGGGGCTGCAAAGCAACATTTTTTTGATGACTCTTCGTTCAGTTGTAAATGGTGATAGCCTTCTAGAAGGTCAAATACTGTGAATATATTTTTACCGACTAACTCTGCATATACTTCTTCAATATTTAGCCCTAATTTTGGTTTGCGGACAATTTGGGAGTTCAGATCAGAGGGATCTAAGCAAAGCTTAATTTTTCCATTATTTTTTTTAACTAATACAATTCTATTAATACTTGCATTAGGTGTAATCTCATCTACCTCACGGATAGCTTGTTGCGCAGCCAATATATCTAACTCTTTTTTAAATTCAGCACGTCAGAAAAGTTGAAGAAATGCATTGATCACGTGCAGTAAAAAGTGGAGCAAAAAAATGTGGAATTTAGACAATATTATAGAGCAACAAATTGAACAATTTGTAATAAATGTGAATGAGAGTGATACGTCTTCTGTCGAACTAGAATGGCAACAGTAAATACAATAATCTTCACTCAATATAAATATTTGTGTTTTTTCACGTCGACGATTGAAAATGCTATTCCAACCTGTTCTAACTTTTTTTAAATATTTGTTTAATACTAGAAAAATGTATATGATGGCTTCCTTCATAAATACCGCTCTAAGTGTCACCTTGTATATTTTTAATATATTTTCTTCCAATTTTCGTTGGTATTAAGGTATTGAAAATGTATATCTCTAAAATTCTTAATTTAAATATATTAAAACTTCATTGCAATAAAATGTTGTCCTCATTGCGGCCCTGGTCAAAAATTACATTTGCGTGCTTTTGTGTACATTTACTGAATCTCGGATTGGAATGCGCTAGTTCAGTGTGATGTTATTTTGGTTCCACTGACATTTAATTCTAACCAAACTTTTAACAAAAACATCAATAAATTTGACATATATGTTTTTACTGTTTTTATTTTATTTCGAAATATTGTTTACAGCTCATAAAATAGTATATTATGCGCCAAGGTAGAGAAGTGGCTCATATACTATTTTTTACACTACTAGCATTTTAATTAAAAAAAAAAAAATAAGTTTTTAAAACTAATAAAAACGATTTCAAACTTTTTTCAAATCAAATCATCCATGCTTGTGACAATTAAATGTAAAACACAAACGTCAGTTTAGTACCTATAGAATTTACAGTGTATACGTAGAATTAAATGAAATTTTTTTTGCTGGTGGTCGAGTTAGTCACAAAATTAAAAAAAAAATAAGTGATTCTAGCGGTTGTACTCCTCCTGAAATTAAAGCACTGGCCGAAGAAGTAGAACTATTACCAAAAAAATCACAAGGAATATACGAAAAGGCCTACATTTCATATAAAAATGGTACGATGAAAAAAATATATCAAAGACGTCAGAAAATGTATTGCTAGTTTACTTTCAAGAACTAGCTCAAAAAAAAAGGCTTGAACTTTGTGGGCCAAGTATTCTATGATCAAATCCGTGCTTAACATTAAAGAAAATATTAACATTTCTACTTATTTTAAACTTGTAACATTTTTGAAAAGACAAAATGCTTCGTACGAACCCAAAAAAGCATCTATTTTTTCGAGAGATGACATAACGAAATTTATTTCGGAAGCACCAGATGAATTGTTTTTATCGAAAAAGGTATTAAATTACTTTTAGTTCACATTAAATATCTTAACTTTATTTTTGTTTTGTGAAAATTAATTTGGCACAGAATTACATCAGAGAGAAGAGTCTGACCTGCCCACATACTTTGATTTTATTTCACTATACGGAGAATGGTCGCACTGCGCAGCTTTCTGAGTGCCTTTTAAAATGAGATAGAAAACTCCGCCATTTTGAACCCTTATTACGTGTTGCCTACATCTTGGCGCAATATTTTTAATAGGTGCGTTTTAATCATCCGCTTCTGCTTCGGAATTGTCGATTTTCTTGTTTTAATCTGACAGGTTAAAACGACTAAACCAACAATTCCGGAAGCAAAAGCGAATAATTAAAACGCACCTGATATTTTGCTTGCTGCTGTCAGTGTCAGTGAATATTATTTTTGGAGTCACAGTTTATTGCTAAAGAATCAGTTAGCTCACTCGGACCAGTTGAAAGTTCCAAAATAACATCCACTCCAGGGATACAAATTCAGGATACGCAGAAGACTGCTGTTCTATTATAGGTGGTTGTCATATATTGTATTATCCGAGTTGCACAGTGTATAAACTGAAACATTGAGATCAAAAGTGCCGACGCCACATACTTTGATTTTCTTTTACTATACGGAGAATGGTCGCACTGCGCAGCTTTCTGAGTGCCTTTTAAAAGGAGATAGAAAATTCCGCCATTTTGAACCCTTATTACGTGTTGCCTATATTCTGGCGCAATATTTTTAATAGGTGCATTTTAATCATCCGCTTCTGCTTCGGAATTGTCAGTTTTCTTGTTTTAATCTGACAGGTTAAAACGACTAAACCAACAATTCCGGAAGCAGAAGCGGATGATTAAAACGCACCTGATATTTTGCTTGCTGCTGTCAGTGTCAGTGAATATTATTTTTGAAGACACAGTTTATTGCTAAAGAATCAGTTAGCTCACTCGGACCAGTTGAAAGTTCCAAAATAACATCCACTCCAGGGATATAAATTTAGGATACGCAGAAGACTGCTGTTTTATTATAGGCGGTTATCATATATTGTATTATCCGAGTTGCACAGTGTATAAACTGAAACATTGAGATCCAAAGTGCCGACGCAGAGTGAGCGATCTGATTCTTTAGCTGTAAACTGTGTCACAGGGTTCAAAATGGCCGCGCCCTATGTTGGGCGTGTCGGACCTCTCTCTTGCCTCGTATAGTAATGACCTGCCTGACAGAACACAGAGTGAGGTTTGTAACTGACGTAAGGTGCTATGCTATCCTTATTTGGATGTGTCTATTTACCGATCCCATGTTAAGATACGTGACCATTGATTAGTTTTTCGTTGTTTATTTCATTCATCTGGTGAAATTCGAATTTTGTTCAATCTCTGAATATATTTGCGACGTTACAAAATTCAAAACAGTTAAAAAACAGTATTGTAATTTTTTATACATTAAAAGATAAAAGATCTCGAATAGTTCTTATAAATTCCTAGTTCTTGATTTCCATTAGATTGCTAGTAATTGTCAAAAATTAGTTTTAAAGTAATAATGAAAATATTGTACCAAAAAAATAAACTTAAATATATTTTAGGCTGTTCTTCTAATTGGAATTGCGGGAGCATGTAGAACAGATGAACTTTTAAATATGAAATATGAAGATGTAGATATACAAAAGGATATAATTATATTTAATATTAGAAAAAGTAAAAATGGTTTGTCGAGGAAATTTGTTATGATGGATTCTTCATGGATTCAAATTGTAAAACAATATTTATCACTACGCCAAATATTGATAAACTATTTATTGGTATAAGAAACCTAAAAGCCACTAAACAAAATATGGGCCACAACACTATAAGTGGTGTTCCTAAAGAGGTAGCCAAGTTTTTAAAACTAAAATATATAAATACTTTTACTGGTCACACTTTAAGACGGACATCTGTAACTATATTGGCAGAAGGTGGGGGCGATATTCTATTTTTAAAACGCCATGGCGGGTAGAAGAGTTCTGCAGTGGCTGAGGGCTACATAGAGGAATCAATTGAAGACAAAAAACGAATTGCAAGACTGGTACGAAATATACCAACAGATCCCCAATCGTCTACTTCAAATCCAGATAATAATGAAATTCCTCAAGGAGCATCGACTTCATCGACCATAACGGCAAACATCAACAGTCTAACCGCAGAAAATAATTTTAACTTTGAAAATCGCACGATTAATTTTACTCCGTCCAGTGTTGCTGGACTTTCCTTTAATATGACATGCAATAACTGCACAATATATAATAATTTCAAATAAGTAAAATACTTCTAGTTTATGTTTAGGTGGTATTAGTTTATGTTATAAAGCAAGAATTGCAAAAATTTGTTTATTTTTTACTTTTTCTGTAGTAAGTCAAAAATTAAAAGTTTTGATAAAATTTGAATTTTGAATTTATAATGTCCGGATCTTGAACGGGTCACCAGTCACTCCCGTTCTACCGGTGTGACAAGAACAACCTTGGCAACAAGTTACCCATTTATTTATCGATTTATTTTTATTTTGATTTGAAAACTCTTTTATATATTTATGAAAATGTGGAATTAAATCTGAAAGTGAATTGGCTTTATTTGAATAGTGGATATGACCATTAAATAAGTAAGTAAAATATTTTTACATTTTGTATTTGCATTTGAGCCCTAGACATCATATTATCTAAGATAGACTCGCCTTTCACACTGTATACCCAATACACCTTCTGTCCGCATGCTATACCAGACGGGGAAAGGGGAATCGTACGTCGCACATAGACGTAGTGTTTCGGGAGGGTTTACATATATTTTTTAGTAAAAATTATTTAATGACCAAATCAATAATCTATGGGTCTTCGGAATCAAAGGTAAATTGAAAGAAAACATATTCAATTTATACAGGGCATTCAAAAAGTCATGTTATATATTTTCTTATAGATTAAATAGTAGGTAGCTCAAAGTGGAAGAACATTTTTATTAGTATTTTATTATATATTATCTTTTTTTTTTAAATACATGAAGAGCAAGTAAAAATATAAAGCCATTTTATATTATTTTTACATGGGTGTTGTCAGAAATCCGTTTCTACAGGTCGAAACAGGAATAATTATATTGCGGACTACCTCTTTTTATGAAATAAAAAACTTATTAATAATAATAAAACAATTTTATTTCAGATACATAAATATACAAATAGGATCTTTCCATTACATACCAATCAATAACCTATGGGTCTTCGGAATCAAAAGTAAATTGAAACCATATTCAATTTATACGGGGCATTCAAAAAGTCATGTTATATATTTTCTTATAGATTAAAATAGTAGGTAGCTCAAAGTGGAAGAACATTTTTATTAGTATTTTATTATATATTATCTTTTTTTTTTTAAATACATGAAGAGCAAGTAAAAATATAAAGCCATTTTATATTATTTTTACATGGGTGTTGTCAGAAATTCGTTTCTACAGGTCGAAAAAGGAATAATTATATTGCGGACTACCTATTTTTATGAAATAAAAAACTTATTAAAAATAATAAAACAATTTTATTTCAGATACATAAATATACAAATAGGATTTTTCCATTACATACCATTTGGGTTGCATGTCACGACACCTATTTTTAGCATTATTTGTGTAATGGCATTTAGGAAAGTAATCAGCAATGATTTTATAATTTCTGGACAAGGCTAAAACACATTAGCTTAAGATTATCAAGAGAGACTTTACTTCTAATTTGTCCGAATAGAAAAAACTGAAGGAAGCTTCTTTTGTGACATTTCGAATGTCATTTTACTATCAATGGTTACTCCTACAAACTCTTAATGAAGAACCTGCTTAATAGATTTATTTAGTGTTATAACTGATATTTTGTAAAGCATATTTTGGCATAAAAGACAAAATAGCTATTTGTGTATTAAGAACAGAAAGTAGCACCTTTGGCAGTTGAGACAAAAAGTTGCCGAGCGACGCGTTAGCGGAGCACGGCAAACTGTCGAAGAGAAAAGTTGTTAGTACTAATGTGTAATTATTTATGATTTATTTATTTAATTATTTACAGAAAATACTGTTAAATGATTTAAAATATTAGGAAGTCAATTTAATATTTTCGATTAACTTATATTTTGTTTTAAAATATCGATTAGATTGCATTTATTTTATTCAAATGAAAACAGACAAGCGTGTGCCAGAGTTACTTTGGTGCACGTTTGCGCCAATAATGTCAAATTATGACAGTTCGCGATAAACGTCAACTTTCTAATTAGATTTGAATGTGCAGAAGCCTACTTTGGATAGTGATCGTAAAAATTTTTTTAGGGATTAATTACTATGCCATTGTCCGAACAATAACCTATGAATCTTTTGACTATCTCTTTACTTTTGTTGAATGCAGTTACTATAAAGTATTGTCTTCAATGATAAAATTAGTATCGTCTGGAGACAATGTTAGTATATTGACATGTATTAAAATATTTTACATAAAGAATAAGAATAAGTGCATTTTACGGAACCAGTTACTTAAAAATAGACAAAACATTATAAAAACATAATTAAAATTAAAAATTACTGAATCTGAAATAAAATGCTTTTTAGGTACACATAAGATTTGAATATCTAAAATATTTTATATTTAATTCAGCATTGACTTAAGTAGTAATAATTTTCTTAAATAAGTTATTTACATTAAAAATAATCCAATAATTTATATAACATACACAATTACAATGTTACCTTTTAGGAGTGGTGATCCAGATACACACGGACCTGTAGGAGTACTAGATGAGCACAGATCTTCATTGTTCTTTAAAAAAACTAGAAAAAAATTATACATAATTGTACGCTTCTCTCAATATAAATGATTAAGTTACCTTACTGGTGATACAGTCTTTTTTTCTTCTTCATTTTTTGCCTCTTCAACTACCTCTCCCAAAATTCTGTAAAACTTATATATTATAAAAATACCCATAATAAATATTGTACTTACTTGATAGGTATAGCATTATGTTTTAAAATGTGTCTACCACTTAAATTTTCATAAATACATATCTGCCATACAAAAACGGTCAGAACATACTAAGGTTTCTTTCATTTTCATAATATCTTCCTCCACCAAGCATAGATTTTGCAGCCAAATTCTACGTTGAATAATTTCTCTAAGAAACCTGATCAGAAAATATGGAACATTATTATTTAAATAAACAATGATAGTGCTAAATGCCTTTACACTGTTAAATAAATTAAGCCTTATTCCCTGTATATGCCTACGTCTATGCTAATATAACCTTACTTATGAAATGACCGAATAACATTCTTATTCTGCGTATTTCGGCACGCTATACATTTCCTCCCCATCGTAAAAGGCCTTATTAAATAGTTCAGGGTTTAAATTATTCTTGAAAACTACAAAAAACCACAAAAATCACAATAAAACTTGATCTGTCACTTTGACAACATCAGCAAAATGTCTTAGGTTGCCAAACTTAAAGGATATATACCAGAATGTTTAATTTTCCCATATGATACACATGTAAAAATACCTAAATAAAAGTCTTAAGTGATTGCAATTAATAAAAAACTCATATTGATGCTTTCAATTCTTTGTTTCCTTTTTTTATTAGATTGTATTAAAGGGAATAGTAACTTTTTTAATAAAAAATTATTGTTTGATATTTGATGAAAGAGATCTGACAACATAGGAAGAGTGTACCGTCAAAGAAAAGTTGCGGACAAGTGTAATGTATATGTTATGGTTAAAGTGTTTACTTGGCTAGTTTATAGACTAGCTGGATAGTATACAAACTATCCAAATGTCCTGCTATTTTGATGAAAAATCATATTTCTACTAAAATAGCTATGAATATTGGTTGGTTTGTATACTAACCAGCTAGTTTACAAAATATACAATATTTATCGCCAAAGTACAAACCACAAGAAAAGTACACTAATTAACCGGTATTTTTGGCTAGTTTACAAACTATCCACAGTATTTGGTTGAAGTGTGAACTTAATATTCGTATTAATACATAATAACCAGCTCGTCAGTTAGTATGTAAACTAAACAATCCTCTTTGGTTAATTTATTAGAAAAGTGAGGTTATAGTTATGGCAAGTGTGTGTTGTTATTATTGTTTACTACTGTGGTGTTTTGTAAAATTTGTTTAAGAAGAAGTTAATAAAAATGAATCAACAGCAACCTACTTTTGGAAGTTGACGAACAAAAGTCGCAAAATTCAAAATTAATGAATGATAGTGATTACAGTGAACTTTTGCAATGTATAAAAAGAATACCTGAAACTGGACCTAACACGAGTAACAAAAATGATCATTACGTGATAAATACTTATGGTTTACAAAGAGGTCGTCAGGCAACAACAAAATTATTAAATGAAAAGTATTATAACCTAACGCAGGAAACGGTAAAATTATTGCGAAACATGTCAGCTCAAACGGTACAAAACAAAAAAGGTATTGTTGTGAAACCAATTGTTTCAGTTCATTTAAACTCTAGGTGCCAAATCCATCTCATTGACTTACAAACTAGACCGGATGGTGAATTCAAGTTTATTTTTGTCTATCAAGACCACCTAACCAAATACGTCAGGTTGAGAGCGCTGAAATCAAAGAAGGCTAGAGAAGTAGCTGAGCACCTATTAGAAGTATTTGCAGACCTAGGGAATCCTTGAGTGTTGCAGAGAGACAACGGCCGAGAATTTGCAAATGAGGTAGGTATTTTTCCAATATGTAGGTATAGAGTGGCCAAATTACAAATAAAATTTAATCCAAATTCCTAGAATAAAATTATTTAAACAATCAATAATCTGTATTTAAATGAATGAATGAAGTACCCAATGCAAAATCGAATAGGTGATTCAGTGGATAAATGCTCACTTGCCATGCGGGCGGCCCAAGTTCGTTTCACAGCCGATCCATTTCTTTTTTATTTTTTAAGTTAAATTAGATGCCAGTATATTTATTTTTGTTGGAAAAAAATTATTCAATTAAATAGTCGATAAAGTGAAAAATAAACATTAATTTATTAATATAAATATAAAAGTTTGTTCTTTCACGCAGCAGTAGCAATATATTTTAATTTTTTTAGGTTATTCAGGAATTAGTTGAAATGTGGCCTGACTGTCACATTGTGCATGGTAAACCGAAACATTCACAATCACAAGGTTCAGTGGAGAGAGCGAACCGAACCAGGATATAGAGAACAAGTTAGCGTCGTGGATGAGAGATACTAACTCAACAAAGTGGAGCGAAGGTCTAAAAATCGTCCAATTTAAAAAAAAATCGGTGTGTAAGCTTAGTCTTTGAAATGTGTTTTTGTCTCTATTTTGCTTCCTACAATTGATCAAATAATAGAAGAAACGGTGTAGTCTTTCAAAACTTATAACTGATCTCAAACATTTCGTTTACCAGCTGTAAAAACGAACATTGGTACTCCTAATTTTATCTCTTTGCATAGATTAATACAATCTCGCTCTGTGTTTGTAGTTGCCTCATTATTTTTTATAGCTGCTTTCATTCTGGAATTGGACGCAGTCCTTATGAAGCTTTATATGGTGTAAAGTGTAAAGATGGTTTAAATAACCTTCCCATTTCTATCGAAAAAATTTAAACCATACGTACATAAGAACAACTAGAAACATTATCGTCTACTAATGATACCGAGGAAATAAATATGCAAGCAACAGTTTATAAAGTTAAAAAATGCCAAGACAGACACGGAAATAACATTACGAAGCGCTGCAGGAAAATTTTCAGTCTCTGGTTCAACCCAAGGTTATTTGCACTGTCAACGTAACAAGGGTTGCTCGAATAAAAAGTGTAAATGTCTTGGATATACGTGTAACAGCAAGTGCCACAACAGTGCACCTTGTTCCAATAAATAATAATTTTCTTTGTTTTGTGATTGCAATGTTTTAAAGTTTTTTATTAATATTTTGTTAGACCAAACCAAAAATAAGTTTTTTAAAGTCATTTTTGTTTCTTTACTTAGTTTTTAGTAGTAATAGCAATGTTATACCTATAAATAAACTTTATTTTTTATTAAGAATTATTTTATTATTCTAAACTAAATTAACCAAAGAGGATTGGTTAGTTTACATACTAACCAACGAGCTGGTTATTATGTACTATTACGAATATTAAATTCGCACTTTATCCAAATACTGTGGATAGTTTATAAACTAGCCAAAAATACCGGTTAATTTGTGTACTTTTCTTGTAGTTTGTACTTTGACGATAAATATTGTATAGTTTGTGAACTAGCTGGTTAGTATACAAACGAACCAATATGCATAGCTATTTTAGTAGAAATATTATTTTCCATCAAAATAGCAGGACAGTTGGATAGTTTGCATACTATACAGCTAGTCTATAAACTAGCCAAGTAAACACTTTAACCGTAACATATACAAGGCGTATCTATTATCCGATATCTTTGATTTGAGCATTTCAGTTAACCTCAAAAACTGTCAAAATATGAACTGATATAATTTACATAAAATACAGTAGGTATATAGTTATCAGGTAGGCTCTGTAATTCTCTCCCTAGTATAGGTTAATAATGAACCACTTTTCTACCTGAAAATCAGTCAATAAAGTTAGCTTCTAAAGCTAGTAGTGAAAAAAATAGTTTAAAGGTATGTAATTGGTAACTAAACGATTGTATATTTGATACATGCTATCTACTTACTTTAGGAATATATTTATCAAAGTGAAAAAAAAACGATATAATTTAGGTAAGCAAAACGAAAAACGCACTCAAAAAATCTACTGTCACTTTATTTGTCAGTGGAACCATAATTACATCATCACTAAACTAGCGCATAACTTTTAATTAAAACATACTAGTGAGAACTACACATGAATATTACAACAACAATGATAATAATTGACGTCGAGGACCTGACATGCATGACATGGACAATTGACATGACAGACACTTGACGCTTAGGGTGCGTTCATATCTTCTAAAATTTTTTTATTCACTCACTCTTTTCTAATTATGTCTCTAAAAGAGCATTATTTTTAAAGTCTTTTGGTATTTTTCTTAAATCAAAAAGTCCATTATTTAGGTTATTATTTACAAATGAAATTTAACATTTTTCGTTACTATAAAATGCCTTTAACTTGATTTATATTAATTAAAACTATGTAATTATTATGCCAAATTACAGTTTATAGCTAAATAGTTCGCTTACTCTGCGTCGGCACGTTTGATCTCAATGTTCTAGCCGAGAATAACCAAACGCCGAGAAGCGACAGCTTTGTCGGAACGTTTGATGTTTGTGTGGTCAATTTGCGGTGACCTTGAAGACACCATAATTACACCGCACGCAAGTTGAATTGTAATTTACACTGCTCAACTCTAAATATGTTTTTAGTAAGGGAGTACATTTTTATTTTGCATTTAAAATTATATGCCTTTGACTTTCTGGAGGTGAATATATGTGATAATATCTTAAAAGTGTCAATCAGATTTTAAATAAATAATAACATTTAAAAAATATGTATATATAATAAAAAGTCAAACATTTTTTGCGCAATAGTCAAAAACTACTCTTGCAGCCGTCACCTACCTAATTAAATGTAGCCTATTTTTGACCACTGCATTTGTGGGTGATACTATTTTATGTGTGTGATAATATTTTTATCTTCCTCGCGCTTTATTTCCTTTATCGCTTTTAACATCCCTGTTAGCGTATTTTACAGTATAAAAAATCTTTAACCTAATAAATAATTTTAAATAATATTTTGTAGGAAAATGTGGAAAAGCTGGCGTAAAATTTATTGTTTTCATTTGCTGTAACAATCTATGGGATAAGGCTCGTCCGGTACAAATATTTTCAAACTGAGATGTAAATAAACAATCCAGTTTGTAGGTACCTATATATAATTACAAAATTCTTCAGATGGAGACTGTAAATTCCCAAACGTACTATCAGAAGAGTAAGACTTGAACTGAGTTAGTAGCCTGGAGACATCCAGCTTTTTATATTCGGAACCAAATCTTTCACATTTGGAATCATATTATGAACTACACAATAATATCCAACCATTTTGTTACGAAATTATCCTGAAAACAGACAATAAAAATCACACAGTAATAACTGAAAGAAATAATTCAACGAAGTTTAAAATGACATTTTTACATTAACAATGTCATTTCAATTTCCGTTTAACACAACGGTGGAATCGGCCCTTAGCAACATCCACTATTTCTTCTCTGAATTGAAGGTTAGTGATATAATTAGAAAAATAAAGCTTCACAATAATTTATTTTGAAGTAAATTGTACTGATAGCTAAATTAAAAAAGGTTTTTACTTGAGGAACCAGACCGAATACTCGTTGTACTTATAATTCATCAGTTTTTTTAGATATCATATTAACTCTTTAACAGAGTGATTCTATTACAATTTATTGATGTATTAATTAATTGTGTACTTTCCTGGAAAACAACTTCAACTATGATAGTTAGATCTAGAAAAATAAATAACTGATAATTAACTGGCATTAAAAATGCAAATATACTTCCAAACTGTAATTTTGAAAGCCTTTTGTGTTTTAGAGCCTTATGATATGTCAATAATACCATAATAAGACTTTCGCCATACTCTTATAATAATTTGACAACTCGGTGGGTAATCCGTGGTTTTTTACAATTCTATTTTTGTAAACAAAATTAATTTAGTAGTCGTTGATAGAAAATCATCACCAATAATGGGCACATCCTCATATATGTATGCCATAAATCCATACTGGATTTGTTTATAAATCAACAATTTGTTGTAATATGCATTTTTAGATGCATATTTATTAGAACTTTGAATTAAATTAAGATTTGAAAAGGACTGTAAAAAAAGTTTATAATTAAAACACATACTCATAATTAATTTTAATTATATAAAACACGTATTACAAAAATCAAATTAATGAAAATATCAATATAAAATAATTGCTCATGAGAAAATAAATAAAATCAACAATAATATAAAAAATCTGATGTGTCCAACACATGACTTTCCTATCTAGTAATTACAGGCTTTTTCCGTTTATTGTGTACAACCTATTGCAGCATCTCTATAAATGTTTAGAGGATAAACTAAATATATATACATTGTCCACATACATCTACCGCGAAACATTTTTCTATAGATATTCATTGAAAATGAAAATACTGAAAAATTTAAATTTAGCACTTTTCCTACAATTTTTCCATTACGGTCCATTTGAAAAAAATCATGTATGAACAAATTTTATAGAGATCGATATCGCAAACAACTTTTATTTCAACAATTTTCATAAAAATCAGAATTTTGCACATTTTGTCAAATTTCTCGAATACGGACCATTTCAGGAAATTTTTACATAAGGCAAAAATTATAGATAATAATATTAGAAGTAACTTTTATTTGAACAATTTTCTTCCCCAAACGTAAATAACAGATATATTCCATAAAATATATAAACGGCCTCCCATAAAGTACCCCCCCAGATGTTCCGACTTTGTCCAAAATCTAATCATTTCACGTCAGGCCGAAATAAAACTTAAGTTTAAAATTTATTGATTTTTTCTTTATCCGTTTTTGAGTTTTCTTCAAATTTCGAAATTTACACATTTTCTCAAATATCTCGAATACGGTCCATTTTAGAGAAATTATCTATGGGACAAAAATTATAGAGAATTATATTACAAACAACTTTTGTTTGAACAATTTTTATAAAAAAAAATTTTTTTTACATTTTGTCAAATTTCTCGAATACGGACCATTTTAGGAAAATTTTGTACATGACAAAAATTATAGATAATAAAATAATAAGTAACTTTTATTTAAAAAATTTTCTTCCCCAAACGTAAATAACAGATATATTCCATAAAATATAAAAATGACCACCTATAAAGTACCCCCCCAGATGTTCCGACTCTGCCCAAAATCTAATCAGGTCATTAGACGCTGGAATAAAGCTTAAGTTTGAAATTTGGTGTTCTTCCGTGTATCGGTTCATGAGTTATGCGTTATACAGACACACACACACACACACACACACACACACACACACAGACACACAGACACACACACACAGACATCATCGCGAAAATAGTCAAAACGGATTCAGGGGACCTCAAAACGTAAAAATCCGTCGAAAACTCGAGGTCGAAAAAAATCATGATTCCTATACTTTCCTTATATCTGTATACAGATAGGAAAGTAAAAATATATCAAAAAGAGACAATACTGAAATGGCTGATTTCTGTAAATTAGAAATTAACATGTATGCTAAAAATAAACAATCTAACTTACAGATTAATGTTAATTACCCCAATTTTATAGAAATAGAAATATTTTATTCTCAGTAATACATATGTATATAAAAATGTCTATGACCCAACCGTCGGGAGATATTTTTGGGACTGGCACATGCATTATCGCAGTAGAAGCAACACTCTCTCTTTTATCTTCAAAGGTTTTGCTGGGACCTAAAAAAATAGTTAAATTTAAAAAATACATAAACACAACACTTTTATATTATTTTTAATACCTGGTAGGCTGAAAAAATTGCCTCTCATTCACTCTCAAAATGAGCTGTTGTGTTGCTGGAACCTAAAAATATTAAAATTTAGAAAATAATAAAAACAACTTTTATATTATTTTTAATACCTGGTGTACTGAGAAAATCGTTGTATGATTTAGTAGTAGGTATTGGCACAGATTCATTCGAAACAATAATTGTTTCTCCTACATCACTGTTTTCATTTGTTGCGGGTGTGTGCCAGAATATTGTCGGAAGTACATTTTCAAATAAATGTTTCCGAGTTGATCCAACTGAAAAACTACTGAACTGGAAATGTTTTTTACACAACTGGTAGTTTTTGTGTAATTCTACAGTGGGTATATTAATCAAGTCTTCTCGATTACATGCTCTTAACCACATGGCAGCCCTAAAAAATACAAAAGATACTAAAATAATTATGTTTTGATTAAATAGCCGAATAAATAATACAGTTAACAAAATGTTAGAAATTTGCATATCTGGATCAACATTTAAATTATTTTTTACATAGAGCAATCAGTTTTCTTCGGTTAGATTGAATAATTTATTTTGCATACCTTTCTGAAACTTTGGGAAATGAAAAATAACTGGTATTTAAGTCCATTCGAGGTGGACATGGGCGATAAGCACATATCTTTCTTTTAGATTCCATTAGAACACTAAAAAATTATTTTGGTTAAATAAAACAAAAATGTATGAATAGCTCAGCACATACCACACAAAAAATCTTTAATTAAAAACAGGTTTACTAAACAATGTTCATAAAATAGACAAAAGAAAACACTAAATACAAACACAGATTTACTCAATAATGGTTAAAAAAATATACAAACACACTAAATTCGATAAAAAAATCGCAAATTGCAAATTACTGATTCTGGATGCATCAAAACAACACTCGCACATGACATGACAGTTTTGTCGGTTATAAAATGGCGGCCCTGATCATGCGCAAAAAAATTTGGACCCCAAAAATTGACATGCCTTCGCTTCTGTAAAAGTATTCTGTGGCCACATGCAAATATACACCATATTTTCGATCATGCGCCGTCGAAAACCGACCCGGCGGGAAAGGGTCTTTGTCGCTTCTCGGCGTTTGGTTATTCTCGGGTTCTAGTTTATACATTGTGCAACTCGAATTTGTATCCCTGGCGCATACAGAATCAAATCATAATAGCGCAAGAGCCCACTGCAAGTTTTTACCGCCATCTGATAATGAAATGAAATATACCCCAAAAGCTTGTAAAAAACATTGTACTTTACCAAATGACAACTGTGCCAATCCCAATCCAGAGCAAAGTGGTTAAAAAAAAATTATATCAAAAAAATCACTAAGGCATGACAGAGCTAATTTTGTTTGCCCTTTAAGTTTTCCAGATAATAACAAATTTAAATATATCTTGATATATATCGTTCGGGAAACATTAGTAAAGAAAATTATTAAAAATGTGAATCAATTTTTGCTAATTTAAAAATTTATTTGTATGCCTATTGCTGTGATTCATTTTTACAGGTTGCCATTGAAACGACAAAAAAAACTACTATGATTATGTATTATAAGAATTGTCTAACAAGAGTTTATAATTATTATTGACTAGCTCTGCAAATGGTTTATACAATGCCATTCTTTTTCCTTTCACACATACACATGGTTTAAAAGGTAAGTAAACATATTAATATTTCAAGTTTTAAAGCTAGGTTCACAATGAATTAGGATTGTAATTTTCAGGGAAAACACAATTATCGCTGTCATATATTATGTAATTTTTTGAATATAAATTTTTTTTTTTTCAACCACTTTGCTCAGGATAGAGATTGGCACAGGTGCAATTTGTTACATGTTTTTGGAGCATATTTAATTTTGTTATCAGATGGCGGTCGTAATTTTAAGTGAGCTCCCTTACTATAACTAATTAGACATTCCAACGACCTGTCAAACAATAGCTGCCAGTGAGAAGGTCTGGCATATCTAAGGGGGTAGCGACATAGTCTTGCATCTTGAACGCTCTTTTTATTCGAAACAATAGTCACCTGCCTGCCAATTTATAAAAAAATGTATAAGCGGTTTCTTATTTTTATTGTGTTTGACATAAAATATTTAAATGTAATCCATTACTTATAATTTTACGTATTGTAAATAGAATACATCGTATGTCGCAACCCTTGGATATATCAAATCTTCCCACTGGCAGTTCATTTGTTTGGAAATATTATGACAACCGCCTATATTTAAACAGCAGTCTTCTGCGCATCCTGAATTTGTATCCCTGGAGTGGATGTTATGCGCTAGTTCGGTGTGATTTTGGTTCCACTGACATTTAATTCTAACCAAAAACATCAATACATTTGACATATACGTTTTTACTGTTTTTAGTTTATTTCTAAATATTGTTTACAGGTCATAAAAAATAGTTTAAAGGTATGTAATTGCTAACTAAACGATTGTATATTTGATGCATGTTATCTACTTATTTATAAAAATGAAAAAAAAAACGATATAATTTAGGTAAACAAAACAAACACAACGCACTTAAAAAATCTACTGTCACTTTAATTGTTAGTGGAACCATAATTACATCATCACTGAACTATTTTGGAACATCCAATTGGTCTGAGTGAGCTAACTGATTCTTTAGCTATAAACTGTGACCAAATCATACTTCTAGTTCATTTTATGTGTTTAGTTAAGCCTAATAGTAGATAAAAGCATTTTATTTTATCTTTTTTTCTTAATTTACTTTTGAGGTTAAATCATTATTTGGAATCTCATTTAATTTATTTAAATACAACAATGGTGTATTATTATTTATCATATCAGTTTTGTGTCAGGCTTCATAACTTTCTATTTCATGTACAATTTTAATCATTATATTTGTCTTTTTTTAAGCATTTTATTAGAGTAAAACTCTTATGGGAAATCCATGTTATTTTTGACTTATAAGATTTCTCCATTATTTTTATGTTTGCCTTAGATTTAATTATTCAAATAGTTAGTTCTGTACCAAATACTTGTTTTATTTATCATAATTATCAATAATATTATGGTTCTGTTTTAATTTTGTTTTATTTTTTTAACTTTTAAATTATTGTTTGCCAACATTAATATCATTACAATATATATTCATGGTAAGTACTCTCAATGTTAGTCATTGTTAATATCGTAACCTATTCATTAGAAATATAAAAAATGATATACTTAAAAACTTTTATATGGCTAATTTTATTTCGAGTCATATCAATAGTAAGTCAATAGCCATTTTTTTTTTAAAACTATTTTTGACACTTCTTTTTACAGAACGGACAACAAGTAACGACCTTAAACGGAGTTATACAGGGTCGAATAGAATATTCTAGACGCGGCATTTCATTTAACGCATTTTTACAAATTCCGTATGGAAAAGCTGGCAGATTTGAGGTAAATACCAATATATTAGAGAATTACAGAAATCATAATAAAACTTATATTTTAGTCTCCTCAACCTGCCGATCCATGGGAAGGTGTCCTAAATGCAACGTCTAATAATTTAGTTTGCATATCGCAAGTTCCTGCTCAGGCACCGTTTATTGAGAGTGAACAATGTTTGGTTCTTAATGTGTATACTCCCAAGGTAAGTGATTATTCTTTACTCTTTGATAAGTTTTTAGGCTAGTAACGTCTTGATATTAAATTTTGCTGTTGACTAAAATATTTATACTTAATATATTTTTTAAATAATTGGTTTTAAATATTTAAACAATATTTTTTTGTAAGCTTTAAAAAAATATACATATATCGGAGCGTATAATTCTTCTTCATTCTAAGTGTCAGTTTGGATTAAATTCAGAGCCGTGCATTAATTATCACGGCTATGACTCTATCTTTGTCGGTCATGGCCCACTTAAGAAACATTTTATGGATCATTCTCTAGAATGGTTAACTTAGCCTTCTGGAAATTTATTCTTGTGTTATAGTAAAAGAAATAGTGATTATTATTTTCCTGAGTTTTCTTTACTAAACCGGATTTAATATAAGCGTTTTCTTTGCCAAGTATTAAATATGTAGATATATGTATCCGGGAAAAAATAACCTACTTTTTTATTTTATATTATAAATAATAACTTGAAAAGAAAAACAGAATCTTTAAGCTAAGAATCAATTTCATATTCAATTTAAAGAAGCCTTTATATTAAAATGATACTTCAAATGTTCTTAACTTTTTTTTTATTACACTATTTAACAGATTTGCATCCAATTAACGTATAAGAAACATCAATATATCACATAAATACATTATATAAAAACATTATTTTAAATAAATACAATAAAATTACATAAATGCAATAAAATTGAGGCGTTTATTTTAGAAACAACATATTATGTCCAAAATGTTAATTTTCCAGGAGATCAAAAAACGCACTAGAGTTTATTAAAATGTTTTAAAGAAACTATATCTTAAGGTGGTGAATATAAGTTAAATAAAGATTTTTCAGCTAGTACCTTTGAAAAAATCAAAGTTATTTTGAGAAAAACACCTAAAATAACTTGGACTTATGCTGTTTTTTAGAGAAAAAAAAAATAAAACAAAACTAATATTATTATAAATTTAGTTTTTATTCAAGCTTAAGTTACAAAAAATAATTAGGATTTATCACAACCACTTCTGTTGTCTGCTTCGTCGATTTTTATGGCGTCATTGCTCTGCAAATCTTGTTGTGAAAAAATGCCATCATAAAAGCTTCGATTTTTTGCATTCGCTAAATACGATAAAATTCTATTTATCTTTCCACAAAGGCTAAAATTATATAAATTTATGTTAAACTCAATCATATTGACACGTTTTATAACCTCGTTGACATTACAAACTCATTTTTACCTTCTATTAACGATGATTAGTTTAACACAAAACCATGTATTATGTCACACGTATACAATACGCCTTATTTTACTTTCCCTCTCTAGTATATTGTTAGAAAACGAAGGGGGTATAAATGTTAATTACAATTAAAAATCCAAATATTAGTAAACACCACTATAATCGTATCAATATTTAATACAAATACACAATCAATGACAACGAGTAGCCAGTAATCTGAGCAGAGGGATCGACCACGTTGATTGTCCTTTTCAGAATGCCCTGTGAAACACCAACATGATGCCGACGAAAAAGGTCGGGGTATTTACGCATCGTCATCAACACGTGCTTATCTCCCTGACCAGAGGCGACTCTAGGTAAAATTGCTAACACGGCCAATTCTGCCGCTAGTGACGTTCTCGGCACTACTGTGTCAATTGGACATCTTCTGAAAAATAAATTTATATGTGGAGACCACAGCCACCACCCGGCTCAACCACTGACGGGACTGAGACCGATAAATATAAGCGATAAAAATAAAGAAAAACATGTGAGACCGCAGCCACCACCCGGCTCAACCACTGACGGGACTGAGACCGATAAATATAAGCAATAATAATAAAAAAAAAACATGTGAGATCGCAATCACCACATCCGGCTCAACCACTGACGGGACTGAGACCGATAAATATAAGAAATAAAAATAAAAAAACATGTGAGACCGCAGTCACCACATCCGGCTCAACCACTGACGGGACTGAGACCGATAAATATAAGCAATAAAAATTAAAAAAATATGTGAGACCGAAGTCACCACATCCGGCTCAACCACTGACGGGACTGATACCGATAAATATAAGCAATAAAAATAAAAAAACATGTGAGATCGCAATCACCACATCCGGCTCAACCACTGACGGAACTGAGACCGATAAATATAAAAAATAAAAATAAAAAACATGTGAGACCGCAGTCACCACATCCGGCTCAACCACTGACGGGACTGAGACCGATAAATATAAGTAATAAAAATTAAAAAAACATGTGAGACCGCAGTCACCACATCCGGCTCAACCACTGACGGGACTGAGACCGATAAATATAAGCAATAAAAATAAAAAACATGTGAGACCGCAGTCACCACATCCGGCTCAACCACTGACGGGACTGAGACCGATAAATATAAGCAATAAAAATTAAAAAAACATGTGAGACCGCAGCCACCACATCCGGCTCAACCACTGACGGGACTGAGACCGATAAATTAGTATTATAAACATTAAAACATATCGGGGATATGAACTTTCAATTCCCAAAAGTAACTGTAACGTATGTTTAATTTTTTTAAAACAAGCTGAATCTTCCATGGACCGTTCGGCCATTCTGATTTTATTTACTTTTCCATTCTTAACAGTTTTTGATAGTTCTCTAAAGTGAACACTGTACCAGCATGCACAACTTTTTTTTTTACGAAAACCGCAGGGCTACTTAGACGAATACTCAGGTTAGCCACCAAATTTTTTGTAATGTCCCTCCTATAGTACAGCTTCTGTTTCACTTGGAGCAACTCGGTGAAGCATGATTCAAAACAGTGCCTTTTTCGAACTTTATTTTCTTTAACTAAGATTATTAACCGCTCTTATTTTATTACCACTTGTTATATGCTTCCGAAATCTTAAAAAACTTTCTCAAATACCTCGTAGGACTCTGGGACGGAACTTTAACTTCACCTAATTATATGTGAAAACTTTCAAAAATTCGCTTAATTCCATGTAATTTACGTCGTTCAATACGAGAACCTTGAAGATCTGTTATTGTCATTAGAGCTTGGTCTTCAAATAAATCACGACCAATAATTACATCATAATCCAGAATACTCTCACAAACAAATATGTAAATGACAGAAATATCAACGTCATAAATTTTTGTACACCCTGTACATTTATTTTAGCACTTATCATGACATTTTTTTGTAATACTCTTTAGCAGAATTTTACAAATAAATACTTCATTTTTAAATCAATCTAAACATTTTTTCAACATTAACGATAAATATCTCCACAAGAGCCTAAATTAGATGCCCTTCAATTTCAAATTTCTGTTGTATTTGCAAGTTTATCAGCTAGACAAAAATTAATGTTTCGGCGTTTGTCAATAGCAACTTTTGTAAAACAATTTAAAATCGTATTTTGTCAATAGCAGCTTTTGTAAAACAATTTAAAATCGTATTTCCACATTTAGCGCAAATAGAGCAACCATCATCATTCTCGTTTTCAGATTTTGTTTACTGTATGAAGCAGCTGCGTCGGGTCTTGGACTCTTCACATTTCTTTGACAAACGGCTATTAATGGCAGAATATTTATCAACATACAAGTGTTTTCTCAGATTAGGTGACTTAACATCTGCTTTTTAAATTCCACTTAGCAAAAGATAACAAAAATAGTAAAAATTCTTTAATTGTCCGACAATTTCATTGCCATTATTATCTAATTTAAAAATACTGTGAATAATTAATTATACTACGTCACTTTTATTCCAATTAGCTCGTAAACTTATCATCGCAGATTTTTCATGAACGTTACGTTTCGGTGGAAATGGCTCAGTAAACTCCGTCTTAAAAGTAATCATATTTGGTTTCACTGATCATATCAAATATTCGTTCAGTAAAAATCAACCAACTCTGCCTAATATTTTCACGTCATATCATCTTATATTTTATAATTTTAATACCACTCACCCATTTGTTGGATTCACTTAACTCAGGTCGAAAATATCACAAATTTCCTGCTCAGTTGATGCCTGTAACGCAGTAACTAACTCTGATAACAATATCTGTTTTTTTTTCTATTGTTCTACACCTAAGAAATAGCACAATAATTATTTTAAATAACTGTTCACCAAAAAGTCATTAACGGTAATTAATTAATAACAATGCATCAACAACAGCGTGAGTCATGAGTCCTATCGCACTTCTGATGTTAGAAAACGAAGGGGGTATAAATGTTAATTACAATTAAAAATCCAAATATTAGTAAACACCACTATAATCGTATCAATATTTAATACAAATACACAATCAATGACAACGAGTAGCCAGTAATCTGAGCAGAGGGATCGACCACGTTGATTGTCCTTTTCAGAATGCCCTGTGAAACACCAACAAGATGCCGACGAAAAAGGTCGGGGTATTTACGCATCGTCATCAACACGTGCTTATCTCCCTGACCAGAGGCGACTCTAGGTAAAATTGCTAACAATATATAGAGAGAGAGCGCGTTCAATAAAGCTATACATTACGTACTAGTAACATATATAGCTATTATTTACTACAACCGTACATTCCACATACAGAAAACCAGCAAAAAATGTACAGTGTGATTCGTTTGTTTTTATATAAAAATCTTTCAATATTTATAAGGTATTTTAAAATTATATTACAGTTTACTAGACATTCATTTCATTCAGTTAAAAACAAAAAAAATAGTTAGCTCTGTTTTTTGGTAATAATTATAAATGAATTTTTAGAGTTTTATATTTTATTTATTGCATATATAACAATACAATTGACGTTTGAATATAGAAATAGATTAGTCAGCTAAATACGAGTTTTCTGAAAACCAAAAACCAAGGGTCGAAATGTTTACAGGCATTTTGTGAATGATCCGTCACTGTCATATTATTATTCATCATATCAAAAAAAGATTTTTCAGTTTGGCAGATGATATTGACACAGCCTGTGGATAAACTGGTGTGAGTTTTATGAAACCACTTAATGGTTTTTTACTTCTAACAATAGATGATCTCCATAGACCTGTATAGGTATCCCTTAACTTCACTAAAGCAGTCTCTGTACTAATTTCGAACATGCGAACTTGTTTTAGTTTAGAGAAATTGGCGGTCTAGCTGTCATACTTCCTTTTAAACTACTCTTGGTTGTTTTTGACTCCTTGTCTTGAATGGCCCAACCTTCCATACAGTTTCATTGGCTAATTGTACCATCATTTGGATACCCTACTTCTTTCGATTTATTAATTCCTCATTTATTTCACTCCCTAGATAGGCTTCCGAGAACTTATAGTCTCGGGTCAACCATTCATGAAGTGCTTGACTACCTTGATCGATAAATGAATTTATAGATACACCGTCAGCCAACGGCCCGGTAATATACTTCTTTGATATCAGTACATCCTATAGACATCCTATAGAGGTCTATATTCTTTTCTCTTTTTGTGTTAACGTCTGTCTGTATTTATAATCACCTTGTACATATAATAGCTATTCCCCAAAATAAATTTTTAGATTTTCATTTTGTATGGCCCATGAAGTTAATGAACGTCCAAACTTCTAAATGTTCGTACACCGATGAGCCAGAGCGTGTAGTTGGCATAAGGGTTATTCAAGTGAAATGGTAAAAAATTATGTTTGAAAAATCTAATATATTAAATACGAAAATTATATAAATTATTGATGCCATTATGCTTAAGAGATGATATACGTTTGTTAACCACTTAAGGTTGAGATCGTTATTAGATTTTATGGTTTTTATTCTAAAAAATAAATAATGCATGTCCATGGAGTTGATCAATTATGTGTTTTCCATTTTTCATGAAGTTATCCGTGCATTTTTTTTAATATTGTTGCATGAAAGAAGAGTCTTTTATTTACAAGAGTAATAAAACTAATTTATTATTTTATAATAACGTACATTATAAAATATCAAAGATACTTTTTATACCAATTATAATGAACAAAAAATAAATAATCGAAAATGAAAATAAATAATGCTGAACACAACTTTGACATTATTAACTTATATTTAAAAACAAAGCATTGAATAGAATAAGAATATACCAAGTGGTGATTTGTTTATTTACCATTAGTAAATCTATTGAAATGTTCATTTGTAAATCGAAACTTATTCCTTCTTAATGATATTGGCACAGGTAGTGGTTTCTTGACGTTGTTGAAATCAACTACCTCTTTATCCCCTATCTCTGGCCATATAAAAAGATAGTTTACTTTCCTTGATGAGAAAATTCAATAGTTTTATCTTCTTGTATACTTTTAACTTGGCCAACATAATATACTTTCGAATTCTTAGGATACTCAACCAATACAAATTTACCTGATACTATTTTTTTTTCTGTTTGATATGGAATTGGGCTCTGCGTATCATCGTTAGAACTATCAGAATAAATATCTGAATATCTGAGATGATTCTTATTAACAGCAGGAACAAGTAGCATTTCACCCAAGTGATAATGAAGGCAAGGATTTGGAGGTTTGTAAGTTAGACAGCTTAATCGTCTTAAATGAATCATAATATTATATTTAAGAGTCCAGACCAGTTGTCTTGCTTTCATAGTGCCTTTAAAAGGCTTGATATTAAGGGGAATTACATCATTTAAAACTTCAATATCTTCTTCCACTACTACTTTGAAGGTTATGCCCGGGTAGTTTTGTTTCAGTACTGAAGCTAAACTATCCAAATCTGGTATATCTGCTCCCTGAGCCACCAACCGATCAGCTGTTCTTTTAATACACCCACCCCCCCACACCATCAGGAGCTCATTTTCCATGACCACTCTCAGTAAAGTTCCAAGTCATATATTGCGCATCAAGTAATTTAGAAAATTCTATTCCAAATATGTAAAACATACTTTTATTTTTGTACTGGGTGCTAGGACCAACGCTCACAAAATAAATATTTTCCAATTCGGGACAAGTATTTAAAATTGTTTCGAAGAGTGGCTTCAAATGTGCCAAAATACCAACTGAATCATGCCTTAAACTTTTGGGAGACTGCAAAAGCAATGCGGATGTAAGATTCCATCCTCAGATTTAGTATACCACACCACAGTGTGAGTAGAAATCTGAGGTTTCGAGCCTCCAAAATGGGCACACTGTATTTCTTAAGAATATTTACAGGAGTAATTTTCTGAGAAATCCATATGTACTAAGATATCCTTTTTACCTAAATGGGATTTAATATAATCTATGTAGTTGGGCTGATTTTTTCCACTGCCTTTAATAAATGGGACTTGGTGCAAAGGAAATTCTCTTTAACATTTTTTTGACAAACTTTTTCATGACCTTTTACGAGAGGCTTTTCACGTTTAAAAATCCACTTTTTGTATGAGGTATTTTCTTCTGCATTATAATCGTCATAGTCATAGTTTTGGTTTTACAATTCTGGCATACTCTTTCCAAACAATGTTCTGTTGCTGGCTCACAACATACATTTTTTACCCAGTCGTCAGAATTAGCTTGCGTTACTATCTCTATCATTTTTATTTTTAATACTAAAAGTCCCATATTTTCATGAAAAACACAGAGACAGGTCTCTCTTAATGAGGCTTTTGGTATTAAGACCAAAAATGGCCTATGTTGACAAAAAAGTGCATAGGAGACATTAAAGCGTTTTTATTTACGGGAAAACTTATAATATAAGTTTTTCTTGGTATCATTAAGATTAAATCTTTCTTACCAGGAGCTACCCTGCTGTTTTCGTCTTTTTGGTAAAACTTTTGAATTGCATGCCTAATCTCTTTAGCAATGTCAACTCTTTTAGTGGATTTCAGATCTTTCAGAGAAAATAATTTATAAGATCCTATGTTTCTCATGTCATTAAAACATCTTTATTTCTTTGTAATATTTCCTGTGACACATCTCACAAACTCTCGTTTTTCCTTGTGACTTACTCTTGCTTTGAAATTTATTTCTAGTTGTGTTTTTAACACCTCAGCAGAAAGCACCTTTTTTTTAATTTCTAGCGGTACATTTTTACCATTCAATTCTCTCTCTACTTTTGACTTTGGTCTCATTTTTTCTTTCTGTTCTTTTAAATGCTTGTCTTTTAATCTGTAATACCGCGTTTTATATTTAAAACTTTTTCTCATCAATTTTTCCATTTCTTTTTTTACTTTTTCCAACTCTCTATTGTCTTTCGATCTATTTCTCGACGAAGATGGCGTAGCAATGTTCGTGTCTTCCGGTGAATAAAAATAACTGTTTTGACTGCCTCCTGTCGGTTGATCGGCAGCTTCTGGGCTTAAAGGGGGAATATTGTTTTCCATTAATATAAATAGTCTCTATATTTTGCAGAAGCATCTTTCCAGCGGCGTTTATGGCTCTGGCAGTTCTACCGGACACTGTAGCTATGGATTTTATTTTACCTTCTTTTTTACGTCTTTGATAACGCTGTCTTTCTTTTATTTTGGCCTGTTCATAAAGTTCAGGGTTTTCCTTTATATTTTTCTCGCCTTCTTCGTTCACACTCTCGTTTCTGTTTGCGTCTTTTTTTTGTGTTCTACAAAATAACAAAATTGCAGTTTTTTTAAAACGCTAACAATTATTTTAGTCATTCCCATGATTCCCATGGATACATCTCATCACCATGGACAGTCATAGTCCATGGTTATGATGTCCATGGTGATGATAAAAAATAGTATTTTAGCAATTTTCAAGTTAATAAAATTCTTTAAAAATAAATCTAATAATAAAAAGATTTTGTGGCCCTAATGTTGTCCCAATATTACAATTGTTAGATATAATTACTAAAAAACTACTTGTTGATGAGATGCACAGTGTTGATACATTAAAAAAATACGTCCTCTTTTACCACGTTAATAATTCAACTAGTTCAAGCTAAACAAAGCATATGCACTCTTCAATGCTGACGAAAAACTGAGGAGTAACGCTCAATCCCACCTAATATAAAATACCCCCGGTGGTGCTCCCTAGCGGATTTAAAATGAAAAATCGGACGGTCCATGGCAATGACATTATTTATGGTAATAGACTAAAAATGGCCCATATTTCGTAAATTATGATTTTAATTTGAAATATGTTTGTATTCAGGAATTGTTTAACATGTATTTTATGAAATGTTAGTAGTATTTTATCTTAGATCGTATTATTTGTTTGCTTAGTTTTTTTCCCAATGAAGTGACCTCTTGTCGGTTACAGTCCATTGTGATGAAAAATAGAGTTCAAACAATTTTTTTTGCAACCATAGGTTTGGAGGAAAAAAAATTATCTCTACATTGAAAGAGGCCTTTCTTTTGATATAACCATAATTTTGAAATTTGTAATGGTGTGATTGGATTTTCGCTGGTTACAGGGAATTTGACCATTTCGCTGGAACTAATCATTAAAGCTTGGGCAGCGAAAGCTTTAATGGCATATTACTTTTGTGGTTTGGCCCATCATCGCCCCACGATTATAAATCGAAAATAAACCATTAACAAATCGTTTATTATTTAATTTAATTGGGTGTTCACTGCACAAATGTACCAATTCAGAAATTGCTACTGCTAGATTATCATTATTCAAACTACATAATATTTTACAATAAAATATAAACTATTTTGTTTATAAAGTGATTTCGATAAAATTTGGGAAATCTACTAGGCATAATTTCAAATTGACGCTTATTTGCTCCGTGCGTGACAGCAGCGCCAATTCGTTTTGGTACTAATGGACTATTTCTGCGTATACTGACAAATGCAATTTTTAATAGAATTCGTAATTAAAAAGTATATATGTTAGTTTTAATAAAAGTATATGGATTTGTAAAACAAGTAAAGCATTAATTTATTATTATTATATATTTTTATCGCCTAAATTAAAGAAAATTATGTATAATCAATTAAAATCAATAATAAAATATAGGCAGGCAACAGTATTTACTGGAAAATGTATGAAAAGTTGCCTTAGTCTAATAAGTTGCCATTGAAGAATTAGCCTATTCTGTCAAAATAAAAAAATACCATTTAAATAGCGTGAAGTTAAAATGTATAAAAAAAGGATCGTTATTTATATTTTCATTTTTGTTCAAAAGAAAACATAGAATGAATGATTAAAACTGGTTTCCCATCAGTAAGTCACAAAATTGCATTCCAGCCACATATAATAATCAAAGGCAGAAATCTTGAAATCTAGTCCTTGCTGAATGAACATGTAAGAATAAAGGGATATTAAAGAACATCGCAAAATGATAATTTATTATTTATTTAAAACCTTTCAAGTTTCTGATGTCTACTATTTCCAGCATTACTGTTATTATTACAAAAATAAAGGTAATTTTTCTTCTTATTGTACACCTATTCATTTATTTCTTTGATTTAATTTTCACTTTGCTACTGAAATTTTTTATATAAGTTTCACTGTTTTTTTTTTGCTAGTATTTGTATAATTTTCAACACAGCAACTCCGATTGTTTAATGTATTGTTTCTACCTACTTTTTTGAAAAAAAGTAAAATGTATACGTGTATTTGATATGCCAAAATTACAAAATGCACGAATTATCCGCAGCTAGTGCTAGTATCGCTTTTACTTTCCTTTTCATGACTTCGCACCGAGCGAATACTGTCGATTTTCGGTTTAAGCGCAAAAGTCATTAGGTTTGATCTTTTAAATAAATCACCTTATATGTTTTATGTTTTTTTGAGTCAATTAACATAATATGATAGTTTTGCCAAAACTTTTATTTTGTCCCAAAAACTTGGTAATTAAATTTGTCATTGAAATTCACTCGTAAGGGGGTGAATTAGGGAGAGTATTATTATTATTATTATTATTATTATTATTCAATGGCGAGAAAGTCATCAATTAGTGAAATGGCTTCTGTTTCGAGTCATTCGACGAGGCTATTAGAACATTATTTTTCAGTACCTGACCTAAGGTTTACCACATATTTTTGTTTTTTAATACGTTTGCAAAAATAAAAATTTGGCAAAACTGTTATATGGAATTTAAACCCTAGATTCCAAAAAACGAAATATATAGAGTGATATTAATATAAAATCAATTTTAATGACTTTTGTCTGCCATTTTGTTTAAGTATAAGTGTCAATTTAAAATGTCTAGTGAGTTTTCCTAAATTTGATCAAAAAAGAGATTGTTAAAATTAGAGATAGATCAGCAATACCAACATAGTAAAATTTCATAAGAAGAACCATTATGAAATGACTTGTTTTAAAGAAGACTTTAAAGTAAACTCATATAAAAGCTTTCCTTGGTTATCCACCTTTATTATGAAATTGGTCTTATATTTATAATGTATTGAAAAATACCTTTTGAAAATACATTATTGTTTTGTAGTTACCTTCAGAAAAAAATGTATCGCTTCCAGTTTTATACTTCATGCACGGAGGAGGATTTATATTAGGTACTGGAGCCTTCGACTTTCTTGGGCCCCATTACTTTATGGAATACGAAGTCATAATGGTAACCATCAACTATAGGCTTGGTCTATTCGGTAAGCATGACTTAATTGTAAACGAAAACGACTTTAAAAATACTACATGTCAAAAGCTACTTAAATCCAGTAACAATGGAACATGGAGTAACTTAAGCGCCAGTCTTAAGGTCGCTTCTCTTTACCATTTATACAATTAAAACTATTTTAAATATAAGAATTTAAGAGAAGAAATGTTTATTTTATTCAATCATAATGAATTAGATACAGGGTGTATCAACGATGCGTGGGTGAACGATAGCTGCTTCCCTATATGAGATAGGAAAAATGCTTCAAATAAAAGTTGTAGAGGGCATTGAAAGCTACGTTTCAAAAATAACTACCAATATACAGGGTGTCCGATAAATGTATGAGTTATCGAAGTAATGTTTTTTTAAAGGAAACACCCTATATATTTTTACTCGATTAATTTTCTTTGGAAGAGTGTTTCTCAAAAATATAGGGTTGTATGGGTTTATACTGGGTGGGTAGAAATTTATGGTGGGATTTAGGTAACAAAATGGGTTTATTCAACATCAAATATCTCTAAATCAATAATTTGGAATACATTTTTTTTCTGCCGAATATTCTCGAAAATAGTGTATTTTTATTTCCTATTCATAATTTTACCGAATGGCGCTTTTCCCATACAGGGGCAACCAAAACTCGGGACCACTTTTTTCTCAGTTTTTTCAAATGGAACACCCTGTAAATGAGGCCATACCACATACCATGAGCTTTCAGAAAATGTAGGGTTTGCCTACTTGATTTTTATCGAAAATGTATCTAATTCTTAAGGAAAGTATAAAAAAGTTATAAAAGCAATAACTATTTATTTATTATAAACGAACAATTATTTAAAAAAGCGTATATTCACAGCAAATGTTTAAACAATCTCACATTTTAAGCTATGCCCGAATTAATCATATCTACAATTGCTCTTCGAACTTTCATTAAAGTTGATCTTGTAATACAGCGAAAAATCAAATCACCCTTGAAACATTTGAACGTTATAGGAATTTGATATTTAATTATCGAGGAGGAGAATAATTTATAGTTGAAATTTAATAATTTTTCGCTTCAAAATGAAATTATCCACCGAAGAAATGATAAATATGATCTACATTTTGGGTGAGTGTGATAGAAATTGTTTATTAGCCAGTAGAATGTATGCAGTTCGATACCCTGATTCAAGGTCTATACGACCAGAGACTTTTCGGAGGGTTAAAAAAAGATTTGACGAAACAGGCAGTGTCAAGCACGAGAAAAGGCAAGTAGTAAACAAAATTGCAACAAATGAAGAAAATGAATTAGCGGTGATCCATTTCATTCATTTCAAAAGTCCTTTATTAATATATATACAATATTTACAGAGTTATAATAACACACTATCTACATTTCATTATTAGAAGGATTTCTTCGTTACTGTGCTCTTGAAGACACTCTTCTAAAAGATCCCTTGGACCTGGCCGATGCTATGGCCGTATAAATAATGGCTATTATTAAAACATTTTGTGTGAATAAATGACTTCTCCATAAGTCAATAATGGTTCTTCATTCGAGCAATAGTGGAAAAGTGTTGATTTTTTGTTGATTTTAATTTTGTCTGTGTTTCCCTGAAAAATCGTTAGTAAAAAATAGGGTAAAAATGAATTAGCGGTGATCCTTTCAACAGTAGAGAATCCTCATGTTAGTACGAGGGAAATTGCAAGAGAGCTGGATATAAGTCACACTTCCGTGAACAGAATATTGATAAAAAATAAACTTCATACCGAATTGAATTACATCAAGAACTTTATAAAAATATATTGAATTTCATTCGCGAGGAACCAAATTTTCTAAAATACATTTTGTTTAGTGACGAGTCAACATTTAAAAGTAATGGAATAGTAAATAGACACAATCGCCACTACTACTCAACAGAGAATCCACATTGGGTCAGAGAAATTGATTACCAAAATAGATGGTCGATAAATGTTTGGGGGGGCATAATTGGGGATCAGGTCATAGGACCACATTTCTTTGATAGTCCACTGAATGGGGAAATTTAAAGAGATTTTCTCCGAGATCATTTACCAATTTTGTTGGAGGATGTACCTATTGATACCAGACTCAGGTTATATTACCAACATGATGGCGCGCCTCCCCACAATCAAAATCAGGTAAGATGGTTTTTAAACAGATGGCGCAGTAATAAATAGATAGGAAGAAACGGACCCATTCAGTGGCCAGCAAGGTCTCCAGACCTCACGCCTCTAGATTTATATCTCTGGGGATATGTTAAAGGAGAGGTCTACCGCGAAAAACCAACGACACCAGAAGACATGAAGAATAGAATTAGAGAAGTTTTTCACTCTATTACAAAATCAACTTTAATTGAAGTTAGAAGAGCAAATGTAGATAGACTTAATTTGTGCATAGCTCAAAATGGGAGATTATTCGAACATTTGATGTGAATTTATGCTTTTTCGAATGAAATAAATAAATAGTTATTGCTTTTATAACTTTTTTATACTTTCCTTAAGAATTAGATACATTTCCGATAAAAATCAAGTAGGCAAACCCTACATTTTCTGAAAGCTCATGGTATGGGCTATCCTGGTATGGTCTCATTTACAGGGTGTTCCATTTGAAAAAACTGAAAAAAAAAGTGGTCCCGAGTTTTGGTTGCCCCTGTATGGGAAAAGCGCCATTCGGTAAAATTATGAATAGGAAATGAAAATACACTATTTTCGAGAATATTCGGCAGAAAAAAAAATTTATTCCAAATTATTGATTTAGAGATATTTGATGTTGAATAAACCCATTTTGTTACCTAAATCCCACCATAAATTCCTAACCACCCAGTATAAACCCATACAACCCTATATTTTTGAGAAACACTCTTCCAAAGAAATTTAATCGAGTAAAAATATATAGGGTGTTTCCTTTAAAAAAACATTACTTCGATAACTCATACATTTATCGGACACCCTGTATATTGGTAGTTATTTTTGGAACGTAGCTTTCAATGCCCTCTACAACTTTTATTTGAAGCATTTTTTCCTACCTCATATAGGGAAGCAGCTATCGTTCACCCACGCATCGTTGATACACCCTGTATAATATTTCCCTATATTTGACAAACCTAGTTCCAAATTGACTAATCAATACTGTATTTTTTTTAGGATTTCTGTCTACCGAGGATAAAATTATATCTGGTAACTTTGGCTTTAAAGACCAACAACTCGGTCTAAAGTGGGTCCAAGACAATATTAAATATTTTGGAGGTGATCCAACCAAAGTTACGATTTTCGGCGAAAGCGCAGGCGCAGCATCGGTATCGTACCAGTATCTGAATAAAAACTCGGAAGGTATTTTCCAAAAACTCATCCTTAACCATAAATATTAAATTAATATAATTTATCAGGTCTTTTTAGAGCCGGCATAGCTCTGAGTGGTTCAGCTCTAAGCCCCTGGGGTTACCAAAGAAACGCTAGAAAATACGCATACCAAATGGCATCGTACCTAAATTCCAGTTTCAATGAAAACTCTACCACGACACAAATTCGTGAGCTTTTCTTGAGCGTCACCCCTCAAAAACTTAGAGACGCCAGCTGGAGAATTCCAACAGTACGTAAATCAATAAGAGCACGAGTTCATCTCTCAACTATCACTTCTACCTTCAAATCATTTGAACCAAATGTCATATGTCATCTTCACATATCATCTGGCACATTTAAATGTAATCTATTGGTTCATCGACTGAGTAGCGTAGGTTGTTAAAGCACTGCGTATTCATTTACTAACCTTTCATTGGCTTAGCAAACACGTCTTCGAATCTCAGATCATATAATTTTTTAAAAAATTTGCATAATTTGATGGTTAGGTAAGAGTGAAAGCCCACTCATGCGACATGTCGCGTGCCACTGATCGCGAGGCATCGCGCGCGGCAATACTTTAGATGTTTTTAAATGACTCAAAGCCCATTATCGCGGTTCTGTCGCGTGGTCATTTAAATACATTAAAAGTATTGCCTCGCGCGATCAGTCGCGCGCGACATGTCGCGTGAGTGGGCATTCCCTCTAACGCAGTCCTGTCGCGTGGTCGCACGCGGCTGTACATTAGAAATGACAAGCCCGCGATTTTCCTGCCGCACGCGGCCAGCGTTATCATGGATACATATGGAGCATCACTCATACAAACGTAAAGTCGCGTGCGAAACGTCAGTTGAGAGTTGGAGTTTCTTGTTAACTTTTCGACAGTTCCAGTGAAAACATGTCCAACAGTTGTATTAATATAGATGAATTTATATCCGATATTCAAGACCGACTTCAAATATTAAACAGTTAATTAAAATACAATAGCCACAAAAATATTTGTTCGGGAATCTGCGCTAGCAGTTCGTCAAATGATACTACTCCCATTATGCACTATTTAAAGAACTTATCTTCGTTTTGACGTAAATCCTTATATAATAAGTTAAATGCGCCTTTTACATAAGGGTCTATAAATAATTGATGAACCCAGTACCTAAGTTGTTTTTATTTTTTCCGCCGACAAACAAAATAAAACAATACCGTTGCTACTTCTTCCACCTCTATTTTGATACTTTACGTCTGTGTCGCTGCTTGTCGTCTGTTAAAAATCGCACCTAAAAAATCGCATGCGGCAGACCGCGCGCGACATGTCGCGTGAGTGGGCTTTCCCTCAAAGAGGTCGGTCTTGAATATCGAATATAAATTCATCTATACCAATACAATTGTCGGACATTTTTTCACTGGAACTGTCGAAAAGTTAACATTAAACTCTAACTCTCAACTGGCGTTTCGCACGCGACTTGACGTTTGTATGAGTGATGCTCCATATATGAATCCATGATAAAGCTGACCGCGTGCGGCAGGAAAATCGCGGGATTGTCATTTTTAATTTTCAGCCGCGTGCGACCACGCGACAGAACCGCGTTAATAGGCTTTGAGTCATTTAAAAACATCTAAAGTATTGCCGCGCGCGATGCGTCGCATGAGTGGGCTTTCCCGCTAAGTAAGGTTGAAAATGAGTAGGGTGATTTCATCGCCTTCTACTGTGACCTAGATGGATCTATTGTGGCTTATGACCAACTTACAGTTCATCGTACAAGCCGTACCTTTTCAAAAAGACCATGGTAGAATTGGGTGACTTGTTTAAAGTCGGTAAGCTCCAGTCGGGCAAATCTGAAGATCTGTTACCTTGTTCTTTCGAAAGCGTTGCAGGTACATAAAATGTGCTCTACAGTTTAGCTTTCCACGCTGCAGAATCGACAGTACGATGTTTGTTGTAGAGCTATCCTTCTTATGTTGTTACCCAGAAAACAGTGTCCTATCATCAGTCCCGTGAAAATGCATAGAGCTTTCCTACTACATTCTTTGATCTAAGCAGAGGCGTTCATAGAATGGTAGGTTATAAACGCCTTTGAATGAGTTAGCCCTGGAGTATCTTTTCCGATCGTGAGTGTTGCATCCTCCGTCTATTTTGTGATAATTTCTTTGGCAGTGCTCTTTGTAATGCCCAGGAATGGTTTTCCCAATTCTATAGCAATCATTTCTGCTTGGAAGATCGTGGCCAGAAAGCCTAGGTTTATTGATGTCAACTCTTGGTCTCCGACTGAAAACTCCCGCTCCTACTCCTTTTTTAATTTTAGAGCATAGTCCGCCTGGGAGAGGGTTTTATCCTCCCTTGCTTCATACGTCTCTCTGTGAGTACGCTGCATGGCTTTTCTATGTACTGTCGGGAAACAAGTCTAAGACTATGTCGAGAATGTAATGGTTATTAATCTCACTTATCAACCCTGTCTTGTCCCATCGCAGTTTTTCGTTGCATTAAGTATCCACCTTCAGGAGTCTGTAGGAGAGACCATCCTGGCCTCCATTTCAAGCAGAATGTGGAGAGGGGTTAAGTCCAGCATGGTCTCCATGGATCCCGTCTGTGTGGTTACCATTGCCCCAGTGATGGGGAGGCATGCAAGCCGCTGGATTCCCGCCAGCTCTAGCCGTCCGTTGAAGTCCTTTGTTCCACCAGACAGAGCCGTATGTAACCTGATCCCCCATGCTTTGCCGGATATCCTTCTGAGGGTTCAAGGGAATAATCTGGCTTAGCTGATAGTTTTATGCAACGACGAAAAACTACTAGACTAATCAATTCATTCATAATTAGTCAAAGATAATATACCAAGACCTTAATAATAGTCGGCTATTTTTGTTGAATCTAAATCTCTAAAATATTTTAATATCAATTTGATGAGACATAATTTTTGGCATTAATAAATTGATTAGAGCCCGAGAGCTTTGGCTCGAGGGCTTTAATTAATTGATTATTAATACTAAAATTATGTAGAATCAAATTGTAAAATGTTCGAGAAATTTAGCAACCATAAAAATAGCAGAATATTAATCAAGATCATGTTATATTTGGAACGACTATTTCACTGGACCAAATATCGGCTATTCCTCTAGAGAAATAGTCGCTAATATTTGGTCTAGGGAGATAGTCACAGTTATATCGTGTATGGATGTTCTTCCTCGAATCTGACCATTTTAACGTTAATATGTAAATCACAAAAGATATGGTAAATATTATCGTATTTCATCTCTCTGTAAACACACTGTTTCTAACTCAGGCGTTGAAACCAAGTGATTTATGCGTTTAGAAGATCTAACCAATGGCGTTAAGCATAACTGAAGCAACGCGTACAAGGTTATAAATTGAACCGTTCCTTACAATCGTGAGCCGTGAGTATTTCATCGTTTCGCTTCACACTATAAACACCACTGCATCTGAGCCTGAGTTATTCACATTATGAGTATCATGTATATATAAGATATATGATAAGAAAAATATTCATTCTTAATTAACTCCTTCAAAGATAAATATGATTTATCCTTAATGCAGGATGAGATCATTAGGTCATTAGGATCTGTTAGACTCTGATAATTCTGTCTCATTTATCTTCGTTTACAAATTTAACTTCTTAAACTTAACCTTTGCTTCCGCTTATTTCGACAGTGACAGTTAAAAGTAATTTCATCTGTTTTTTTTTTGTCTGTCTGCTGTCACTTTTTGTCTAACGTCTAATTAGGCACTCTAACGACCTGTCAAAATGCTGTAAGCGGAAACTGACAGTTTAGATATGGCAACCTTGTGGGCCTGTTGTCATTGACAGGACCAATTATACATATTTAGTTATATAGATTGCTCAAAGAGGGTCGTTTATAAGTGGCCATATTGCCTGGAAAGTGTTCATTAATTTGAATCGGTTAGCAAAAATCTATTTTAAAACCAATTTCCAGCCTTTGAATATATTAAAAAAATAATTACCTACTTCTTTACTTCAAGGAATAAGCATATTTTTATTTTTAAAAACATGGATGATTAATCTTAATACCTATTTATATTATTGATCCTGTCAAATTACCAGGCCTACAGTGTTGCCATATCATAACCTATTATGTACCTGTCATTACCTACGGGCAAACATTTTGTTTGGAATGTCTAATATTTTTCAGCTTTTATTTGTCATTCTTGAGTAATTATTTTTTTAAAGCCAGTAGATCAGTTGATGGAGGGATTCTTGTTCTCAGCAGTAATTGAGATGGACCATGATGAAGCTTTTTTGAGTAAAAGCATGTACCACGCCATTGAACAAGGACATGCTTTGAGATATCCATTGATGATTGGAATTGCGTCGGAAGAATATATTTTGAATGTTTACGGTAGGAAAAATATTTATTATACACTTTAATGTCATAAAAAATATTAACAGCTCTTCGTTTCCCACATAATTTGAGTCGGCTTCAGAGGTTAAAATTCACTCGTAAGAGGGTGAATTAAAGAGAGTATATTATTAATAATAATAATAATTTATTATTATTATTATTATTATTATTATTATTATTATTATTATTATTATTATTATTATTATTATTATTATTATTATTATTATTATTATTATTATTATATTATTATTATTATTATTATTATTATTATTATTATTATTATTATTATTATTATTATTATTATTATTATTATTATTATTATTATTATTATTATTATTATTATTATTATTATTATTATTATTATTATTATTATTATTATTATTATTATTATTATTATTATTATTATTATTATTATTATTATTATTATTATTATTATTATTATTATTATTATTATTATTATTATTATTATTATTATTATTATTATTATTATTATTATTATTATTATTATTATTATTATTATTATTATTATTATTATTATTATTATTATTATTATTATTATTATTATTATTATTATTATTATTATTATTATTATTATTATTATTATTATTATTATTATTATTATTATTATTATTATTATTATTATTATTATTATTATTATTATTATTATTATTATTATTATTATTATTATTATTATTATTATTATTATTATTATTATTATTATTATTATTATTATTATTATTATTATTATTATTATTATTATTATTATTATTATTATTATTATTATTATTATTATTATTATTATTATTATTATTATTATTATTATTATTATTATTATTATTATTATTATTATTATTATTATTATTATTATTATTATTATTATTATTATTATTATTATTATTATTATTATTATTATTATTATTATTATTATTATTATTATTATTATTATTATTATTATTATTATTATTATTATTATTATTATTATTATTATTATTATTATTATTATTATTATTATTATTATTATTATTATTATTATTATTATTATTATTATTATTATTATTATTATTATTATTATTATTATTATTATTATTATTATTATTATTATTATTATTATTATTATTATTATTATTATTATTATTATTATTATTATTATTATTATTATTATTATTATTATTATTATTATTATTATTATTATTATTATTATTATTATTATTATTATTATTATTATTATTATTATTATTATTATTATTATTATTATTATTATTATTATTATTATTATTATTATTATTATTATTATTATTATTATTATTATTATTATTATTATTATTATTATTATTATTATTATTATTATTATTATTATTATTATTATTATTATTATTATTATTATTATTATTATTATTATTATTATTATTAAGACGTAGATGGACACCGACGAGTATACCCGTCCAAGGTTTTAGGACACTGGAAATTCGACGGGTATACCTGTCTTCATTATATACAGCCTATGCGGTCAGCAACGGTGCTTCCCGTTTTTCATGTACAGGTATACAAAGTGTCGTACTACACATCAAAATATTTTGATTAGCTGCTTTAAAGGAGCTTAATTTGGCGAGGTTGTCCGTAATATTGGAGTATTTTCACCGTTTGGTAGTTTTGTTTTTAAAATTTGAATTGACTGCAGAATGAACAAAAAAAGGAAGAACAATTATTACAATAGTGTGGGTCTCTCAGAGGAATTGCTGGGAACCTACAAGACTCAAGACCAACATTACGAAGCAACAAACGATAAAATTCTAAACGTATTGTCAGCAAGAAATTGAGGAAAGGAGAACACATTTGGAGCTGCAAAGGCAATATATGTGTTTTCAAGTGGAAGGATAGACGCGAAGTTCTGAAAATATCTACTGGCCACCAACCGAAACTAATGGAAGTAGAAAATATGTTTGGACAACAACAAAAACAACCTGTGGAAATATCGGCCTACAATGATAACATGTCTGGTATTGATCGGACTAATCAAATGATGAGATACTATTCCTATCCAAGAAAGGCAGTGATGTGGCACAAAAAAGTGGTTTTCCACATGTTGGATATCTCCATTTGGAATGGCTTTTAATTTCATAAAATCAATTATAAAGGAATGAATTTAATGACTTATTCATTTTATAATACTCTGTCTTCTGGGACTCTCGACCAACGAGGTTTTAGATGTCAGGGACTTTATTACCTCTAAACCTTCAAGTTAAAGGACTTCATCATCAAATGAGGTTCCATTTAAAGGAAGAAATACCGATTCCGGAAACCTATGAGAAAAACAAAGGAAAATACTACTTACGCTACAGGAATTGTACGAAGGAAAATATCAGAAAAGAGACCGGTCAAGACATGTGTGGATAAACCGCCCCTCTGTCCAGAAAGAGAACTAAATAGTTTTCTTCCATAAAAACATTGTAATGTAATATTTTCTAGTTTAAATAAAAGTTTTTTAGAATATTTTGAATAGGACGGCAACAGGCGTCAATGCCCCGTGTAAATCTAAAGTGTTGTATAAAAGGAATTCTTTACTAAAAAAAAAACACTAAAAAATATAAAACACGTTTTTCTATATTTCTAGTACTCAAATGCTCAAAAAAACGAAGTACCTTTTTCAGGCACAAAACCTATTTACGTCATGGGATGAGTGACTTAGCGGTTAGAGTCTGGACTCTCAGATCCAAGGGTCCCGGGTTTGAATCCCGTCGGTAACGGGATTTTTATTTTTAATTTATTTAATTTCTGTGTTGTGTTCTAATATATATTCAGAATGACAGCTCTTTTATCTTTTTCTATCGATTAATTTCTTGCTTCATTTTCAATTTGTGACATCTTAAAATCTTACTTGATTCATAAATCTTCCGAGTTAAACAAGAAGAACAATATTCCATGCTTAAATAAACTAAAGCAGGGGTACCTCAAGGAAGTGTTCTGGGACCAGTTCTCTACCTGTTGTTTATGTCCGACATACCACAAACGCAAAATGTGAAAGTAGCTACATTTGCCGACGACACGGCCATACTTGCCATCGGTAAAACCATAGTAGAATCGACCAGAAAACTTCAACATGCAACCAATAAAATCTATGAGTGGACATAAAGATTAGTGATGCCGCGAGACAAGACGAGACGAGAGAGTGGCCTCTCTCGTCTCGTCTCGTAAGGCGAGAGAAAACTGTTCTCTCGTCTCGACGAGAAGGCGCTTCTCTCGATCGAGAGAGCCTTCCTCTCGTCTTGTCTTGTCTCGTCTCGTTTCTCTCGTGATAAAACAATATCAAATTTAAATTTGAAAAAGACGAAACATGAAAAAACGGTAAAATTTGTAAGACAAAAACAAATAATTTTTCAAGTAATTTGCGCATTAGCACTAGGGATGCGCAAATTTTTTCAAATATCGAAGAGCAAAAAACAGGAAAAAGAAATTTAAACCATCAAATTAAACGTGACGCTTGACAAAAAACCAAGAAACATTGAAAAGAAAATCATCGATGTTAATGTAAAAATCGATGTTAGCAAATAACATCGGAATAAAAAACATCGATGTTGAACATCGATAATCGAAACCTAAAAATCGATGTTTTATAAACATCGATACATCGTGCACATCCTTAATTAGTACCCAAATTTGGCAATAGGAAATACTTATGTCTCTCTGTCTGTCACAGTCATTTTACAATTGAAATTTAAAGTAATACGTGGGCCGTGATTAGGCGTTAACTAAAAACGAAAATACTTTGTCTTGTAAGTCAGTTGGGGAGGAGGAGAAGAGGTTAAATTGGAAGTTAGAATTTTTCTAATGCAATCCTGCGATGTCAAATGAAAGCATTTTGTAGTATGTTTTCAAAATGCAAGAAGACGGAGACACAAAACAAAAAAAAAGATGTGAAATTAGAGGAACATGATATTTTTGTTGTAATGAAATGCACTTTACTTGAGACGTAAAATAGAGGGCGTTACTATCTTTAAATTTTCTAATGGAAAGTAAAGTCATGTAATACCACATTTAAAAGATATTTTTATTATATTTACTTCCAAGCAAACAGTTCTAATTTTGTTATTTTGTTTTGTTTTTACAAAAATTACATTCTTGATAATCCCCGTGTGCCGCAATAATCCAAGAATTGTTAGATAATGTTAGAAGAGAATTTTTTAATAAGTTTTTATTTTGTTAAGAAGTTATGAAAAATGTAATACGTCAAGTGGTTTTTAAATCACCTTTGATATTATTAATTTATTTATTTTAGTAAATACAAGAAGCGTTTCCTTAATAATAAATAATAATTGTTAATACGAGAGTTATCAAGAATGTAACTTATTAGTAAAGGCCCAGAACATGTCTGTATAAGAACAAAGTACCAGCCCCAAAAAATTGTCATTTGTCCCTCTAACAGTAAAAAATTGCTTAAAATTATAAAAGATACTGACTTTACTCTGTACTAGCCAAAATAATGTTAAATATCCATTGTATGCTATTGTAAAAAACAGCATTTATAAGGTAATATACCTCCGGTAATAATCCTTTGAGGTTGAAGCGGTTAATAAAAAAAAAGAATTTAACCTACTTTATGAATTTATTTAATGTAATTTCTGTAAAAATATAAAAACCTAAATCTGTTGTAAAAATATAGAAAATATCTTTTAAATGAGGTATCACATAACCCTACTTTCGATAAGAAAATTTAAAGCTAGTAACTCCCTCTATCTTACGTGTCTGAAGTAAAGTGCATCTCGTTATAACAAAAAGTTTTACCTCGTTTTTGTTTTGTTATATTTTTTCATTTAGAAGTTAAAATAGAGGAGGGTACAATTTTCGTCCTCACTGTATATAATACATTCGTGTGTATTACCTTTTCTTTGACAGTTTTTCGAAAAAACACTTACAAATTTTCAACTTATCTTCAAAAGTAACCTCACCAAAGCAGAATGGATTAAATATAAGAAATGATTGTGTAAATTTTAAATAAATGAAATGAGAAATATTTTTTCCTATAAATCACTATTTATAAAATCCTAATAACACAAGTATCATTTGTTACCATTTAATATTTATAGAATAGGTGTATTATAGTTAACTTTTTGACTATCTCAAAATCTTATATGTTAAAATTTTAAGTTACGATAAGCAATTGAAAATTTCAAATAAGCAAAGAAAAAATTGTTCGAGAGAGCCCGAGAGAGTTCGAGAGAAACGAGAAATTCTCGTCGAGAGATGACACTCTCTCGTCTCGTCTCGAATCTTTTTTCGAGAGAAAATGTCTCTAGACAAGACGAGACGAAAGACGAGAATCTCTCGTCTCGCGGCACCAATAATAAAGATGGCGCATTAAGCTCAACGAAACTAAAACAGTTCAGGTTAACTTCACTAATAAAAGATCAGTAGAATAACTACCAGTGACATTAAATAATACTAGAATACCATATTCTAATTCGGCGAAATACTTGGGAATGAACCTAGATATTAAATTAAAGTTGAAAGAACACAAAGAAAAAACGGGAAAAGTTGGGTATTAAATATGGAAAATTATACTGGTTGATGAATAGAAAATCAAAACTTTCAATCTAAAATTTACTTTTAATATATAAACAAGTATTGAAGCCAGTATGTACTTACGGCATACAGCTCTGGGGGTGTGCCAGTAAAACTAACATAAATATAATACAACGTTTCCAGAACAAAAATATTAAGGGCAATAGTAAACGCCCCTTGATATGTTAGAAACTCAGACTTACACAAAGATCTGAGAATGCCTACATTAGAAGAAGAGAGAAAAACAATCGCAAAAAAAAACATGAACAATGACTGCATGATCATTTCAACATTGAAGTTCTACAGTTCCTGGAAAACCAATACTTAATGAGAAGGCTCAGAAAGACCAAACCATTTGAATTAGTGATGTGAAAGTGTGTTAAAGCAGAGCACAGTGTATAGTTATTAGAATAGAAAGGAGAAGATACCATTGGGTGAACTCTTAGTTTTAAGTCTCTTAAGTTTACTTAAGTTTATAATAAAGACAAATTGCTGGTTGGCTGAAATATAGCTAAGTGCAATGCAAACTAACAAAAAAAAATTTCAATTCATTCCATTCAGTTCATTCTTTTTTATCTTTTAGCCTTTTTTACCAACTTTTTTTTCTTTATGATTTTACTGTGTTGGCCGACTGAATAAATGTAAAGTTGCTTGATGCTGTTTACTTTTGATCGTTCTATTAAGTGGCCATCTGTATGCGACAGCAACTTACGAAGTTTCATATTTTGTGTTTTTTAAATTAAACTTAAATTGGTCGCGTGGTTTCGCCTATGTATAATTTTCCTTACTAAATGTATTTTATTCTAGATTTGGATATTTTTAAAAAACAACTTGCTGGCTACGATGACAATGTTACAATGTTTGTTAACGACAACATGCATTTGACAGATCAAGCTACTCGCGAAGCTGCTGGAAATGCAATTAGGGCTGTTTACACAGACGGTTTGCTGCAGGATAACCTAGGAAGAGGAGTTAAGGTAACTTAATGTATGTATTCTTAGGGCAATATTATTTTAAATATGTTATTTATCTTGTAGTACTTTAGCGACAACAGTTTTGGGCGAGGGATACTCCAGCATGCGAAATTACAGTCAAACTACAGCGACGTCTACTTTTACCAATTTTCCTATTACGGTACTAAACCTGGAGTTCGTCCAGATATCCCAGGTATCTATCTCATATAAAATATTGACGCAATATAAGATAGGCAAGGTGATTTCTAATGATGTGATGTAAGGAGTTGAGACTAATTTAAATATTTATCATGTTTTATTTAAATAAAAAACAGGTGTTATTTAAAATTGGTTTAGTTTAATAATGTTTATAAACTGTGGGTACATTTGATGTGAATCTTACTCAATACTATAGAATGCATATGTATTTCTATATGGTTATTATTGAAGTAGAAGCCCAGAAGTTTTGATTAAAAATAAATTTTTAAATGTAATATTCACTAGACTTGCTAATTTGAGTAATTTCCTATTCGAAGCTATACATGTTTCCTATTATAGTTTTTATAAGTTTATAATTCTGGAGATACTGAAATATTTTGCTTGATAACTAAACTTTGGTTGTTCTTGTCGTGGTCTGCTGTTAACACTATTGTCCTAAAATATTAACAAAGGTTTGTCGATCTCTTTTGCCAGGCTAAGTACTGTTATTTAGTCTGCATGCAGACAAATGTTTCTTTTTTACTGGAGATTTTCTGTAGGAACTGCAATCGGTTTTAAATTTTGGTGAGGTTTAGGAAAGTACCTTTGTTGTAAAGGTATTTCAAAGCCATCATATGTAAAATGTAGCGAACAAATACATGCTACAATGTATAGAAAACAAATGACAAGATATTACACAAAATTATTATTTAAATTAAAAACAAAAACATACAATTGAAGTGACTTAAGGGACTGGGGCCCTAAAAAAGGGAGTCACAATTTGTTCTGCATCCTCATCCCTTCATATTACCTTTTAAAATAAACCAAACCAAAACAGCACAAAATTAAAAGTAGTCTACTTCTTTTCACGACCTATTCTATGTACTTGTTAGATTATTAATATTGATAAAATTTAAATATTTTATCCTAAAAAATCCGGGCATTTTATAATGAAAATGTAATTTAAAAAAAAACGGTGATATGTTTTTTCTTATATTAACCGGCCTGGCGACTACTATTTTGGAAAAAATGACGTCCAAGATAAACGCTATGTCGCGACCCCTTGAGATATACCAGCCATTGGTCAAATTTCAAATTTCCGTCCTTCTTTTTATAAAGTTCGCCAAATCGACTGTGATTGGCAGGTCGAACGTCAATGCCGTTCATTTTCTATGTAATTCAATGTAAAATAAAGTGGTTTTTTTAAATAATGTGAAGAAAAGTTCCTGAGTACAAGTAACATGAGTGACAAAGAACATCAAAGCAAGATTTACTTCGTTTCAGATGGTAAAACGTGATACAAAACTAAAGAAAACACAAGAATTAATCAATTCAAAGTCTTTTTAAAGCTCCTAGTGTAAGTAAAATAATGTATTTATTTCTAAATATGATATTTATTGTAAACTAGTCACAGCACGTATCTTACAGAGTGTAGTTTATTTTATTACAAATTTCTATAATATAAAATTTTTAGTCATAGATCCTGATTTACAAACAACAATAATTACACATTAAATTTAACTTACAAGAAAAAACCATTTAGTTTTTATAGATTTTTAATGTCAGATGAAGAGTTGCTGCTGTTAGTTTTTTGTTGAATCCCAATTTTGTGATTGTAAATGTTTTTTTATGGGATACTAAACGCTTAGACAATGATATGACGATGCTAAATTGTCCGCACCTTTGCATTACATTTTTACGTCAATGTCAAACTTGAGATAAGGTAGATAGTCAGTTTTGGTGAGAATAAATGCCATTTTTCCTTAAATAGGTTCATATAAATCATATAAAACTATTTTCATTTCGTTAGTCTTCAAATATAAAATTATTGACTTTAAATAGATCATGCAAAAATGCAGGACCTGTTAACTACTTAGCTTCGGAATGTTTTGGATTTTCGTCTCTAGTGGCATGATCTGCTGGGCAGAGATAAGGATAGGAAACGCCCATAAGAAGCCATAAGCCATAAGCCATAAGAAGCCAACGACCAGCTTTATCGCAGTTAACATCTGACCCACTATGTGGCGCTTTCATTGATATCAAACAACGCAGCGGAATATTTAAAAACCTGATAATAAAGGTTGTATAAATATTGACTGCACTCTCATGTTCTTGTAAATAAACTTATGCAATGTAATTCCGCTTAATTATTTATTAAAAAGAATACTACACTTAAAATCTATTATCGATTAATTATTGTAAATCTATATTCATGACAAATATTTTTTAATTTTTGATTGTTATTTGTAAGATTGCATTTTTGTTTTTATTTTCCAAACGAATGGCCAATGGTATCTTATTTAAAAATGTTGAGTGCAAAGTCAATAATGGGAATTAAGATATTTTTCTTCCTATATCAAATCTTCTTTCTAACGTCTTGAAGCCATTTTCTTGTTCTAAAACAATAAATAATACATAAATACCTACTTTGTGACAAAAGTTGATTACTATTTGTGTTACATACATGAATAGATCTTACCTACTTTGGTAATTAAAGAACGCCACATTGGGGTTGTTAAATTTGTTCATGTGGCATGTGTAACTAATGCAATACGTTCTTCGACTTATTGTAATTGAATATTACTTGCCGTGGGAATATTTGGTGAGTAACATCTAGGAATTGTTATTTCTTTTATTGTACCAAATTCGTTTATCCAACTTTTCCAACGTTGAAAGGAATTTGATGAATTCGTTTCATCCCAGTTTATATTCTCACGCCAAATATTTTGTAACAGGATTTTACCTTTTATGATTTTATTATTGAGAAAACCTAGAGGTTCAAAAATGCTCATTACAACAGATTCTCGAAACATGTATGTTTTTACAAGAAATGTAAATTGTTTAACCTATTTGCTGTATTTAAAACAAATAAAATGTGTACATAAAATGGGTCAAATAATTATTAATTAAAATTGATACAGTCCACAAAGAGCCAAGAATAAACAAACGGTACTTTTAAGTATTCGCTGCTTGTAAAAAGTAATCGTTGCCAACTTTATTTACTATGATACCATGGTCAAAGAATATCTACCCAAGAAGCGAAACTAAATGGGCGATTCGTGGACAAAAAACTGCCTAGTTTTCTCAGTGTTTTAGAGGGGTTTATGAAGACTAGAGATAAGGAGACGAATCGGCATACTCAAAATACAGTCCCAAAAAATGCGTGCTAATTGAGCTTCTATAATTAACCGCATGGGCGCTGGTACTGCATACGTTGTTAAAAATACATGGCTTTTTATGATAATTATACATAATTTTGTCAAAATAATAAAAATAAAATATATATATATATATAAGAAGAACTAGAAGGTAGTAGTTGCTGACTAAGTAGAAAACTAATCAAATTATTGGGGAATTCAGCAAATAATATGTGAAAGAAAACTCTTTTTACTTCAGCCAAGCTTTCGGAAATTTATTAATTCATTTCCATCATCAGGGTAGACTACAAATAATGTTGGAAAATAGTTACAATGGACCAAAATAACTAAAGGTACTACTTACAATAAGTTGAGATTGTACACTTGATGTTCTAATAAATTTGTGTATATTTTTCATTAAATAGTCAAACAAATTCACGAATTATAAATTAAAATTACTAAAATTAAAGTGATTTCCTTTTCAATTCAATTTAAATGTACTCCGCTCTTCAATGTGTCGTTTATTTGTCTTTTTTATTTTTTCTTTCATTCAAAAGTCATACAATATTTATAAGTTAAATGCCATTTTTGACAATGTCAAATTAATGACAAATAAACGACACATTGAAGAGCGGAGTACATTTAAACTGAATTGAAAAGGAAATAACTTTAATTTTAGTAATTTTAATTTATAACAGTAGCAACTCTTTATCTAATATTAAAACTCTATAAAAAATAAATTTTCTTTTCTAGTAAGTTAAATTTAATGCATGATTATTGTTGTTTGTAAGTCACCATCTATAACTATAAAAGTTTATATTATAGAAACTTTTAATAAAATAAACTACACTTCGTCAGATACATATTGTGACTACTTTACAATACATATTATATTTAGAAATGAATACATTATTTTACTTACATTAAAAGCTTTAAAAAGACATTGAATTGATTTCTTCTTGTGTTTTCTTTAGTTTTACATTTGATTTTTATCCTGTTTTACAATCTAAAACGACGTAATCTTGTTTTGATGTTTTTTGTCACTCCTGTTACTTGTACTCAGGTACTTTTTTTCACATTATTTTGATTCTTTTCATCAATTTTTAAAAAATCACTTAATTTTACATTGAATTACATAGAAAATTGACTGCGCTGTCATTAGATATGCCAACTACAGTCAATTTCGCGAACTTTATAAAAAGAAGGACGGAAATTTGAAATTTGACCATTGCCGATTCGCCTTCTTCTTTCTAGTCTTCCTATAGGGGTTTAACGTCAAATATAGTTGTCAATTTATGTAGAACAACGTTTGGTATATTATTATTAGTGTTTTGTGGAAATTGCAGTATAGTTATTGAGTAGTTGTATTTAACTAAGTAGTAATTAGAATGCCTGTGATCAGACGCAGATTCTGTCTAGTCATATTTAAGTATTTGTGTGTTCTAGTGTTGTCAGGATAACTTAAAAGCTGCCTGGTAACTCTGCAGTTTCTTGTTTCATCCCGTCTTTCCTTCAATATCAAAAGGGAATATTCTTTAATTAGGTCTGTCACTACCAATGTTGTCATTCCAATAGAAGGGCCAGGTCCAAAAAGTATTTGGTTGCTAGTGAATCAGCAAGAAGGCTACCTTTCGATGTGGCGTCACCTTTGATCCACCTTAAGGTGACCACATTGTTGGATGGATACTCTTGCCAAAGCTTCGTGACATTCTAGTACTAACCCTGAGTAAATTCGTAGTTTGTTCAGGGTAAGTAGTGCTTATCTGCTTACTGTATAGATGAGCATGTTCCTACAAGTGATATTGTTACTGGTAATTTGTTTTGCTGCTATGAGAACCTCCCTGAGCTCGATTTGAACTACATTGTCACTATTGCCCACAGCCCATTTTATGTTGAGTTTTAAGGAATTGGAGTATATTCCACATCTTGAGCATTGTTTTGTTTTAGAACCATCGATGTAGATATATCATTGTTATGAGAGCAACCTCCTTGATGTCAATATCAAGGGGGGAGTGAGACTAAGAATGACTTCCATGACTCTGGTTGGTGTGGTTTTCATGGCTCTTGTTATGTTGAGATATGCTGCTATTTGAATTTGTTCTATTTTGCAGATAGCTATCAATTTTTGGATTTTCGGTACCCAGACAACTGCACCGTATGTTAGCGTAGGTCTGATGATGGCCATGTAAGTCCATGTGACGACTCTGGGGGAGAAACCCCAGGTAATGTATGCTCTTTTGACTCTGTTTTCTTAGTGTGAGTTCCATGTTAACTTATTGTCAGAGGTGCTACCTAGGTACTTCACCTCTGTTGCAAAGTTTATTTTGTATTTAGGAGATCTTTGGATTTTAATTCAATTTTCATCCCTTTCCTTGTGAAAAGGACCGTTTTTGTCCCCTTGAGATTGATAGACAGTAAATGGTTCTTAAACCACTGTTCCATAATTTTTCTCAAAATTTTCATTTTTTTCATTGTGTTCGTCATAAAATATTTAAATTTAATCCATTATTCATATTCCACGTGTTGTAGATAGAATACATCGTATGTCACAACCCCTTAGATATTTTGATATACCAAACCTTGCCACCGACTGCCATTTTGTTTAGAATTACTAATTAGGCATTACAAACTGAATGCCTACCAGTGGGCTTTGAGGGGTTATGATATTGCAAAATTATGGCAACCCTGTAGACCTGGTGATTTGACAAGGTCAATGAAATAGATAGTTACATAGATTGATTATCCATATTTTTCAAAATAAACTTAAGCGTATGCCTTGAAGTACAAATGTAAGCAATTATTTTTTTTTAAATATCTAAAGGCTAAAAATTGGTTTTAAAACACATTTTTGCTAAACCGATTCAAATTAATAAATATTTGCCAGGCAATATGGCCGCTCGTAAACGACCAGCTTTGAGCAATCTATATAACTATATATGTATCATTGACCCTGTTAATGACAACATGACAACAGGGTTGCCATATCTAAACTGTTATTACCCACTGGTAGCCATTTGGACAGGTCGTTGGAATGCCTAATATTATTGTTTATAGGTGCTGATAGAGTTGGCCATGTAGATGACGCTGCCTACATGTGGGTGACCAAAAACGATTCAAATTTGAATGATTTTCCAGAAAGTGACATAGTAACGAGCGAAAGATTTCTGACCTTGATCGTTAATTTTGCAACAAGTTTGTAAGTGAAAAAAAATATATTTCGATAAAATATTTTTTATTTAATGTATTATTTTTCGTCATTTACAGAAATCCAACTTCTTGTAACACTGAACTGTTAGGAATCAAGAAATGGCCGACAGTAAAACCTGACAACTTTTTGTATTTAAACATTAACGATACTTTAGAGGTGCTAAAGGATCTGAAAAAGGATATACATCCAGAACTAGTGGCTATCTACGAGAAATACGCTATTAAACCTTATGAAACATTCTAAAATCTGATCTACGTAGAAATATAAATTAAATAAATAATAAACAAATATACCAACCAAAGTGAATATGTAGACATATATTGAACTTATAGTCTACAAACTCATAAATACATGCAAATTTATTAAAATTAAAGGTAATAAAGAAAAGTTTTACAATAACTTTAAATAAATTAAGGACAATTAATTGGTGCATAATTATAAATTTGGTATTGACAACGGAACAAGAAAAGTGTCTAATTCCATTTTAAAATTTTTTATAGAATAATTAAAAAACGCTTTTGTAAGGCACTGTTTTAAAAATATGTTTGGTTTCGATTGTTTATATTACCATGATACGCTCTAAGTGATGTTGCCGCTATATTAACTTTGAATATTGCTATGTTGGCAAAATTAGGTATTGGAATTGGAATGAATATAGTTAGTCAATATTGGTAATTGATAGAATTAGCAACTCGGCGTTGCTCTGTATTTTATTTATTAAAACTCGTTGTTTTTGACATTAAACATTTGTTTTCTTGAATATTTTTTCACTTTTTCTTAAAATTAGGTCTGAATGTTTTGCATGGTGCTTTGTGATATTGTTATAAATAATAATAATAATAATAATAATAATAATAATAATAATAATAATAATATTAATAATAATAATAATAATAATAATAATAATAATAATAATAATAATAATAATAATAATAATAATAATAATAATAATAATATTAATAATAATAATAATAATAATAATAATAATAATAATAATAATAATAATAATAATAATAATAATAATAATAATAATAATAATAATAATAATAATAATAATAATAATAATAATAATAATAATAATAATAATAATAATAATAATAATAATAATAATAATAATAATAATAATAATAATAATAATAATAATAATAATAATAATAATAATAATAATAATAATAATAATAATAATAATAATAATAATAATAATAATAATAATAATAATAATAATAATAATAATAATAATAATAATAATAATAATAATAATAATAATAATAATAATAATAATAATAATAATAATAATAATAATAATAATAATAATAATAATAATAATAATAATAATAATAATAATAATAATAATAATAATAATAATAATAATAATAATAATAATAATAATAATAATAATAATAATAATAATAATAATAATAATAATAATAATAATAATAATAATAATAATAATAATAATAATAATAATAATAATAATAATAATAATAATAATAATAATAATAATAATAATAATAATAATAATAATAATAATAATAATAATAATAATAATAATAATAATAATAATAATAATAATAATAATAATAATAATAATAATAATAATAATAATAATAATAATAATAATAATAATAATAATAATAATAATAATAATAATAATAATAATAATAATAATAATAATAATAATAATAATAATAATAATAATAATAATAATAATAATAATAATAATAATAATAATAATAATAATAATAATAATAATAATAATAATAATAATAATAATAATAATAATAATAATAATAATAATAATAATAATAATAATAATAATAATAATAATAATAATAATAATAATAATAATAATAATAATAATAATAATAATAATAATAATAATAATAATAATAATAATAATAATAATAATAATAATAATAATAATAATAATAATAATAATAATAATAATAATAATAATAATAATAATAATAATAATAATAATAATAATAATAATAATAATAATAATAATAATAATAATAATAATAATAATAATAATAATAATAATAATAATAATAATAATAATAATAATAATAATAATAATAATAATAATAATAATAATAATAATAATAATAATAATAATAATAATAATAATAATAATAATAATAATAATAATAATAATAATAATAATAATAATAATAATAATAATAATAATAATAATAATAATAATAATAATAATAATAATAATAATAATAATAATAATAATAATAATAATAATAATAATAATAATAATAATAATAATAATAATAATAATAATAATAATAATAATAATAATAATAATAATAATAATAATAATAATAATAATAATAATAATAATAATAATAATAATAATAATAATAATAATAATAATAATAATAATAATAATAATAATAATAATAATAATAATAATAATAATAATAATAATAATAATAATAATAATAATAATAATAATAATAATAATAATAATAATAATAATAATAATAATAATAATAATAATAATAATAATAATAATAATAATAATAATAATAATAATAATAATAATAATAATAATAATAATAATAATAATAATAATAATAATAATAATAATAATAATAATAATAATAATAATAATAATAATAATAATAATAATAATAATAATAATAATAATAATAATAATAATAATAATAATAATAATAATAATAATAATAATAATAATAATAATAATAATAATAATAATAATAATAATAATAATAATAATAATAATAATAATAATAATAATAATAATAATAATAATAATAATAATAATAATAATAATAATAATAATAATAATAATAATAATAATAATAATAATAATAATAATAATAATAATAATAATAATAATAATAATAATAATAATAATAATAATAATAATAATAATAATAATAATAATAATAATAATAATAATAATAATAATAATAATAATAATAATAATAATAATAATAATAATAATAATAATAATAATAATAATAATAATAATAATAATAATAATAATAATAATAATAATAATAATAATAATAATAATAATAATAATAATAATAATAATAATAATAATAATAATAATAATAATAATAATAATAATAATAATAATAATAATAATAATAATAATAATAATAATAATAATAATAATAATAATAATAATAATAATAATAATAATAATAATAATAATAATAATAATAATAATAATAATAATAATAATAATAATAATAATAATAATAATAATAATAATAATAATAATAATAATAATAATAATAATAATAATAATAATAATAATAATAATAATAATAATAATAATAATAATAATAATAATAATAATAATAATAATAATAATAATAATAATAATAATAATAATAATAATAATAATAATAATAATAATAATAATAATAATAATAATAATAATAATAATAATAATAATAATAATAATAATAATAATAATAATAATAATAATAATAATAATAATAATAATAATAATAATAATAATAATAATAATAATAATAATAATAATAATAATAATAATAATAATAATAATAATAATAATAATAATAATAATAATAATAATAATAATAATAATAATAATAATAATAATAATAATAATAATAATAATAATAATAATAATAATAATAATAATAATAATAATAATAATAATAATAATAATAATAATAATAATAATAATAATAATAATAATAATAATAATAATAATAATAATAATAATAATAATAATAATAATAATAATAATAATAATAATAATAATAATAATAATAATAATAATAATAATAATAATAATAATAATAATAATAATAATAATAATAATAATAATAATAATAATAATAATAATAATAATAATAATAATAATAATAATAATAATAATAATAATAATAATAATAATAATAATAATAATAATAATAATAATAATAATAATAATAATAATAATAATAATAATAATAATAATAATAATAATAATAATAATAATAATAATAATAATAATAATAATAATAATAATAATAATAATAATAATAATAATAATAATAATAATAATAATAATAATAATAATAATAATAATAATAATAATAATAATAATAATAATAATAATAATAATAATAATAATAATAATAATAATAATAATAATAATAATAATAATAATAATAATAATAATAATAATAATAATAATAATAATAATAATAATAATAATAATAATAATAATAATAATAATAATAATAATAATAATAATAATAATAATAATAATAATAATAATAATAATAATAATAATAATAATAATAATAATAATAATAATAATAATAATAATAATAATAATAATAATAATAATAATAATAATAATAATAATAATAATAATAATAATAATAATAATAATAATAATAATAATAATAATAATAATAATAATAATAATAATAATAATAATAATAATAATAATAATAATAATAATAATAATAATAATAATAATAATAATAATAATAATAATAATAATAATAATAATAATAATAATAATAATAATAATAATAATAATAATAATAATAATAATAATAATAATAATAATAATAATAATAATAATAATAATAATAATAATAATAATAATAATAATAATAATAATAATAATAATAATAATAATAATAATAATAATAATAATAATAATAATAATAATAATAATAATAATAATAATAATAATAATAATAATAATAATAATAATAATAATAATAAGCTGGATAACTACTCTCCAGTTAAACTCAAAGAAGAAAGCTCAGCACTTCCTGATCTCAACATACGAAAAAGTGAATGGCTGTCGAAGCCCCTTCATGGAAAGTATCCCAATCTACTTCTGCAATCAAAAATTGAATTCTCAACTGAATGGTTGAGAAAGGGATACTTGTTCGGGGAAACTGAGGGATTTTTGGTGGCGATTCAAGACAACGTTATCGCAACACGAAATCATATCCAAATTATCCACGGAGTTCGACTCGATAACGACTTGTGCAGAATGTGTCGTCGCCACTCAGAAACAATAGAGCACATAGTATCGGGATGCACCGTATTAGCGCCTACTGAATACCTAAAGCGTCATAACTTAACGGCCAACATAGTTCATCAGCATCTGGCAGTTATGTGCAATTTTCAAGAAAAAGCTGAACAATATTTTAAGTATGTTCCATTCCCGGTCCTAGAAAGTGATACATACCTTCTGTACTGGGATACGCCAATACAGACCGACAAACCAGTATCCAGCAATAGACCTGACATCGTCTTTGTAAGAAAAAAGGAGAAAGTGGGCTTCTTCATCGACATCACGCACCCCAACGATCATAATCTAGAAAAAGCAGAAAAGGAAAAAAATAATAAATACTTCGAATTGGCCGAAGAATATAAAAGTATACATAAACTAAAAAGTATTACCATAATTCCCATAGTAATTTCAGCTACTGGTCTGGTTTCGAAGAAGTTGGAGTCGTACCTAAAACAAATAAACATCACTGACAAAAATATCTTCACAACAATGCAAAAGTCAGTTTTACTAGAAACTTGTCGTATTGTGAGAAAAACTCTGAACTTACCTGCCAATGAATAAAAGTCGCACAACTCACACTTGAAAAAATTTAAAGCCTGATTAATTGACTGATTCCGTAAGAATCCCAATTTATCAACAACCCTGAGAAGAAGAAAAAACAAAAATAATAATAATAATAATATTAATAATAATATTAATAATAATAATAATAATAATAATAATAATAATAATAATAATAATGTTAATAATAATAATAATAATAATAATAATAATAAATAATAATAATAATAATAATAATAATAATAATAATAATAATAATAATAATAATAATAATAATAATAATAATAATAATAATAATAATAATAATAATAATAATAATAATAATAATAATAATAATAATAATAATAATAATAATAATAATAATAATAATAATAATAATAATAATAATAATAATAATAATAATAATAATAATAATAATAATAATAATAATAATAATAATAATAATAATAATAATAATAATAATAATAATAATAATAATAATAATAATAATAATAATAATAATAATAATAATAATAATAATAATAATAATAATAATAATAATAATAATAATAATAATAATAATAATAATAATAATAATAATAATAATAATAATAATAATAATAATAATAATAATAATAATAATAATAATAATAATAATAATAATAATAATAATAATAATAATAATAATAATAATAATAATAATAATAATAATAATAATAATAATAATAATAATAATAATAATAATAATAATAATAATAATAATAATAATAATAATAATAATAATAATAATAATAATAATAATAATAATAATAATAATAATAATAATAATAATAATAATAATAATAATAATAATAATAATAATAATAATAATAATAATAATAATAATAATAATAATAATAATAATAATAATAATAATAATAATAATAATAATAATAATAATAATAATAATAATAATAATAATAATAATAATAATAATAATAATAATAATAATAATAATAATAATAATAATAATAATAATAATAATAATAATAATAATAATAATAATAATAATAATAATAATACTCTCCCTAATTCACCCCCTTACGAGTGAATTTCAACCCCTAAAGTCGACTGAACGACTTGTGTAGGGGAAGGGACGGCTATTATTATTATTTGCCGTGGCGCTCCGGGGCGACTTAAGGATGATTGATGGTGCCATTTGACTTACAGGTGAGGAAAACCCGGAAAACCTCACCCACCATCATCGAGACGATAATGTATGGCGATTTAATAATCTGCATGTCATATCGATAGAAATTGAATTTCTATTAATATGGCAGACATCAAATCCTAAACCGAACCATGCAATTTAATTAAAAATCCACATGGTCCGGTCTGGGATTCGAAGCCCAGCAGTCTTGGACTCATAAACTTGCCTATAAATAAATATATAAGCGCGTTAGACCGCTACACCATCGATCCGATTGTGAAAACTACCAAACTAGCAGAGATCCCGGGTAAACAATTTGTTTTGCCCATCTGAGGAAGAGTCAGATGTCTGGAATTATGTACATTTCTATTTTCCAATTTAGAGCAATTACTGCAGGAGAGAATGATACATTTTATACAGTGATAGTATGCTCAGATAGCTAATTATGACTTTAAAATCGGAATTTATTTAAAATGTAGAATTACACACTTTTTAAGAGAGGATGTTGTTGGACTCAATTATTGTAACAATTTATATAGATACCATAGTAACTAATAAAGTGTTGTATTATAAGTGATTGATTAATGTTTAATAAATATTATGAACAGTAATTTCTAAAATTTAATTAATAAAATATTATAAGAGATCTCTTTCCTTAAATACAAGATTACTTATGGCCCCTAGATATAATGGTGATATCACATGTAGAATAAGTTTGAAGCAGTGGCGGCTCGTGGTAATTTAAAATAGTGGTTCAATTTTTTCCAACAATTTTAGTAATTGTAAAACTTTATGCAAGAGACAATATCCCGCATCGTCCGTTTTAATACAATTAAATTCCCGAATTTTTTATAAGATTCCTGAGTCATGAAACGGTTGCATGATACCATAACATAGATGATCCATTACTGGAAATGGTACAAGCGCAGAAACTACCGTTTTATTTCATCTGAATCTCGTAACATTTTCGAAGAACTTGTCAATCTAAAAAAAGCAAAAATTTTGTTTTGGTTAGTTTTTAGAGAGGACAAACTTTAGAGCTGCCAGTGAATCCTGAAATATGCTTTTTATACTTCGAACAAACATTTGCTCTTTTAGTAGAGCAATTCTTGATTAAATTACGTGGCTGTACACATGCCACTGTACAAAAATCAGTTATTTTGGATAAATTAGATATTTTCGATTTTTAAGAGACATTAAATTCGATTTTGATTAATCTATTACAATATTATACTGATTTTAAACACTTTAACTATTAACTAACTTGCTGTACTCTAGTCATAAATACATAATCGATTTATTAAAATAATAAACAATTGGAAAAAAATGATAAATCGAAAAGAATCGAAAAGAATCGAAAAGAATCAAAAAGAATCGAAAAGAATCGAAAAGAATCGAAAAGAATCGAAAAGAATCGAAAAGAATCGAAAAGAATCGAAAAGAATCGAAAAGAATCGAAAAGAATCGAAAAGAATCGAAAAGAATCGAAAAGAATCGAAAAGAATCGAAAAGAATCGAAAAGAATCGAAAAGAATCGAAAAGAATCGAAAGAATCGAAAAGAATCGAAAAGAATCGAAAAGAATCGAAAAGAATCGAAAAGAATCGAAAAGAATCGAAAAGAATCGAAAAGAATCGAAAAGAATCGAAAAGAATCGAAAAGAATCGAAAAGAATCGAAAAGAATCGAAAAGAATCGAAAAGAATCGAAAAGAATCGAAAAGAATCGAAAAGAATCGAAAAGAATCGAAAAGAATCGAAAAGAATCGAAAAGAATCGAAAAGAATCGAAAAGAATCGAAAAGAATCGAAAAGAATCGAAAAGAATCGAAAAGAATCGAAAAGAATCGAAAAGAATCGAAAAGAATCGAAAAGAATCGAAAAGAATCGAAAAGAATCGAAAAGAATCGAAAAGAATCGAAAAGAATCGAAAAGAATCGAAAAGAATCGAAAAGAATCGAAAAGAATCGAAAAGAATCGAAAAGAATCGAAAAGAATCGAAAAGAATCGAAAAGAATCGAAAAGAATCGAAAAGAATCGAAAAGAATCGAAAAGAATCGAAAAGAATCGAAAAGAATCGAAAAGAATCGAAAAGAATCGAAAAGAATCGAAAAGAATCGAAAAGAATCGAAAAGAATCGAAAAGAATCGAAAAGAATCGAAAAGAATCGAAAAGAATCGAAAAGAATCGAAAAGAATCGAAAAGAATCGAAAAGAATCGAAAAGAATCGAAAAGAATCGAAAAGAATCGAAAAGAATCGAAAAGAATCGAAAAGAATCGAAAAGAATCGAAAAGAATCGAAAAGAATCGAAAAGAATCGAAAAGAATCGAAAAGAATCGAAAAGAATCGAAAAGAATCGAAAAGAATCGAAAAGAATCGAAAAGAATCGAAAAGAATCGAAAAGAATCGAAAAGAATCGAAAAGAATCGAAAAGAATCGAAAAGAATCGAAAAGAATCGAAAAGAATCGAAAAGAATCGAAAAGAATCGAAAAGAATCGAAAAGAATCGAAAAGAATCGAAAAGAATCGAAAAGAATCGAAAAGAATCGAAAAGAATCGAAAAGAATCGAAAAGAATCGAAAAGAATCGAAAAGAATCGAAAAGAATCGAAAAGAATCGAAAAGAATCGAAAAGAATCGAAAAGAATCGAAAAGAATCGAAAAGAATCGAAAAGAATCGAAAAGAATCGAAAAGAATCGAAAAGAATCGAAAAGAATCGAAAAGAATCGAAAAGAATCGAAAAGAATCGAAAAGAATCGAAAAGAATCGAAAAGAATCGAAAAGAATCGAAAAGAATCGAAAAGAATCGAAAAGAATCGAAAAGAATCGAAAAGAATCGAAAAGAATCGAAAAGAATCGAAAAGAATCGAAAAGAATCGAAAAGAATCGAAAAGAATCGAAAAGAATCGAAAAGAATCGAAAAGAATCGAAAAGAATCGAAAAGAATCGAAAAGAATCGAAAAGAATCGAAAAGAATCGAAAAGAATCGAAAAGAATCGAAAAGAATCGAAAAGAATCGAAAAGAATCGAAAAGAATCGAAAAGAATCGAAAAGAATCGAAAAGAATCGAAAAGAATCGAAAAGAATCGAAAAGAATCGAAAAGAATCGAAAAGAATCGAAAAGAATCGAAAAGAATCGAAAAGAATCGAAAAGAATCGAAAAGAATCGAAAAGAATCGAAAAGAATCGAAAAGAATCGAAAAGAATCGAAAAGAATCGAAAAGAATCGAAAAGAATCGAAAAGAATCGAAAAGAATCGAAAAGAATCGAAAAGAATCGAAAAGAATCGAAAAGAATCGAAAAGAATCGAAAAGAATCGAAAAGAATCGAAAAGAATCGAAAAGAATCGAAAAGAATCGAAAAGAATCGAAAAGAATCGAAAAGAATCGAAAAGAATCGAAAAGAATCGAAAAGAATCGAAAAGAATCGAAAAGAATCGAAAAGAATCGAAAAGAATCGAAAAGAATCGAAAAGAATCGAAAAGAATCGAAAAGAATCGAAAAGAATCGAAAAGAATCGAAAAGAATCGAAAAGAATCGAAAAGAATCGAAAAGAATCGAAAAGAATCGAAAAGAATCGAAAAGAATCGAAAAGAATCGAAAAGAATCGAAAAGAATCGAAAAGAATCGAAAAGAATCGAAAAGAATCGAAAAGAATCGAAAAGAATCGAAAAGAATCGAAAAGAATCGAAAAGAATCGAAAAGAATCGAAAAGAATCGAAAAGAATCGAAAAGAATCGAAAAGAATCGAAAAGAATCGAATCGAAAAGAATCGAAAAGAATCGAAAAGAATCGAAAAGAATCGAAAAGAATCGAAAAGAATCGAAAAGAATCGAAAAGAATCGAAAAGAATCGAAAAGAATCGAAAAGAATCGAAAAGAATCGAAAAGAATCGAAAAGAATCGAAAAGAATCGAAAAGAATCGAAAAGAATCGAAAAGAATCGAAAAGAATCGAAAAGAATCGAAAAGAATCGAAAAGAATCGAAAAGAATCGAAAAGAATCGAAAAGAATCGAAAAGAATCGAAAAGAATCGAAAAGAATCGAAAGAATCGAAAAGAATCGAAAAGAATCGAAAAGAATCGAAAAGAATCGAAAAGAATCGAAAAGAATCGAAAAGAATCGAAAAGAATCGAAAAGAATCGAAAAGAATCGAAAAGAATCGAAAAGAATCGAAAAGAATCGAAAAGAATCGAAAAGAATCGAAAAGAATCGAAAAGAATCGAAAAGAATCGAAAAGAATCGAAAAGAATCGAAAAGAATCGAAAAGAATCGAAAAGAATCGAAAAGAATCGAAAAGAATCGAAAGAATCGAAAAGAATCGAAAAGAATCGAAAAGAATCGAAAAGAATCGAAAAGAATCGAAAAGAATCGAAAAGAATCGAAAAGAATCGAAAAGAATCGAAAAGAATCGAAAAGAATCGAAAAGAATCGAAAAGAATCGAAAAGAATCGAAAAGAATCGAAAAGAATCGAAAAGAATCGAAAAGAATCGAAAAGAATCGAAAAGAATCGAAAAGAATCGAAAAGAATCGAAAAGAATCGAAAAGAATCGAAAAGAATCGAAAAGAATCGAAAAGAATCGAAAAGAATCGAAAAGAATCGAAAAGAATCGAAAAGAATCGAAAAGAATCGAAAAGAATCGAAAAGAATCGAAAAGAATCGAAAAGAATCGAAAAGAATCGAAAAGAATCGAAAAGAATCGAAAAGAATCGAAAAGAATCGAATCGAAAAGAATCGAAAATAATCGAAAAGAATCGAAAAGAATCGAAAAGAATCGAAAAGAATCGAAAAGAATCGAAAAGAATCGAAAAGAATCGAAAAGAATCGAAAAGAATCGAATCGAAAAGAATCGAAAAGAATCGAAAAGAATCGAAAAGAATCGAAAAGAATCGAAAAGAATCGAATCGAAAAGAATCGAAAAGAATCGAAAAGAATCGAAAAGAATCGAAAAGAATCGAAAAGAATCGAAAAGAATCGAAAAGAATCGAAAAGAATCGAAAAGATTCGAAAAGATTCGAAAAGAATCGAAAAGAATCGAAAAAAATCGAAAAGAATCGAAAAGAATCGAATCGAAAAGAATCGAAAAGAATCGAAAAGAATCGAAAAGAATCGAAAAGAATCGAAAAGAAAAGAATTAATTGAAAAGAATCGATTAATTGAAAAGAATCGATTAATTGAAAAGAATCGAATAATTGAAAATAATCCGTTAATCGAAAATAATAGATAAATCATAAAGAATCGATTATTTTTAAGTAATCTACTAGACGAAAATAACTGATTATTAATTTTGATGATCGCTCGCTCGGCCTTAACTTTTTTAGAAATCCATTTTGGCAACAAAATGTAGGAAGTTTTATTTGAGTAAAAAGTGACTTTTTGAAGAAACAGAATCTAGTTTTATTTTTGCATAAAAAAACATAATTTGTACTGTTAAAATATAAACTTTCAGAATTTGTACCCCTGCCGTTCCTTAAGAAACTATACCGAATTTCTATTAAAAACAAGAGAAAAGTATTCTTTAGTACAAGCAGAATTAATAGTTACTCCTGCAATAAAAGTTACCTAATTTGTACTGGTAAAATATAAATTTTCAGATTTTGTATCCCTGCCTTTTTTATAAAAACTATCCCGAACTCATATTAGGCTTAAGAGGAAAGTATCCTTTTGCACAAGCAGAATCAATAGTTACTTCTGCAATAAAAGTAACATAATTTGTATCGTTAAAATATAAATTTTCAGATTTTGTACCTCTGCCGTTCTTATAGAAACTATCCCGAACTCATATTAGGCTCATGAGGAAAGTATCCTCTTGCAAGAGCAGAATTAATAGTTACTCCTGCAATAAAAGTAACAATTTAAACCGAGAAATATAAAGTTTCAGATTTTTTACGCCTGCCGTTCCTATAGAAACTATCCCGAACTCATATTAGGATTAAAAGGGAGGCATCCTTTTGCACGAGCAGAATCAACAGTTACTCTTGTAATAAAAGAAACATAATTTGTATCGTTAAAATATAAATTTTAAGATTTTGTACCCCTTTCGTTCTTATAGAAACTATCCCGAACTCATATTAGGCTTAAGAGAAAAATATCCTTTTGCACGAGCAGAATCAATAGGTACTCCTGCAATAAAAGTAATATAATATGTATCGTTGAAATATAAAGTTTCAGATTTTGTACCCCTTCCATTCCTATATAAACTATACCAAACTCATATTAGGCTCAAAAGAAAAGTATCCTTTTTCACGAGCAAAATCAATAGTTACTTCTGCAATAAAAGTTTCATAATTTGTATCGTTAAAATATAAATTTTAGGATTTTCTACCCCTGCCGTTCCTATCCCGAACTAATGTCTCTCCTGATTTTTAAAATAAAAACGAAACATTGAGAATATTCACCGTTTTTGAGTAAAAATGCAACACAATGTGACGGCCACCCCCCAGGCCCCCTCTTCTTTTAGATTTATTCGTTATTTTACTCTCAAATGTGTTATTTATTTACCTCACAAGTTTTACTTTAAATTCTATACTTACTGTAATTGGCCTTTTTCCCTCTAGTAGTAAAAGTGATCGTCTAGTTAATTGATTGATAATTTGTGTACCCACGTTGTGATAATGTTAATTAAGGTAAACCAGGATTCGATGCAAAGTTTGGTGCAAATTGATAAATAAAACATACAAATTCATATTTAAACTCCTTTTATTTTTCATACTTTAAACGTGATGCAATAATTAGCAAAGTATATTTCAATTGTTACTATTTACTGAGATCTCACTTGAGTCCCGTTCAAACGCAGACCATATTCATTTGCTATCAATATATATATTTTATTTCGGTTGATGACCAACAGAGTTAACAAACAGCGTCAATTCGCCAGTTGATTAACTATAGTGTTGTTGTTTATATTCTGATTTATGTTGATGACCAACGGAGTTAACGAACAGCGCCAATTCGCCAGTTGATTAACTATTCTTATTTAGGTTGATGACCAATGAAGTTAACGAACAGCGCCAATTCGCCAGTTGGTTAACTATTCAGTTAATGTTGATTTGATTCTGTTGTAGATATATACAGGTTGCACCCTCTTAGGTAAATATTACGATGAGTATACTGCCGTCATAATGAAAAACGCAGTAACCTAAGAAATTGTAAATTCGAGAAAAATGACTTCAAAGTTTGGGGCGTGTAATTTGTAAAATAAAGTTTTTTTTTTTAACTTTACTTATGTGATTCCATGTAATAGTGTCTTGTGACTTTACTAAACAATTGTTTGTAATAATTTTTTATTTTAATAATATTTTATTAATGAAAATGCGTTTCTCTCTAGCATCTTAGTACTTTTGATTTAACATTTGCTAAGAAGAAATGCAGTAACTTGCACTTTTTTAGCCAAGTTACTGCGTTTTTCATTAGTTACCTTTGATGTGCCGCCATTGGGTTAAATGGTAAAAAAAAACAACTTTAAACTAGTATTTTGACAATTTTTATTAATTAAACATCGGTTGTGCAATAAATTACTAAAATTATGTACCTTAAACAAAAAAATTAAACAAAACAATTAACAGCAGTGGTTTATGTTGAAAAAGTTATGGCATTTTGAATAATTGTATGTTATTAGGGCAGATTACATGTTATAAAAGCTATAAATATATTACAAAATCTAAATAAAATAAATACTAACGCAAACAACAAACAAACAAGCTTGAAAACAATCTATTCAAATGCATTATTTAAATCATTCGAATCAGAATTTTTCCTCCAAGGAAACCCAAAACTGTTTTTTTTTTTCTTCCGCCATCAAAGGACATAATTTTTTTTTATTATGGTTTCCTTTTTTGATTTATTGATGCCCCCTAGGTGTGTCTCTGGGTGGCGGACGAACAATCCCCTTTTTTTCAGATTTAACGTTTAAAAAATTAATCTCTATAGGATTAGCCATGTCATAATTTTTGGTATATGTTAGGGAATACTTGCCACGATTTACCAAAACCGTAGACCTTTTACAAAGGTAAGGACGTGGTTTGTTCTTCTTGACTCTTATTTGGGACGTTTTATCAGGCCAATCATAATAGTATATTATTAAAACGAGCAATTTATGGTAGCCATTATTCACGCAGGGTGACGTTTGCGTCCCGAGCCGTAGACGAGGGGGCGCAAGTCACCCGAGTGAATAATGGCCATAAATTGCGAGTCTAATACTATACTTTGTCCACGACCATTATGGTTTCTTTATTAAATAAAAGTTAAGTGTAGAATGGAAAGTTTTTATTAAACATAGGTAACTAACTGTTTTTTTTCACTTTTCGATTTTCGATTTTCGATTTTCGATTTTCGATTTTCGATTTTTCGATTTTCGATTTTCGATTTTTTGATTTATCAATTTTCGATTTTCGATTTTCGATTTTTGATCTAGAAAATATCGTTATGAAAAGTATCGCCTATCTTTAGTTATCTACCGGAATGTGCCAGAATTACAAAAACGTGAATTATAATTCACTCCGTGATATATGGGTGCTATATGCTTTTAGTTAGGAGGTAGAATATTGATTTATTATTAAGTGGTCGTGGACAAAAATTATTAACCCTTAACTCTAGGGATATTACTTTTCCAGAGTTTGCGTCCTGGACAGCATCCCTGAAGTCTCTAAAGTCGCAGACATTCTTTTTATGCTTCATGGAAAGCTCTACTTGGTGGTGGAAACTGTCGGCACTCATAAATGAATGCCCCGGCTCAAAATATTTTATTTCTATTTCTTTGGCGGCAATTTCAGGACAATAATTAACGACAAATACAAGAAAAGTAAAAAATGTCCAATTTTTATTTTGTGCCGAGCAGTTATCCACCCAGATAACTTTCTTGGCAGACCTATTCTCCAACAAAAAGGAGAAGAATGCACTTATTATGTGCTCTTTTTTTCTGCCGGCTATCCCTTCATGCCAAAGAACTGCAGTTGACTTTAAGTTCTTCTGTTTTTTACCCACTGAAATGAACGACTCATTGAAAACAATGATTCTTGGGGTAAAAATGGCTATTTTGTATTGATCTAATCGGGGCAACATGATTAGTTTTTGTAAATCGGCTGAAAAACAAACTTCGTCCTCGTTGAAATTGGTTTCTGCGTCTAATCTGTACATTTTTCTTGAGTTATCTACCTTTTCTTTATGCACAGCGTATACCTTGCAAACGCTACACTCTGGTTGCATATTTTCTTTTTTGTGCTCATGAAGATCAAACTCTGCACAGTTTTCACATTCCTCATGTCCAAGCTTTGTGAAAGAGATATTTTTTGATTTAATTTCCTTTCTATACAAGTCATATGAGTATTTTATTGTAGGATTTTTGGTTAAAAAGTCTTGATACATAAAAGTTGCAGTGATGTCACTCGGGAGGTACCTCCTGTTAGGGGCGTGTTCTCTCCGATAATGTGAAATTGAAGGGTTAAAACTTTCAATGTGACTATGTATGGCAGCTTTATCAAATTTAACTTTATGTCCAACTTTTTCTGCAAATTTAGTTATTAATTTTTTCAAAATAAAAATATGTTTAAGTACTTACCTCTCATATCAGGTCGAACAGTCATATGACTTGGCGCGAATCTAATTACTGCGTTTCTAATTATGAAAGCGTGACGTAATCATGACACTTTAAGATACAAGAATGCAGTATAATGCTATGCGTTTTTAATTCGCAAAGAGTGACGCTATCTTAAAGCTTTAGGAAACAAGAATGCAGTAAATACTTGTTATTAATAAGTTACTGCGTTTTTCAGTATAAATACGACAATACTGCGTTTCAGATTCAAAAACAATGACGATTTAGGGAAAATAGGCTAATAGTTTTCTCAGTTAACATGCGTATACTGCATTTCTCATTCCGAATGGTTGGTTACTGCATTTTTAAAAGTAATTAATGAATTTTTACTGATTCATAGAGATACTGCATTTCATTTTTGGATTTTTTTGGCAAAACAAAAATTTTTTTTGAGTTTTGGTTCACTAGGAATGTAAAGCGTTCCCTTAAGAATCTGATGCGACTAAAATCTCAAAATTGTCAAAAATCGACTATACTGCGTTTTTCCTTATGACGGCAGTATAGAGGTGATGACCAACGGAAGTAACAAACAGCGCCAATTCGCCAGTTGATTACCTTACTATGTGAGGAATGTGACAGCGTTCGAGACGTAGGGAGTAGGACGGCAGGACGTTGGGCGTCGAGACGTTGACACCTTCGGGGATAAGAGGTATTGTAGGATAGACGTCGTTTAGGAAGAGCGTTATAGGAAAGGTACTGAGTACTGAACTTGAAATATAACTGGATACAAATAATAAATGAATGCTTGCACATAACAAATAAATGCATGCACTTCATATAATTAAAATTGAATGAATCTGAGCTCCTTTTCGTCAGACTTTTTATACACAGTTTAATCGTTTTTGTGACGTCTCTATCGTTTTGTTTCTCATAGAAAATAAGAATGTAGGTGCAAAAGGGGTGGGTTATTTATTACTTGCCTTGAAAGCTTTGTGTATCGAAATATTGTCGATATCGGTCTTAACATCGAAACTAGAAAAATAAGCGACTTAAATGTTTTAATAATAATTACTTCGTAAACAGAAATACGCTTTATGGTGTTGGGCTGGTACTCAGAGACACGTGGATATATTTTGGATCTTTACGGACGTGGTTTTAGCTATTATTTATTAGGTGTCGTAAATAAGATTTAATTATCTGGGAGATTTTTCGTTAAATGTAGCATTTTGATATTTAATAAGAATGTAATATTGTATTTAATAAATGGAATTAATAAATTATTAAGGTACCTGGGTGCGGTAGGTTACAACAACGAGCGTAAAATTACAGAAATAGGAGATTTGTCGTGCGAGTCATTTTCGACCAATCCGGTAAAGCTAATCCCTTATGTTCCTCTCTACCTTATTTGAGTCATCACCTTTTTCTGTAACTAAAAATATTCAGTTAAAGACGTTACCTTAAAAATGCTGTCAAGTTTAGAGACAGAAGTTAAGGACAGACATTCGAATTGTTAGATAAATTAAATTATAAGTGTGAAATATAAATCAGCCGAATATATAAATAAATTTGTATTAAGTGTATGTAATTAAATTGTAAACGGTTTTAAATAAATGAACTATTTTTAAAATAAACTAACGTTACATTATTGAAAATTTGTCTTCTAGTAGGTATGAATTCCCATATAAAAAAGGGTTGTGAGTTACTGTGCATGTTAAAAATTGACCTTTACTCAAAAACAGTTTCTTAGGGGATTAAAAATAATTATAGGATGAAGGTTCAGGAATCGTTTTTAAAAAACCACCCCAAAACTACCCTCAAAGGTACATTTTTTGAGATTTTCTCCATTTGGTCGAAAAAAAAACCAAGAGTATTGATTTAGAAAACATAAAATTCTCTATCGACTGGTATACATTTATAAACATGAACAAAATATGACCAAGTATAGATCCTTGCGGTACTCCATATTCAACAACCTTTGCACTGCTGAGTATATCACCTATTCTCAGTCTGTCGTCTATTGGTAAGATGTAAGATAACTTTTAAAAAGATTAAGATAATTAATTCGTATACCAATATCTTCCAAGCACTGCAGGAGAAGATGGTGACTAACCATGTCAAATGCTTTTGAAAGATCCAAAAATATATACAAACAAGGCTTACTTTTTAAGTGTTTTACTTACTTGTGAAATTAAAGCAATAACGGTGTCTTACGTAGATGATTTTTCTCTAAAACTAAACTGTTGTTTTGAGAGTATTTCATATCCGTTTAAGTATATAACTAGTCTATTGATAATAAATTTTTCTTTTGAGAAGTGAGTATTTAACGATATAGGTCTGTAATTGCTGATGTTGGTTATATTTCATTTTTTATGTAATGCAGTTATAATTGATTGTTTAACAGCTGATGGAAATATCTATACATTTAAAAAGAATATGCGTTAATGGTTTTAAAATATATTTACAAATTAATTTTATTGTATCAACCTTTATGTTACCGATTCCAACGGCTTTTTCATTTTTTAAATCAAATATAATATTTTTTATCTACGCCAGTGAGATAAGAACTTCTTATCCCAGTCTATTTGCGCGAGATAAGAAGGCACGCGTTTTTCTTATCTCACTGCTTTTCAATCAATCAAATAAAAAAATTAATATCTTAAAATCTATTTAAATTTAATAACAATCTAAAGTAACAAGTAACTATTAGATTGAGAGCCGAGAGTATTTTTGCATGTATCATAGGCCCCACGACGAGACTTTGGGGGCTGATAGACAACGTTATTCCCCACTTTGAATTCCCGGTATGGCACCCCTAAAGTGTAACTTTTAGGGGGGTGAATTTTCAAACGTGTAATTAATATCCATGACCAAAGATCATAGGTTCCACTTTAACTCTTGTTTTATGTCGTCAAGGAGGTTGCCAGAGTCCGCAAACTCAATATTCCATACCAATATACTTACTGAAATGCGTAATTTTTACACTGTGGACATGTATTATGGGCCCCACGCTATTGTTTCGTGATCTTGGTTAACAATGAGCTGTAGAACAAAGATTTCATAATGCCATACCTCTGGGGCGTCGCCAAGTAGCTGCCATATTGGGGAAAACATGTCATTTTTAGCAATGAACATATTTTATAAGCCCCACTATGGAAATTTGTTTCCTTTGTTAATTTTGATGTCCTAAATAAAGTTCTAATAGCACCATACCGATGCGATGTCACCAACGTCAGATATAGGCTTCCAAAAATGTCACGTTTTTTATAGGTTAAGTGTATTAAAGGCCCCTTATTCTAAGTAAAGGCCCCACTACCATACCGGCATTTTTATGTGTATCTTGAAAGATAAAGCACGAATATATAACTGCCATACGGATGCGATGTCGCTAACGTCAGATATAGGCTTTCAAAGTTGTTACATTTTTATAGGTTAGGTGTATTAAAAAGCCCCATTGCCATAATGGCACATACTTTGATTACTATACGAGACAAGAGAGAGGTCCGACACGCCCAACATAGGGCGCGGCCATTTTGAACCCTGTGACACAGTTTACAGCTAAAGAATCAGATCGCTCACTCTGCGTCGGCACTTTTGATCTCAATGTTTCAGTTTATACACTGTGCAACTCAGATAATACAATATATGACAACCGCCTTTAATAAAATAGCAGTCTTCTGCGTATCCTGAATGTGTATCCCTGGAGTGGATGTTATATTGGAACTTTCAACTGGTAGGAGTGAGCTAACTGATTCTTTAGCAATAAACTGTGACTTCAAAAATATTCACTGACACTGACAGCAGCAAGCAAAACATCAAGTGCGTTTTAATCATCCGCTTCTGCTTCCGGAATTGTCGGTTTAGTCGTTTTAACCTGTCAGATTAAAACAAGAAAACCGACAATTCCGAAGCAGAAGCGGATGAATAAAACGCACCTATTAAAAATATTGCGCCAAGATGTAGGCAACACGTAATAAGGGTTCAAAATGGCGGAGTGTTCTGACTCCTTTTAAAAGGCACTCAGAGAGCTGCGCAGTGCGACCATTCTCCGTATAGTAAAAGAAAATCAAAGTATGTGCATAATGGCATTTTTATGAATATTTTGAAGTATAAAGTACGAATATATCACTGCCATAGCCATGGCATGTCGTTAACGTGCACAATTAGTCGTATATATAATTATTATTTTAAAAAATTATGTGTATATATAGTTAGTTTTAAAATGAAAATCATTCCTTTTTAATAAGTTATTTGTCACGTTTATTTTTTTTATAACTTGAATATAAAATTCTTACGTTTAAATTATTTTATAACAATTTAACTCTATAGTAATAAATTACGTTAATAATATTTACGTGCGGTTTTAATAATTTCTATAACTATAACATACGATTTGGTAGTAATATTAATTATAAACTCAATTTTCTTAGCAAGACAGTTTTGTGACATCATCTGTTTTTTCCCCTTACCCTTCATATATGCAATATAAAATATATATTTATCTACAATGTATACAAAAAATATATGCAAAAAATATACCTAATTAAATTACATATTTCTCCATATTATTAGTTTTTTTCGATTTTTCGATTTTTTGATTTTTCGATTTTTGGATTTTTTTATTTTTCGATTTTTTGATTTTTTGATTTTTTGATTTTTTGATTTTTTGATTTTTTGATTTTTTGATTTTTTGATTTTTCGATATTTGGAGTTTTTTATTTTTCGATTTTTCGATTTTTCCATTTTTCGATTTTTTGATTTTTCGATTTTCGATTTTTCGATTTTCGATTTTTCGATTTTTCGATTTTTCGATTTTTCGATTTTTCGATTTTTCGATTTTTCGATTTTTCGATTTTTCGATTTTTCGATTTTTCGATTTTTCGATTTTTCGATTTTTCGATTTTTCGATTTTTCGATTTTTCGATTTTTCGATTTTTCGATTTTTCGATTTTTCGATTTTTCGATTTTTCGATTTTTCGATTTTTCGATTTTTCGATTTTTTGATTTTTCGATTTTTCGATTTTTCGATTTTTCGATTTTTCGATTTTTCGATTTTTCGATTTTTCGATTTTTCGATTTTTCGATTTTTCGATTTTTCGATTTTTCGATTTTTCGATTTTTCGATTTTTCGATTTTTCGATTTTTCGATTTTTCGATTTTTCGATTTTTCGATTTTTCGATTTTTCGATTTTTCGATTTTTCGATTTTTCGATTTTTCGATTTTTCGATTTTTCGATTTTTCGATTTTTCGATTTTTCGATTCTTCGATTTTTCGATTTTTCGATTTTTCGATTTTTCGATTTTTCGATTTTTCGATTTTTCGATTTTTCGATTTTTCGATTTTTCGATTTTTCGATTTTTCGATTTTTCGATTTTTCGATTTTTCGATTTTTCGATTTTTCGATTTTTCGATTTTTCGATTTTTCGATTTTTCGATTTTTCGATTTTTCGATTTTTCGATTTTTCGATTTTTCGATTTTTCGATTTTTTGATTTTTCGATTTTTCGATTTTTTGATTTTTCGATTTTTCGATTTTTCGATTTTTCGATTTTTCGATTTTTCGATTTTTCGATTTTTCGATTTTTCGATTTTTCGATTTTTCGATTTTTCGATTTTTCGATTTTTCGATTTTTCGATTTTTCGATTTTTCGATTTTTCGATTTTTCGATTTTTCGATTTTTCGATTTTTCGATTTTTCGATTTTTCGATTTTTCGATTTTCCAATTTTTCGATTTTTCGAGTTTTCGGTTTTTCGATTTTTCGATTTTTCGATTTTTCGATTTTTCGATTTTTCGATTTTTCGATTTTTCGATTTTTCGATTTTTCGATTTTTCGATTTTTCGATTTTTCGATTTTTCGATTTTTCGATTTTTCGATTTTTCGATTTTTCGATTTTTCGATTTTTCGATTTTTCGATTTTTCGATTTTTCGATTTTTCGATTTTTCGATTTTTCGATTTTTCGATTTTTCGATTTTTCGATTTTTCGATTTTTCGATTTTTCGATTTTTCGATTTTTCGATTTTTCGATTTTTCGATTTTTCGATTTTTCGATTTTTCGATTTTTCGATTTTTCGATTTTTCGATTTTTCGATTTTTCGATTTTTCGATTTTTCGATTTTTCGATTTTTCGATTTTTCGATTTTTCGATTTTTCGATTTATAAACAGTGGCATAGGAATCAAAATGGCCGCGCCCTATGTTGGACGTGTCGGACCCGTCGGACCTCTCTCTTGCACCGTATAGTAATCAAAGTATGTGGGTATGGCAGTGTAACCCCTGCTAAAGTGATGCAATCACATACTTTGTTGTATGCCAATTGTTCTGTGCATAATATTTACAAACTGTCCACTTCTACTGTTTGTTTCAGTGTTGCCAACCGTACGATTTAAATTGTATTTATACGATTTTTTAACTCTCTGTACGATGTACGATTGCATCAGTGAGATCGTACCACAGACCTTGATCGTACGTAAAAATATTTAAATATCTGCAACAACTTCAGAACATAAAACAATAAAACTCAAAAACTACTTGCAAAGATTCATAGGCCGTTCGTAATTTATGCAAGCAGTCATTTTCGTTCTGACTTATCGTGATTTTGTACACCGACTATCACGGCATAAGAAAAGCTAGCATGCAAAATTTCAATCACTTTCAAGTGACAGTCATTGATTACTTTAAATGTGTTAATTTAAAGTTTCATGTATTATCTTTAGTTTTTTTTTCGTTGTAAACATTTTTATAAATAGATAAATAAATTATCATGACAAAGTTTTTTTTTATCATTCCGAAGGAGGTCCTTTCGCCACCATTGTTAAATAAAAAATATTAGATTATGACTAAAATTAATCTTTTTCTAATAGTAGATGTCCTTATTTATCTAATAGTGAACTTTTAACTATACCTTACCGTGCAAATTTTTGAGAATTTTTCTTTTTTAAAAATGTGTGTGTTTGTACAGTGTCTTATGAGAAAGTAAGACTTCAACAACAATTTTCGAATTATAATTAATTTTACTATTATTTATTGATTAGATGAAGTAGAAAAAAACTAAAAATAAGGTTTTTGAAATATTTAGGTTTTGTTTTTTACAATAAAATATATAGGTTACCGTGGAATTTATTGAGAAATTATTATTAAAAAATCACAAAAAATTTTCAACTAGGTTACTTGAAAATTTTTTGTGATTTTTTAATATTAATTTCTCAATAAGTTCCACGGTTTACTATATATATTTTATTGTATAAAACAAAATCTAAATATTTTAAAAACCTTATTTTTAGTTTTTTTCTACTCCATCTAATCAATAAATAATAGTATAATTCAAAAATTGTTGTTGAGGACTTACTTTCTCGTGAGGCACTGTACAAATACTCACATTTAAAAAAAAATTCTCAAAAATTTGCAAGGTAAGGTATAGTTAAAAGTGCAGTATTAGATAAATAAGGACTTCAATTATTAGAAAAAAATTAATTTTAGTCATAATCTAATAACTTTTTTTTAACATTTGAGGCGAGAGGTGTGGCGAAAGGACCTCCTTAAATTAATATTTGTCGATTATAATTTTTTTCACGTGGACATTTTAACATGCTTGTTTACAAAAACAGTACAAAAAAGATGGCTGATACTGTCGCATGCGCACAAAAAAAAATATGATGAAAAGGTCTATATGGCGGCCACTTGGCGACGCCCCAGAGGTATGGCGTTTTGAAATATTGTTCTACAGCTCATTGTTAACCAAGATCACGAAACAACAGCGTCGGGTTCATGATACATGTCTACAGTGAAAAAATTACGTGTTTCGGTAAGTATGGCGGAACTTAAGTGACGCCATATTGGTATGGCATATTGAGTTCGCGGACTTTGGCAACCCTCCTTGACGACATAAAACAAGATTTAAAGTGGGGCCTATAATCCAAGGTCATGGATATTAATTACACGTTTGAAAATTCACCTCCCTAATAGCTACACTTTAGGAGTGCCATACCGGGAATTCAAAGTGGGGAATAACGTTGTCCATCGGCCCCCAAAGTCTCGTCGTGGGGCCTATGATACATGCAAAAACCCTTTAGGCTCCCGGTTTATATATTTAAAGCTTGTTCTTCAATATCAGATAGCGGCAAACTTTCCGAATCACTCATTTTATTACTAGAAAATGCAAAAATACGTTAAAAATTAATTATTTTAGACTTATTGTTTATGACAATATTATCGTTGCAAAAAAAAACAAAATGTTTTTATTCAATTAATAGAGCTGTCATCCAACATTTCGATGTGTCGCCAATCGACATCTAGACAGTGGTGTAGACCAATAACCCTAAATTGAATCTTAGACAAAAGTTATAATTACAGTTTATTTTTACAATTAGAGTTAAAGTTATTTACTGTGATTATTTTAAAGTTAATAAAAGTTCATTGTGACACCGCACTATGATTATATTATTGTCATTTCCAACAGTAATACCTAATTATGTTAAAAATAACATATAATCAAGTGTTTTTTTTTTAATGATCTAATCTATGGATATTTTGATGAAGTGTACCGATTATGTGACACTCATTTTGTTGCTTTGCAAACAATACATATATTATCGTCATGATTCTTACAGGCTTTTTGTGTTTTTTCGCAACCCTCATTTGCGTGGTAAGTAAATATATTCGTTAGATTTTTATTTCATTCCATGATTTGATTTATATTATTTACCAAAATCCAGTTTTTATAATTTGATTTTTCCTTTAGAAAGGGCAGCAAGTTACCATACCCAATGGGGTGATCCAGGGAAGGCAAGAATACTCGCAAAGAGGAATATCCTTCTTCGCTTTTCAACAAATACCTTTTGCTAAACCACCAATTGGTCCTCTCAGATTTAAGGTAGGTACCTACCTGTATATACATTTTCCCAATATAGTATACATATTTTTTTTATTTAAAGTGTGACGAATTAGATTTTTATGGACTCGTCAATAAGTGTAATAGACCAAAAAAATGAGTTGGACGTTAATCCTGTGGGATACTAGACCTTTAAATTAAGATAATCAATCTTAAATCAATTAACTTAATAATCGAAATGATTTACAATTTAAAATCAATTGAAACCACCTAAACTAACCTAAATTTCTTACCATTCAAAATTAATTAAACCCGCAATCTTGCTTGAATTTGGATGATCAATCTAAATGTGCCCAAAGACTGGCATACAAGAAATTGAACTACATGCAACAAACAGCAAAGTCATTTTTTGCCCATTTTGTCCGAATAAGTGACTATGGGGTCTATTCTGTAACGTTTTAGTTAATTTTAACAGTCAGGTAAAAAGGTTACTTATTACTATGACGTTTAAATTTTTCAGTTTAACTTTTTGTTGTTAGTTATTTTATAACTAGTCCTGGTTAAAATAGACATAACAACGATGCAATATACCTAAAAGTGGATTCAAATTATGGCCAACGCATTAAAAATAAGAAAAAGAATATATTTGTCATGTAATTTTAACCACATAATACAGAATACATCAATATATTTTTAATTTTGATTAAAGCAGCGTACGCCGCTACTAATATATTATAATCGTCTTTACTGCTTGTCAAACACTTTCGAACTCACTTGAATGACAAGCTATACTCGAACAAAATATTGAAGAAGGTGATTCACTTCCGATATGGGTAACAATTAGATGCTGTCCTTTACCTGATGGTGCTTTCAAACCTGTAAATAATCCCTCTATAAAAGCTTGGCGATGATTAGTTACATAAGTATCTTGCCATATCTTAGATACCGTGTGTCCAGCATTCACCCACGTTTCATCGAGATAGTATATCTTTTTTTTAGCGGCTCTAAACTCTTTAATATTTCGTAAATAACGCCATCGCCAGGACACTATATCTGACCTCTCAATTAAAATTGATTTCCTACACCGTTTGACAAAACGAAATTTTAAGTCCCATAAAATTTTTCGTAAAGTTTTGGGGCTCATTAATGAAATTTCTTCGTTTTCTCTTAATTTCGTAAGAACAACTTTAAGTGTTGGGGCTTTGTTTTCGAAAAAAAAAAAAAAAAAGAATGTACAGTTCTTCCAATGATTTGTTATTGGTTATCGTCCAATTTCAACAATTTTCGACCACGGGTATGCGTTTTAGGGGCTTCTAAGGAGTCTTTTTGTATTTTCGCGTACAATACGTTCAATTGTTGAAACAGATACTCCAGTTAAAAAAGAACTGCGGTTTACAGCTTCATTTGTAGGAAGTGTCTATTTCAGCCCATCATACACTTTCCATATAATGTTCTTTTCATCCTTTGATAAGGGCTTTCGCCAACGTAATTGGGTTTCACTTGGACCCGCCTCTGAATCCATTACTATTGTAACAATATAATTCTACTATTAAATTGTTTTTATTAAATTTATAAAGACACCAATATTTTACTATTTAATAAAATTTTAAAGTATTTACCTAATATACTACACAATAAATATAACTCCTCGAATATGCACTACCACTACCAAACTGTAAGGCACAAACATGAACACCTACTCGTATATCAAAAAAGAGCACTTGTACAAAAAAGTGTTTATAAAATATAAAGTAATTATCGTAAATAGTTAAAGCGAAACAAATCTAACTTCGTCGAAAGTTAGTTTTCAACTGTCTTTGTGCCTGTGCTGACAATATTCAATCTGTAACCCGTCTGTCGTTTATTTACTTGAAACACATTTTAAAACTATTAAACACAGAGAACGAAGTCATTAGGGAATAAATATATTCATTTCTTGAAAACTATCAAAAACGTATATTTAACGCATCATCTTTGTTTAAATAAAGATGTTGACAAACAAATTTAATAAAGTTTACTAACAAATACCTAATAAATAATAATTATTTGGTATTTGATACGCCGCCCGCCTATACTGACTCCGTCGGAATTTTCATTCATAGACAACAGTGTTGATCATGCATATGACTGTCCGAGTATAGTGTTTAGGTCACATACGGAAATCTTAGTGACATTTTTTTGTTAAATACTGACTCTCGTCTACGTGGTCACGAACTAAAATTAAAAAAGGAAAACCTAAAAACGAAGCACAGACAATCATTCCTTTCCAACCGGGTATTTAATGTATGGAACGACCTCAGCGATGAAGTTGTTGGTGCCATAACAGTTAACGTCTTTAAACATAAGTTAGACGCGTGTTTGTTTAATTAACATTTTTATTCAATTTTTAGTGTTATTTTTGTTTCAGTGTGTTTACTTTGTTAGAATTTTTCTATTTTGTTTTTAGGCTATCATAGGACTTGTGTCCTCAGCCTTTATCAATGTATTATAATAATAATAATAATAATAATACTTTGATTTTCTTTTACTATACGGAGAATGGTCGCACTGCGCAGCTTTCTGAGTGCCTTTTAAAAGGAGATAGAAAACTCCGCCATTTTGAACCCTTATTACGTGTTGCCTACATCTTGGCGCAATATTTTTAATAGGTGCGTTTTAATCATCCGCTTCTGCTTCGGAATTGTCGGTTTTCTTGTTTTAATCTGACAGGTTAAAACGACTAAACCGACAATTCCGGAAGCAGAAGCGGATGATTAAAACGCACCTGATATTTTGCTTGCTGCTGTCAATAGGCGAGTTCGGATAGTCAGGGGCTGGAGCGGGACAAATTTTAGGGTGCTTTTAAATGACATTTAAGCGTGTTAAACTGTCACTAATCGGACTAAACCGAACGCTAAAAGGGTCGTTTGGTGTTAAAAGTGTTAAAGGAGTTAAAGGAACTTGGCAGACCAAACGCAATGAGTGTCAGTGAATATTAGAGAGTTATTGCAAGTTCAGTTAAGATCTGTCACTATTAGTGCCGCTCTTATTTTGACATCTGAGCATGCGCAGATCACTAACTTTAATAAAAATTGCGCCTGTCCTTAATAAGAGAGTTATTGCAAGTTCACTTAAGGTCAGTCACTATTAGTGCTGCTCTTATTTTGACATCTAAGCATGCGCAGATGTTTATGTTCTAAAACTGACTTTATTAAGGATTGTGCCTGTCCTTAATTGTGGATGTTTAAGGGCAGCAGGTAGTGGCGACTTTATAGCTTTCGGATGCGCTCGGCGACATTCGTATCCGTTAGAAGTTTTTTAATATTAAATATTTAATATAATCGTCATTTAAACCTTATAAGGTTAGAAATAAGTATAAGGACGAGGATTCTAATGTCAAAATTTCAGGTTTGCAATAAGTCTGATTTTAGCACGGAATTTATTTGACTCTAATTACGATGTCACTATTAGTGGCTGGCTTTATAGAAATTTGCAATATCTCTCTATTAAGGACAGGCACAATCTTTATTAAAGTTAGTGATCTGCGCATGCTTAGATGTCAAAATAAGAGCGGCACTAATAGTGACTGACCTTAAGTGAACTTGCAATAACTCTCTATTATTTTTGAAGTCACAGTTTATTGCTAAAGAATCAGTTAGCTCACTCGGACCAGTTGAAAGTTCCAAAATAACATCCACTCCAGGGATACAAATTCAGGATATGCAGAAGACTGCTGCTTTATTATAGGCGGTTGTCATATATTGTATTATCCGAGTTGCACAGTGTATAAACTGAAACATTGAGATCCAAAGTGCCGACGCAGAGTGAGCGATCTGATTCTTTAGCTATAAACTGTGTCACAGGGTTCAAAATGGCCGCGCCCTATGTTGGGCGTATCGGACCTCTCTCTTGCCTCGTATAGTAATCAAAGTATGTGGTGTAGGTCTATCGCTAAAATCTCCGAGCAATTACTACTAGAGGGAGCGTTAAACGAGTTTGTAGGCGATTGTTGTGTTCGCAAACATTTGTAGAGGAAGTGAGGAAGCGGGCACAAGGGGAAAGGTAAACATACTTCTTGTTCAGTGGCGTATAATTTCTCTGTAAGAACACACATTGTCCAAACTTTTTAATTCTAAAAAAAATTAAAAAAATTTGTTAATTTTTAAAATGTATACCGTCTTATATGTGTGTGATGCAGGAAATGAAACAAAATCACCGTAAAGGTCTAATTTTTTCAATTAAAGAATAAAACCTCATAATGATTTTGTTATAAATAAATACAGAAGCGACTAGTTTCGGCCTCACAGGGACATCTTCAGGCCTGTAATACAATAGGTTGGTCACTTACGATTAAAATTAAATAGTATAAACCACAAAAATAGTTCCATATTGTAGCGTTACAGCATTATAGAATTATAGCTGTAAAAACAAAAGAGCATTGCAAACGTAATAAGAAATCGGAATCTACAAGAAAAAAGGTGAGAATGAGTAATTACAAATGCATTTAAATTGCTCAGGATAACAAATAAGGCTGATAATGTAAAGTAGTGGTATAGTCCCCATCAAAGAAGGTCCGGATATGTGAAAGAAGACAGCGTTTTCTCTGTAAATCTGGAAAATGTAAGGATCGAGGGGCTATAAAAAGGAGCGTGTAGATGAAAGCTCCAGTAAATATCGTCACTTTCGTCTAATTTTTTATTCTCACTCACCGTTTCGACTTTAACTTCAAAATTCATTTTCAAAAGGAAATAAAAGTTATCATTCTAACAAGCATATAATAAAACAATATGAATTCATTATATTTAAAGAACGTTTGTTTTAATGAAAACAACATATGTGAATATAAAAAAATAGAAATAGATAAGATTAATATCAAAATTAATTTAAAAGTACAACAAACAGAGATAAAATGAAATAAAAATAATACAAGTACAAATAGAAAGTTAATAACATACCTTCTAAAAGTAACATATTTTAAGTAGATAAATGTTTAAAGAGTTGATTCCTAAACATAACTAATCTGATTTTCCCCCCTTTTTAATATTATGAGGTTTTTTGTAGTTGAAATGAAAATTATAATTTATTTTGGTCCTAATAAAAATTTAAATATAGGTTATGAAAGAGTAAAATACATAATAGAACTTCATAATCTTAAGACGTTATCAAAAATTATTAATGATAAAACTTGATACAATAACAAGATTCTTAAACAAATTTCTTGTTTTTGTTTAGCAAAAGACTTTTTTGCCTTCTTCGGTTGCCTCTGCCACTTTTGTTTTATTAGTTTCGAGGAGAATTTTACTATGGAAACTAGTAGAACCGTCCGGTGATCTCGAGTAGAGTCCCGAGTCCCTGAGCCATATAAATAGTAATAAATGCAGGTAGAAGAATTATTTAATTTACTTTTTTTTTAATTATACTTTCTAAGGAAATATGGTAATAAAGTAAACCAGATAGATAAAATAGCTATTTGTATTAATAGGGAGGAAAGTGTCACTTTTCCTCCCGCAGTTTACTGCCCGACGCGAAGCGGAGGGCAGTAAACATCCAAGGGAGGAAAAGGCACTTTACTCCCAAGTAATACATATGATTTTTCCGCCTCCCTCAAATAACAAGTCATTGTTAAATAGTTTATTTATGAAACTAATAAACAAAATTTATTAAAGAACTAAAATTATGAAGTAGGTATAGTATAAATTATAGGCATGTTATTTTCATTCTTGCATCCTACATATTTTTAATTTGTGGTAGAGTAATTATTTTTCTGAGTAAGTACGAATATGCTTTTCTTCGGCCCATTGCTTGAAATGTAAATACTGTTTTTCGTATTTTTCTTTAGATTTTTGGGGTAATAGAGATTGAACTGTTGCATTAACCTGTTCCAAAATATCCGCTGGTGTATTATTTATATCTTTAAATTCGCTTGAATCACTCATTTTTTAAATATTATTTTATATTTTGTAGATATATTATAGCGTAACACACTTTAAAACTGATCTGTCAATCGACCATAGCATAATATTTCTGTCCTAAATTCGAAAATCGGATGAATCTATGAATTGAAGTCAAATTATTAATGTAAAAATCGTTAAATTAAAATAACAATTTACTGATTTTTACTATTTTGCAAAATACAGGGTGTTCTATAAATAAACGGTAAAATTCATACTTATATAATAGAATATAGTTTAGGTCGTCAATGCCGTATAAGCTATTTCATTTATGACATACCATGACGTCACTTTTACTTTTCCTCCTTAGGGAGTAAAAGTATGACTTTGCTCTCTGCAATGAGGTCAGGAAATGTATACTTTGGATAGAGGTAGGCGGAAAAATATATTTATTAATTATACACAGCGCCTTAAAATATTTATAACATAAAATAAAAGTGATTTCTTTTTTATTTACACAAAATGCAAAATTAGGGTGTTCCGAAAAATTTTTAACATTTTAAATCGATTTCCAACTACCTTAATAAATTTCAAGTTTGTTATATCCCGATTTTTAATTGGCTTATCTTGTCATCCAAAAATTGTTTGTTTTCTATAGTTTTTGCAGAGTATATTTTTATTTCAATTTGTTGCGCTGTCCTAATCTTTATATATGTATCACTTTGAAAATCTATTAAAATTGTAATAAATTGAAAAATATGAGGATGTGAATGGTAAAATGACGAATTAAACCGTAAATGAAAACTTTCGCAGGCATTTGTAGTTCTTCTTACACTACTTGTATTTTCAGCCCATATGAATGGTGGAAATTTGAACGATTCTGTTATATAAGTATCTACAAGATAATCTGCGAATAACGTAAGTTGGGAATTGCTGGGTTGAGAAGCAATCAAATCAATAGCAAAACAATCTCCAACATCTGCTGAATTCAGAAACGGCAAACCAAAACAGTTCCTCAAAAATTTTCCAACCTCTGAATCCTCATCCTTGTATCAAAAAGTACAAAATAACTATAGTTATTTTGTACTCTTTGCTTGTATGCAGTAGTAAGGCCAAGTTGTTGTATTTTTCGCCATCTGAGAAGTGCATGTTGCATTTAGTCAACTGACAGCATTTAAATATATATTTTTTAGGGTTGACCAAAATTTCGCACCTTCTAGGAGTGGTTTCATAATTTTTTACAACTTTTATAAAGGGTAATTTGCTCTAAAAAATGTTTATGAAACCACCCTTATACTTCGTACCAGGAGTTTAAGTGTAATATTTTGTTTAGATACTTAGAAGACAGGCCCCAAGCAACCTTGAAAAAAATCATAATGTTTTTATATTTTTGCGATCATCTACAGTATGTCTGAAAAAGTTGGCAACATATGAGAAACTTTTTTTATTTGTAATTTTACGAAAAAAAGTTATTCTTTATAAAAATTTGTGCATGGCCCATAAAGTAAAACGCAAATGTCAGATGTAAATTTTTTAAATCGTATACGAGGTTTGTCAAAAAATATGAATTTGATACAAGAGTAAAGTACCTTTATTTTTTATAATATGGAAAACTTTATTGATGTATTATTTATTTCTCGAAAGCTTTTACTAGAATGACTTTTGGCAAGAGAAATGTCATTGTCAGAGCCACCTAGATTTTAAATTATTTTTGTGTATTACAGTAGAAAATACATTATTCTGTTGGATATTACTTATTTATTACTGATTTAAGTTCATTGCTAAAATATTTCAAATCAACAAATAAATATTGGAAGTGTGTTGACTTGTTAAATAAGTTAAAAAATTACGTGATTTACAACTAAAATTTGCAAAATTTAAGTTGAAATTGAAGTGGTCATAATATTCCTATTAATCTTTTGCAATTTGTGGGCACCCTGTACATCTAATGTCAAAGGTAAATACCTAAATATTATTATTTTCGAAAACAGAGATTTTCATAAAGAATAACTTTTTTTCGTAAAACTTACAATAAAATAGTTTCCCATATAATGCCAACTTTTTCAGACATACTGTATAAAATTCTAGCACAATTTTATTGGACTAACCCCTGTTATTAAAATATTTATTAATAACTTACCATGATTGACCCAAATGAAATCTACATCCAACCATACGTGTCTTCTCCCAAGTTTTTAGCACACTTTGGTGGATTGCCTCTTCAAAATATGCCACTACTGTTGTTGGTGCCAATATTTTACCAATCTTTTGACATTCTTGTATTGCATACATTAATGCCAACATATAACTTTTCTTCATTTAAACACATTTTTAGTTTTCTGGATTTCTGCATTAAATTATTAATTTAATTGACTAATTGTGTGTTTAATTAAAGGTATATCTCTTTTCTGTTAAAACAGTCTGTATTGTTTTAAACTTTTTAGATAATTAGAGAAAACAGTAGGACATCTTAAAATATCTTATTTCACCAACAATATTGTAGAATAATGAATCTCACATTAAACGGAAAAAGTCATTTTAGGATGTCCTACTAGGTATAAACTAAATAAAATGTATATTGCAACTGTGCTTAAATAAATGAATGTTTTTATACCTGACTATAGCACCAGATAGACATTTTTTTAAATCATAATGATCTGTATAACTCAAAATAGTAAAAAATCCATATTATTTAAGTTGTTCTAGTATTGTTTTAGCATAGCGTTATAAACTCCAATAATAAATATTCAATGTTTTTGGGACGATTTCAGGAAATTAGAAAAAAACATAAATAATGTGATATTCTTGTTTAGTTTGTTACTAGGTAGTGATTTAAAAGCAAATTACGTTCTATTTATAGAATAAAAAATCACTCATAATAACCAAATATGTACCTATACCTATATCTTCATATTTTGGGCACGAAGACTAAATATTTTATGTTTTTGGCTCTGAATAGTTTTCTTAAGAATTTTAAAACATTCCTTAGCTCCTTTAGGATATTCCATGCATATCTTTGAGGTTTATTTTGTTTAAACCTAAAATAAATTAAGTACAAAATATGAAAATTAAATAATACACAAAATTAGTCTATTAAATTAGTTAAAAAAAAAGTGTCAACAAAAAATGGCTTTGCCTTTTTCTTTAAACATTCTTTTTAAAAGGAACTTAAGTTTCTTTACTTCACTTGCTGTTTTAGTATTTTAGTAGCAGATGAATATGGTGTGGATGTAGTAACAGGATTAATTATTATACTTCTCTCGTCAAAATTGCATTTTTCTTTAATATTATCCTCCCCTGAAGTCTGTAATAATAATAATTTGTTTATTTGTAAAAATGTATACACAATAATCAAGAAAAAATACATATAAAATACAAACAAACAGTAAATGTCCACAAAGTCAGAGACTGTCCGTGGTTAAGATACTATAAAGTATAATTTTATAATTAAATTATCGAGATTAATGTTAATAAAAAATACAATATTTAATAATATTTAATAATTATATTGATGATCATAACAATAAAATAATAATAATAATAATAATAATAATAATAATAATAATAATAATAATAATAATAATAATAATAATAATAATAATAATAATAATAATAATAATAATAATAATAATAATAATAATAATAATAATAATAATAATAATAATAATAATAATAATAATAATAATAATAATAATAATAATAATAATAATAATAATAATAATAATAATAATAATAATAATAATAATAATAATAATAATAATAATAATAATAATAATAATAATAATAATAATAATAATAATAATAATAATAATAATAATAATAATAATAATAATAAATAATAATAATAATAATAATAACCTTAAAAATTATATTTAATAATAATAATATTGATGATAATAATGAATAATAAAAATTATTTTTATTGTTATTACAAAAAAATAAAAAAATATACTTTGGAAAAAAATAAATTTTTTATTTGCAGGTACCTACTTTATAGTTGATTTTTAGTTACTGGTTAATACGTTAATTCGATTATTTTTATTCTATTAATGGAGAGTATATGTTTTTTTAGTCTTGTCTTAAACTGAGATATCGACAGAGAATTTTTAATTTTTATGGGTAGTGAATTTAAAACCTTGGGTGCTAAAACCAAATGGCTTTTTTGTCCTACTGTTTTACGGGCAGCTGATTCTTCTAATTTATTCATTGCCTTGGATCTTGTTTCATATTTATGTGTTACATTTTTAAGAAGACTCTGATTTTTAAAATAATAGTTTGCTATTTTAAAGAAAAAGTTTTGTTTAGGATCAAGTATTTCTGCTTCTTTATATAATTGGTCAGATGGGTATGTGCGTTCTTTTTTTAATATAATTTTTAAAAAATATTTTTGTATTACTTCGACTTTGTCCATATACACATTTGAGGCTCCACCCCCTCCTAATATTCCATACGTTATTCTAGAATGAACTAAAGCGTAGTACAACATTTTTAGGTAAGGCAATTCTAGTATTTTGGAAAGATATTTAAACTTAAATAATAGGGTTCTTAGTATATTACAATGTTATTTATATTATGATTTCAACGCAAATGACTATCAATAATTATTCCTAAATATTTCGTTTTATTTGATGAACTTATAGTTAAAGGCACCTGATTATTGCTGATGATTACTAAGTTGTTATATTCCGGTAGATTATTTTCATAGCTAACTATTGGTAAAAAGAATGTTTTAGAGAAATTAATTGTTAAGAGTTTATGATTAAACCAGTCGAATATGTATTTTAAATCATTTTCAACAATTACTTTTAATTCTTCCCAACTATCAGCAGAATAGAAAATAACCGTGTCATCAGCAAAACTAATTATCCGACCCTGATGATTTATTAATAGTAAGTTATTGATATATAAATTAAATAAAATAGGACCAAGTACTGTACCTTGTGGTACACCGCATTTTATTTGTTGGTAAGTGCTATTCGTATTATCTATTCTTATACTTTGTTGTCTATTAAACAAATAACTTTTAAACAAATTGTAAGCATTGCCTCTTATTCCTGCATCTTGCAGGGCTTCCAATAACTGTTGGTGATCAACAGTGTCGAAAGCCTTTGCAAGATCCAGAAACACTGCCAGAGATGGTTTACTTTTATCCAGAGCTAAATACATTTCTTTCGTTAGTTCGGCAATAGCATCCTCCGTAGATTTACTTTTTTGAAATCCAAATTGTTTCGGTGAAATTGTATTGTTTTTATCAAAAAATGATTCTAATCGCGACTTAATTATTTTTTCAAATATTTTTGTAAAGGTCGTAGTTATCGATATGGGTCTATAATTTGATGGTGTGCATTTGTCACCGTTTTTATGTAACGGTTTAATTGTTGCAATTTTAAATAGATTTGGACAAATGCCTTTTTCGATAGATAGGTTAATTAAGTAAGTTAGCGGGGATACTATTTCCGAATCAATTTGTTTAATTGTTTCTGCGGTTAGGTCGTCAATACCTGGTGCTTTTTTATTTTTTAATTTTTTAATTATTTCTAATATTTCCTATTCATTTGAAGGATTCAAGAATATTGAATTTGAACATACAAATCTCATTGGACGAAGCGTATTTGGCAATAAATAAATAATAAAAATATTCATAAGTATTGTAGTGTAACCAACTAAAATAAAGAGAGACAACTTGACTAATATCTCTCTCTTTTATAAAAGTATGATAAATAAAGTGGCGGCGTGATCGACTATGAAATGACTAGGACACCACGAGTGACAGACTGCAAGATTCGTTATCTATTGGCTACTTACGTGTTATTGAGGGAGTGGTAAAGGTTAAAAGAAACATCTATTGATTTATATCTAATCTTTATTGAAAATAATATGGATGACAGAATCAGAAAGTAAAAATGTATAAAATATATTTATTCATAAAGATTAAATATAGGTCTGGTTCGGTGCAACAAAAAAACAATAATTAATTTATCAAATAAGGGGAAAGAACCAGCAAGAAAACCCCAAAGTTATAATAAATACAATAAAACCAATCAAACGTCAATTTGGATACAAATGACAAATTAAGTATATATATATAAAAAACATTTAATTACTTGATGTTTTAGTTAAAGACAGAAAAATATATGAAATAATATTCAATTTAGGTTATACACAGGAAAATATATGAAATAATATTCAATACATTATGTATAAAAAAAAAAACAATATTTAAGGCTGCAAGGCAAAAATAAAATAAATATTTTAAGAAGAATAACTCATCAGATAACAAACATTGAGCATTACTAGGTTCAAACACACTCGATGCAAAACTGAAGAAGGTTTATTAGGGACAAGGTAATGGGGAAGCTCTACAGCTTTACTACCCACCTAAAGTTGAATATTCTGGTGACAAAATCAGGTAAGTTACCGGGACACCTATCCCGATGTTGTCCCAGCCACGGGCGGAAAATTTTAGTATCAATCAACAAGGCATTTCATACTTTTAACTTAGATCCGCCAATGCTGTGAATATCTGATGTTAGAAAAACACATAATTTACTAATATACTATTACTTTTCCCTTGCCGAACTTTAGAAATGACAAAAAAAAAATAATCTCAAAGTCAAATCAAAATTATAGCAAATTTTCCTTAGTATAACTATAAAATATCAATAAACTTCAAAAATATTTAAATTAAAATATTAAAAGGATGTTATTTTTCACTGATTTAGATAGTAAAATAAGTAATAAAATCAAATAAACTTGTTAATTGGAATGCAAGCAATTTTTTATGACAGATACAAAAAATGCTGTCAAGAAAAAGCATGAAATTACTTATAACAGTGAAATTCAAATCTAAATAGTGAACCATCAACTAGTTAAATAATATAAAAGTAATTGAAACATAATAATTGATTTAAAAAGGCACTTACATTTTTGTCACAAATAAAACTAACAAAACCTACACCTTTTTAACAATCACGACATTCCATTCTCCCCTACGTTCAAAATCTGACATTCCATAAATAATCCCCGTTCCTATGCGATGATTCCCTGTTTCTATTCCAGCGCATCCACGACTTTGGTTTCATTCAACGGGGACGGAATTAAATACGATCCCTTTCAGACGCCCCTCTGAAAGTTAGATAGGCGAAAACTGTTGAAGCTCATCAAACTTTCAAAACCCTAGTAGGTAAACACCTGTTGTGGTAGTTCCAGCGACGGTCATGCTATGCAGTACTTATCTCACAAAATTCCTCGATTAGGTCATGAAACATAAGACAAAAAAAACAGAATTAAATTTTTGCAAATATAATTTTTTTTTAAATCAGTAATAACGACGTTCGCTTTGGTTTCCTCACAACTTGAAAGAAAAAAAAAACATAAAAATCAGAACTAATTCTTTTGTAGATATAATTTTAAATTGGTAATATCTTGACGTGTAGGGCCATGTTGTATTCGGCGATCGGCATTGGCTCTTAGGCGGCCACGGACCTTTTCGTGAATAGCTTCCACGGACTCAACGGGAGACACCGGCAAGAAAGGCATAACCAGATCATTTAAATCGCCAGAGGGAGGAGTACCAAAAACAATTTGATTTGGGGAATAGCTAGTGCTAGTGTGAGGGGTATTTTTGAACAGTTTTTCAATATTTTTCAGATGATTTGTCCAGCCAGCATGAGAGCGTTGACATAATACCCGAAATAAACGACTTAATTCTTTCATAACCCTTTCAGAGGGGTTTGAGGCAGGGTGTCTAATAGAAGATAACGTAGGTTTTATTTTGTGTCGCTTTAACATGTCTTGCCAGATATGGGAGGTAAATTGAGTCCCGTGATCAGTTAAGATCGTTTCAACTTTCATAATTTGAGAAAAATCTTGGATAATTTTTAAGGCAGAAATCTTAGCCTGTGCTCTTCTAAGCGGATACAATTTAACAAATTTGGAGAAAGAGTCGATAACCACAAAAATATATGAAACCTTGCCACGCCCCTCAGGTAATGGGCCATAATAATCAGCTGTGACTAGTTCCCCTGACTTGTTGGTCATAATAGGGTGAATTTTCCCAATTAAATATCGTTGAGGAAATTTGGATGTCTGACAGATGTCACATGACCTAATTATATTATGAATACATCGCCTTAAATTTCAAAAATACAAAATTAGTTTTAGCACAGCATACAATTTTGAAGTACCAAAATGACCATAATGAACGTGATAAGCATTTGTTAGGGGTTCATTTTAATACCCTCGAAGAAAGGATGTGTCCCAAAAATTAACCTTCGTTTTGGAAAAATCTGCATTTTTCTAAGTTGAGAGTCATATTGACATCGGAAAGTTTACTGAAAAGTTGTTGCAAATGATTTAAGTGCTGCTCAACACTAGAAGATATTACAATGACATCGTCCAAATATTTTTTAACAAATTCATCTAGCTCTGTTCCAAGGATAACGTCTAAAACTCGGGTAAATGAGCCCACAGCTGACTTCAAACCAAAGGGCAGAACTTGGAAAGTATATGTTTTACCAGCATAAAGAAAGGCAACATATTGGATACTATCGGGACTTAAAGGGATTTGCCAATAAGAGGAACGTAAATCAATAGTACTCATATAACGAACTAGTGGTAATGACTGAAATATTTCCTCAGGTGAGGAAGGAGCATCATTATCAGCATACATTTTTGAATTTAACAAACGAGCATGTAAACACACACGAACAGTGCCATCCTTTTTGGTGACCACAGCTAAAGGACTGACATATGCAGAGGGTTCTCGTTTAATTATATCCAAACCAAGCATTTCCTGAATGACCTTGTCTACTGCAGAACGATGACGAAAAAGTATAGGATACGCACGTTTAACAAAAGGAGAAATATCACGCATTTTAATGACATGCTGACATTTATGGGTTCTGCCTGAATATTTATTAAAAAGATGCAGAAATTGTGACAGAAGCTTAAATAAATTATCTTTCTTGTTCTCGTCCAAACAAACCACTTGCTTTGCCGTGAGTAATAGTTGCTCCAGCGATGCCACATGAGAACTTATATCAATCTTAGCAAATCCCTCAACAGTAGTTGACATGACATTTACATTGGAAACAAAATCTAGATTTGAGAGATTTTCTCTTAGATGACCTGGGCCACCGACAACATCTCACTCAGACTTGGTATCGTTAAAAAAAACATCCAGTATTTAGGATGAAATTCACTATTAGACTACGCCCCCCATGCTCTAATTTTAAAGATTTATCTGACAATATATTCTCTGCATTTACCTTAGCTAACCAACCAACACCTAAACTTGCTGGTCTTACTAAATCTTTAACAACAAGAACAACAGATCGAAAAGGCCTGAAATACCCACTACTGAAGAATGTAACCAAACCTGATATTTTATTCTGACACCTTTTTGGCCTATAGCGCCTCTCAATTGAGTGCTAGCAACTGATAATATTTCAATAAAAAGGAACTTGTCTCAGTTTACAAAAATATTCTTCACTGAAACAACTAAGTTCACATACCGAATCAACCAATGCTATCAAATCAATTTCATTACAACAAATAGTGATGTGTGCAACAAACACAACTTTTGATGAGGAAACCCAGTACTCAGCTTTTGATCTAAAATCATTATGTCAGAAGAAGAATCACATAATACCGAACTATAACTAAATGTGTCAAATAAAGAACATCTTAACAGCTCTAAAGGAGTATCTAAACCAAACTGATTATACCCTAATTTGCAACCAAATAACCAAGCCATCTTAACAGCTAATAAACATCCTTTAGGATAAAATAACAACTCATTATAACTAAGCAAAGGAGCTTCTCTCCACATAAACACAAAAACTTGAGAAGGTGACCATGAGAGCTTGGTACCCTGAGGAACAAACCTAATCAATGGAACAAATCACTGGTACGAATCACATGATAAGGGTCCAGGACCGCAGCAGTGGCACTCGTTGGCTTTAAAGGTAACTTTGCTTTTTTTCGCAGGAATGAGTGGAGACTGCCTCTAAAAATTTCAAGGCACCGAATATACTGAAATCCGAGATTGTGGTCGACAAAGACTGAATTTGCAAAGGCAACTGCCTCCCAATCTCGCTGACTACCACACTTTCAGGAATAGGGGAATTACACAGACGGTAAGATTTAAGTTGATTCAAAAAGAAATCAGACATGGAGCCTACCTCTCTCCCACTGAGCCGAAAACGTTCCTCAGCCTGGCGTTCACTAGACCAGAAATTATTTTTAAAATCCCGAGCAAAATCTTCATACGTATGCCAATCACCAGCAGGACATGGTAAAGAATGCTTTGCTATATTAAGCCAGGCCTTTTGAGGGGCATGAGTCAGCTCAAAATATTTGTGAAGTCTCTGAAGGAAAATGGCTGGGTTAGTTGGATCTACTGACCTAAAATTGGGAGGTTCTGATGGTTTGTTATAAATATTTTGAGAGAAAGCCAGGGCTATTTGTTTCCAAGGGTTATCGGGACTTTCTGGCTGATTGTTTAATTGGGAAGGAGGGGAGGTTTTAGGATCTGGAATGGTAGGACTTATAACAATCGGAACGCTCTCACCTGCATCCGCCGATGACCCCGTAGAAGAATTCCCGCGTACTATGGTGTTGGTACCACTTGGCAACTTTTCAACATCAGCTGTTATCAGAGATTCGCCGGTTGGAGATTCCATGCCGTTGTCTTCTAACTTGACAACTTTCAGGAAACACTGCTCTCAGAAAAAATCCAAAATCTACGAACAGAAAAAACCATACAAGGCAGCTAACAAAATTCTCACAAATTACATTAATATATGAAAAATATAATATCTAACTTTTTCCACTCCCTACTACGTTTTCACTTAACAATAGATATCCTGGTCACGGTACCAAAATCTGTAGTGTAACCAACTAAAATAAAGAGAGACAACTTGACTAATATCTCTCTCTTTTATAAAAGTATGATAAATAAAGTGGCGGCGTGATCGACTATGAAATGACTAGGACACCACGAGTGACAGACTGCAAGATTCGTTATCTATTGGCTACTTACGTGTTATTGAGGGAGTGGTAAAGGTTAAAAGAAACATCTATTGATTTATATCTAATCTTTATTGAAAATAATATGGATGACAGAATCAGAAAGTAAAAATGTATAAAATATATTTATTCATAAAGATTAAATATAGGTCTGGTTCGGTGCAACAAAAAAACAATAATTAATTTATCAAATAAGGGGAAAGAACCAGCAAGAAAACCCCAAAGTTATAATAAATACAATAAAACCAATCAAACGTCAATTTGGATACAAATGACAAATTAAGTATATATATATATAAAAAACACATTTAATTACTTGATGTTTTAGTTAAAGACAGAAAAATATATGAAATAATATTCAATTTAGGTTATACACAGGAAAATATATGAAATAATATTCAATACATTATGTATAAAAAAAAAAACAATATTTAAGGCTGCAAGGCAAAAATAAAATAAATATTTTAAGAAGAATAACTCATCAGATAACAAACATTGAGCATTACTAGGTTCAAACACACTCGATGCAAAACTGAAGAAGGTTTATTAGGGACAAGGTAATGGGGAAGCTCTACAGCTTTACTACCCACCTAAAGTTGAATATTCTGGTGACAAAATCAGGTAAGTTACCGGGACACCTATCCCGATGTTGTCCCAGCCACGGGCGGAAAATTTTAGTATCAATCAACAAGGCATTTCATACTTTTAACTTAGATCCGCCAATGCTGTGAATATCTGATGTTAGAAAAACACATAATTTACTAATATACTATTACTTTTCCCTTGCCGAACTTTAGAAATGACAAAAAAAAAATAATCTCAAAGTCAAATCAAAATTATAGCAAATTTTCCTTAGTATAACTATAAAATATCAATAAACTTCAAAAATATTTAAATTAAAATATTAAAAGGATGTTATTTTTCACTGATTTAGATAGTAAAATAAGTAATAAAATCAAATAAACTTGTTAATTGGAATGCAAGCAATTTTTTATGACAGATACAAAAAATGCTGTCAAGAAAAAGCATGAAATTACTTATAACAGTGAAATTCAAATCTAAATAGTGAACCATCAACTAGTTAAATAATATAAAAGTAATTGAAACATAATAATTGATTTAAAAAGGCACTTACATTTTTGTCACAAATAAAACTAACAAAACCTACACCTTTTTAACAATCACGACATTCCATTCTCCCCTACGTTCAAAATCTGACATTCCATAAATAATCCCCGTTCCTATGCGATGATTCCCTGTTTCTATTCCAGCGCATCCACGACTTTGGTTTCATTCAACGGGGACGGAATTAAATACGATCCCTTTCAGTATAAAAAGTTATTCAGGTGGTTACTTGTTGAATTCCTAAATTTTGGAACCATGTATTTCTTTTTATCATAACAAGAAAAGGAAATCTAAAAAAAAAATAACAATAAACTTCACAATGATGTGATATTAAAATAATAATAAGTAATTAAGAGGAGTATTTACTTGGCTGTAGAGCGGAGCATGCAAGGGTTTCGTAGTACCCCCACTTTTAAAGTATATTTTTGCCTTATTCTGAAAGAAAAAAATATGTTCGTGTTGGTAAAGGATAAATCTATGCTCCTCTGAAGACACTTTTTTAAAATTTGAAACTGTTTTTTCTAAAAAAAAAATACAAAACTCGACTTTTTTTACTCATTTTCTCAATTTTTTTTAGAAAAAACTAAATTGAATTTTGAAAAAGTGGTTCCAGAGGAGCATAGATTTAACCTTTACCTACACGTACATATTTTTTTCTTTCAGAATAAGTCAAAAATAAACTTTAAAAGTGGGGTACTACGAAACCCTTACATGGCAAGATTTTTCATCTGGAAAGTGGCGCCTCTGTTAGATTTTTAAGAAATGAATATTTGTGAATGAAAACAATTTATAATATATTTTACTGATGTTTTACGAGGGACGAATAAATTTTACTTATTTGTACACCTTATTTTTTACGTAATTTATTTCTTTAATACTAAGATTGGTATATATATTATACGCAAGGGTTTCATAGTACACCAATTTTAGGGATTATTTTTTAATTTTACTAAAAAAAATTTTATGTAAGTACAGGTAAAGGCTTAGCCCATACCTCTCTGGAGTCACTTTAAAAATATGAGTCAGTCTCTTTTGAAAAAATCTAAGAAAAGAAACGAAAAGAAATAGAAATGTTAAAAAATGCTAGAAGAGAACAATATATTTATTTTTTGCCTACAGGAGCATTTATTTTTATTACAATAAAAATAGAATTACGTTAAAAGCTTTTTCGTCTAGATGGTGACAGCAACAAAATATATATCTTTTTCTACTATTTAGTGATAAACAGTACGTAAATGATTTGAGTTCATGTTGTTATTGTTTACATACAGTAATTTTATCATTTATTTATTAAAAAAATATATACTCGAAATTGGAAGGTATGCACTGAGATGTGAATTATAAATATGTTTTTGTTTAATGAATACCTCTTCGAGTTAACAATAATTATTAATTCCAGCATGTTAATATCTCTTCAATCCGTTAAAGTAATGTAAATATTTTTTCTTGCTTTTGCGCATGGCCTTGATCTGTCGCACCCTTTGAGGCGCGTTGCAAGAGAAAATTTTCTAAAAAGTTATCCAATTTCTATAAATGAGAAAAAAACGATTTTGACAAGCTGATTGTGCATTGTGGCACAATAAAAGACAAGTCACTGCTTTAAAATTTGGAGAAATTTGTAAAAAATTTCCTAAAATCTTTTATTTATTTGTAAACCACCCGATATGGCATAGACCATAAATTCAGAGCAAAATAAGATATGGAAAATTATTTTTATTTTTAAATGTGGACATTTTATTAAATTCGAATTTGATTATGTTGCTGCCAGTCTGGATGGAATTAAAAAAAAAACAAAACTCTATGATAGAGTTAAAATGTCCATATGGAGCTGAAGTGCTAACTGTAAAAGAAGAAATATACAGTAGAGAAATAACTTTTTGGAAAAAGAACAATACCATTAAGAACCACTATTGGTATTTTCAAATTCAGGGTTAGCTGCACATAACACAAATGGATTTTTGCATTTTGTGCTTTTGGACTTCTGGAGGAATAAAAGTAGAGAAAATATCTCATAATGACAGCTTTTGGGAAGAAAAGATATAAAATTAAATTAAAAATTTTTATATGCAATATGCCTTGCCGGTACTTGTTAACAGCGAAGCTAATAGAGACATGGAAGTACGAGACAGAATACTAAATAATTCGTAAGAAATTTTATTTAGTGTTTATTAACATAACGCAAGGAAGCTTAAATTATTTTGAATATTTTTATTAATTTAAGAATTACATTTTATTTATTTCTAAAACATGGTAGTAGGCGATCCATTTAAGATATAATTAATGTCTTATTATAGTACACTATTTTAAATTTAGGATTTTACCAGTGGCAGTGGTAATTGATGATATATAATTATGATTATACCAAATGTTTTAAAAGGCTACACCAACTAGTGGACCACGCTTTTAAGTCCCCAAATAATAGTTTCAAGATTTTGATTCGGATTAGAAGTTTTGTGTCAAAGCCAAGTTATGTATTGATATTGTAATACGTAGATGAGTAACTATCATCAATAGAAATTGAAAATTCACACATGAATCTTTGTAACGACGTTATTTATTTATTAACTTCATAAACGGTCAAAAATTTTAGTTAACTTATTTAATTTTAAATATAAATTTTCATTTTAACTTAGAAATTTTCGGAAAGTTCACTATATTGTTTAGTTGTTGCAACTTTACTGCGCTTAAGTTGCGTTCAGATTAAAATATGAATTGATTTATGGAGCTTAACTGAAAAACAGGAACTAATGCTTTCATTCCAAAAAAATTATTATGTTCAATAAAAAGAATTTCGAACTGTGATATCTGCAAGTCCTTATGATTATACAAGAGTTATCTTTATAAGTTGATAGAAATATCGAACAAAATTTTATTGACATAAACATTATTTCCATGATACAAATAAATATATCTCTGTTTAAGAATACTCATAATTTATTTAATATATTCATTTAAACATGTTTTTGTTCTTTTGTCTGGATGATATTGAATACTAACTTTTTCTTTGTAACTTCGTTTACCCGAGACATTGTGATATAAAAAACAGACAATTAATTAAAAGCGTTCTCACAATTTTTCAGGTATAGAATTTTCAATGCTATACCCAAATTATGAAAATACTAAAGAATATTAAAAAAAAAATAATAAAATAATAAAAAGCCAATTAAAGAATGTGATAATATCTACAGAAAAACATCGTATTTCTTTTTTGGAAACAAAGAGTAGTCGAAAATTGTTAAAATAACAACATATTTTTATTACACAAAAATAATAAGTCAGTTTTTGTTTTTTATGTAAATCATATCAGAAGAAAAGTCACCAAATACCGATTTCAGAGAGGTCTGTTAGTTTTTATAGGAAATGGAAAGAGAAAGAACGCTCTTTAATCAAGTTAAAATTCTTTACCAATTTCGGTGTTTCTCTTCGACGATGTCCGGTCTCCGTCTTGTTTAAAATCGATAACTATAAACAATTTAAGGTATTTTGTACCGTGTTAAAAAATTTAAGAAAAATTTTTCTTTTTTTAAAAAAAATAGTAAACTTTGACAAATATATACAATATTCTAAAAGATAAATCACATTTATGTGATTATACAAAAATTTTATTTATTTTTCTAAAATAATATGGATTGTCCTCTAAAATATATATAGTGGCTCGCAAAAAGTCTGCTTTTTATATGTTACTTTTTTCAGAAAATGTTATTCCTGATAAAACTTGGTGTTTAATTAAACCTAAAACTTTATTTATTTAAAAAATTCTGTATTATAAATATAAATTTGGCTGCACAGTGAACTAGGTACTCTTTTAGGAACCGAACCCACATTTTTACATATAAAATTAATTTAAGAAAATGTATACAACTCCAGATAGTAGTTTTTTAGTTAATACAATTAATATAGATTATTATATCCTTTTTAACCTACTTCAAAAAGGAGGAGGTTCACAATTCGTCTGTATATATTTTTTTTATGTATGTTCAGCGATAACTCTTTAACACAATGTCCGATTTAAATGATTCTTTTTTTGCTGGAAAGAGGATACTTCCGGGATGGTCCCTTTTAATTTTGGTCAAAATCTAATTGGATCCATGAGAAATTCTTTACCACCTTGTCCGATTTCTATAATTCTTTTCGTTAGTAAGGGGGTACCTCAGGGGTGGTCCCATATAAATTTGGTTAAGATGTAATGATGGCATCACCACGATTTTAAAGTCGGTTTTTTAAAATTACTTTTAATACTTATTACGTAAATTAAAAGTTTAATAATTTGGAGCTTTCTTGATGCGTCGATTTACGAACACTTTGTATATGTTTAACTACAGATAATTATTATTACTGGCAGTTTATTTTAAATCATTAAAATAATATTTTGTTAATCCAAAAACGGCAAGTAAAAAAGCCATGTCACATTCAGTGTAATAATTAAAATTAGATATATAAATATAGTATATTATGTACCAACAGACTAAACTTTCACTTTCAATCCCGCCTTTTTGTCGTAAAAGACTTCTAAATTTTTTCTAGTGACGTCCGTACCGGGTTTGAACTGAATATTTTTGAACAAAAATATGGTACGCCACTGCTTTTTTCTAAAAACTAAATTTATCTTTAAAATCCTTATTTATTTTGGAGCAAATTTGGTTTATAGACGTACTTTCATACGACGCACCCTTTTCGCGTAAGAAAATAAAAACCAGTTTACTGAAACTGCTTTTGATATTTTCTTGAAATTTGGTGGGAACCCACCATGAGTGGAAACACTTTTTTTTGGGCAAAATAAAATAGTTATGTTTTTCTTAAAACTTTAACACCCAAGGATTCACACCCTTAAGTATCGGCACTCAATTAATAAATACCCTGTATTAAATTACCTTATTCGAACCAATCGTCTATTTTTTCGTTATTTGAATTTATATTTCACAATTCTATACTCTTAAATCTAATTTAATCTAACTAAACCTATTCACTAAATTAAAATATAAAAATAATGTAAAACCCTCTAAAAAATCGAACTGCGTTATAACAATATCTCGCAATGTACCGAGAAAAACAAATAATTCTGGTTCCCCTAATTTAGGTAACTCTGACTCACTCAAGAACAAGAACTGATGAACGTCTGTCGGCAGCCGTTGTAGGATTTTTAGGTTCCACTAGGTCTGTTCGGGTTCTTTAAAAATACATTGAGAACTAGCACAGGACTAGTTGACCAGTGGACAGTTTAATAGTTGTATGCGACGAATAATTTGGAATTGAACTGTTCCACTGGTTCTCGGACTGTTTGCATCGAGTTTTAAAGAAACCCGAACAAACCTTACGAGTCTCAACTTAGCGCGTTAGAGTTTGGAGTACGTATCCCTCGTATCTACAGGCAATTGTTAAAATTATGAATGAATGCGGATTTTGTTTCGTCTCGGAAGTAATTTTGTAGTATTTAGGCTCCACCCTTAAGTTGTAATTTTGATACCAACTAAACTACCGTTGCCCCGCAGGTCTTTCAGTTTATAATGTAAATTTTCCTCTTAACCTTTACTATAATCATTATGAGACGGATGAAGACGAAATTAGCTGGGGTTCACTTGCTCTTAATTTTACTTTTTCCATAAGAAAATAAGAAAGTTTAATTGCAAATTAAAGGTGATTTCTTAATGCACTACCTCTCATAATTAGGTTGTGTCTGTACTTACTTATGATATATTATCTTGAAGAAGCATATTCAACAGGCCTTTTACACATAAAGCATGTTTTCGCCAAATTATTAGAGATAATAAATCTTAAATATACATTTACAACCCTTACAACTCTATAAATAATTATATTTTCCGTAAAATACAAATAAAATAAGCCAATTACAGGAGAGGGATTTCCCCCCTCGGGGGAGTAGATGTTGCTAACAAAATATAGCGCGGGGAAGGAAGGAAGACCCCCCTAGTAGTAATTGCTCGGCTATTAAAACGGCTCCATGATAAAACAGAGCAGTACAAAACGGCGCAGACAAAATAACGTAAGGATAAAATAGCGCAGGGTATAAAAGTAGTGCGTGTCAGAATATTCTAGTATTCTAATTAAAATTAAAAATCTTAAACTAATTTACCAACCTGGTTTTATTTTGGAAATGTCCTCATTTGCATTGGAATATTTCTTTAAATCCGAAATTTGTATGGCCACAGGTCGAGCATAGTCAATAATCTAATTAATAGATTCTACATCAAATGGCTTCGGTGATTATGAAACTAGGCATAATCAGGAAATAGGGTCAGCTATGGTACTTTTACCAAGATGATACACGACCCTATAATTATATGACTGGAATCTTAGTACCCACCGTTCAATACGTGCACAATTCTTCGAATTTGTTCCAAGGGCTTGTGATCTGTGACTAGTTCGAGATTTTCCTTTCCATATAGGTTCATCCTGAAATGTTCCACTGTCCGAACTATCGCAAGTGCCTCTTTCGTAGTTTGACAGTATCTCTTTTCATAATCTATGAGACTATTATTACCATATGCAATTATTCTTGGGCCAGATTGACTAAACTAAATTAAAATGCTTCCTAGAGCTTCAGGACTTCTATCTGATGTTTTATATTAACCTAATGCCTTGATACGTGACAAAGCCTGTTAAATATTTTGAAAAGCTGAGCTTTGTTTTTGTTGCTAACATCCTAATATACTTTTTTTGTCTATTTTTAATCTCAATATCTTCCTAAAGGGTTTTGTTAGGGTTGCAAGGTTGGAATTCATTTACCAATATAATTTATTAGGCCTAAAAAACTTTGTAATTCTTTCGAGTTCTTTGGGGCTTTAAATGATTCAATAACCCCTATGTAACTATCCAAAGGTTTTATCCCTTTGGATAGTAGTTGATGGCTTAAAAATATAACTGATTTTATCCCAGAAATTCATTTTTCCTTGTTAAGTAGTACATTATTTTGTTCGAGTGTTGATACTCGTAGAACTTTCTTCAGTCCTCTATTGTGTTCATCTAGATCAGAATCAAATATTAATAAGTCATCAATAAAATTAATACTTCCTTCACGTTTAATTAGAATACGCTCTAATAATTTTTGAAAAATTTCTGATGCGCAGGATATTCCAAACATCAATCTTTTGTATCGAAATAATCCTTTACTACTAATAAATGTTGTTATATGTATATCGAGATTTTTGAGAGATTTCCACTCAATAAAATGCATTTTTTTATATCTAATCTGGAAAATAATTTTGCATTTTCAAATTTTCGGTAACAGTCAAATAGTGGGTAGTGGATTGTTTTCTCTCAAAATGCCCGAATTTGTTCTCCGCATATAAATGCAAATGAAACCGTCTTAATTTTCTTTGAAAACGGGAACAATCTAAAATATCTGATTCAATTAATTTATCATTCTAAGCATTTACTTTTGATTCCATTGGTATTGGAGTTCTTCTCCATGTTGTTAACAATAGGAATATCTACCTTAATATTCTTAAATTTCGGAAATGTAGATCTCCTTTTCCAACACATTATTAGTCCCACCTTTGATTACATAAAATACAGTTAAAATTGTTTAATTGCCCATTGTGAATTTAGATGAGAAAGATCCTAGAATATTTAACGGCCTTAATATACCATATTCCATGAAGATTTTTTTCGGATTTTTAATCTGTTTTACATACTTGTACTTTTTGCTCTTTTAAATACTCCCAGGCATCGCAATTTGCACCTGGCAGTTTCATCTTGATCGATGTGGAAGACATATTTGTGGGAATTTTGGTTATCTTTTTCTATAAATCTCATCTCTAAATGTTTAGGTCTCTTTGGGTTCTTCTTTGCTGATTATGATGAAGTCTTTATTTTTGTTGCAGCAGTTTTACATTGTGTTATAAAATGTCCTTTGTATCCACATTTATGACAAACTTTATCGTTCGCAGGACATGTGTCATTAGAGGATTGGCGGTCAAGTTTTCCGCATCGATTACAGAAATTTGTTGTTTCACGCTACAGATTTTTCTTCTGAATTAGATCAATTCCTTGGGAAGGTCCGGGTTTTGTTGTAAATTCCTCAAATTGTCTATTAACGGTTTCCAGCAAATTGGCTTCTGTTACAACCATATTCAGAGACATTTGATCTCCAGCGGCTAATATTTTTTTTTCCCAATTCAATCAAACTGCATTTTTCAACCATTTGATCAATGAGATTCTCCTCAAAATTTTGAAACAGTATTTCTGGGCCTGATTTCTTAATCGAACTAAAAATTTTTCAAATTTCTCCCCCGGCTCTTGTTTCAAAAGACGAAACAGGTGTCATTCGTATACTTTACTTTGCTTTGGAGAGAAATATTCGTCTAATTTTTAACCGACTTCAAAAAAGGAGGAGATTCTTAATTCGTCGTAATATTTTTGTTTATGTATGTTCAGCGATAATTCTTATAGGAAGACGGTTCCGATTTCAATGATTCTTTTTTTGTTAAAAAGGGAGTACTTCAGGGGTGGTCTCATATAAATATTGTTAAAATCTAATAGTCCATTAGAAAATCCTCAAACTGTTCATTTTTTATGTATGTTTGGGGATCATTCTTTACCACATCCGATTTCTATGATTCTTTTTTTGTTAGTAAGGGGGTACCTCAGGGATGGTCCCCTATAAATTTGATCAAGATGTGGTTATATCATCTGCACGATTTTAAAGTCTGTTTTTTAAAATTACTTTTATAACTTGTTGAATAGATATTTGATAAATATTTATATCGGATGATGTCTCGACGTCGGCTCCGGGGATGCTATAATAAATCTTTTGTACAGCAGATTATCTCGTTTTTTAATGGCTTTTCAATATTGATAGCATTCAAGTAGATATTGAAGACCAAATGATGAAGATTCACCCTCTCAATCGAAGTGATCTAATATTGGCACCATTGAACTAGTATTCATTTTGTCAAATTTTATAGCTTCAATCTGTAAAGACGAGGAAATGTTGCTAATATATACTCATCGGCTTTATACCTGTATTTTTTTTTGTATTAAATAATATAATAATACAAATGCAAAACTGTTGAAAAGTTTATTCACATTCAAATTTCTGTTCTAACCATTTATTAATGAATCACTTATATCGTGTGTATTGTTACCTTCAATTGTACTTAAGAGGTGATTTAGCTCAAATTGCTCATACTGCGTGGATTCATGACCAGGGCAAATGAAATCAGAGTAACTTGACCGGTTCGCGGGCCAAAGTCTACTTTACGATAAAATGAAAGATATTATAATACGATAACGACAAAAATGTTGAGAGCCACCAAGTATTTGAGTAACTTGGAAAACTTATCTGATTTTATATGCCCTGTTTAATTGAGTCTCTGGTACTTAAAGTTATCTGTATGAGTTCTGGCAAATAAAAGAAAGTGAGAAAATTTAATACATTTAATAAAAAATAAAAAGAGTAAAATTTATACAATATAAATTAATAATTAGTGAGTAAACGTAAAAAAAAATGAATTAAAATTGACTGATAGATAAAAAATTTATTTGAATGAAGTTGAATATGTATTTAATAGGTATAATAGTCTCGACCATTAGCATTCTAATACGGTACTTCCCTGTCGTATATCGTGGAAAATCCGCCTTTACTTGAAGCTTGGAGCTCGCACTGAAACTCGGAACTTCTTGAAGCTTCTTGGAGAAACTACGTAACTCGAATTTGGAGTTTAAAGCTTGGAGTTTTTTGGAGCTTTAAGATTCTAGGAGCAACTACGTAACTCGGACTTCTTGGAGCTTAGATCTTAGAGCTTCTTGGAGCCACTACAGGTTTAGAAATAAAAAGAACCTCAGTAACAGTAAAAGTACATATACATGTCAGTTTGAAAATCAAACAGACTTACTTATGCATAAATATAACAAATATTAAAGTTACATCGTCTGAATAGAATATAAAATATCACAACAAATATTAAAATTACATCATTTGAATAGAATATAAAATATTAATGAGGCCAAAATAAGTTATAAAAATAAGTTTTACATTATCCTGAACAAAATATAAGCTATTTCTAAAGCCAAAATAAGTTAAGAGCCATAGATTTTCGTTTAAACTGTATTTCCAGACTGACTTGTAATTCAATTATTTAGTTGCCTCCCCGTGTATATATCAAAGTATCAAAGAAATCTTAAAAATATTATTAGGTAGGGTAGCTATAATCTATAAAAAATTAAATAAGACAATAATAACCGGCATTCGTCGGCATGGTGGTAATAAAGAAAAAACTAAATCCAGCAAAATGTTAAAATATAAGTTAAAAGAAACATTACCTGACAATTATCCCAACGTTAACACACAATAAATACAGATAAAGGAAGATAACTACGAAAATCTACTTATAGTAGCTAATTATTTATCGGCCAAAAAGAATGATTTGGGTTTTTTTTGGTTTATTATTGACTTTTTCATAAGTATTTTACATTTTTCTAGGACATTTTATTTTCCTATTTCCCTGCTATAGGAGTTATCCTCCTTTTCAGGGTGGTCTGCCCTGATTACAAAAAGTAACCTAGCTAGCTAGCTATTTCCTAATGTGTCGTGTGCGCGTGTGGGACCTGTGGGCAGGTTGTGTTCTCCAAAAATATCGCCAATTTTGCTATTTCCAACCTCATAAATAGACAAGTTCAAGTATAAGGTGGGGAATATGATTTAGGGAAACCACAAAACCTAAACCACGATATTGTACAAATATTATGAATTTTTAATTATATGATTGGGAAGGGTTTATCTAATGTTTAGGGGGGTTTATTTCAGCAGATCCTGGAGCTCAGCGGTGAGGCGGTGGTCTTGGGAGTCTGAGAGAAGTCTCAGATTTGGTTGTGGCATTTTTCTTTTCGGTTTTCTAAAAAGTGGAAGTTGGTTTGGGCGCCATGGGGTTCGTAGAGTGTCTTGTGAGTGTGTGTTGGTGCCTTTCAGCGTGCGAGAGACGTATTGTTTCCTGAGGGTTTGGAAACGTGTGAGGATGGGGGTGTTGGAGATATTTTCGAAAACTTCTCCGCTGGGGGAGCGAGAGGGGAGATATTGGCAACGTCTGAGTATACGCCTCTCGAGTGTGGTGAATTTGTGGGACAAGTGTGTGGGAAGTACGCCGTAGGGTACAGCTCTGTATTCGGCAACGGGTCGGATGTAGGAATTGTAAATGTGAATAAGGGCGTTGCAATGCCCCATTCGTCCGCACAAGGCCCCAAGAAGACTGGCTTGTTTTCGTATCTTATCAAGAGAGCGTTGGGCATCCGAGGACCAGTTAAGTGTATGAGAAAATCGTACCCCCAAATAGTCAACTTCAGTCTGTTGAGCGAGCCTGACTCCCAGGAGATTTACATTTACCAGTTAGGGGTTCTGGGAGGTTCTTCGAGAATTTGGGTGTTTAAAGACGATGAATTGTGTTTTCTGCGGATTTAATGAGACCCTCCATTTGCTACACCAGTGAGAGTACTGCTTTAACAGATTTTGGGTTCGAGTATTTAGTTGGTTAGAATTTTTGGCTATCGAGATTACAGCTGTATCGTCGGCGTATAGGAGACATTTGGACATAGGGTGGTTTGGGGAAGGGATATCGTGAGTGTAGATGAGGTAGAGGAGAGGGTCCAGGACGGAGCCATGTGGAACACCTGCAAGTGAAATGATTCGGGCGACAGCAGCAGGTTTTATATCTCACTAGCGTGAATGTAGAAGAAAAATGAGGGACAAGCGCGCAGCCGTGCTTTTGCAAAAATCGAGAAGCGAAGCGAGCGGTGGTCGTTTAACTTCTGTTACGAGGGGTTATGATGAAGTTGTTGTTAAAAATTAATTTGAAATTAATTTAAAATTAATTTCACTCAACATCCTCCTATCACCCGAAAAAAAAAAATTCGAACGAGGAGAGAATTTTTTTGTCAAACTCTTCTACCCAATAAGTGATAAATAACAAAGCCACCCAAGGTTCCAAACTTCTGAGAAAAAGAGAAGGAAAAGAATTTTAAAATCAAGTACAAGGATTAACAAAACCTTAGCAAATCTAGTAATTATCCAACTAAAGATCATAATAGCTACCCAACAAAAAAATTTTAGGATCAAGTCCAGGGACTAACAAGCCCTAGCAAATTGTAGTATTTGCCAAACTAAAATCCTCAATATTTTTTCCCACAAAAATTTTAGGATCAAGTCCTAGGACTAACAAGCCCTAGAAAATTGTAGTATTTGCTAAACTAAAAATACATAAGGTAGACTCGTACTACACAAGGTATGAACTTGGTTAAACGAACAAAGAGAAAAGGTATCAAAGCAAAAAAAAAAAAGAATTAAGACTGAAAACATTCGAATCATGGTTTTGAACTCACAGCTATGCGAGAGGGGTTCCAGTACAATAACTTGGCGGGCCCACACAGGCTGAAGCTGAAAGAAGGAAAAAAAAATAGTTGAGGAAAACGAAAAATGAAAAATGAAAGATTCCTTTAGTCGCCTTCTACGACAGGCTAGTTCGGCCGTGGTGTTATTCTCTCTTGCCCGAAGCACCACACCGGGATAGAAGAAATAGTAAGATACCTAAGGTCCTGAAGTTAGGAAAAAAAACTAAGAAGAAAGAAGAAAACTAAAGGGAAAATACAGTTGAAAAACGATAACTGGGAAGCCAACAAAACACGGCACAAAACCGCACACAAACCAATATTAACAATATTAGAGAACAACACTATCCGATCTATCGGAAGAGTCTCTTCCATCATCAGTAGACATTATACCCTCCTTTAAGTCATTAACATGCCACCGACCTAAACTTTTACCAATTCGGTCCTTTAATTCGTAAACCAAGGGAGATATAACACGATTTACCAAACAGGCATAAATTTAGCCGTGATATGGTTAGACTTATATATCTTCTCTATTTTCAGTGGGGACAATAATTTTCCAGTCAGATATGTTATTGTTAAGCAGTACAAATTTGTTGTAGACATGTTTATACAAGATATTATTCTCAACTTTAAAATTAGGAAATTTTTCTGAGTTAGCTTGAACTCTAGATAACATATTTCGATACCACTTATCTGGTTTCAACAAAGATAAGTCCAGTACACTGACCTCAGGTATACGTGACAATGCATATACAACTACAGTACCTGCAGCTTTTCTATATACAATAGAGAAGTTATATTGCGACAATTGGAGAATCCATCGGGCTAAACGGGGTGAGGGTTTTTTCATGGTGTTAAGCCAAACAAGGAAACAGTGATCAGTTATAACGGTAAAGAGACGAGCTACAAGATAATATCTAAAGTGATCAATTCCTAGTAAAACCGCAAGTAATTCCCGTTCTATGGTGCTAAATTTTCGTTGACTTTTGGTAAGTCTCTTACACATATAAGCTACAGGATGTTCTAATCCATCCTCCAGTTGATATAATACACTACCAACTCCAACATCACTCGCATCACATATTAAAAAGAATGATTTTGAAAAATCAGGGCTGCTTAAGACTGATGTAGATGTTAGGGATATTTTAGTATCCTCAAAAGCCTTATTTGCCTCTGGGGTCCATGTAATGGGTTGTTTCTTCTTCCTGTCCTGTAAAAGGTCGGAGACCGAGGAAGATAATGTCGAAAAATTTCGAAGAAACCGTCGATAGTAAGAAACCATACCAAGAAATCTACGGATTTGAGTACTAGTCGTTGGTATGTGGTAATCTATAATGGCTTAAACCTTATCTGGATCGGTACGTAGACCGTTTGCATCCACTATATACCCAAGAAACTTAAGTGAAGGCCGGCAAAAGTTACATTTATCGATATTTACAGTTTAATTAGCATCACTTAATTTCACAAAATTTTTTTCAAGAACTTCTAAATGTTTTTAAAAACTTGGAGTACAGATAATAATTTCGTCTAAATAATAGAAACAAAATGGCCCCAGGGAAGGGCCTATAACTATATCCATAAGTCTACACATAGTAGCAGGGGCAGTAACTAAACCAAAGGGTGTAATAACATACTCGAATAAGCCGTTCCCTCTCACTGAAAAAGCAGTTTTGGGGCGAGACTTCTCCTCTAAAGGAATTTGATGGAAGGCATGCCTCAAATCTATGCTAGATATAAATCTCGCGTCCCTAAGTTGGCTTAAAATCACTTCATCATGAGGTAAAGCATATGCATCCTTTTCTGAGTAATATTGTTCAATTTTCTACCGTCGAAGTAGACCCTATGAGTATCGTCAGATTTTTGAAAAAGCCAGAGGATTTACTCTCTTGTATGATACCTAATTTGAGCATGTTGTCCACTTCCTTTTCTAAGTGGTTTTGTAAAGCTTGAGGCAAGGGATATTGTCTCTGTTTAAAAGGAGGAGCATCTCCGGTATCTATAACGTGTTCTAATAAATGAGTACGTCCCAACTTGTCTGAAGGACAAATGGTTTTGAATTTAGAAATAACGGTATCAAGTTATCTTGTTTAACTAACAGATAAACGTGAGGTATCTTGAATAGTATTAACAACCGATAAAGATAAAGAGTTAATATTTAAGGTAAATTTAGAAAAATCGATTTTTATACTAAAAATCTTCAAAAAATCCATCCCAAGTATAATAGGATGCTTAACAGAAGGTATAAGACATATTTTCATAAGGCGAGATATTCTGTCTATTGTGATGTATCAAGGTAACCTAAAACATCTTGTACGTGACCATCCACAGTAGTTATTCTAAGATCATCAGCAGTTTTAACGGGAACAGACAAATCCTTCACAAAGTTAAGTACAAAGGAACTAACAAGAGATATATTTGACCCTGTGTCTAGGAGAGTAGAAAATGTTCTATCAAAAATCGAAATATCGAGATATGGCCTATTATACTGACCCTTTTTATATAGTAAAGAATCGACAGAACTAATAACATTAAGCGGTATATATTTATTATTTTTCGATACTTGATTAGAAGTCGAAAGTATTGTTTTTTCTGATAAAAACCTTTGACAAAATCTAGCCATGCATTCCAATCTTTTTTTATTAAAGTAAGATAAAGATAACCGAGGCAATTGTAAAGATGAGATATTAGAGTCGCGTTTTTTTGACATCTAAAACAACTTGGTTTTGAAATACCAGGCTTTCCACATCCGAAACAGAAAAAATTCCTAGGTATACTACAGTTACTATATGTGTGTCCTTGTTTGTGACAGTTTCAACAAGTGATATTTGAGGAATTCGAAAGCATGGATAGATTTTTATTTTTAGCAGAAAAACCAGAGGTACTAGGAGTGCTTAAGTTAGATTCTAGATAACAGATACTTTTTTTCGAAGGGAAAGAAGAAAAAGAGTTTAAATTCTGCGTCCACGTAAAAGATTCTTCGAGTATTTTGCATTTCTCAGTTAAGGCATTAACGGTATCGATATCTAGTAAAACTAGGGCTGTACATATTTAGGAAGTAAGTTCCTACGAATTATCCTCACCATAGCAGACTCGTTAGGTGGGCATTCTAAACGGTTAAATAAACCTTGCATTGAGTCTATAAAGACAGTAACTCTTTCGCTTTGGCCTTGTTTCCGGGATTTAATTTCTTCTAGTAAGTTGTCTTGATAGTTATGCGGAAGAAAATCAGACTTTAATTTGGCTACAAGATATTGTCAACTTTGAAAGTTATTCTTATAATTCAAATACCAAACAAAAGCTTTATCGGTAAACAATTCAACTGCACTAGGGAAAATGTCAGTGGCTCCACGAGAAATTCTTAAACATTCGATACGTTCCAGAAAACCAATTACTGACTCATGTTCAGATCTTGAAAAGGTAATTCCCCATTTATAAATCGGTATTTATCTAGGAAAAGAAAAGTGTTGCCCTGAATGATTTTGATTCGTTGGGGTTGAGTGTTCAAGTGGTCCATTTACTTTTAAGTCTAAGTCCCCCTGTAAAGAAAGTACTTCATTCAGAAAATCTTTTTTTAATTTTTCCTGATCATCTTGTGGATTTAAACGCGAAATTCTATCGTCAGATTTTTGAAAAAGCCAGAGGATTTACTCTCTTGTATGATACCTAATTTGAGCATGTTGTCCACTTCCTTTTCTAAGTTGTTTTGTAATGCTTGAGGCAAGGTTCGCGGGCCAAAGTCTACTTTACGATAAAATGAAAGATATTATAATACTATAACGACAAAAATGTTGAGCACCCCCAAGTTTTTGAGTAACATGGAAAATTTATCTGATTTTATATGCCCTGTTTAATTGAGTCCGTCTCTGGTACTTAAAGTCATGAGTTATGAGTATGAGTTCTGGCAAATAAAAGAGAAAATTTCATACATTGATTAAAAAAATAAAAAGATTGAATTTATACAATATAAATTAATAATTAGTCAGTAAACGTGAAAAAAATTCAAATTGACTAATAGATAAAAAAATGGATTGAATGAAGTTGAATATGAATTTAATAGGTATATTAGTCTCGTCGTGGACAATCCGCCTTTACTTAGATACTTGGAGCTTGCCACTCGGAACTTGGAGAAACTACGTAACTCTGAGCTTCTTGGAGAAACTACGTAACTCGAACTTGGAGTTTAAAGCTTGGAGTTTCTTGAAGCTTAAAGCTTTTAGGAGCAACTACGTAACTCACACTTCTTGGAGCTTAGATCTTAGAGCTTCCTGGAGCTTCTTGGTTTAGAAATAAAAAGAACCTCAGTAACAGTAAAGGTACATATACATGCCAGTTTGGAAATCTAACGGACTTATGCATAAACGGAACAAATTTTAAACAGAATATAAAATATTTATAAGGCCAAAATAAGTTATAATAATAAGTTTTACATCATCTGAACAAAATATAAGCTATTTATAAGGCCAAAATAAGTTAAGAGCCATAGATTTTCATTTAAACTGTATTTCCAGACTGACTTGTAATTTAATTATTTAGTTGCCTCCCCGCGTATATATCAAAGTATCAAAGAAAGCTTAAACATATTATAAGGTAGGGTAGCTACAATCTAAATAAAATTAAATAAAACAATAATAACCGACATTCGTCGGCATGATGGTAACAAAAAAAAGCAAATGGCCGATCCTTTCGGTTTTCCAACTAAATGCAGCAAAATGTTAAAATATAAGGTAAAAGAAACATTACCTGACAATTATCCCAACGTTAACACACAATACACACAGACAAAGGAAGATAACTACGGAAATCTACTCACAGTAGCTAATTATTTGTCGGCACACACTACCACACCAAAAACAATTATCCGAGCGACAGCAGCAGGTTTTATATCTCACTAGCGTGAATGTAAAAGAAAAATGAGGGACCGGCGCGCAAGCCGTGCTTTTGCCAAAATCGAAAAGCGAAGCGAGCGATGGTCGTTTAACTTGTGTTACGAGGGGTGATGAAGAAATTGTAACAATTGTGGACAGTCCCTTTGATTATATTTAAGCAGTAATAACTTAGACCCTTGTTTCATTAGCTTAAATTATAATAATTATATCTGGACCTAAAGTCTCTTTAATTATATTTAAGCACTCATAAATTAGACCTTGATCCTTTTAGCTAATAATAATTTCTGGATTAAAGTCCCTTTAATTAGATATAGTTAAGGTATCAATAAAAACTATCTGTTGTTACTTCTTTTAAAGCGAAAGCCAATTTTTCGAATCCATGTATTAATTGAATGTGCAGAACATTTCACATCAGGCATTTCTTCCGAAGGGCTAAAACAACCATGGGTAGAACCTCCCTAGATTGTGCGATTCCACAACTGATTCTAGATTGTAGACGATCATGATGCACTTTTAAACTTTTATTTAATTTCTTACTTGAACACATTTAGCATTTAACAATTACGTATAATTCACGTACTACCATTTTTAGTTTTTTTATATCTGAATTATTTGTAAACTATTAAATGCAGAAACATTAATTCTTTTCCAAGTATGAAATGACGCAGTTTATTTTATTAATAATGAACAACATAGCAGAATCACCAGACCAAGCAGAAAATTACTAAAATGTATTTTTAGATAGATCCTAAACATTGGTCACTAAATAATAATTTCGAGTCATCAGCGTATAAAGATTACATAAAGGTTTAATTAATCAATACTCAGCTAATAATCCAAAGTCATAATTTAAAATTATTTAATAGTTTATATAGTGTGGGCCTAGAAGTCATGTCAATATCTGAAAGAGGTCAAAAATTTCATATAAACATGTGCTCTAAATACACAAGTTGTTATTTTTTTTTTAAATCTCGGTGTTTCATGAATATTTCAAATACACTTTTGACGATTTTCATTAACTAAAAGAATAATTTAAAACTGATTGGTTTAAAATTATAAAAGAAATAAGTTAGAGCAAGTATTTATAGTGAATTTAGTCGAAATACAGATCAAAACATTACCTCCCTCATTATTGATATGATGTTTATGAACATTTGTTCTTTTGTATTACTTGGGTAACTTTGAAATTTAATTTTAATGTTTTCTTTCAGTTGTTTTTTGACTTGAGTTCTTTATTTTTAGGAACCCGTACCAGCAGAACCTTGGGAAGGTGTTCTCGATGCCACTAAAAATGATAAAATGTGTTTCCAACAAAGCAACAATACAAATCCATTAGAAAATGAAGATTGCTTGTATCTAAACGTTTACACTCCCATAGTGAGTTTTAGAATTTTTTTTTGGAATTTTGCTTGTGGTTGGTTCTAAATACATAATTTAGGGTTTTTATTTTAGGAACCGTCTACAAACGTGTCTTTACCGGTAATGTATTACATTTACGGAGGTGGATTCGTTAATGGAGTTGGTAATTTTGATAATGTTGGACCTCATTATTTTATGGAGCATGAAATTGTTGTGGTTACTATTAATTATAGAGTTGGAGCATTTGGTAATGTTTCTTATAATAGTATCAAAGATTTTTTTATTGTTTAATTTTTTTGTAACTTTATATTTAAAAAAAAATCAAAATATTTGTATTTTTCTGCTTTTTATTTTAACATTTTTCTTTTTTAATTTAGTAAATTTTTCTAATTTATCCAATTCTTCTTTTATTTTACTAATTATTCAATTCTATATAATCTTTACAATCTTTAGAAATTTATTTAATATGTACCTACTCGTAAATTCAGAATTAGTTTTTTTTTATTTTCCTGTTTTTCTGTTCTTTGAATTTTTCCTTTTATCATTTTAATTTCGGTTTTTTTGTCAATTCACATTTTTAACATTTTTTTAATTACTTCTACTTGCCTTTATTTTTAAATTCATTATACCAATTACCAATTTCGTATACATGTTGTTGCATGACGTACTGCGTGTACACATTTAAGTATCATATTCCATATTCACAGGTTGGTAACCACCCAAGTAGCACTGAATTAGTTTTAGAAGGAGCCTTAAGGTTGTAATAAATACGCATTCAGCATAAAAGGGCCCACTATGAAAGAGGTCAATAAAACTAAAAATAAAAAGCACCATAAAACTATATTACCTTGAACAACTGATTTTAAAGCTGCTGTGAAGACTTTTAAAACCACTTTAAATACATTTTAAACACACGCGGTTTTGAAGTGGACTTAATAATGTTAGTTACATGTATACTTTTAAAGATAATTGTTAACATATGAAAATAGTTTTTTAATACTATATACATAATTCTTTTAGCAAATAGAAGCAATTTATATTTGAAGATAATATGGTGACGCTCTAATCATGAACTATAAAATAATAAAAAGTAAGGTAGTCATTTCGGAATGTCAGGGTAGAAATATATACTGCGCACCCGACTTTATCGATAAATGTTAACGAAAAAGTCTTAAAACACTTAGGGACCTTAAAATTTCTGAAGTTTAATAATTCAAAAAAACAAAATTGAAAAACATAAATGAGAGAAAAATAATTTTATTTATTATTTTAGATTTTTCTGTATTAAAATAAATCGAAATTATACGTCTAAGTAGTTAACTTGTCGTTTTTATGTAAGCCTAAATATTTTTATCTATCATGGCTTCCACCATTTTGAGAAAGTAAAATGGCCGGAAATTAAATAAAACCGTTTAGTTAATGGACAAGGAAACGTTAAGATCAAAGAGTTTTATTTAATCGAGTTTAATACTGTTCCAAGAGCACATACCCTAGACGAAAGAAAGGTTCGCTTGTGATTTAAACGGTTTAGTTTTAATGCGGCTGTGATAAATGCTGCTCGGTTTTAATGTATACCTACTTTAAAATCTTCGTGTCATATCTGTCGTTTGTGTTTTGTGTATTTTTAGATTAATAATATTAATATATTGTTTTCAGTTTTTCTAATTATTGTAGGTACACCCCTGTTTGATATGATATAAAATGCAAGGTTCATTTGGGCCACGTAAAAATAGAGGATAAATTTAATTTTATTGTTTCTAACAAGAAGTACAGGTAGTCTTTACGATAACCAAATTGATTTAGTTAAGAGCTTTCCATTTTAATATAGCTATCTAATTGCATTTAAGAAAGCCGTTATAAGGAAAAGTAATAAAATAGTTTTAAAACGCAATATTTACTGACCAAATTGTCCTAAGATCAAACAGATTTAACAATAGGTTTTATTAGTTACATTAAGAATCTCTTTAAAACTACTTAAAAACTAAAACGTCACAATCTAGAACATAATAAAACCAAACAACCTGCAAGTCCTTCATAAAACTAAGTAGTTTTAAAGTTAATTGAAACTAAACCATTTTAAAACTACAACAAGACATACAATCTTTTAAGATTAATTGCCCTCATTAGCGAATCTTATTAGATATTTTAAAACCAGTGTATTAAATCCTAAACGGCTGTTAAGTGCCTGTAGTATATTAACAAGGTAACCTTAAAACCAGTATCTTCTTATTTACCATATTAAAACCATTTTAAAACTGAAATAAACCCAAAATGTTTTTATGGTGCTACTTGGGCATGATAATTGGATATTGTCATTAAGATATTTTTACTAAAAATTAACTCAGCAATATGCTATTTAAGTACGTCATGCATGCATGTACCTAAATATTAATTAAAAAAAAATATTGATTTTTTACTATTTTATTTTTCAATTGTTTCTAATTTCCAAATCTTTCTTATTTTTTATTTATTATTATTTTTTTTATATTTTTAGTTTATTTCATATTTTTCATTTCATTTAATTTCTCTATTCTCATTTTTGCAATGTTTAAAAATTTGCTTGATAATTAAATTAAAATTTCCATCATTAACTCTATTTGTATCATTTTTTCTTTATTATTTTTTAATTTCTGTTATTTTAAAATTTGATATTTTTTTTAATTATTTGTTATTTAAATTTTTATTTCATACGATATTTTCATTTTCTCATTGTTTCGGTTTATTGTATCATATTAAAAAAATATATACACGGTGTCCCGAAATTAGACGGTCATATTTTAACAGCATAATCTAAATCCTAAAATAGGAGTAAAAGTTCATATAAACATATGTCCGAAAACGTTCCGTTTTCGAGATACAGGGTGTTACAAGTGAAGTCCTGATGGCACATTTTTGTAAATATTTTCTAAAATTTCTTTAGTCACCGGTTTTCCACAGTTAAAAAAAAATTATATTTCTGATTCCACAAGCCTACTAATTATTGTTCACACTTTCGTATAACATCAACTTATCCTGAAACTTTCAAATGCTTTTCTCTTGAAAATGGTGCGTCCTGGCAAGATACAACAGAAGTAGCTTTATTATAAAGAATACATTGGTTTTCCAAATTTTATAGTCAAAAATATTAAAAACTGTTAACAAAAAACTTAGGGCAATTTTACCTTAACCCCCCCGCTAATTTACCCACCTATGAAGATGATCAAAAACTGGGGTTTAGTCCATTAAATAGAACGTAAAAGGTAAGCATTTGTACCAAATTTCACTTAGTTATCTTTAAATGTTTAGAAAATATTTACAAAATGTGTCATCTGGACTTCACTTTTAACACCCTGTATCTCGGAAAAGAAACGTTTTCGGACCTATGTTTATGTGAACTTTTACTTCTATTTTTGGATGTAAAATACGCTGTTAAAATAGGACCGTCTAATTTCAGGACACCCTGTATATATAGAATAATAGAATATTTTTTGTTGATTTTTCCACTATTTTATGTCCTGTTTTTGAAGTTTTTAATTTTTGATCTATATCGTAATTTATCAATTTTTTATTTAATTTGTATTTGCTAATTTAATGTTTTCGATTTTTCTGATAAAATATTTTTTTGTAACAATTACAATTTGTAGTTGGAATTTTGCAAATATTTTTCTTGTAGGATTTCTTTCTACTGGAGATACAGTAATTCCAGGTAACTACGGTCTCAAAGACCAACAATTAGGCCTGAAATGGGTACAAGAAAATATAAAATATTTCGGCGGAGATCCATCAAAAGTCACGATTTTCGGTCAAAGTGCAGGAGGTGCATCAGTTACTTTCCAGATAATGAGTCCAAAATCACAAGGTAGAAACCATAGAAAACATTTTTATATCCCTATTCTAATATTTTGTTTAAGGTTTATTTAGAGCCGGAATATCTCAAAGTGGCTCCACTCTCTGTCCATGGGCATATCAAAGGCATCACAAGGATATTGCTTACTCCTTAGCAGGTTATTTGAATCCAAATTTCAATCCTAACACCAGTTCAAAAGAGTTGTTGGAATATCTGCAGAGTGTTCCAGCTAAAACGTTGAATGATGCAGCTTCGGTAGATTTTCCAGTAAGCAAATATTGCAAATATAAAGTGAGAAAATCGGTTAAGATCCGAAAACTAAATGTATATTATTTGAAAATTCTAAAAATGAAAAATCCCTAATTCCTTCTACAGAATTATGAAATTCATAGCTTCATGTCCCCAAAGTGAAAACGAACCAAAGAAAAATTGAAAAAGCTGAGATTTTAAAAAAGAAAAAATGTGTAAGACCGGGGATCAAACCCAGAAACTCGAACTTGGGCAGTCCAGTCCAATCCATTTCAAAACAAGTTTATTCAAACAATTGGGCTATCTTAGTACATACGCGTTGATGTCCGAATTCGTAAATTTGAAGTCAATCAGATTAAGATTCCCGTCTCAACCCATCTCTCTAAATTTTTCTTAAATTAACCCTTTTGACAACGTATAGAAACACAGTAGTAAAGTGACAAAATCGGTTTGCATTCGAAAACTAAATGCAGATTTGGAAATTCCGAAAATGAAAAATTCCTAATTGCCCCTACGAAATCATAAAAATTGCACCTTTATCCTTCATATTCCTAAAGTGAAAACAAATCAAAGAAAAATTGAAAAGATGATAATTAAAGAAAAAAAAATGAGGCGTGTATTCAAAGTAAGGTCTCCAATTTTCCAATTTGTTTTTTCATAGTAGGGGTGGCGGTGAAGGGTTCGGCTCCTGAGAGGATTCGGCCAGGAGCGATTTAAACTATTTCAAATTTCCTGCAAAACGTTAATGATATTTAATGCGTATAAGTTTGTTTTTAGTATTGAGCCACATGGACAACGTCTCACAGGTATTTGTTTGTGGTGACACAATTTTGAACGTTTTTAGAGAAAATAAGACGAGTTTTGCAATTTACAAATTTAGAAAACTCTCATAAATAGTCAATTTGTAAAAATATTTCACTTAGTGCTCGTATTTAGTGGCATATTTAGAGCTATGATTCACAAATAACCTAACCTTAAATATAAATACTATAAATAATAACTGGCTCACGTATCATATTTGTGAATTTGGACTAATGGTGATGATTCGGCCCCTAGGAAGGTAAAGGTTTCGGCTACGGCGGAAATCATCCCCATATCTAGTATAAGCATTAGTTAAACAATCTTCTGTTCGTTTTTGTAGATGTATCGAAAGTATAAACGCAAAACTGACAGAGAAGTCAATGAACTGATGATAAAAAATGTAATACGCAATAGAATGTTTTATATGCAGAACTAATTTTTCTCCATCGGCGACTAGGACTGAATAGATCCCGTTGTGCCATCGTTGGTTCTAGGCTTAGATAAAATAGACCAGAGATATAACATACACCGGTGTTTAACCTGCGCAAATGTTGCCAATTTCTAAAGAAAGGTTAACGGAGTGGGGGAACTGGGCAGAAACCCGAAATCTGTGACAAGGACCGGACTTTGTTTATTAGCATCATAATGAACTATTATATTTATTTAAAATATATGTTTAATGGAATTTTGTATTATGAAATAAAATTAACCTGATTTTTTTTAATATCAAACAGATGCACAACATTTTATGTAAAAAGAAGACCTTTTATAGAATATTTCGTTAGCGTTTATTTACTAGTGACTTTTCAGCAAAATACTACAGTAAAATGTTGAAATAGAATATTGTTAATAGAGCAAGAAATTGTACTCATTGTCTACGAGTATTATAAAAAAGCATGTGCGCAGGCGAATACTGCAAATCAAACCTTTTGAGTCAAACATTATATTTTTTCTACGGCTATTACATAATATTAAAAATTAGTCAAAATGAGAAATTGCTGTTTTCTTTAGGAATATTAATTAATATAGAGGATGAATGATTGTCGAAATAAATAATCGATCATTGAAAATAATCGATTATTTTCGATCAATCCATTGTTTTCAATCTATTTGTTTTTCGTATTTCCTTTAAAATTGATTATCTTTGAAAAATCAAAAATAATCGATTAATTAAAAAGCCAATTAACCGATAAATCAGTGTTTACAAAAAATTATCGTTTATTTTAAATAATCGATTATTTTCAAATAATCCATTTTTTTCGTCCATTGAAACAGATTATTTGATAATCTTTGAAAAATCGAAAATAATTGATTAATTAAAAAGTCGATTAACTGATAAATCGATTTTCAAAAAAAAAACCGAATTGTCGATTATTTTAAATAATCGATTATTTTCGAACAATCGATTATTATCAATAATTTATTTTTATTGTATTTCATTTAAAATCGATAATTCGATTAACATTGAAATACCGAAAATAATCGATTAATTAAGAAGCCGATTCTACGATAAATCTATTTTCCAAAAAAATAACCGAATTATCGATTATTTTCTAATAATCCTTTTCATATTTCCTTTAAAATTGATTATTCTATTATCTTTGAAAAATCTAAAATAATCGATAAAAATCAATAAATCAAAAATAATTAATAAATATTAAAAAACTGATTAACCGATAAATCGATATTTCTAAAAAATAACCGAAATATTGGTTATATAAAATAACGAATTATATTCGATCAATCAATTATTTTCATATAATACCTTTGAAAATTTGAAAATAATCGATTAATCGAAAATAATCGATTAATCTAAAATAATCGATTAATCGAAAATAATAGATTAATCGAAAATAATCGATTAATTAAAACACCGATTAAACGATAAATCGATTTTTTAATTAATCGATTATTTTGAATAAATCTCATTTGTTTTTGTATTTCCTTTAAAATCGATTATTACATTATCTTGAAATTTTAAGTTATTCATCCTGTATTTTATCCAATATTCTTATAAAAATACTACTAATCAACTATGCTTCTTTACTTCTTATTTATCTACCAAAAAGAGCTAAAAACCACCTTTAGTAAATATTCTTATAAAACTACTTTTAAAAACAAAATTTCGTTAGCAACAATGTCTATTTACTTACTTATTTAAATTAAATATTTAAAATTTTACCCTTTTGTAAATTTATGTAAGTAATACGAAATCTGTTTTCTGAAATGTATTTGATGAATATTTATTGAAATCCCTTGATGCGGATCTGATGTATTCAGCTCAAAGGATTATGTCAAAACGTTAATAAATATTTACCGCTGAAAACGAATATATTTTTTATATTTCATAACATTGGTACTTGTATTATATGTATATACAATTTCTTAAGATACATCGTGGCATTTTGAGTTTAAAATTGAATAACTAGAACACTTTAAATTGCTAAAACACCAACAAATAAATCAAAAACAGCTGTCAATGGTGATTGAAACTCAGGCGGAGGTGAGCGTTGAATGGGAAATCGGAGCAATTCGGGTGGCGTCGTGCAAACAATGATTTTCAATTGGTGGGTTACTTGGAGTCAGGGCTGCCGCAGAGATATTTAGAAATGTACTAGAAAATTCGAGGAAAATGTACTAAATTGTACTAAATTTTAGATGGACTGTCATTTGTCAAAACTGTCACGTATGTTGTCAGTTGTCATGTCAAATCTTGTCGAATGTCAACTGTAGGATGGATGGGAGTGGTTTGTTTGTGTTGCTTATGTACTTTGAAACATTGGAATATACCACTAGAATATACCGATACGTTAATATGAATAGTTTTTATTATTTTAATTAAGTTTAAAGGCAAGTTTTTATATCGTAAAAATAAATTGTACGATCATAAACCAGTCACTGACACCAGGATTCTGCGCAATAGATAATTTGGCACTCCCAATAATCTACGGCGCAGAATCCTGGAGTCGGTGACGGGTTTCTGTTCGTTATTGGAATATACCTTGCTTAACATCCCTTTTCTTTAGGGAAAATACCGCCAATATTTACAATACTTACTCTTATATCGGAAAACTTAGGCTTTCTATTATAGATGGTGTCACAAAGACGATCAGTATTTCAAATTGTACTAAATTTTACCTGATTTGACTTAAAATGTATTTTTGTACTTTGCCGTGAGAAATGTACTAAATTTAGTACAATTGTACTGAAACAGCAGCCCTGCTTGGAGTTAAAACAGACAACATGCGCAGTGTGCAATGTTACATCTTCGGTCTCTTTTATCTAAGGTTCTAGGGAAGAAACAAAAACAGCACCGCAAAAGCCTCGCTCGAGGTGCAGTTACTCATGCCTAGTTGCGACTGGAGAAGGAAGTTATATTTAAAGGATGATCAAATTTGAAATGTAATTTATATTTTACTTTTCTTTTTTTTGGGAAATCCAAAAAGTTCAACTCAATGTCTTGACAAAATAATAATATCACATACGCGATTTTGCTGTGCTAAGCCGGGCTTTACAGAACGTTTTTCTGAGAGCCAAAAATAGCACAACAGAACCCGCAGTTGCTATAGGTCAATCTGATGTTCAGTTCTAAAAGTTTAAAGTCGCTTAACAAGCGTACTCATGGTTAGAGAGAGAGAGACAAAAATTGGGAACAAAAAACAAAAAGTGCCATAGTTCCAGAGGTAGGCTCTGATAAATTAACATGAATTTAGGAGAAAAAGGAGGAAAACTTTAAAAGGTGAAAGAGATATTTAACCAGCTTCCACTTAATGATATAGAAATGGTGTGCAAGTTAATGATATTGAGGTAGGCTTGCTAAACCACAAAAAACTGGAACTACACGAACTCAATCACTGTTTCAATTATTATTAATTATTATTTCCAAGGGCTGGATGTTCATTAAAGCTTATATTTTTCTTCACGATACTTTTGTTTCAATGTATACTTATCGAGAAAATATTTTTTTTTTGCTAAATTGAGGTAATACAACTTTTGTACTAAATATTATGCCAATATCCCTCTTTTATACGAATTAATACATAGGCCGAATCCTCCCTCAGTGCTGGTCGAATCTGCCTCCGGTGGTGGAGAATGTGACCAAATTGTTGACATTGTTATATTTATTGCGCAAAATCCTGGAAATTAGTTTGTTACTATATTTTGGCTTTTAATAGTCTTAGAAATGTCTAAAGATTATGTAGCAATACAAACTCTTAATATTTGCCAAGAAATATGGGTTTTATAAGGTTATTTATATAAACTGGCCGAATCATCCACCCTCTCCCCTAAATTACATTTGTTTTCAAAGTATGTTACAACATTTAAAAGCTATTTTTCTATGTAATCGCCATTTTTGTCGATGATTTTTTTCATCCGAACGACGAACTTTTGTATCCCTATCGAATCAAGATCCAGTTGCCTCGCGTAGGAAGGAGACGACTGCATCTTCGTCGCTCGCAAATTTAATTCTTTTTAGATGTTTTTTTAGGGCAGAAAACATATGGAATCACAGGGGGCAACAAGACTGTAGTGAGGAGCTCTATTACATCCAAAACGAATTCTGCAAAAAGTGACGTTGTCATGTTGGCTATATGTGGATGTGCGTTGTCGTGATGAAGGCGGACTTATTTGGTCATCATTCCTCTTCGTTTGTTTGGGATAGCTCTTGGAGAAGTTTTCTCAGAGTCTCGCAGTACCGATCGGAGTTTATAGTTGTTCTACAGGGCATGAAATCGACTAGCCCTTTTTGTCCCAATAGACAGTGGCCATAACCTTGCTTGCCGGTTTTTCTTGTTTAAACTTTTTGACTTTTGGCGAATGCGTGTGTCGATATTGTTTCGATTGCTGCTTCACCCCTGGAGTTTAATAATGGGCACATGCTTCATCTTCTGTGACTATTGAATCAAGAAATTCTTTCTTTTCTTCTTTCAAATTGGCAAACATTTCGTGGACGCATTGGACACGCTTCACTTTGTGTTCTGCGGTGAGCATTTTGTACCCATCTGGCTGACAATTTTCGGTATTGCGGATTATTCGCCAAAATTGAGTGTATGGAGTCCCTGCTGCATACTCATTGACGTTTTTTGGCCAGCTCATCAAAGGTCAATCTGCGATCTTCCAGCAAAAGAGCCCCAACTTTATGTTCTGATCCGTCTGTGTGTGACGACCTGCCGCTTCGCCCTTAATCGTGGACGAAGTTGATACTTGATACTGTGGATTCCACGGAGATCTGCCTGGTACCATTTTGGAGGAGGGTACAAACGTACACGACAGTAATTGCCAGAAGTCGCCTAGCGTTGCATGCGGCAATTCGGTGGCTTTAAAGGCTTTAAATACACGCCTCTATTTACAAATTTCCAAAGAATTCAGAAAAGAACTGACTATATAGATAACGTTTTTACATAGAGATTATTAGCAACAAATCAAATGTAGTATCCTGTGTTCGAGACATTTCGGGGAAAAATATTTGTTCTGTAGTATATTTGAAAAATGATGTTATCAAAATAATTTAGGTATGATATTAAATTAACATATATTTTCTTATTTATAATTTTAAATAAGGACGGTTTCATTCAAAAAAGTTTAAATATTTTTATAATTTCGCTATGACGAATCTACCTGGATAATATTCTTTTATCATTATGTTGTTACTATAATGTTTTTGTTATATTTAATTATACAAGGTGTTAGTTAAATATTGTTTTTTTTTTGTATTGTTGCTTGGTGCAGATAAAAAAAATTATCTTCGATTTCTAAATCTTCATGTTTGTAAATCCTACGAAATTGACCAGAAGAGTAGCCAATTCTCAACATCTCTTCCAAATTTCCTAGATTTAATTTTTGGAAGAGGTATTTGATTTTGAAATGATGAATTAGACACACAGACTACTACTAGCTCTAACGGTTACTGTATTTAATTATTTTTCTACCTTATATTTTAGAGTATTAAATTGACAGTGATATTGATTAGCTTTTTTCATCTCACCATCAATGTCGATACTTTTTGAATCATTTTCTTACAGGAAATCGAAGAGCTTCTTGTCGAGTGAAGACATTGCTTCAATTGTTTTTTCAAGAAGCTTCAGGTACCCTTGAACTTCGGTGATATCAGGTATGTTCCAACACGCCCGAAAACCGTGATATAACCGTACAAATCATACACTCTACGAAAAATTTGTATACAGCGCATAATTATTATGGTAATATTACGGTTTTTGCGCGTATTGGAATAAACCTAAATGTTCTAGCGAAAACTGATTCATCAAGGTTTCATATACCTTCTCGAAAGACGTCCTATGTAGATCCATCGCTATTATTAGCTTTTCGATAACATCAACACAGTGTCCTATGACGCACTATATTTAAGAATTTCCAATTAGGACCTATAATTAGGAATTAGTCTAATGCAGACCGATGTCCAATGGTACAAACTTATAAAAAAATAGGACAGTGACGAAAACGTCTGGCAAGTCTTTCTTATTTATTTTTCACAAAAAAACATGCTACAATTTTCATGAAAATAACAACAATACAAAAATACAACAACATTTAACACAGTTCCAAAAAACACCACTCCTGGTGTGATTCCTTACCCAAAAATCAGATAAATAGTTCCTATTGACATGGGTCCGCAGATGCTTTATTTCAAAAACATAGGGTATTTATATTTTTAATTCGTTTAGGTTTTTTCAAAATATTTCCGATACGGCTTTAACGAATAGAATGAAATTTTAGTTGTAAAATGTATCCAAATAGCAATTAAAAGATGTGAATGGGTTTAAAGCGCGCGTGCGAACGAGCACTTTAAACATTTTTAACAAAAAATATGTACGTCACTAACTTTTTTACTTTCTAATGGCACAATTAGTTATTTATTTAAATTACTCCAATAAAATACACCGTTTAATTTTGGCTTCGTTTAGGAGTTTCAATTTTATCAAACTCTCTTATTACATATCAAGCTAAAAATAGAACCATAAAAATATCTAGTATGCTAATGTCATCTTTTCTGACTTGCTATAATTTTTGATACTGTTGATCATTTTTCAAATTTCCATCTTGATTGGAACTATTTAATTTATTTTTGGGTAAGAACCCCAGGAGCGATGTCACCTGTTTTTTGAAACACCCTGTATACTTACTTGGGAATATTTTTATTAGTATTAGTCTTATAATATTTAGCATTTATGCTTTATGGCTTAATAAATATATTTTCTGGAACGTCTTGCATTTATAAATTAAGCATTCATGAATTATGACTTTCTCAATACATTTTTGTAAGCAAAATGAACACTTTTTAAATTTTAGTTATGTTTTCTAATTTTGACACAAAGTGACATTTTTTTGTAATCGCAGCTAGTGTCAAAATGTTCTACTTTACGTAACCATAATGTTGAACATTATGAAACTGGTTACGGAAAATTCTTTATGTCACCAGTTGCGAAAAAAAAAAACAAATAAAATAAACCATTTTTGGTTTTAAAATTACTATATTTATTATTATTATTGAGAGTTTTTATTAAAAAAGGACAGGTAACTTATAAAAATCAAATTTGGTTAAACTTACAACCTAATAATAATGTTGTGTATCTATTCTTAATCAACACAAAATATTTAAAACATAATACACGATAAAATAACTCACCTTCTAAAAAACTACATAACTTTAACTAGCAATATAAAGCAACTACAAGTTTTTTAGAATAAATGAAAATTATTTTTTTTTGTCAATGAAATGAGCGAGTTATGCATATGCAACTAAAAATACAAGAAAGTAACATTGATTGCCTAGATGTCAGTAATATTTTATCAAAACACAATTTTATGAATAATCTAGTCAAAATTAGAAATTTCGTATTCAAAAAATACGTATTAAATGTTATTTCCAATAGTTGATTTCCTAACTGCCTGTATAAATATGTTTAAATTAGAAAACTCTACATAAATATTAATACAAATTTTCTTTTGTGATTTAATTTGTAATTGATATATTATTACGTAAGTATTCATTGAAATATAAATAATTATAAATATCAAAATTTTATTACATTAAACAAAGCGCCATCTTGTTACCATCCTAACGTCAGTCTCGTAGTATCAAATTATTTTGAACATTTGTACGGTATGTCATCTCCACTCCGTACTCGATGGCTTTAAAGGTGAAAAATATTAAGGAAGCAAACAATTTAATGAAAGGTTGATCATTTTGTTTTGCACTTTTGCTGACCGAAAAATTGAAAAAACCTTTTGTTTTCTGCGACTTTGTTTCCATCTCAATCGCCATGGAAGAACGGCGGTGCGTCTAACAGGAGTAGCAGTAGGTCATTAAATTTTCTTCTGCTTTGGGGTTCAAAAATAATTTTCAATATTTTGTAAGGGTAAATTGGGATTTGTTTGGGAATTTCCTGGGAATTTAATTTCATATTTTTCGGATATCTAAGCGATAAGTTTTTAGAACTATAAAACCGATTCTCTCATAATTCTTCTTTTGCTAATATCAACCACTTAATTTTTTCTTGTAGGCCACCATAATTCTCATCGTTCAGATTTACTTAAAAACCTTTCTTCCCTAAATATCCTTTTTCCATTTCTATTTTATTAACTCCATTTATTTTGATGAGAAAATATATAACTTAATTATTTAATTTTTAATTAAAGAAAATATTAAAATATAAATAAATAATTATTCGGTTGCCAATTCTCAAAAAAAAAGACTGGAATTTCGTTTAACACAAGTTTTACTAAATTTTATCAAAAACTTTCTTTATAAAGGTCTGATATCATGTAAATACCACTCAAATATTCTCTAAAATGGTCAAATGAGGGCAAATTTACTAACGTGATACTTTTACAACTTCTAAAGTAGTTTATTTCAATATTTTTAGACAATTTGGTACAATAATCAAATAATTCAAGGTTTTGTGTTTACTCCAGTGATCGAACCAGAACATGAAAATGCTTTTATCACTGAAAGGATGTACGATGCCCTGGAAAATGGACAAATGCAAAAAGTACCGTTGATGATTGGTATTTGTTCAGAAGAGATGATCTGGGATGCCTCTGGTACGCTCATTTTAAAATTAAAATATCTTTAAAATAATTGAGATTAGCACTTGTATAGTAGTCTCTAAAAACTTACTAGTAGAAAATCAATTTGACGAAAGATATAAAATTAAGAGAAAGTAAATAATACCGTTACCGGTTTTAATATTATAATGATAAATTCACCTCCAAAAATATATTGATTTAAAACATTGTTTTTAATCCTAAGATGATGAAGATCAATACATTTACTTACTGGTTTTAAAGTAAAAATATGTATTTTTTGGTCGTCTTTAAAATATCATTTGAGGAACACCATTTATTCGATAAATCTAAAATAGTATTAATATTCAGACGTAGATGGATTCTGCACTTGGACTACTAGGGCCGTAGATAACAATGTCACTCTTTTGGTTAACGATAATATGCAATTGACTGATGATGATCAAAGACAAAACGCAGGAGAAGCAATTAAACAAATCTATACAGATAGCTCGTTTCAAGAACATCCTGGGAAACTAATACAGGTGAATATTTAATAATTTTTGTGCATTTAGCGTTTTTTATAAAATTATTGAAATCTATTTTAGTTCTTCAGTGATACATCATTTGGAAGACCAATTATCCATCATGCTAAGGTTCAGTCTAGATTTAGCGATGTATATTTCTACCAATTTTCTTACGTAGGCAGTATGCCTGGGGAACACTCATACGTTCCAGGTAATGCATTTTTACATGTTTACTACCATGAATTTATTTTCTTTGACTACCACTAACATGATAAAAAATGTATAATTAATTATAAATTATTTTTATTTTAGAAGCAAATAGAGTAGCTCATGGTGATGATAATTCTTACTTATGGGTATATTATAATAATTCAAATTTAAATACAATGCCTGAAGATGATATTTTGACTAGTGAAAGATACGTAACTTTGTTTACCAATTTTGCCAAAAACTTGTAAGTATATCAATTATAAATATTTATTTTTAAAATACAAATATGCCCAGCCAATGAGAACGCTCCGGCATCAACCGGGGTGTGGCATATGTGCCGCCAAATTCAAAATTCCAATTTATGTAGTATGCGGAATTCTGTATTAAGGAAATATTTTTAAGTAGGTTCTGTAATGGATTCAAATATAGCCAAATTCAAAATTCCAATTAATGTAGTTATGCGGAATTTTTGTATTAAGGACATATTACTGAGGCCCTGGCCTCAGTATTGCATTCGTGCAGACGAAAAAAATTTCTGACCCTCATTTTTTAAAACTTTTTTTTATGTTTCTGATCATTCTGTGTCCGAAAATGCAAAACAAAAATTTTCGTCTGGTCGTCTGTATATATGTATGCCGGCACGATAACTCTAGAATGAAAGTTCTAATTGACTTGCGATTTTGATTTTCTTGAATAATTACTTCTAACTTAGAACCCTATTGATTTTCAGAATTTTCGGTTCATCCTAACTACATTAATATCAATTTTCTTAAAATCCGCCAATGCATTCCTTATGTGACAATTTTAGAAATTCAACTTATTTCTAACGTCAAAATTCCTAACATTCTTTGCATTCCATAAATTACAAACATTCTCTAACGATCTGTCAAACAACAGCTGTTGATAGTAAAAGTGAAATTTCTAAGGCGGGTTGCGACCTTCATAATTGGCAACTATAGTCATTTTGGAGGCTATTTTCATTCGAAACTAGTCGCCAAGCCTGCCAATTTATGAAAAATATATAAGCAGTTTCTTAAAAATGACTTTTTTATGGTGGTGCTATTAAGCGAACTAATATTTCGCCCCTAGCCACAAAAACACTTTCATCAAATTACTGGTTCTCTGTCGCAACCCCATAGAATAATTAACCGGCCATTTTATTTGGCAAAAATCAGAATAATGCTTGGCTGTGCCTGTCAAGTATCAAGATGTCAACTGTGATATGTGAATGGCTCTTAAATGTCAAATTATTTAAAAATGTATACTTCTTTTGATATTTATTGCAAATAGTTTGTAATATATCTCAGTTCAGGCTTTCCATAAATAAAGGTACAGCAAGATAGATAATATAATGTTCTTATACAAAGTACTTTTTTATTATATAAAAAAGAGGTAGGATATAATGCCCATTTCAAATTTGGATCAATTATGATACCGAGGTATTTTGTTGTGTTTTTCATTTTAAATATAAAGTTGTCATTTATTATTATGTTGAAAGAAGGTCTTTGTAAATTACATTGCTCTCTATAGATATACTTTAACACAAAAATAGTTTTGTGGCTATAAGTTGCTATAACCTATCTTCACAAAACTATTAATAATTTAAACATAGTAAGTTGTATTAATATAACATCAAGTAATTTTTTAAACAAGTAATTTTTTAAAATAAGGTACATGATCTCAAAACAAATAATCTATAATAAATGCGGATAAAACGAGGGGAAAAATAACAATAAATTAAGGGAAATACTTATAAAGGGCAGGTTTAAAGAGTATTATCACAAGAAAGTATATCCATTCTGTTTATTTATCAAGTGTTGTTTGAGGTTACTTTTGAATACATTTATTGTTTTTTTTTTTTAATTTCTGTAGGCAGTCTATGAAATTTTTTAAACTTTTAATAAAAATTGTATTTTGGGAACTTTTAGTGATGGCTTGCCGTATATGAAAGTCAGATTGGTTTCTTGTATTATAGTTGTGATGTTGTCAATTATATTGAATTTTTTCTAATAGATCTGATGCGATGGTACTGTCATTTTTATTTTATAAATAAATATCAGTCATGTACTGAACATAATTCTGAACTGAAAGCCAATTTATTTCTTTTAACATAGTTGCAATACTCATCCTTGTGTCCTTTATTAACAGAATATAAATAGGCGAAGTAAGAAACCCAAATATTTTACATGAGCAGGCTTAAGAGGTGAAAGGGCCAATTATTATTGGATAAATTGCTCGAACAAGTTTCTAAACCCTAATCAAAAAGCGATATAAAATGGTTTTAAAAATCAAGGCTTGTAAAAATCATCAGATGGTTTAACCTAAGTACTGCCAATGCTTCACAAACCAAAAAATTCAACGTGCTAACACTACTATCGGCTTTCGGTATTTCGTTCCAAGTTGAATAATTTCTCGTTTTTGTTACGCTACGAGTTTAACCTTGTAGGCCTCCGTCTCGATAAGGTGGGAACCACCATTTTAGCTTCTCTCGAATTGTTCTTCATTTCTTGTCTTTTTTATGCCTTCTTAAGTTTTGATCTACTTTGGATGTTCCAATTCTAGATTATATGCCATGAACAAAGAAGTCTTCTGGATTTTTCATAGGAATTCATAACCTAGATCCATGCATTATAGTATTTTGGGTCATTATCGCTCATTATATATTCTGTCTGAAGTATCTCCCCCAGTCTTGATAGAAGTGCCCTAAAAAAATGTCTTTAATTGTTTGATCTCACTTGTTTGAAAGTAAAAATGCCACTGGAAATCCCATATTATTCTCTTCCTTAATAAGAAGTATTGTAAGATCCAAAATTCTTCGGTCAGTTCCATTTGCTCCATCAATACAAATAATCCTTTAAAAGTCTCTTAATTTCTTTTCCATAACACCATTCATATAACTCACTGCAAAATCTTCATCCTTTAATCCAGGGTAACTCTCACCTGAAAATAAAAACCCAACCTATACCTGCACCATCTAAACCTTAACCCTATAAAAATTGCATATTTTTAAATGTTTTTTTATGTACATACCAATTCTTTTGAACAAAAATGCATGGTTATTTCCTTGCCTGTTCCATTCTTTAATTTTCAAAGTAGTAGCTATATAATATCATCAGCGTCCCTTTTCTTGTCAATATTATACTTCCTTATTAAATATGCTAAGTCTCCTCTCGTTATCAAGTTTATTATTTTGAATCTTCCTGTTGTTTGTCACCACTGTAGCTAATTGTCCAACTGCATGTCTGACATGAGTTTCAAGAAATTTTAATTGATATGATCCTAATAAAAAATATTATTAAAATTAGCAACATTAAAATTATTATATGAATACTACTAATTACCATATATTAATACTCTCACTAAAAATTTTGAGGGGCACGTTCCTCGGATGCGAATACTTTCCCCAGATTTTATATTTCATACTTTACATGACAAAATATTTAAATGTAATCCATTATTCATAATTTTACGTATAGTTGATAGAATACATCGTATGTCGCAACCCTTAGATATACCAAACCTTCCCACTGGCAATTAATTTGTTCGTAATACCTAATTACAATTGTAAAATATGCGTTCTTCACCATTTTTACTTTCCTATCTGTATACAGATATAAGGAAAGTATAGGAATCATGATTTTTTTCGACCTCGAGTTTTCGACGGATTTTTACGTTTTGAGGTCCCCTGAATCCGTTTTGACTATTTTCGCGATGATGTCTGTGTGTGTGTGTATGTGTGTGTGTCTGTGTGTGTGTGTGTGTGTGTGTGTGTGTGTGTGTGTGTGTGTGTGTGTGTGTGTGTGTGTGTGTGTGTGTGTGTGTGTGTGTGTGTGTGTGTGTGTGTGTGTGTGTGTGTGTGTGTGTGTGTGTGTGTGTGTGTGTGTGTGTGTGTGTGTGTGTGTGTGTGTGTGTGTGTGTGTGTGTGTGTGTGTGTGTGTGTGTGTGTGTGTGTGTGTGTGTGTGTGTGTGTGTGTGTGTGTGTGTGTGTGTGTGTGTGTGTGTGTGTGTGTGTGTGTGTGTGTGTGTGTGTGTGTGTGTGTGTGTGTGTGTGTGTGTGTGTGTGTGTGTGTGTGTGTGTGTGTGTGTGTGTGTGTGTGTGTGTGTGTGTGTGTGTGTGTGTGTGTGTGTGTGTGTGTGTGTGTGTGTGTGTGTGTGTGTGTGTGTGTGTGTGTGTGTGTGTGTGTGTGTGTGTGTGTGTGTGTGTGTGTGTGTGTGTGTGTGTGTGTGTGTGTGTGTGTGTGTGTGTGTGTGTGTGTGTGTGTGTGTGTGTGTGTGTGTGTGTGTGTGTGTGTGTGTGTGTGTGTGTGTGTGTGTGTGTGTGTGTGTGTGTGTGTGTGTGTGTGTGTGTGTGTGTGTGTGTGTGTGTGTGTGTGTGTGTGTGTGTGTGTGTGTGTGTGTGTGTGTGTGTGTGTGTGTGTGTGTGTGTGTGTGTGTGTGTGTGTGTGTGTGTGTGTGTGTATGTGTGTGTGTCTGTATAACGCATAACTCATGAACCGATACACAGAAAAACACCAAATTTTAAACTTAAGCTTTGTTTCAGCGTCTAATGAGCTGATTAGATTTTGGGCAGAGTCGGAACATTTGGGGGGGTACTTTATAGGTGGTCATTTTTATATTTTATGGAATATATCTGTTATTTACGTTTGGAGAAGAAAATTCTTTAAATAAAAGTTACTTCTAATATTATTATCTATAATTTTTGTTCTATACAAAATTTTCCTAAAATGGTCCGTATTCGAGAAATTTAACAAAATGTAAAAACAATATTTTTTTATAAAAATTGTTCAAATAAAAGTTGTTTGTAATATAATTCTCTATAATTTTTATTCTATACATAATTTCTCTAAAATGGACCGTATTCGAGATATTTGAGAAAATGTGTAAATTTCGAATTTTGAAGAAAACTCAAAAACGGATGAAGAAAAAAACATTAAATTTTAAACTTAAGGTTTATTTCGGCCTGACGTGAAATGATTAGATTTTGGACAAATTCGGAACATCTGGGGGGGTACTTTATGGGAGGCCGTTTTTATATTTTATGGAATATATCTGTTATTTATGTTTGGAGAGGAAAATTGTTCAAATAAAAGTTACTTCTAATATTATTATCTGTAATTTTTGTTTTATGTAAAAATTTCCTGAAATGGTCCGTATTCGAGAAATTTGACAAAATGTGCAAAATTCTGATTTTTATTATGAAAGTTTTTGAAATAAAAGTTGTTTGCGGTATCGATCTCTATAATTTTTGTTTATACATGATTTTTCTAAAATGGACCGTAAAGAAAAAATTGTAGGAAATTAAAATTTTTCAGTATTTTCGTTTTCCATGAATATCTATAGAAAAATGTTTCAAGGTAGATGTATGTGGACAATGTATATATTTAGTTTATCCTCTAAACATTTATATAACTAGATAGGAAAGTCATGTGTTGGACACATCAGATTTTTAAATTTGTTTCTGTGTGACAAGCATAATTAACTTCCTTATTTTCCTGTGCTCTCCAAGATGTAAATTCCTCAAAATTCTTAAAATTTAAAACATATTCTTTAATAGATATATGGTGAATATCAAGCAAATGTTTGTTTAAATAATTATAAAAAGAAAAATTCTCCATATTGGTACAAATTGGACAGATAATATGTTTATTTTGTTCCTGTCCAGTAGATTCTGTGAAATTTCCTTAAGTGTCTGTTTCACAAAATTCGTTGACTGTAAAATAAACACAAGATATATATTATAATCTTAATATTCTTATTTTGAAAATGTCACAATATAAAAAAATAATTACCTCCCCTGTAATTCCATATTTTCCTGCTGTAAACTGCAAAATAAGTTTAGTTTATGTTCAAAATTAAAAATTCTGAAAAGTAAGGTAAATAAATTATTGAAATTTAAAACCACTATAAAACTAAACCAACTCAGTTAATGTATTAAAATTAGCAATTTGAAATATTTATTTTTTTCGACTCTAATATGCACTCAACAAAACTGTAGGTACAATGATAAGATTTATAGATTTAGATTATCAGTGAATATCACCAAACCAACGAAATCTGAAATCTAAGGTTAGGTTAATTACCGCCAAAGCGCCAAATGTCAAGTTCCCTAACAAAATTTAAATAACGAACTGACATAAATTGGAATTTTGAATTTGGCGGCACATAGGCCACCCCCGGCTGATGCCGGAGCGTTCTCATTGGCTGGGCACATTTCCATTTTAATGTATGCTCCACACGACTGCTCCATCTCACCTCTCACATGATGCCTTATAATTTTAGACGAGTGACATGCGCAGAAAGGCCAAATTGTGAGAGAGTACTTCTACACGCCTACTCCCACATTTTTCACACAGTTACTGAATACGGGTTCTGGGCATATTTCATAAAACTACTTTGCAACTTTGCAAATTTTAGTAAATTTATTCCATAAAAGAGAAATTTGACGAGTTTAAAAGTAAAATTTAAAAAGCAATTTGCAAAGTGAAAATAAAAAAAGATAACGATATAATTTTACGAAACACAAGTATTTTACACTCGTAAATTTGCAAAGTACAAAGTGTAAAGTTGCAAAGTACTTTTATGAACTAGGCTCCTGGTCGCTCAACACACTTATTCAAACGATATTCCAATTATTAGCATTCTACTTACAGCAGACATCTCTTACCGCCGAGTCATTTATTCAAATTTGGAAACAGAAGATAATCGCTGAAAGTTAAATCTGGGGAATAGGAAAAATTATGCTCTAATTCAAATCCCAATTCAAATCAAATTCTTCTGTAAAGTTATTAATTGTCCTTTTGACATACCGTTTATGTCTGTATGTCTTTTAGTTCTAGTATCATTTTGACAGCTGACAGTTGACAACCCTTTCCTGGATGACAAGCTATACATTGTTGACAACGCCCTCCTCGATGCCCATTTTATCCTTAGCCTTTTACCTAAATAATTAAATGCTTGCTAGAACAGGTAGTGCATCTTAGGTCCTTATGCTCTCTTCCGTCCCCACCTCGCCCGATGACATATGTCCAGCTTTTCCTCTTATCTGCATTAAGGATCTCTCGATCGAAGCGTCGTGGCACAATGCGACGTTTCCGTTTTCTGTGGCTTTTCTGGCTACAAAAGCACTCGATGTCTGGGGAAATGTAAAAATACTTACTATCTACACCATGTATTGCGACGTTGCCACATCTAGGGAAATTCCGAGATTATGGAGTGAAGTGCCATTCCTTCTACTTGTAAATATTTAAGCAATAATTTTTCTGGAGCTATATAAAATTAAAATATCTTAAAAAGTTGTATGGTATGGACTAGTTTTTGTCCCACTCAAATTTCTCTATTCACTTATGAAAAATAATCTGGATTAAATAGTCCAGGATACCCTGTATACATAAAAACATCAAGTGTAATACTTCGTTGAAATCTCATCGAGGAGATTATAAAAATGCATATTATGTACCAAGGGACTAAAGTGCCACTTTTAAACTTGAGGGATTAAAACGCACTTTAGTCTCGTGATACATACGTTATTTTTTGTCCCGCAGGGACATTCGCCTTCCTTCCTTTGCAAATAAACTTAAATATCCTCGTTGACAGTTCCTTTAATATAGGCATTACATTATACCTAAATCATGTAGGTATACACTAAATGTCAAATTGAAATTTATTATTTTGACGTATTATAGTAATCAATTGTGTTGTCAATAATTGTACTATTAATTAATAAAAATATATGCAAAACTATTTTCGGGAAAATAGATAAATTTATTCGCTTATAAAAGGGGTCTTGTTATATTACCTCCAGAATAAAGTAGTTTGCTATGGTTTCTATTGATTTTGTTATTTGCGAGACTAAAATTTTTTAATCTCTTGGGACTAAACTATTTGAGTCCCAAGGGAGTAAAAGTGGCACTTCAGTCCCTAAAATAAGGGAGTAAAACGCATGTTTTAGTCCCTAAGGTACAAAAAAATATATTATAGGATGATTCATTTAGAATAAAAAAGTTTGGCCGCTGTTGCCTCACTTTATTTGATCCATGACTTATGGACCCTGTATACATTAAATTATTATATTTAGGAGAATTTGAGATGACTCAATTAAATGATTTCTTTTTATTTCAGAGATCCGGTTTCCGAGAAAACTGACATATTAGGGATTAATAAATGGCCGAAATTGGAATCAAACGAGTTCCAATATTTAGACATTAATACGACGTTAACCATAAAGAAAGATCTCAAAAAATCAGTACACGATGGATGGGTACAAGTTTACAATACATTAGCTGTTAAACCGTTCGATACTTTTTAAAATAAGCATAGATTCGTTTAAAAATATTTTGTCTTCTTTCATAATAAAATATCAATATTATTAATATATTATAGTACTTATATATTCGTGTTACGCATACAACTAGTATATAATTGAAAAGATGGCAACAGGTTAACAGTCAGTCGTCGAATAGAAATAGAAGATCGTGGTGGAAATTACTGAAATTAGGCAAACCGAATGCCAGTCACATAGGCAGACAGCATAACGTTAGCGAGGGTTGCAATATTCTATTAACAATATTCTATTACCCTGACACTTTGCCCGCCATTTTGTAATATTATTCGTTAACTTTTTGATAAATGTAATTTCAAAACACTTATAGAGATTTTTACTAGCTCAGTGAAATTTAATAGCAAATGTTACTTACCTTAAAAATTAAAAAAATAAATGAGCACATTGACCATACTTTTCTCTGTCGTGAATTCGGCTTTTCAAATAGACAATTTTAAGGGTAGTAATTTCTCTAGGAAATGTTGGGCACCAATAATTCTCTTTTTTATTTTTAAAAGCTAGTGATAATTATAAATTCTAGCTTTATCAATAAAAAGAAGTTAATAAAAACTATACAGAATTTAGTGTGAATGAAAGAGAATTTTTGTAACCTTTTAAAAATAAGATTCAACATATATACTTATAAAAATTAACGATTTTATTTAAAAAACAAGGAACCGTTCAGAAAACAAATTATTTACAGTTATCAGGTATCAAATTTTGATTCGTACAGAAATAATTTTAGTCACTAGTAATTACCACATTTTTGCTTTTTTTTTTGCTAGCCATTTCTAGATAGCCATAGGTAGTTGAGATTTATGCCCTTGGAAACCAACGCCTTTGTCGGTTACTCTATCTTCTTAGTAAGCTTCGAGTTGTAGCTGTCGCTTTTCCAATTAACTCAGCTCGATCAAGAGATTTCTGCTCCTCGGGAACCAACGTTCAGATTACCGCATGTGGTTTACAGTGGTTGTTTTATGGCAGTTGAGTTATGTCGTTTGAGTGATGGCTTTATGGCTGATTCCATTCGTTTTCTAGACAAAAATAGATTTTGTTTTTCACGTGGCTCTGTACGATATATAAATTTCTACTTTTTTAAAAAAATGAACCAATAGATAATAAAAACTAGTGACTATACATATTGTGCCGTTCTAGCAACCAGAATGAATCATAAAAACACATTTAACTTTACTATAAAAAAACTAATAATTAACAAAAGGTTTGAATAATATTTCTACTGAGATATTTATTAAAGACATTATACTTTTTATGCTTACCACTATAACAGCCAAGGCACCACCGATACGATCAAAAGGTAATAATAAAATGAAATTTACAAATCTAATTTGAGATCGTTTGGTTAGTGGTACTCCCACTTCAAGAAATTTCCCTTTCTTTAGAATATTATGTGTTGGCGATAATTGAATTATACCGGATGGCATACATTTAAAATAACATTTTATAATTAGACTTTTAAAATGTTACAGGGTATCGTAGTTGCCACATGTTGGCTGTGAAAGCACGGCTACGGTTATTGGCTACCTTCTTCCGTTATAATATTGTAATTTTATTTGACATGATCCTACTCTTTGAAGAAAAAAAAAATGTTTTAGTACTTATATGTCGGCACTTATTTATGATTTAGTTATTTACGGAAATTACTGTTGGATGATTTAAAATATTAGGAAGTCAATTAAAATATTTTAGATTAGCCTACATTTTATTTTAAAATATTGATTAGCCTTCTTTTATTTTTTTCAAATGAAAATATACAAGCGTGTGCCAAAGTTACTTTAGCGCACGTATGCGCCAATAATATCAAATTATGACAATATATCAACTTTCTAGTGTTTTATATTTCAATTTTCTAGACTTACTAGTTTTGGCTGTATAGATCAGCCATTCAGTTAGTCAGTTAGTCAGTCAGTCAGTCAGGAAATACGAATACATCTGTGAAACTTATGCAACATGTCGTAAGTGCCACTCTTTTACAAATGCGGATTTTGGGCTAAAAAGGTAGTATATGACGTGCTTTATTTGCACAATAAACAATTCATGAAAGTAATTTTAAAAAACCGACCTTAAAATAGTGCAGATGTTGTCACCAGATCTTAACCAAATTTATGTGTGTCTGTGTGTGTCTGTATCCTCGACAAAATGTGCAAAATTCTGATTTTTATGAAAATTGTTGAACTAAAAGTTGTTTGCGATATCGATCCCTATAATTTTTGTTTATACATGATTTTTCTAAATGGACCGTAATGGAAAAATTGTAGGAAAAGTGCTAAATTTCAATTTTTCATTATTTTCATTTTCAATGAATATCTATAGAAAAATGTTTCGAGGTAGATGTATGTAGAAAATGTATATATTTAGTTTATCCTCTAAACGTTTATAGAGGTGTTGCAAAAGGTTGTACAAAATAACCGGAAAAAGCCTATAATAACTAGATAGGAAAGTCATGTGTTGGACACATCAGATTTTTTGTTATTTATGCGTTGTGCTGTTGTTATATGGGAAGCAGAATATGTCTTTAGAAATTAAGGTGAGTACTACACCAGTTTTATTTTTTAGTTCTACAGCCGATTGAAAAGCGGAGCTTCATGTTTGGTTAAGTCATGAGTATTGTTTATTTTATTATAGTTAATTTAAAACAATATTAATAAAACTATTATTAATCCAATAAACTGTATAAATCCTTTTTAATTGCCTATCATTTGTTTCAGAATAATGCATTTAAAGGAATTCGTGGAAATGAAGCAATTCGCCAGCTTTGGAGCTTTGCCAGTTATAGTAACATCCAAGTTATTTAACGTTTCCAGAATAAAGTATTAAGGACCATCGTCGATGCACCCTGGTACTGCCGCAATACTGATCTTTATAGGGACCTTAAAGTGGAGACTGTTGAAAGTGCAATCCAAAAATTAGCTAGTAGTTACCAGCACCGACTGCTTCAACATGGAAACTTTGCAATTATCCAGTTCCTCAACAATGCCAATCTAATAAGAAAACTCAAGAGAACCAAGCCTTTTGAGTTAGTTCAGTGATGTTAGATTAAGGCAGAGTATAGTGAGGTTAAGTGTTATACGTTAACTGTCTCGTAGCAAAATAATTAGACTCTAAGGTACACTAGTGAGTAGAATAGTTTATGAAGTTTTTCATTTTCATCTCCTATGGATAAGTCAGGTTAAAATAAAATTGCCAATTGATCTTAATGATCAGATTGTAATAATCATAAACGTTTCTTTACTTGGGGTATTTATAAAAAAAAACCTGTTTGTTTCAGATTAGTGCATTTAAAGGAATTGATTCGTTTTTATATTTTATGAAATGTATAAAAATTATTTATTTGTTTGTTTAAGAGCCAATGATTAAGTTTTGTGTATTTTAAATAAACATGTATATTTTCCTAACCCACGTCCTATCAATTGAGCTCAAACACATTAAACAAGTAGATAAAATAACTAGATGTCACGTTATAAAGTTCACGGCCACTTCTGGAGTACCGCAAGGCTCAGTGTTGGGGCCATTATTTTTTAATTTTTATTGTTTTTTAGTTTATATTATTTTTATCAATGACATTATTGCGGGCCTAAAAGTAAATAGTTTACTCTATGCAGACGATCTTAAACTTTACTACAAAATTATTAATGTATCCGATACTGAGAAAATGCAAACTAATGGGGACGGTGGTGTAGCGGTCTATCGCGCTTATATTCATTTATAGGCAAGTTTATGAGTCTGAGACTGCTGGGTTTCGAATCCCAGACCAGACCATGTGGATTTTTAATTAAATTGCATGGTTCGGTTTAGGATTTGATGTGTGGCGTATTAATAGAAATTCAATTTCTGTTGATATGACATGCAGATTAAAAAAATTCGCCATACATTACCGTCTCGATGATGGTGGGTGAGGTTTTCCGGGTTTTCCTCACCTGTAAGTCAAATGGCACCATCAATCATCTTTAAGTCGCCCCGGAGCGCCACGGTAAATAATAATAATAGCCGTCCCTTCCCCTACACAAGTCGTTCAGTCGACTTCAGGGGTTGAAATTAACTCGTAAGGGGGTGAATTAGGGAGAGTATTATTATTATTAATGAATGGTGTGTAAAAAATCGGCTCCTATTAAACCCATCTAAATGCTATGTCGTGAGTTATTACTTAAAATAAAGTATTATGAGCTATTTATTTGCTTGATGTTACATCGATACCTAGAGCAGACTTAATCAAAGATCTTGGGGTAGGGTATGACTCAAAAAAATCTTTTTCAGAACATATGCAAAAGAAAACGTGTGAATCATGTAAGTCCTTAGGATTCGTCATTCGTAATTCAAAAATTTTCACCGATTTCCATACACTTCAGCTACTTTACAATCATATGTCAGATCCAAACTTAAAAATGCCTCGGTAATCTGGGCTCCATTCTATAGTATGTATTTGTATCTCAGTCCAGCGTCGCTTCCTTAAATATGCTTCCTTCAAACAAGACATACCTTAAAAATGATTTTTGATTAATACGCAGCTGAAACAAATGTTCAAATAATAATAATTATTAAAATAGGGCGTTATTAATAAAAAATAATATAATTTATCATAGTACGCCCTTGAAAAACGTGACGTAGAATAATCGAAATTGACAGTCTGGCGTCCAAATTGTCATGCGCACCGACCGTTTTTTTCACCAATGTCGGCTTAGAAATTAGGAGTAGGGTTTATGTCATTGACAGTGGTTTGCACCGGTCATAATTAAAGTGGTAGTTAAAGCTAACTACTGGTTAAATACAATTTTTATTTGCACAGACACTTTAAGTATTAATTAAAATACAAACTAATAATTAAAGTTAATCCCTAACTAAAGTGTAGATTAAACTGTTTCCTAACCTAACTATTTCTTTGTTTATAATTACCAGTGAATGTTTTGTCTTTACCATTAGCGATTTTTTATATTATACAGATTATTTATCATACCTAAAATTGGATAGTAGTTGTGATTTTAAAATGAACGCTGCAATAGAATTGGTAAACTTTATTAATGATATGGAGGTGATAGATGACGACGACGAGTTAGATGTATTAGAATTAATAGAATATGGAGTTCCTAGACAGATTTATGAAAGAGCTGATTATTTTAATCAAATGGATAATGCTACATTTCGGAAAAGATTCCGACTTTCGAAAGAAGCAGTTCAGCAACTTTTATTAAGAATAGAAGATAGGCTGCATTTTCCATATGATTTGTAAGTGTGAAATTATAAACAAAATAATTTTTCTTAAATAACCTATTTTCAGAAATAATTGTGTGTCACCAATGAATCAAATTCTCACGACCCTTCGTCTTTATTCTACTGGTGGACATTTGGATGCAGTGGCAGATTTTGCTGGCATGCACTTTTCCACTGTATCAAGAATTGTTCTAAGAGTATCGGAAGCCATAGCAAATCTTAAACAGTTTTATATAAAAATGCCAAGAGAATTTGACGCTATAAGAAAAACTCAACAAGATTTTTTTGATGTGGGGACATTTCCTAGGGTAGTAGGAGCAATAGATTGCTCACATTTTAAAATTATATCACCAGGTTCGTGTTTTCAATTATTACAAAAATATTCAGTATATGTGTTATCAATATATTATATTATATTATTATTATTATATTATATTATATTATATTATATTATATGCAATATTTTAGAATAAAATGTAATTTTGTAAGGTATGATAATATAAACTATTTTAGGAGGTCAAGATCTAGAAATATTTAGGAACCGAAAAGGATATTTTTCAATAAATGGACAGTTTGTGTGTGACGCAAATTTAAAAATTATGAGTGTGGTAGCTAGGTGGCCTGGGAGTTGTCATGACTCAACTATTTTTAATAGCAGTCGTTTAAAACGAGAATTTGAGAATGGTAGATACCCTGGAAGCTTACTACTGGGTAAGTAATTTGTTTTCTGAGTATAAAGTAATAATTACAGTAATCACGTTGTATGTCAATATTAAACAATTATTTTTGTATCTTTCAGGAGATAATGGATATGCCAACAAGCCATACTTGTTGACACCATTACTAAATCCTGCAACAGATCCAGAAAGATTGTACAATGAGCGACACATTAAAACAAGAAATGCAATTGAAAGGTTATTTGGTGTATTGAAGAAACGTTTTCCAATATTAGCCTATGGATGCAGGTTAAAAATAGATACATTCCTCACGGTTATAGTTGCAACCTCAGTGCTTCATAATATTGCCCTCTCAATGGGGGATCAACAACCTCCACCTCTACCAGGCGAATTAGATGAGCATATTCTTAATGACCTAATAACAAATGGTTACATTCCTAATATTGAAATTGAAGAACTAGATGTAGCTACAAGAACAGCTTTTATAAATGATTATTTTAATAATATATAATTTAATAGTCTTTTTTATTTACATGTTTTTTTAGATTTTATTAATGTTGGGTGAAAATTTAAATTTTTCAAGTCTTTTAAAAAATAATAGTAATTATATATGTTTAGATTAAACACATAAACAATTAACTTAAAAATGTTAAACTGCAAAAAAAGAAAACTTAAATTTGGAGCAAAACTATATAAGTTTTTTTGGAAAACACGATTTTCCAATTGCACAAAAAGTACTGGTTTTTTCGTTTGTTAAACCAAAACTATTGGAGACGGCATTAATAATATAAGGGGAAAACAAATCAAAATAAAGAAATATCTCTTACAAACTGCCTTTAAACAGCAAATGCCAGTGTGTTGTTTACACCACTTTACTAGTGGATTTATTGGGTTTTACAAAAAAAAAATTAATCCTTAATTTTACAGATTTATTTTAGATATACATCTAACTTAGAAACTAAGGGACACAAATAAAAGATTAAACCCTTTTTAAAGCAGCTACCTGGGCTTCTTTAATTTCAATGTCTAGATTTAAAGCTTTTTTCTTTAACTCGTGTTCTTCTTGCTCCCGGAATTCCCTCAGTTTTCTATGGTTTCTTTCGTATTCCCTCTTTTCGTCCAAATCTTCTTTACATGCAGTCAATATGCTTAACTGCATATCAAAAACTGATTTTTTTATGTCTGCAACTTCTTCATATTTTAAAGCCACATTTTCCCCTTTAGAAAAATGTGACTTATGTTTGCGCTTTCCATCACCACTTTTAATATTAATCGCAGCCCTTCCTGCTGTTGATGAACTAGCCACTGTAGATAATGGTGATGAAGAACCACCCACTATCCTTCCTGATGATGATGGTGTACATGAAGAACCACCAACTGTCCTTCCTGATGATGATGGTGTACATATCAATAATTTTGCTGGAGGTTCCTCCTAAAAAAAGTATTTCATTAGAAGGATTCAAACTAAAAAATATTTTACATACCACAAAATTATCTTCCATTTTATCATCATCCATTGGAAAAATAATAATTCCATCATTATTTGCTAAATTAGCAATTACTGATTGTTCATGATTTACAGCATTTGGCTGCACTTGTTCTACATCTGATTCAGCATCATCATCAAATTTGTTGTGCAACCCAAACACTGTTTTTTTATTAATGATGTCCAGCGTCAGATTAAAAACTGGATCATCTTTAACCTCTACAATCGGCATTCCACCACCAGTTCTGTTAAATTCAACTTTTTGCAGTGAAGCCTGTTTCCGTGTTTCCTTCTTTTTATTATTGTAGAAGCGTTTCAGGACTTCTACTAACCTTGGCGTGGATGAGGTACTGCTGAATTCCCGTTCAACATTTTTCCACGCTTCTTCCTTGTTCTTCCAAGTAACCCCACCTGTCTCTTTATTTTCGATAATGTTCTTATACTTCCTAATTATGTACAATAAATTAATTTTTTCCTCATTTGTAAAATTTACCGATCTTTGACGCTTTTCCTGGCTCATTTTAATTTAAAAACACGATAAGCTTAAATACAATAAACCAAATATAATTTGCTAAAATGCACGTGCAAAAAGTGTCAAATTAAATTCAAAACCTCAAAACGTTGAAATAACCGAACTTTGTAGGTTAAAATCAGAATAAACAACTCTTACTTCCTAAAAGTTCCTAAAATTCAGTAATGCCAACAGGAGTATTGAAATGTTAAGCTATAATTACTTAACTATCAATATTATTCTAGTGGTGCAAAGCATTTCAAAATTAATTATAGATTAACACTAACTAATAGTTAGTTAATTACAACTTTTGACTATGACTGGTGCAAACCACTGATAGTCATACAATTTAATATCAAGGTCGGTGGATGGAATCTATTTCTTTGCATTGAAAGTGTAGCACTGAGCTACAGTACTTATGAAAATATCGTTCCATTTATACAATGTACCGAAATAGTAAAATACCTACATTTTAGTTTAATTCCCGATACAACAGTTAAATAGTTAATTTTTGCTACGACCGCTTTTAGAATTTTTCCTTACCGAAATGGGAAATTATGTTTTAGTTTAATTACCAACTAAATAGCCAAGTTATTAATTTTTTTTCTGCGACCGAAACATTCATTTTATTTTAACTCAATTTTGACGTCTGATTGAGACTAGTTGGGATTCAATACCGTCCGTTTAGTTTCTTTTTTTTTGTTCAGGGTTATATTGACTATCACCGGAACTAGGGTGGGCGTTGAAATATATAATTTTTATTAATTTTATTGTTTAAATAGTTATTCACAATATATGTGTCAATGTTAACTTGCCGTATTACTGGTTACTAATTCCATACTTTATTTCCTCCTTGTATTTCAGCTAGTGATAAATTCTGTACCAGCCCAAGCAACGATTAAAGTCCGTTACTTGTTGCCTACCATTACCTTTGTCTAAGTGACCTTTGACCCCTGGAATTTTTCATCTCCATTTGTAGCTACCCGAGTACTTTCGACGACGTTTCGAGAGTTTGTGGAGTAAACCATAACCAAAAATCTGGCGCTCGAGAACCGCCCGTAACCAGCGACATTCGTAAGGAACCGTTTTCTCTGTGGCGAGAAAACCCCTTACAGTTGTTTTCTTTCATTAGAAAAAGGAAGACGCGAAGTTAAAAATAGCTGAAATCATTATGGGTAATTATTTTAACTTAATATCAGTTGTTTATATTATCATTTAATTAAAACATTTTCAGATTCGGTAAATTGGTAAACAAAAAGAAAATGGAAATTAAAATAGGTGATTGGTTGTGAAGGGCTCCGGAAAGAAATAGACGCAATGAATCAGAACGTAAAATGAACATTTTTTATTCTTGTCAAATTTTTTTTTTTTTAAATAAATTTATGAAAAAGTAGTAGATTTAATTATCCTACTAAAGAAACGTCATTTCTGGAACGTCCCAGCAATAGTATAAAAAACTTACCTAAGACATTTGAGCAACATCGCAGGATGTTCCACAAACGTCTTTGTGAAACGTCTGTAATACGTTACAAATGATGACATGGTCATTGTCAGAAACATCCCAGCAACGTTTGAGGAAGGATAAGAAAATGTCCGAAGTGCATGTTTCTGGAACGTTCGTGTAACAATACTGTGTTATTAGGCATTATATAATGTATTTATGGTTCCTATCCGGTAATTGGATGCCAATCTGTTGGATAGTGTAATAAAAAAAATTAAAAAATATAAGGGTAATGTAAAAATAGTTGTGATACAAGGTGTCTCATTAGTGAATAATTGCTCGATATTTCAATTTGTGTTATAGACACGCACAGTTATATGGATTTGAAAAAGGCATACTTTAAAAATGTTTTGATATATTGGTTTTTTACGCTTTCGCCTAGCAAATAAAAATGTATATTTTTTAAATATAACACACTGTATTTTATTTTAGTTTCAGAATGATATGTTAATACCTATTCAATAGTAGAATATGTTTGAAAAATAAGACAGGCTTGCCAAGAAATTATTTTTTGTGTGAAATTAGAAAATAATGCAGACCCCAAATAAAATTATCATAATTTAGGTAGGTAAGCAATGATCTCGAAATATACCAAGCTAAAAAAAAAAGTGATAATAGAACAGATTTATTTCACAGTCTTCTGAAACATGTTATAAATATGACTCATTTTAAGTCCAAATTAATAAATTTTTCAAATGGAGCACCCTATATAGTATTATGGCAATAAATTCCTTATAAATGTACCCATGCTACCATTTTAGCCTATTGTACACATACAAGAGGGCTTATTAATGCGTAATTGATCGATAGCTGTTTTATTATTCAATGAAAAATTGGGAAAATCGATCCTGGGTAAGCTGATTAGATTTTGGACATAGTTGGAGATTTTGACGAAGTTTTTATGTGGATCATTATGCTATATTGCTGTTATTTACAATTATAGATAAACATTCTTTTAATAAGAGTTGTTAATAATTTTTGTCCTGTACATAATTTATCTGAAAGGGACCGTAGCAGAAATTTGAGGAAAAGTTCAAATTTTGAATTCGTTTTATTTTTGTTGGAATGAAGATATGAAATAGTTATTTTCCTAACAAGTGCGGAAAGTGTAACTTTCCCGCACGCGACTGCAGTTGGCCCGAATGACGCGAAGCGGAGTTCGGGCAAGCGGTCAAGTGCGGGAAAGACACTTTACGCATGAGTTAGGAACATTATTTTTTCTACGACCGTATATACAAAAAAGTAGGAAAAATTATTTTTGGAAAATTATTTTATTTCAACATATACAAATCTTTAAATAAAAACAACTAATTATTATGGATATTAATGTTAAATACACAATTTGTAGCATTTTGTAAATTATGTAAAATTGCCGGTACAGAGGAATTAGTTGGTGTTAATTGGCTGTTAATAGTCGTATCGCTCGTAGATTGAAAAGATGACGTGGACGGGAGTGACATCGGTTGCAGGTTGCATGAAGGTGAAAATGACGGTGGCAGCAAAGGTTGCAAGTCATTTCTATTTGAAAGAATTTTATTCGAAATGTTTTTCTTCTGTGGTAAGGCCACTAGTGCGGGAAAGTGATTTTTTCCCGCACTTGTGCGGGAAAGTGACACTTTCAAAACTAAAATGCGTGCGGGAAAGTGGGTAAAAATACACGGTCGTAGAAAAAATATTTTTAATAAATTTTATATTAAATTCTAAAAATTTCGTTCATTTGGAAGAAAAGGGTTATATCTCAAGTACAATAATTTTACAAAGCCTAAAAACTAGAGAGTTACATCTGATATCTGGTGCTGGTAAGCTAACTTGTTCCCTTTTTCCCTATAAAAGGAGATAATTTTATATATATTCTCGTTGAAATCTCAAAATTGAAGTTTTCTAACCCTTTTCTTTTAAATGAACGATTTCTTGATTGCATAGGCTGTATTCAATATTTTTAATAAATTTACAAGAAAGTCATGTGTTGGACACATTTTATTTGGCAATATAACAAAATTATTTACATATTATCTGATGATCCACTATATTATCCCTACGTCTAACTTTATTGAATTTGTCATGTACCTATATAGCCAAATCGCAAAAACTAAAATTATTTTCAAGCTATTAGTTACATGCATTAAAACTTCTGTAAAATTGTCTAAAATCCAAATTACACCAAAAGTTTGTTATGTACATACGAAATTACTTTTTAACAACTTACAAATAGGAACAAGTTGATAGTCCGAATGTTATAGAGAAATAATTTTTGCTTTAAACAGTTGAAAAATGAAGGGAAATACATACTTTTTTTCTATAACAAGATATGTACTAATAACATCTGGAGTATGGTACCCCAATTTGGAAAATGAGACCTTTATGAAAATTTATAAATATTTTGCTAAATTTATTAAAGGAAATTGGTTGTTTTTCGTTTCATCCATGTGTTTGGGGTTGATACTCACTGAAGATGAAACTCTTAGAGAACAAAATTACCAATATGTACCTCCTCTAATTGGTATCACTATTAAAATGTATTTTCTTCATAGAAGAGACGTTAGTGAGATATTTTTAGGTACAGATGAGTATTTAATAGTTAATAAACACACATAAAACATATGCAAAATCATCATAGTATTTAGTATATTTATTCTGTAGGTATTTTTCGTACGGAAGACGTTCTAGTAAAAGAAACGGATTTAACTCTTAGGAAAATGTTCACCAAAGAAGTGAAATACAACAAAACATTAATGTTTGGTCTAATGGTCATTTATGGATCCACGGTACTACAAATAGCATTCGTATCAGCGTTTCTGTGGACCCAATTTCAAGCGTTCGTATTCCCTGTAAACTGGTACCCATTCGGCCTGGTTGAAAGTCACGGATTCTTCGTCGCGGTGCATCAAACACTTACAGGACTGTACTCTGGAGTAATTTTTTTAGGACTGGACATATCATTTGTGCCCCTGATTATATTCGCTACTACTAGATTAAAATTATTGTGTCACAAGATCAAACACTTCAAACAGTATACTAAAAGTAGCTCCATGTCATCGGAAGATTATTTGAGGGTACTGGTTTTGGAACATCAAGATATTATTAGGTTAGGTTTGTTCTATTTCCTTATTCTACCGAGTAGAAATCTAAAATATAAAGAGAGGCAAACATTTAATTTAAGCCTATGGGATTAACCCACCGTTATAAATACAAAGTTGGCTGAATGGGAGAAAAGAGGTTTACCTTCAAGAAGAATTTATTGGCTTTTTTTGAAATTAAATATCACGTCCGGCTTCCGAGATATCTGGGAAAACCGAAGGTAGTGATTTACGTTTTATTTTGACTTTATTTTGTAAGATAGACAATATTTAACTAAAAGCTTTTTTGTTGAAGGTCAAATAACACTTAATATTTTTAATACGACGTTTCGTCTTTAAGCACCTACGGATCTGAACTATTTATTTCATTTTTAAAAACTCTATTTTTCCTATATACAACTATGTAGCATTTATGTATTTCCATTTTAAAATAAATAAGACTTTCTACATTTTTTTAACTGCCTTTCTGATCCATTTTTTCATCATTTATAAATATTTTTCTACTATTGTACTAAAAATGTTTATTTTCAGTTTTATACTAATATTAATTATAGCACACGTTTTCATTAATTTCATTTTATTAATCAAGTTTATATCTAGACATCCTTTTCTCTAAACAATGTTTGACTGTTTCTAAGAAATTTGTATTCTGTATATATATGGAACTTGGATATATAGCAGAAATATTGAAAAGGGCCAGAGTCAGAGTCAGAGCCAGAGTCGCCTTTATTCCCAAAATAAGTAAAAAGGATCCATACAATCTAAACCAATCTGTCTTACATCATTTGCATTAAAAACAAGGCTGTTGATAATTATATCAGAAAATAAATCCTGAAAACGGTGCCACTCCACCAAAGCAAGACTTTGGATATAAAGGGGGTTATGATCAACAAGTAATGTTATTTTTAACAGACATGTTATTTGTGAACAGGTTATTATTTCAATGTGTTTATAAAATAACAGACCTGTTAAAAATAGATTGTCAATCATAACCCCCATAGTTTCAAGGAAAAGATAACTCAATCTAAAAACCGCCAAATTAGACAAGAGAGATATAGAATGAAAACAGTAAAATGTGACAAACTTCTATGGAATATACATGAAAAGGAATTAGTAAATAAGGTTATAAACGCCCTAATGGTATACAGGAATATTGCGGAAAAAGATGGGGATGTAACCCGAACATTCTGCGATGGATGTATTTAATAATAGTGAAACCAATCATCACGGGGCTGTACCCTAGAGTTTAGCTACTACGAGAGCTATTATCTCAAAGGTACGAAGACGCTACAATGAGAACCTATCCTGGGGCCGCAATGGGGGTGATCTTGTACCTCACACCTCACATTTTATAGTAAATAAAGTGGTTAAAAAGGCAATATATAGAATGATCAGGGACGAAGTAATCAGACGGACGTCTATTAACTCGAACCGAAGATGCTTGCGATATGCCCCAGGACGAATTGAGAAAGAATTAGACGTGGGTAACGCACTAAAATTCTTTGCGTTGATACACTAACTCCGGCGCACTCTATTGCGCCAACTCATTGCGTTAACGCAATTGCGTTATTGAGTCACACCACTGCCTGCGCCGAATGAAGTCGATGCACCTCGGTGTATCGCATGATACCGGTGTTATTCAGCGCGGGCTGTCCTTTTATAAGGGTCAAACCGTGTTCAAGGCAATAACGCAATTGGGAATTTAACTAAATTTTTTTTATTATATCTTTAAAAATAAACGAAAATATAACAGTGTAATGCACTCATTTTTTTATTTCATTGTGTTCGGATTTTACAAAAAATATAAAAATTCCAATTTATATAAAAAGGATATAAATTTTGTATACTAGTAGCCAATCAAATTGGGAAGAACTAAAAATTGACAGTGTACAAGATTAAAATTCATAAAATTCGACCTACAATCCTACAAATGATGTGACATGTTGCAAAGAACATAATTACTTGATAGATTTTGGGTAATCTGCATTACGAGTTGCATCAATTACGTAAATTAAAATTCTCAACTCGTCACGGAAAACGGAATCAGTGCCTGGCGCATGGCGCACCAACAACTCGCGACTCGCGATCCTTTCGACTCAGTATCGAAAATTGCGTTGCGCTGATACAGTAACAACTGGTGTATCAACGCTCGTAACGCATACAACTGCGTTAACGCAATAACGCAACGCAGCGCTGCGTTACCCATGTCTAGAAAGAATTCAGCAGGGGGACTTATAACATATGCGCGTTATATCAACAGGTTAGTGCGCAACACATCTGCGCATATCAGTCCGTTTTACAATAAGAAAATGATATTTAAATTTAAAGTACACTGAATAATTGAATAATTCAAATATATTTCGCTTAATAACAAAAGTAATACACGGTAAGTATTGTTTTAAAATTATATATTTATATAAATACTACAATTATTTGAAAAACATGAATTAATCAATTATTTGTACAATGTAAATCTGACTTTGGGATTGTCACCCGTTCGAACCGATGCAATAACAAAACTGAACAAAACAATATGGTTATGGTTGCTGAATAAAACGTGGTAAGTACTTTTACTTTTATTTAATTTTAGTTTTAGTTAAACATGTTAAATTTAAAATTAAGCAAAGATATTTTGATGTCTTAACATGTGTTTAGCAGGTCCTGTTCGTAATAAATTCATAATATCTAATTGTAATAGCGTTGTTTGTATAAAGGTAAATAGTACCTACAATTTACTGTCCAATTTATGCTGTACATTTTAAGAACACATTTTTTTTATTTCCTTCCGATATTAAGCAAGGAACTAAATGATGCCGCATAAACTTCATCATTCCACTTGCGAAAAACCATTTATAGGTTACAAGACTGTAAATTGGCTTTACCTTTGGTACCCTTGAAAGCTAAATTAACAGTAAAGAGTAATACTAAAGTAATATTTTTATCATACCGTCAAACAAATTACCAGTGAAAAGAAAGTTACATTCGATTAAAATTTCATCCAATGAAATATAATTATTACCTAAAAAACAATAATTAGCTCTTGGATTTTTAAATCAATCCAGTGAATGGTTAGCTCCAAGAGAGAAACAACTCCATTTTATAATTAGAAAACAGCAAAGTGAAATTTGCGAATCAAAGAAGGACCTCAAAGCTTGATCCCGCAGATATCTGTTTTTTTAAAAGTACTACATCTAATTAAAAGATGAAGGGACTACCATTATTAATTATAAAATATTATAATGAAAGTATAAAACTGTGACAATGTCTAAAAGAAAAAAGAGATTCAAAATGATATGAAGTTAAAATACTACTTTGAATTTTTTCTGTTTCAGATTATATGGATGGTTCTCCTTAATGTGTTTTGTTACCTACCCAAGTTTATAGAAAGTTTTAGTTGTTTTCGAGGTTGTTTTATTAAAATATTGTTTATTTAGAAAATTTATTATAAATTAGTTTTAATGATATAATAGATAATACAATTATTTTATATTAAATTATTTTACCCTTCCTAAAATTATGGGTCATAAAATTTTACATTTTGATTGGCATTTTGTTACATCTCGCACCTTGTCTGTGTTGTAAAAAATGCCATTAAAAATGCAAAATTTTAGTTATACTAATTAAAGTAGAGCCAGCAACAAAATCCCGCTAATTTTTAAATAAAATAAAATATGCAGGTATCTATATTACCGACTGAGAAATAGTTGGACAAATCCCTTACCGGTGGCGCTGCAAGCAAACCTGTTGCCATATTTCTTCAAAGAAACGGCAACTCTTAATTATCCTTCCTCCATGGAATTCAGTTTATATTCGGCTGTCGATAGGTGAGGATGTATGTTTATTAACATTACTCCGTAACTAGGTCAGTTTCGTTTGTATATGTAGTGTAAATATTGTCACGCTTAACGGGTTAGGGGGTGGTAATGATTCTTTTTTATGTGATTAGGGGTCGTCGCTTGGCTTCGAGAGGTAAAAACAGATAATCACCCACTTCCGCTAAGCGCGCTCTAGCCGATGTTAATCTCAAAAGGCTCAGATTAACTTCATGGTTTAGAAGGAATCTGCGCCACTTAAGATGAACCTCGGGTGACTTAAATTATCGTATAGTGAACTAAACTAGTAATAATAGAAACACCATGTATAAAAAATTCACAAACACTTTATTAAATGTCCGTAATTAAAAGACTCAAAAGATATAACCAAAAATCGATATAATAATAATAATAATAATAAAATTTGGGGTCCTTACCTCATTGTCATGGAGCAGTTACAATTTTTATTTTACTTTATTTTATTTTATCCCCAGAAATATTTATAAGTATTTATTTTATAAAATTATATTTTTATGTTTTATATTTTATGAACCACAATTATTTTCCCTGTGATCGATCGCGACCACCCTTTTTGCCGTCTCGCAAAACTCTAATGACCCCCTAAAAAAACCGACTAGGTTCGATTTCACAAGACTTCCCAAAATCCTCGAGTCAGCACAAAGTTCATTAGTTTGTAACTTAATTGTTTTGAAACTATGAAATGCATTCTCTACGATTTAAAAGTATTTCGAAATCGACCTACTATTCAAAAATAATTTAACATACAGGATATTAAATTATTTAGTCGAATAAAAATAATTTAATTCCATTTAAGGAATAATTGTGACAATATTATTTTTTAATCGCGACTGTTTAAATAATCAACAATGATTGCTAAACGTAATGTTTAAGAACAAAAATAAAAATAATAATGTGCCATTAAAAATAGTTTTACAATGTGTAGAAAAAAATAATATAATAGAAACGACAGTGCTTTTGGAGCAAAAAAAAACAGGACCTGCTTCAGGTAGCTCAAACAAATAATATGGAAACAATGGAAGTGGGAGAAAATGTCCTAGCCCAACAATAGCAGGCCTTATTTCATGAAAATCAAGCTAGAAGTCAGAATGAACAGGCATTGTACATTGCTTGGATACAGGAAAAAGCTAAAAAACAGCAACTAGAAAGTGCATTGCAAAACAATATGGAAAATATACAAAAATAAATTAATATTTTAAACAAAGAAAAATCTAAAATTCCAACGAATTATGAAACTGATGAAGAAGAACTGGAAAAAGAAATCGGCGATCAAATTAACAAAGAAGTAGAATGGATAACAGCGGAAAGCAGAAACAATAGAAGAAAAAAAACGAAAAGCCAACTCCTCTCCAGAAACCTCTCCTGGCCAACCTGGAGGTAGCAAAAATCAACAAGAGAAAGAAACAGTTGAAAAAACAGTGAAATTTCCCCCGTTAATAGCAAGCAACATCAATAAGTATGAAGAATTGCGCCATACACTGGCAGAAAATAATATTTCCTTTCAAGCCACAGCTTTAAGCAATAGCCAGTTTAAAATTAATACTAAACAAGAAGAGGACTTCAAAAATGTTATATCAACCTAGAATGCCAAAGAAATAAATTGGCATTTCTATGAAATTAAACAGAACAGAGACATTAAAGTAATGGTTAGAGGTCTACCATCTACATCTAAACCAGAAGATATAGTTGAAGACTTGCAAAGTCAAGGATTAAAATTTTAAGAAGCTGTCAATATAATAAAGAAGCAAATAGAATTAACCAAGAATAACACTCGTAAACTAAATAAAAAACCATTGTCGCTATTCATGCTATCATTCGAAAATATTGAAGATATTAAGAAAATCTACGAAATCAAAGCAATACTTAATCTAAGAGTTAGAATAGAAACCATAAGAAAGTCAAAACTAGTTCTGCAATGCAAAAACTGCCAACTATTTGGACATACACACAACTTTTGCAAAAGAGAATCAAGATGCGAAAAATGCGTAGGAAAACATCATACGAAGGATTGTGTAAAAAGTCCAGAACAACAACCGAAGTGTATAAACTGCCTAATGGAACATCCTGCTAACTACAGAGAATGTGAGGTAGCTAAAACCTTTCAGATAAGGAAGGAAAACACCACTCAACCTAAAATAATGACGAGGCAGAAGAGATCCATAAACACTTTTCCTACTGTCAGAAATGAAATAACATAATCTCAGGTAACAAACTCACAGCAGCAACCAATTCAAAGATCACAACCAGCCATGAATCCCACGCCACAAATTGCACAGCATACTGCACAGTCAACCAGCTTAGCAGAAAGTACTACTCATGAATTATTATTATTCTTAATAACCAGAATAGATTCACTCTCTGACAGGCTCTAGAAGCTAGAAGAATTAAATAAACCTCAAGCATATAAAAAACCACCAATAGACAAAAGAGATATTAGAATAGTCACTTGGAATGCCAATGGTATTCTCCAAAAACAAACTGATATCCAAGTTACCTTGGACGTACAAAAAATAGATATATGTCTGATCTCTGAGACCCACCTTACAACAGAGTCATAAATTAAATTCAGAGGCTATAACTTCTATCACACTATCCATCCATCAAATGCAGCAAGAGGAGGAAGTGCGTTAATGATTAAAAATAACATTTCCCACTATGAGGAACCAGGCATCCAAGAACCAGAAAATCAGGTAACCATTAGCACCATTAACATTAAGGGGGGCAAAATTACAGTAGCTGCAATCTATTGCCCACCAAGATACAACCAGAAAAAAAAATTATCTCAATGTACTCAAAAAACTAGGTAACACATTTATAATCGGTGGAGATTACAACTCCAAAAACACCAACCTGGGTTCAAGATTAACCACAGTCAAAGGAAAAGAATTGCACCGAGCTGCATCAGAACTTGGTTGTACATACCAGTCTTCTGAAAAACTCACCTATTGGCCCACCGATCCAAATAAGATTCCAGACCTTTTGAATTTCCTTATTCTAAGGAAAATTTCACCAAACTATACACAAGTAGAAGAAAACTTTGATATGGATTTAGACCATTCTGCAGTAATCCTTAGTCTAAATGATAATGTTATTCAAAAAGAAGCCAAACCGACCCTAGCAAATCGGAAAACTAATTGGGAAGGTTTTTAAGAGGACCTAACAAATACTATTCAACTGACCATAACACTAAAAATAAAAAATCAGCTAGATGAAGAACTGGAAAGGTTTATAGTTGAAATCCAGCAAGCTGCATGGAGGAACACACCAAAAGTAAGAAGATTAACAGATGGAAAAAACTATCCTGTCGAGATAAGAGAACTGGTAGCAGAAAAAAGAAAACTAAGAAAGAAATGGCAGATGACAAGATCACCAGAAGATAAAAATATACTAAATAGGGCTACCCAAACACTAAGAAGAGAAATCCTAAATCACAAAGAAGTCCTTCAACAGATACCTAGTAGGGCTAACAGATGATAAAAGAAACTGATTATTCACTCTAGAAGGCAACTAAAAAGATGAAAAATTTGTGTAAACACTGCCCTCCTATCAGAATAGCAGATTACAAATGGGCAAGAGACAATAAACAAAAAGCTGATATTTTCGCTGACCACCTACAAAAGACGTTCCAATTAGATGAAAATAAAGACTTATAGTCACTAATAAACGTTCAAATTAAAAGAGCGTTTTGTCTAGGTGTTTTGGAAAAGTCGTTCCGTTTTTAAGAACGTCTGTGTCTGGACGACAACTTATTACCCATCAAAGTTGGAAAGTTAAAAATCGCCCGTCATGCGCATTAAGGATAATGTGTAGTCAAAATTAAATTCCGTTCACGATGATGTTGTTCTGTGTTCTGTTTCCTATTGTTCTCCATTTTGATCTTGATTCTGTACCGTCTAATTAAATAAGCAATGAATAACGAGAACGAGATTTTATACCTAGCAGCACCGACTTTTTTATTTCTAAAAATGGAAATGACTGGTAACATAACTATAACTATAGTCATTCATAGTTTTTAATTTTGTTTAGCAGTCGAATCAAACGTTAGTTTACTTATCGACAACTTATTATTTATTTTTCTTGTATGTTATTTTTCTTCACTTGTTTGTATTCTTATTTTTGAAAAATAAATATTTTTATTATTACTTATTATTAAATATTATTATTATTATTATTATTGTACCTATAATATAGTACAGAAAGAAAAACTCAACGGTATATAAGAAATGGAAATTGCTCTACTAATTTATTTTTACATTTGAGATTCTTAAAATGGTAGAATATATACATATTAACCTATTACAAAAAACAACAAACATGTTAAATGTCAAATTTTAAAATCTTAAAATTCTGTTCCAAATTATCCGACAATAAAACTATGACGTCATTGTGCACTTATCAGTGTGAGAGGGCAAAATGGTCTGGTAATCAGAACGTAGCCTTGTTGTTAGCGGCGAAACAGCCGGGCGAAGACATTTGGTTTGCAATGACGTCAGCCAAATCGTCTTGAAAGTAAGTATCCACGTGAGTGTGACGTGGATTGTGCAATGACCTCGAGAAATCTAAACGTGCACCAGAGTAGGTCCTGAGATTTTATACGCCCAAATAAACATTGTTCAATTTTGTGCTCAAATATAAATTTATTATGTTGAAGGACTACTTCAACAGAAAGCTATATTTAAATTGAAGATAAGTAGAAAGAAGAGTTCAGCAGAAGGAGGAGTAAGAGAAGAAATTAGCAAGAGGAAACCCAGAAGATCATAGCAAGAGTTACTGCAGTCAGTAGAAGAACCGGGAGCAAGAAGAAAGAAGTGCACCGAAGCAAAGATTTAGATTCAAATTTTAAGTTGTTTTTTGAAATTTTTGTAGAAAGCCAAAGGAGCCAGTTTGTTTCTGCACACCTATTTTTATTTTATATAATAAAAAAAAAGATTGCAAAAGAACTACTACGCCCAGAAAGTACAAATTTGAGTCAAACTTGTATTTTGTCTATATCTTTTACTTATCTTATGGCCAGGTTATGGATTTCGTCACAAAATACCTATAATTTATGAGAAAAATTAATATTTTTATTAGTATTATTTACCTTATACCTTCATATTTGTAAACGAATATATTACAAAATAACCAATAAGCTTAAGTAACTGCATAACATCTAAAATTTGCAAAATATCGAATTTTAAACACTATCTCCAATTTAATGCTTATTTTTCCATGTCCCACGTGACGTCATCGCAGGAACATACCGTTAGTCAATGTATCGTGCTTCTACCCCTGCTATACAGCGATGTTAGCGCATGTATGCAAAGCACATACTTTGATTTTCTTTTACTATACGGAGAATGGTCGCACTGCGCAGCTTTCTGAGTGCCTTTTAAAAGGAGATAGAAAACTCCGCAATTTTGAACCCTTATTATGTGTTGCCTACATCTTGGCGCAATATTTTTAATAGGTGCGTTTTAATCATCCGCTTCTGCTTCGGAATTGTCGGTTTTCTTGTTTTAATCTGACAAGTTAAAACGACTAAATCGACAATTCCGGAAGCAGAAGCGGATGATTAAAACGAACCTGATATTTTGCTTACTGCTGTCAGTGTCAGTGAATATTATTGTTGAAGTCACAGTTAATTGCTAAAGAATCAGTTAGCTCACTCGGACCAGTTGAAAGTTCCAAAATAACATCCACTCCAGGGATACAAATTCAGGATACGCAGAAGACTGCTGTTTTATTATAGGCGGTTGTCATATATTGTATCATCCGAGTTGCACAGTGTATAAACTGAAACATTGACAGCCGTATGCATAGTAGATCGCCAGCGACTCGCCAGAGATTCATTTCGGCGTATCGCCAGCGATTCGCTGGCGATCCGCCGGCGAAAGCCCAAAAATCTGGCGACTCGCCGGAGATTGTCACCGGAATGTCATTTCACGCAAGTTTTCATGTTCTTTTACAGGGAAAAATTTGATATTCGTTCATTATTTTTTGAGTTTTAAGAAATGAATCATGAATAAAATGCGAGAGATACCGGTGATAATCCCTATAAAAGAAAATGAAAACTTGCGTGAAATGCCATTCCGGTGACAATCTCCGGCGAGTCGCCGCCTTTTTGGGCTTTCGCCGGCGGATCGCTGGCGAATCGCTGGCGATACGCCGAAATGAATCTCTGGCGAGTCGCTGGCGATCGACTATGCATACGGCTGTGAGATCCAAAGTGCCGACGCAGAGTGAGCGATCTGATTCTTTAGCTGTAAACTGTGTCACAGGGTTCAAAATGGCCGCGCCCTATGTTGGGCGTGTCGGACCTCTCTCTTGCCTCGTATAGTAATCAAAGTATGTGATGCAAAGGCATAGGTACAGTCTGTTCGCTAAACTTACGCGGGCTTCGGATTAACAAAATTATGCAAATTAGTCATTGACAACCAGTTCCAATATGCCGCTTCCCAAGAAATTAGGTAAAATTGCCCTAATGGTCAGATTTAAATTAAAATAACATTGGGGAACTGGTTGTCAATGACTAATTTACATAATTTTGTTAATCCGAAACCCGCGTAAGTATAGCGAACAGACTGTAGATACTTTCTTCGCGCGGTGATAATTATTTATTGAATATGGAACATAAAATGAAAAATAACTTCGTTACACATTTATCAAATAAAATATGTGTTGGTTGCTTATTTTTGGGAAATTTAGTTGAAAAAAAAAAATTCTTAGCAAAGATAATGTTCTTCTTTTTATAATTCCTGCCTACAGACTTGGTGTCATCCTTATTAGAACAATAATACAGGTACTATTTTAATTTTTAGATATATCGAAACAATAAACGCTACATTAAGATGGTGTTTCTTCGTTGATTTCATGATGAAATCTTACTCATTTACGCAATTTTTGTTTGCTCTTATCACCGTGAGTAAAAAACGCACCTGTTCTTTATATAGAGTGTCTACTTATGGCTGCATATGCATAAAATGTTGATACTCTACTATATTCGCAAATTATTTTATTTTTTTATTTTTAGACTATAGACAAAATGAACGTTGAAACTTTGTTCGCAGCGTCCAAAATAATCTCCATAACTACTGAAAATTTGTATATCAACTATCATGGGAATGAATTAATTCTGACGGTAAGCTTTTGCATAAAAAATTCATAGCGTTTTATTTTAATTCCTAGCTAGGACGTTTCTGGTATTTAGTTAAGAAAAACAGCACAAAATTATTTTAAAGTTACTAACTTTGCCACTAGATGCCCTAATGTTAATACTCGGTTTTTCAAAAAAAATGCCAAAAGTTATGTCGCATATATAAAATTGACAGGGTGGGTGGCTCAGTAAATAGAGTCTGGATTTGCGAATCTATGGGTCCGCGGTTCGGTTCCCACTGGAAACCGAGATTTTTTATTAATTAATTTAATTATTTATTTAAAAATAATTCTGATCCATAAGTAGGATTCACCACTCCAATCATTCACTCTTGGATTCTAATTAGCACTGCTGTTCTTGAAGTGACCTTTAGAAACAGTTACAAAGCCTACACAGAACACATATTAATAAAATAAATATCAAATCACGAACTGAGACTTTTATATTAGGTTTATACCTAGGCTAGTATACAAAAACAAAATATGAAATTCGTAATGTAAGTTCTCTCGCAGTTATTCATATACATATTTTATCCTGGTTAGTGAATGAACTGTTGTAGCTTTCATACCTCATCTATACTTCTGAATTAGATATATTAGGGTTAAGTGCATTGCATAACTCAGAATTATTATTTACATAGCTTTCGTAGCATTTCATACTCATAACCTAGTTAGTGAATGAGTTCTCGTATTCTGTCATATATTTGCCTCACAAAATCAAAGTATGTGATTTGCCTAGATTTGTGAATGAATCACATTAGTGCCAATAAGAACTTTCCATAACTGATAATTATTTACGTAGTTTTCGTAGCCTTTCATACTCATTTTAGCCTGGTTAGAGAGTGGGTTCTCGCAGCATTTTATATATTTTCTTACTGCTTTTATAAAGCAAACTCTTGGAATTTTAATTATTTAAATTATCTTATCTCCTAATTCACAAATGATCTGCGTATGTATAACCTTTAAGTTTAATGAAGGGCTTAGCGGTTTACTTATTATGTATCGGTATCTGCAGTCACACAAGGCCTAGAGCCGTTAGTAGTTGAATTCACATACTTTGATTACTATACGGGGCAAGAGAGAGGTCCGACACGCCCAACATAGGGCGCGGCCATTTTGAACCCTATGACACAGTTTATAGCTAAAGAATCAGATCACTCACTTTGCGTCGGCACTTTTTATCTCAATGTTCCAGTTTATACACTGCGCAACTCAGATAATAAATATATGACAACCGCCTATAATAAAACAGCAGTCTTCTGCGTATCCTGAATTTGTATCCCTGGAGTGGATGTTATTTTGGAACTTTCAACTGGTCCGAGTGAGCTAACTGATTCTATAGCAATAAACTGTGACTCCAAAAATAATATTCACTGACACTGACAGCAGCAAGCAAAATATCAGGTGCGTTTTTAACAGACTTCAAAAAAGGAGGAGGTTATCAATTCGTTGCGATATTTTTTTTTTATGTATGTTCAGCGATTATTCTTTAACACGGTGTCCGATTTCAATGATTCTTTTTTTGTTAGAAAGGGGGTACTTCAGGGGTGGTCCCATATAAATTTAGTCAAAATCTAATAATTGGGTCCATGAGAAAATCCTCAAACTCTTCATTTTTGATGTATGTTCAGCGATTATTCTTTAACACGGTGTCCGATTTCAATGATTATTTTTTTGTTAGAAAGGGGGTACTTCAGGGGTGGTCCCATATAAATTTAGTCAAAATCTAATAATTGGGTCCATGAGAAAATCCTCAAACTCTTCATTTTTGATGTATGTTTAGCGATAATGCTTTACCACCTTGTCCGATTTATATGATTCTTTTTTTGTTAGTAAGGGGGTACCTCAGGGGTGATCCCATATAAATTTGGTTAAGATGTGGTGATGGCATCTGCACGTTTTTGAAGTCGGTTTTTTTAAATTTTTAATTTACACTTGTAATCAGCCGCTTCTGCTTCCGGAATTGTCGGTTCAGTCGTTCTAACCTGTCAGATTAAAACAAGAAAACCGACAATTCCGAAGCAGAAGCGGATGATTAAAACGCACCTATTAAAAATATTGCGCCAAGATGTAGGCAACACGTAATAAAGGATCAAAATGGCGGAGTTTTCTATCTCCTTTTAAAAGGCACTCAGAAAGCTGCGCAGTGCGACCATTCTCCGTATAGTAAAAGAAAATCAAAGTATGTGAGTTAAATTAGTGACCCACTCAATGATAGTCGGCCACATACTTTGATTTTCTTTACTATACGGCGCAAGAGATAGGTCCGACACGCTCAACATAGAGCGCGGCCATTTTGAACCCTATGCAACAGTTTATAGATACAGAATCAGATCGCTCACTCTGCGTCGGCACTTTTGATCTCAATGTTCCAGTTTATACACTGCGCCACTCGAATAATACAATTATGACAACCGCCTATATTCAAACAGCAGTCTTCTGCGTATCCGGAATTTGTATCCCTGGAGTGGATGTTATTTTGAAACTTTCAACTGGTCCGAGTGAGCTAACTGATTCTTAAGCAATAAACTGTGACTTCAAAAATAATTAGGCATTCCAACGACCTGTCCAAATGGCTACCAGTGGGTAATGACAGTTTAGATATGGCAACCCTGTTGTCATGTTGTCAATAACAGGGTCAATGATACATATATAGTTATATAGATTGCTCAAAGCTGGTCGTTTACGAGCGGCCATATTGCCTGGCAAATAATTATTAATTTGAATCGGTTTAGCAAAAATGTGCTTTAAAACAAATTTTTAGCCTTTAGATATTTAAAAAAAAATAATTGCTTACATTTTTACTTCAAGGCATACGCTTATGTTTATTTTGAAAAATATAGATAATCAATCTATGTTACTATTTATTTCATTGACTTTGTCAAATCACCAGGTCTACAGGGTTGCCATAATTTTGCAATATCATAACCCGTCAAAGCCCACTGATAGGCATTCAGTTTGGAATGCCTAATATTCACTGACACTGACAGCAGCAAGCAAAATATCAGGTGCGTTTTAATCATCCGCTTCTGCTTCCGGAATTGTCGGTTTAGTCGTTTTAACCTGTCAGTTAAAACAAGAAAACCGACAATTCCGAAGCAGAAGCGGATGATTAAAACCATAGATTACTTAAATAGATGGGAAACTCAATGGTAAAATTATGAGTCGATGTGCTGCCATCTATCAAATTGGAGTGGTACTAAAATTCAATATGGCCGCCACGAGCGGGCTTTTTGAAATTTAACTTTGTAGTAGCGCAAAAATGTAATAAAGAAAATCAAATAAAGCAAAAAAATTGGAAAAATATTTGACTAGTTTTAAATCATAAAACAACCATATTGACTGTTTTGTGATTTGAAACTAGTCAAATATTTTGCCAATTTTTATCTTTATTTGATTTTACTTCATTATATTTTTGCAATAATTTCAAACTTGAAATAAAATGTAATTTATTTTATTTTATTTATTACAGTAAATTAACACCGCATCATATAATTTGTCTATTTAAACATGGAAATACTCAAACAAATATGCATTTACACCATTTAAATAATTAAATATTTATAAAACAAACCTATCAAAAATGTTTTCTGTAACAAAATCAGCATATATAAGGGCTCAATACCTTTATAAAAGTTTTGCGACTTAGAGTGGCAAATAAGTTTGAAAAAATTGAGGTTGAAGCATCCATCATCCTTTTTTACTATCGAAGCAAATTTGAGTGTGGATAAAATTTGCCATAGGGTTATTGAGTTGACTAGTTAGGTTGAGGAGCATTTCTTCATCAGATAATTGTTTTCTTGATTTATTTATACAGCACTTGTAGTTATCAAATTTTTATTCATCATGTGGGCAGAGTGATAAATAAATTTAACTTTTGAGCATAAATTAAACTTACACACGTTTGGAACCTTGAAGATTTTAGGGTGTTTTCTTGTTTGATGTCAATGGCATTGAATCAATTTTTGATATTGATGGCTGAGGCTCAAATATTTCATCGATCGACAGGGTATTTTGGAGGGCCAACATTTTCTTTACAAAAATGATCATTTAAAAACTGAAAACAAAAAATTTTAAATAACAAACCAATTATTTTAACACTGAATCAAATACAAGTTTGTAAATATTACTTACCGTTGGTACAGTGATGGTGCATTTTTCTTAAGACACTTATCACAATTTGGGGGACGACTGCATATTTAATGTGGTATAAATTGCATGACTACCAATATCTGGGAGTGCTTTATTGTTTGTTGCTGAAATCCATCTTCCCATCTTTTGAAAACATGCTTAAAATTGGAAGGTGTTGAAAAATAAATCTAGATTATAGATGAATCAAAATTCAATACACCTTCAAATACAACAGCCATTTTATTTTATGAGTTTGAAGTTTTGACGAGCTGACAACTAACATGACAGTTCTATACGAGCGCCATCCCGTTAATTGGAGTGGTACTAAATTACCAGCCTCATGTTTTTCCATTTGAGTTACCAGCCCCTGATTAAAACGCATCTATTAAAAATATTGCGCCAAGATGTAGGCAACACGTAATAAGGGTTCAAAATGGCGGAGTTTTCTATCTCCTTTTAAAAGGCACTCAGAAAGCTGCGCAGTGCGACCATTCTCCGTATAGTAAAAGAAAATCAAAGTATGTGTAGTCGGCGCACATCCTAAAAAAATTGCTCGGGTGTGTCATTTTTTCGGAGGAGATATAAAGGTACGTATAGATACAACGGTCCGTCAGATTTGTACGGTGTCGTATATATGTACCACGCGATGGAAAGCAACATGCCTACTACGGGCCGGTCCAAATAGGATAAAAGTAGGCCCGTTTGCTTACCATATGACACCGTACAAATCTAACGAACCTGGTCACGGATCCGGCCTGGGCCTGGCCCTGGCCCACATACTTTGATTTTCTTTTACTATACGGAGAATGGTCGCACTGCGCAGCTTTCTGAGTGCCTTTTAAAAGGAGATAAAAACTTCGCCATTTTGAACCCTTATTACGTGTTGCCTACATCTTGGCGCAATATTTTTAATAGGTGCGTTTTAATCATCCGCTTCTGCTTCGGAATTGTCGGTTTTCTTGTTTTAATCTGACAGGTTAGAACGACTGAACCGACAAAATTCCGGAAGCAGAAGCGGATGATTACAAGTGTAAATTAAAAATTTAAAAAAACCGACTTCAAAAACGTGCAGATGCCATCACCACATCTTAACCAAATTTATGTGGGATCACCCCTGAGGTACCCCCTTACTAACAAAAAAAGAATCATATAAATCGGACAAGGTGGTAATGCATTATCGCTAAACATACATCAAAAATGAAGAGTTTGAGGATTTTCTCATGGACCCAATTATTAGATTTTGACTAAATTTATATGGGACCACCCCTGAAGTATCCCCTTTCTAACAAAAAAATAATCATTGAAATCGGACACCGTGTTAAAGAATAAAAAAAAAATATCGCGACGAATTGATAACCTCCTCCTTTTTTGAAGTCGGTTAAAAACGCACCTGATATTTTGCTTGCTGCTGTCAGTGTCAGTGAATATTATTTTTGGAGTCACAGTTTATTGCTAAAGAATCAGTTAGCTCACTCGGACCAGTTGAAAGTTCCAAAATAACATCCACTCCAGGGATACAAATTCAGGATACGCAGAAGACTACTGTTTTATTATAGGCGGTTGTCATATATTGTATTATCCGAGTTGCACAGTGTATAAACTAAAACATTGAGATCCAAAGTGCCGACGCAGAGTGAGCGATCTGATTCTTTAGCTGTAAACTGTGTCACAGGGTTCAAAATGGCCGCGCCCTATGTTGGGCGTGTCGGACCTCTCTCTTGCCTCGTATAGTAATCAAAGTATGTGCCCTGGCCCGACCTGGCCCGTTAAGGTGCGTATAGATATAACGGGCGGCCGGGCCCAGTCAACAACTGGCCCAGGTTCGTCTCATTTGTACGGTGTCGAAGATCTACCGCGCGATGAAAAGCAACGGGCCTACCATGGGCCGGGCCAAATAGGATCGAAGTAGGCCCGTTTGATTTCCATCGCGCGATAGATATGCGACACCCTTAGATTATACAAACCTTAGATGGAACATAAGACACTGCGCATAATCCCATTTCAAAATGATTCACACCCACCAATCACAGTTGAGAACATCACATTTCAGACCGTTGTCCATCCAAATTTAATGTGTCAACGAGAATTAATTTGGTATTTTAGTGACTTAAATTTTGGAAATTAACGTTGAAAATGCCAAGATGTGTTGTAAAAAGCTTTATTTATAATAAACCTGTGAAATGTGACGGAGATAAAAGAAACTTATATTTATTTCGGTGAGATATTTAATTTTTAAAGATTCTGTCGACGTCCATATTTGTTGATTTGAAAATAAACAGAATCGGACTTGGTCATTGGTGTCATATATCATTAGTTGTCAGTTGTGACAGGCTTGCGGTCGAAGTGCCTGTATCAATTATTACTAGTTGTACTATATTAAATAAAACCTTTCTTCGAAAAGTGTTGCCTTCATATTACCACACTAGCTGTTGTCTGTTGTTCTCTACTCCAAACATTACATGGTGGCAAGCGGTTTTAAATCGCGTTGAAAGGTAAAATGAAAAGTGAGGTTTTGAGACTCACTTCTGAGTTATAGAAACGGTTCTATATGTGGATTTATTGCATTAAAAAGTTGAGTATCCCAGTTTAAAAAATGGCAGAAGGGAATGCTCCTCAACCGATGAGCTTTAAAGGAAATGTAGCCGCAAGTTGGAGGCTTTGGAAACAAAAATTCAACTTATACTTGTTAGCAAGCGGAAAAGAGAAAAAACCAGATGAAGTAAAGATCGCTATACTCCTAAATCTTCTTGGTGATGAAGGTTTAACTATTTACAATAATTTTGAATATTCAGACGTAGAAGAATCGACGAAACTAAGTGTTATCTTAAGTAAGTTTGAAAAACATTGTAATCCAATCAAGAATTTAGTTTATGAACATTATAAATTTTTTAAAAGAAACCAAGAAGTGGGTGAAACCATTGACGAGTTTGTAACAGCTCTGAAGGAACTCGCACGTACCTGTGAGTTCGCTGAAAAAGACATTTTAATCAGAGACAGAATTGTAATTGGTATTCGAAATCAACGTATACAGTCGAGATTACTAGAAAATAGTGAAATGAAACTTGAAGAAGCTATTCAGATTTGTCAGTCCATGGAAAATAGTTTGTTCACACAAAAACAAATTGGTGGTGAATCAGCATCAGTAGAAGCGGTTGAAGCGGCGTATCCTAAAAATAAACCATCAAAATATGCTTGTAATTGTGACACTTCCAGAAAGGGAAATGACAACTGGCGACAGGGTCGGTCTCAGGACTCCATTTGCCAAAGTGAACGATTTAAAATGAACAGGTTTGGTAGAGGTCAAATTCAAACGTCAAGTATGATGCAATTTTGCCTTAATTGTGGTACTGAACACCAACTAGGTAAGTGTCCAGCAACTAATCGTTTTTGTGGTCGTTGCAACAAAATGGGTCATTTTAGGAAGTTTTGTAAAAATCGCGTTGTTCGTGAACTTTCAAACGATTCCTCAGATGAATTTGATCTTGATCAAATCAATATTAATAACGTAGATTACGAAACTGATAACAAAATTATTTGGACAATTATAGACTATAGTGTAAACGCTATTGAGTGGTGTGAATTAATACAAATAGCTGGTCATAATTTAAAGCTAAAAATAGATTCTGGTAGTCAAGTCAATATTCTTAATTTTAGAGACTTTATGAAACTAAAAATTAGTGTTGACAACATTTCAAAAACCAATTCCACGTTATCATCTTATTCGGGACATAAAATTAGTGTGCGTGGAAAAATATTAATTGACTGTAAATATAAAAACATTCAGAAAATGTTAATGTTTTACATTTTAGATTCAAACATACCGAGTTCAATTTTAGGACTGACCAGTGCTAAAGACTTAAATATTATAAATGCGGACTTTTCAGTAGAATCAGTGACTTCTAACAAAGAAATAGACTCTGTAAATTACATACTTCAAACATATAAACATATTTTTGAGGGTATAGGTAAAATTTCAAAAATTTGTAAAATTTCACTTCAAGATAATGCAATACCCAGTATTTCCGCTACTCGGAAGATTCCATATTCATTACGTGATAAGGTAAAACAAAAGTTAGATGAAATGGTGGCCCAAAATATTATTGTTCCAGTTACTGAACCTACAGATTGGGTCCACCCTTTGGTGATAGCACCCAAAGCAAATGGCGATATTCGTCTATGTTTAGACCCTAGGAAATTAAATAAATATATTAAACGGGAATTATTCCAAATTCCAACACAGGATGTTATATTTTCCCAGCTCTCTGGTTCTCAATATTTTTCACTATTAGATGCATCTTCAGCATTCCTTCAAATACCAATTGATCATAACAGTTCCCTTTTATGTACAGTGACAACCCCATTTGGCAGATATCGATATTTGAGGCTTCCTTATGGACTTTCCTCATCTCCCGAAATTTTCCAAAGGTGCATACTTGAAATACTATCTGGACTATCAGGAGTTGTAGCTTATTTTGATGACATTTTAGTATTTGGTAGTACCTTGGATGAACATAATACAAACCTAGAAAATGCATTGAAAAAGATCAAAAATTCCGGTCTTACATTAAATTTAGAGAAATCAAAAATTTGCGTAAGGGAGTTAAAATTTCTAGGTCACATTATAAATATAAATGGTATAAGCCCTGATCCCAATAAGGTGAAAGCAATCATTGATTTAAAAAGTCCCAAAAATAAAAATGATTTACAACGATTTTTAGGTATGATAGGATATCTATCAAAATTTATTCCAAATTTATCTGAAAAAACTAGTACTTTAAGAAAACTTCTTAGTAATAAATCAGAGTGGCTGTGGTACCTAAATGAAGAAAAATCGTTTGAAGAATTAAAATCTTTAGTTTCTACAGTACCGGTGCTAGCTTACTTTAACCCTAAAAAACCCATTATTCTATCGGTTGATGCCAGTCCTTTCGGTTTAGGGGCGGTAATTCTACAAGATGGACATCCAATAGAGTTTGCGTCAGTTTCTTTGACGCAAATGCAGCAAAATTATAATCACATTGAAAAGGAACTATTAGCATTAGTATTCGGATGTGAGAGATTCCATTATCTTACTTTTGGTAATAATATCACTATTCAAACAGACCATCGCCCATTACTAGGCTTGCTTAAAAAACCTTTTGAAGACCTATCTCCTAGAATTCAACGCCTTACTTTTCGTTTATTGAGATACCAATTTGAATTAGTTTACGTTCCTGGAAAAAATCAACAACTTTCTGATACACTCAGTAGAGATCCTATTAATACCTTCATCGACACATCCTATGTCGACACAAACCTAAAAATTTATTCAATTCTTTCAACCTCAGAAGAGAACGAAAATCGTTTAAAAATAGCAATTTCTACAGATCCTATCCTCCAAAAAGTAAAATATTATCTATTAAATGGTTGGCCATCACATAAAGGCAACCTACCTCCACTTTTGAAACATTTCTGGCAAATTAGACACGAAATATTTTGTCACAATGATTTAATTTTTTATCAAAAGAGGTTAATAATTCCTGACAGTTTGAAAGCAGAATTTTTAAACTTGATACACAAAAGTCATCAAGGAGTCGTTGCCTGTAAAAGAACGGCAAGAGATTGCATATACTGGCCTGGATTATCTTCAGACATAGAAAATACTGTTTTAAGGTGTATAACTTGCCAAAAATATTCCAAGACAAATCCAAGGGAGCCTCTCCATTCTCATTCAGTTCCGGAACTTCCGTGGCAAAAAATTGGAATCGATTTCAAGTCGTTAGGCACATTGAATTTTATAGTTATTATTGATTATTACAGCAAATTTATAATAGCAAATAAATTAACCAACAAAAGAGGAGAAACAGTCATATCATCATTAAAAAATGTTTTTACGAACCACGGAATACCCCAAGAAATATTTTCTGATAACGGCCCGCCCTTTAATTCTCACGAATTTTTAGAATTCACTAAAAAATATGATATAAAACATAATACTTCTAGTCCTCTTTACCCTAGATCTAACGGGATGGTAGAAAGGGCAGTGCAAACTGTCAAAGGTTTATTAACAAAGGCATACCAGGATGGCGAAGATCCATTCCTAGCAATATTAAATTACAATGTCACTACCAAGGAACAATTACCATCACCAAGTGAACTTCTTATGGGCAGAAGATTAAGAACTACATTACCTGTCCCGAAAACTCTTCTAAAACCTAATTTCTCAATGGAAGGTATAAAAAAAACATTGGAAGACAAACAATGCAGACAAGAGACTTACTATAACCATTCTACCCAGCAGCTGTCAAAATTAATACCAGAACAAAAAGTTTTGGTTCAAAAAGGTACTCGTGATTGGGTTCCTGCAAAAATTGTAAGGGAATCCGGCCCTAACGACTATATAGTTGAGATAGGAGAAGCTGAATATCGTAGAAATAGACAGATGATTAGACCACTACGAACATCATAAGTTACCAATGATCCAGAGTATCGGTTATCAAGCGGTCACCTTACTTAGATTTCAAATTTATATTTTAGTTTATTTTTTTTTTAACCTTTTATTCTAAAAGTTGTTAACTTTCAGTTTTATTATTTTTATTTTTTTTTTTTGTAAAGAGCGTGTCATATATCATTAGTTGTCAGTTGTGACAGGCTTGCGGTCGAAGTGCCTGTATCAATTATTACTAGTTGTACTATATTAAATAAAACCTTTCTTCGAAAAGTGTTGCCTTCATATTACCACACTAGCTGTTGTCTGTTGTTCTCTACTCCAAACATTACAATTGGTACATGTTATAAGTAGCAAATAAAGGTTATTATTATAAACTGTTTACTATTTCTTGTTTCATAGGGAATCTTTTTTTAGGAAGTGAAAAGAGAAACATACAATCAAATACAAAAATATCAATTTAATTGCCAATTTATTCGTTTCAGACTTCACAACTGGTTTCAATAGTTTTCTTAAAACTATTTATTTAGTAATTATCTATAACAGTGTTACTCAAAGTGTAAAGCCAAAGTTTCCGCGAAGAAAATAATCACAATAAAAAAAACAGGACTATCGCCACAAAATGGAGGGACCTGGCTTGAGGACCGTTTTTTGGGAAGTAATTTTTTTAAGTCACTAACAGGAAGGAGGATATGATTTTGCGTTAGGACTTTTTTTTTAGTTAATTTTTTATGGGTGAAATGGATTTGGGATAATTTTTGCAAGGAATCTTTGGAATAAATCAAAACTAAATGATGATCTTGTGCATTTTCAGCCTGAGTTGCCGATTAAATTATTCGTAGATGCATCAAATGTGGGAATAAGGGCCATGATATTTCATGTTTTTAAAAAAATAAAAATATTGAAAAATGTATAGCTTCTGCTTCGCGTACCTTATCAAAGTCCGAACAAAAATATTCCCAAATTGAAAGAAAGGTCCTTGCAATAATTTTTGGCTTAAATAAATTTAAAGAATATTTATATGGACATTTGCATAAAGTAGAACATTATGCAACTGATTACGAAAAGTTGATTATGTCACCAGTTACGAAATGAAAATAAATAAAACTGCCTCTTTTTTGGTTTCAAAGTTGAAAAATCGAAAAATCGTGAAATCGAGAAATTGAGAAATCGAAAAATCGAGAAATCGAAAAATCTAAAAATAAAAAATAGAAAAATTCAAAAAACGAAAAATCGAAAAAACCAAATATCGAAAAAGAGGCAATGAATAGTGACATTTCACATTTGAAAATATGACATTACGTTTAAAAACAAAAAAGAAAACAAAAAAAGAAAAGCTGTAAATTGCGTTTAATTTTTAAAATAACACCGTTATTGAAAACTGCCCAGAAATGTTGGGGGTAAAATTTTGACGTACTTCTTTAAGGATAATGGGTAAAAATGTTTTTTTTTTCAAATTTCTCGCGGGAAATGTCAAAAATTAGATCGGCAACACTGCACATGTCCCTTATTTTTATTATTACTATTGAAAAAAAAAAAACGTCGTAGGGCAATCAGATACAACAATTTTCTAAAATATTTGATTGGAAGTACCTACACAAGAATGATGGTGAATAATTTTTCAACACAATTTTATAAATAATCAAGTCAAAATTAGAAAAAATCTTGTATAGAAACACGTTACGAAATGCCGTTTTGTGTAAGTCGTTCATGTTGCGGGAACTCGCTCCGCTCGTTTTGCAAATATTTACTCGTTACACAAAATAAGGCATTTCGTAACTGGTTACATAAATAACTATTAATTGACTTTCTAATATTTTAATTCATTGAACGATATTTTCCGTAAATAATTAAATCATAAATATTTACCAGGATATAAGTACCAAAACATTTTTTTCTCTTAGAACAGTAGGCCTATGTCAAATAAACTTAAAATATTATAACGAACGAAAAGGTTACCCATTTCTAATAAAATTTAGTTATTTATTTTATTTTGGTGTGATCGTAGAAAAAATCTTGTGTGTAATTCGAGCAAAAAGTACTTATAAACTTTTACTTAGGGTCGATTTCACCGTTTTGTTAAACGAAGTTTAAAATACTAAACGAAGATTAAAATGACATTTTTATATTAACAAAAACGAAGTTTAAATTACTAAATGGAGTTTAAAATGACATTTTTACATTAACAATGTCATTTTAATCTTCTTTTAATAATTTAAACTTCGTTTAATACAACGGTGGAATCGGCCCTTAGCTAGTTATATATTGATAAAGTGTTATTGCCCTCGTCATACATGAATCGTGCTAACAAATAAAGTCAAACAAACGTCTCATAATTTTTCATCTTTTAATTACCCACCAAAATTAGGTACTACAATACAAATATTTAAGTCCGGCCCAGAACATCTCCCTACTCCTTCCACCCAGTTTTTCGGTTTTGGCAAAATTCGCGCAGCGAGAAATGCTTCCTATGTTACCTCTACCCTTTCTAACCTCTTTGGCGACACCATACAAATCTGATGAACCTGGGTATGTTGTTAGTACGAGTCCGGCCCGGGCCCGGCCCGTCATATATACACGCACCTTTATATATACGCACCTTAAAGCCATCGGTCCAGAGTTTATTCATATTGGGCTCGTTGAAGATCCCTACCTCTGGTTGGAACACCAGGAAATTCGGCTAAATTTATGGTCATTGGCGATAGCATGCTCAATAAATAGTTAATTAAAAAAAAGTTTAATGAATCCCTAAAAGAGTTAGGCTATATTTCGCAGACTTTTATTTAATTACTGATATTTAAAAATATCGGTAAGCTGCATATCGTTTTTATACAAATTGTTAATTATTTGAGGAAGCTTAACCTCACTTAAATTTTAATAATCACAGTACCTAACGGTTCAAAGTGTGTTTGAAAAATCACGATATAGCCCAACTCTAATTTTAAAGATTTACTTGTTAGTATTTCTTAATTTAGACCTTCTAAGAATTGTTGTACAGTTTCTTAAATTTTTAAATGGTTTTAAGTTAATTTTTGTAGCTTTCACATCTTATCTAGGCTGTACTAACCAAATTCATATTCGTATGTTGTCGTATTTCGACCATGTTAATTAAATTAATTTGATTAATCCACTGTTTAAAGATATTTTAAATTTTAAATTTTCTTTATAGAGTCAGAAAATAGCTGAAAGTGTTTATTTTAATAATTGGCCCGAATTGGATTTAAAAATAAATAAAAGTTTCTTGCTCATAATACTCAGATCCCAGAGGGCGCTTCAGATAAAGATTGGAAATTTATATGCTATAAATAATGAGTTATTTATACGAGTAAGTGATATTTTACTGAATTTTATTTTATTTTTTTTATGCAAGAACTTTTTTTAGATCATGAAAGCTGGTTACACGTTCCTATTGTTTTACAACGTTTAAAGAAAAACTAGGCGCAACTTTTAAGATGAAGAATGTTTATTATCTGTAAGATACACTAAAATAGTAAAATTATAGTATTTGAAGCATTGATTCTGGTACATGCTTTAATTTCTTATATTAGCCCAAACACCAAACACCTTAAACTCTGAAATGTCTATACTGTCCCAAAGGAGTTTCTAATATAGGCGATAGGTGTCTCTTTAAGTCCACTATAGTTGTGTGCGTGCGTGCGTGTGTAACAACGGAGAAATCTAAAGACCACCACTTGTCACTAAATGTAAAACAATCAAGTAGTCTAAAGACCATTTATAACTACTGATAGATATTTAGCTACTGTTGTTAATAAACTATTAAGGGATTAAGACAGCATTGTCACCAGCCAAAGGGTCCTGGAGTCCAGAAGGAGGCAAATAAAAATAATAAAAAAAATTAAATTAAAAAAACAAAAATTATCCCTTAACCCTAGAACGGTATCGTTTAATTTCTACCGCTTGTTGGTATCGACACTCAAAATTTACGCATTCGCAAATTTTTACATTTATATAAAATTACCTGTTTCATTAGTTTTTTTTTATCGGAACATAAAATATTGTTTTTAAAATATTTTAAAATAAAAAAATTACAGTAACTGAATTTAAAAATAAAGGGAACATTTTTTCATTTGATTTCTTTAAAACATGTGCACATTTTTATTTGGTACTCCCCACATACTGTTTTGGTACATTCTACGTAGTACGTAGTTGCCATTCTTTCCTTTAATGTAGTACAAAGGTGGCAATATTTCTCTGGTCCCTTCTTGATCCCCTCCCCTTCGATATTTGTACTGGATATAAAGGTTTCTTTAATAACTACTGCACTTATGGTACTTAGGTATCCTATTTGTTGACTTTTGATTGCCATGATTTAATAAGACTTTTGTGAAGTACTCAAAACGTGTTAAAGTTTTACCACCTGATTCTTCAACATTGTATAACTAAATTATGTATGAATTGATGCAAACCATGTTTATCATTATGTAAAAGACACATTTGCACCGACAGTCGTTAAGAAATAGGCGTATTTTTTACGTGTTTACTTTTCAAAATCAAGCCACATCTTCTTTTGCTAAATAGTTGCAACTTTGGCACCTACAAATCATCATAAGTGGATGTTTTCTGAGGCACTGCTGAAAGCTCAAGATCGTGACTCAAAAGAATTAGTAGAGAGGGCCCTTTCGCTACAAACCACACGTAAATTTTACGTGCGATACCGCTCTAGGGTTAATAGCATAGTCGAGCGGTTCTTGGTAACTAGTTTTAGACTCTTTTAGTCCTAAGGGAATAGAAACGCCGAGGCTTCTCAAATGCTCGGAATATTTTCCTGGTATTGAAAGGAAGAAGAGAGATTAATATTAAGTATTAAAAAATTAACAAATGTATATTTAAAATAAGTACAAAATAGACTAATAGTCTAATGAATAAAAGACTCAAATTTTATTTAGGGATTAAAACATTATTTGATAATATATCCAAACTTTAAATAAAGATTTAAGACGACTAGATAAATATTTTATTAAATTATAAGTTTGGACCTATTAACAACTAATATTAGCACTGGAAACTTTAGCTATATATTGATCTAAAATATATACATAAGATAAATATGATACTCGGGACGAAAATGTAAAATTGGCATTTATATGTAAATCAGTTAATTATCTCAAACAAAACACTTTAAAAAATAAGTTAAAAATATTTACCCAAAGTTCAAAAATCGCTGCACAAAACTTTACTTCACACATTACTTTGTTTTGGGATTCAGAATCCCAAAAACGAGAGATCTCGCCTTCGGCGAGTCTGAGCCTTAGTCCTCACCCGAAGTCCTCATTCTTTCTGTCCAATCTCTTTATATAAATCCAAAATGTACGTGATAGTTATTAAAATGCCAACGTTCTACTTTGAATTCCTTAGTTCAATGTAAGGCATTGACTGAAGTAATAACCTGATTGTTTGTTTTATTTCCATACGTGTGTTCCTTTTTAATTTTAATTTTAAAATAATAAAATGCATTTTTTAGAATTTTTGATAAATTCTTTATATTTTCAAATAATAATGCCAATTATTATACGTATATGGATTCACTAGAATGGACCGTAATGAAAAAAATTGAGGAAAAGTGCAAAATTTAAATTTTTCGGTATTTTCGTTGGTAATGAATATATATAAAAAAATGTTTCGAGTAAGATTGTTACGTAAAATTAATTTTAAATTAAATTCAAATTTATTTTTAACAACAACTTCTCCATAACCCCTCGTAAATGACCAAAATTAATCCAATACCGCTCTCTGGAATGCAAAAGCACGGCTTGCACGCCGGTCCCTCATTTTCTCCTACATTCACGCTGGTAAACTATAAATCAGCTGCTGTCACCTGGATCGTCTTTTTGGCTTATCGAACTACGTGGTAGTGTTGTGCCGATAAATAATCTACTAGTTTGTGGTTACTATGCGTAGAATTCCGTAATTATCTTGTCGTTTATATGTGCTTATTGTATGTTACCGTTGGGATAATGGTCAGGTAATGGTTTTTTCAACTCATATTTTAACGCTTTGCTGGATTTAGTTGGAAAGCCGAAAAGTCGGCCATTTGCTTTTTTTTAATTACCATCATGCCGACGAGTGCCGGTTATTATTATTGATTTATTTTATATAGATTATAGCTACACTACCTAATAATATTTTTAAGCTTCCTTTAATATATACGCGAGGAAGCAATTAAATAATTGAATTACAAGTCAGTCTGGAAATACAGTTTAAAAGAAAATCTATGTCTCTTAACTTATTTTGGCCTTATAAATAGTTTATATTTTCAAAAGGAAAGACTTCTATTTCGTGCAAAACTTTTTAATTAATAAATGCAAAGCGCTTTCGGCATTGTACCATCATTAGTGCTTATCTACAAAAATTGTGGATGTAAACTCACAATTTATAAATATGTGTCAAAATAAAATCTGAGTAAGGCTTAAGTCAAAAGTTAAAATTATATATATAAGGTAATTTTGAACAAATTAACAATTAAAAGATAACAAACAGAGTGACATAACCCAGTGTTGGAAATAGTGAGTGTGGGATAAGCCCCTAAAAAAATCATATCTGATCTCTAGAAGCAAGTTAGCTTGTGTGGAACTAAGGAATTATACCACCTTTGCTATTCGCATTGAGTACAGTTGAAAACAAGTTAACAAATTAGTTAAAATTTAAAAAATTTACCGTGGAAAATATATTGAAAGTTAAATTAAGAATACAATAGTACGCTTGTTGAGTGATTTAGAATTTTTAGGACTAAACATCAGGTTTAGTTGTGACATCTTGGGTTCTCTGAAAAAAGTTCTGCAGCGCCCGGGCTGGCACATCAGAACTACGCAAGTGATATTTTTGATTTGTCTTGACATCAAAAGGATCATTAAAAAGATCAATTCATATTAAACATTTATTTAAATTTAACTAACAAATAAATCAAATTTGAAAAATTTTCTTTAAATTCAATACTTACAAATTTTAATTTTCTTTAACCACCTCCAATCACTCGAATCACACTTGGAGAAACATGTTCCACACTGAGGTGAACGCACCTCCTCTCTTGACATTTGACAGGTCAACGTCTTTAAGTCTCGCTTGTCACCACTGTCATAGGGACACGGTTAAACAATATTAATAGAAATAAATGTATAAAGAAATTTAAATTCGAAAATATTACTAATAGTAATAATTATGATTTAGCAAGTTGTGAATATCGTGAGATATCTAATTTTGGGAGCGAGGATGACTAAGAACTTGTTGGATATGTTTGTGGACAGTAGGTAGACTTTTTTACAATTATAATGTAGAAGAAAACCTTCAGTTTTTTCCTTTGGCCTTTTGCGTTTAACCTTTTCCATATTAACTATTGTATTCTAAATTTAAATTTCAATATATTTTCCACAGTCACCCTTTATATGTATTTTTTTTAAATTTTAACAAATTTGTTAACTGTACTCAATGCGAATAGTGAAGGTGGTATAATTCCTTAGTTCCATACAAGCTAACTTGCTTCTAGAGATCAGATAGGATTTTTTAGGGGCTTATCCCACACTCACTATTTCCAACACTGGGTTATGTCACTCTGTTTGTTATATTTTAATTGTTAATTTGCTCAAATTACCTTATATATATAATTTTAACTTTTGACTTAAAAGTCTTACTCAGATTTTATTTTTACACATATTTATAAATTGTAAGTTTACATCCACAATTTTTGTAGATAAGCACTGATGATGGCACAATGCTGAAAGCGCTTTGCATTTATTTACTAAAAAGGTTTGCACGAAATACAAGTCTTTCCTTTTAAATCTAAACTACGTGCACACAGCTGTCAACCTTTTTTGGTTATTTTAAGTTTATATTTTGTTCAGAGGATGTAAAACTTATTGTTATAACTTATTTTGGCCTCATAAATATTTCATATTTTGTTCAGATGACGTTAAACTTATTGTTATAACTTATTTTGGCCCCATAAATATTTTATGTTCTATTCAGATGATTTAACTTTAATATTTGTCCCGTTTATGCATAAGTCCGTTAGATTTCCAAACTGGTATGTAGTTGTACTATTTCTGTTACTGAGGTTCTTTTTATTTCCAAACCTGTAGTGGCTCCAAATCCGAGCTCCAAACTCTAAGCTCTAAGTTCAAGCTTCAAGCACGAAGTTCTGAGCTCTGAGTGAGTTTCGAGTTCTAAGCTCCAAGTTCCACGTGATTTCGAATAAGCTCCAAGTTACGTAGTTTCACGAAGCTTCCTAGTCTCCAAACAAGCTCTAAGTAATGTCGAAGTAGCCTCAAGTAGTCTCCCAGCTCCAAGTTTCGAAGTAGTTTCGAAATAGCTCCAAGTAGCTCCGAAGCAGCTCCATGTAGAACCAAGTCTGGACATATCTCCAAGTCTCGACATAGCTCCAATTAGCTCCAAGTACCTTCAAAGTGTTGGACAGACTTTATCTACCCAGGAGACGATAACAGGGAAGTAACGCTATATAATGCCACATGATCGAAACAAAGAAGCAATTTAAATATCAACATTCAATTTCAATTTTCAATAGTCAATTTTTCATCCAATTATTAATTTAATGTGTAATTGCATTCTTTTTATTAACCGACTTCAAAAAGGAGGAGGTTCTCAATTCGTCGCGATATTTTTTTATGTATGTTCAGCGATTTCAATGATTCTTTTTTGTTTTTTTGTTAGGGGGTATTTCAGGGGTGGTTCCATAAAAATTTGGTCAAAATCTAATAATTGGGTCCATGAGAAAATCCTCAAACTCTTCATTTTATATGTATGTTTAGCGACAATGCTTAACCACCTTGTCCGATTTATATGATTCTTTTTTTGTTAGTAAGGGGGTACCTCAGGGGTGGTCTCATATAAATTTGGTTAAGATGTGGTGATGGCATCTGCACGTTTTTGAAGTCGGTTTTTTAAATTTTTAATTTCTAATACTTGTTAAATGTATTACATTTTCTCACTCTCTTTTATTTGCCTGAACTCATAACAGATAAATTTAGGTACCCGAGACTGACTGAATTAAACAGGGCATATAAAATCAGATAAGTTTTCCAAGTTACTCAAAAACTTGGTGGTGCTCAACATTTCTATCATTATCGTATTATAGTATCTTTCATTTTATAGTAAAGTATACTTTGGTCAGCGAACAAGTCAAGCTACTCTGATTTGATTTGTCCTGATTAATTTATAAATCCACGCAGTACCAGCAATTTGAGCTAAATCACCTCTTAAGCATAATTTACATCGTAGAACTGAAATAGTAGGTAACTAGATGTATGTAGAAAATGTATGTATTTCTCCTCTAAACATTTACAGAGGTGATACAATAGATTGTAGAAAATAACCGGAAAATGCCTGTAATAACTAAACAGGAAAGTTATGTGTCTTTCACATCAGATTTTTTTTTGGTCGAGACTGGAAAATACATTTTAAAGTATTAGCGGACCCATAATAGTATCAGCGAACCCATAATAGTTACCTATGTTTAATGTGTTTCAAAGAGTCTAGAAGCTTCCTCTAATATTTATAATAGTAATTTTCACTGGTCATGTTTTGGAGTATTGTACCTTTTCTTTTTTAGACTAGTACTCACTTGGGTTGAAGATGCATCAATATTATTTAATGTAAGAATATTCCATATTTTCCATTCTAATTTAAAATATCAAAAAAGTTGAAAACAAACTTACCTACTGCTAACAAACGCCAAATCACAAAATGGAACCTCAAATTTAACTTATTTAGCATAGACAGTAAGAATATTGAGGACTTATTGGCTGAATATAATTGTTTTAGGGAATTCTTTTTACTAATATGCTATCTGGCGATTGTCAAAAAGTTAAGAGAAATATTGGAAATAGATATCTTATACTTAATTTTTAAACGTTACTAATTTTCTTCATAATATATTATCATTGGTCATGTAGAAAACAAAAACTATAATTTTAGTAACTATTTATTCGTTTTGTACAATTTTAATACGTGTCTAATGGGCTGATAGCGTACGTTTGATAAATATCTACCCATTTAGAATAGACATCTCCTTTAGGATCCGTTCGAATAGATAACGTTTCGTTGATATCCAAATACTGAAAATCATTAGGCTTGACGGTTGGCCAAATTATATTGTTAAATAGATCTAATTGTTTTGGCGTTGGATTTCTAAAACAAGAACAAATATTTGGTTAATATTAACAGATGTAAACATTATTTATAAAGACATCTGTTTTCAAACTACAGTTGGTCTTATTTAATAAACGTAAATAATATATTATTTGTTTTATGATGATTATGATTATACTCACAGATATTTTGCAAAATTGGAAAACAGGGCTCTAAATTTGTTACTTGTATCAATATCTATTTGGGGATATTTGTCTAACAACGTGTGATTCATAGATGACCACAAGTAGTGGTTATCTTCAGCGTGGCCAACTTTAAATGCTCCTAATAAAAGAAAATAAATTATACCTATAGATCATTCCTCACTTATTTTAGTAAATACCTTATTTACTTTTTAATATTAATTATACAGGGTGTAACAAAAAGGTAGGTCCTAAATGGAACCACATACTCCGGGGTCAAAATAACTCGATTGAACATAACTTACCTCAATGCAAATGTGCACACAAAAAAAGTTACAGCCCTTGGAAAGTACAAAATAAAAATCAATTTTTTTGCATTATTATAATAATAATAATAATAATAATAATAATAATAATAATAATAATAATAATAATAATAATAATAATAATAATAATAATAATAATAATAATAATAATAATAATAATAATAATAATAATAATAATAATAATAATAATAATAATAATAATAATAATAATAATAATAATAATAATAATAATAATAATAATAATAATAATAATAATAATAATAATAATAATAATAATAATAATAATAATAATAATAATAATAATAATAAAGTCTGGCCGTTGAGCACTCAGCGTTGGGTGTTAAACGCTACCGTAACAGACTAACCAAGCAAGACGGTACTGCCAGCGGGCTTGAAGAGGTAGCGAGGACCAACAGCAACCTACAAGGGGCCTTAAATCGGGCCGGTAGCCCATGTAATACCGGTACCCGTCCAGGCGCTTTGGGGTGACATCTCAAAACGCTATGGTTCTTCACATTGTCACGGGCAACAATGATGAGCAAGCTTCCCACAATTCACCCCGCTCGGATGGGGGTGATGGGCAAGATGGGGAAGCAGTTGGACGGACGCCCTTACACGACCCAGGCAATGAATCCGGACGCCTCGAATGGAACGACGAACTTAGAGACGACCTGCTGGACGCATATGAAGAAAGCGAGCCAGCTAGAAGAGGCTACATGAAAAGGATGCACGATCTTTGGTCTGCAAAGCATCCAGAACTAAATAATCTCACTCAACAACGTCTTAGGGATTATGTAGCCTATCTCAGAAGATCAGGGTATGTCAGGACTCCACTAGAACAGCAGTTACTTCAACCAAATCAACATGATGGCCCTCTAGATGAACAACCTAGGGAAGAGCCAGTAGTAACTGATGATAACCATGTCCCTGAAAACGTAGAAAATTATGGACTTGAAAACCGAAACGTGAAACTTAATATCAAATTTCACGTTAAGCCGGAAGATCTTGCACGTGCAAACACAGAGCTACGAGAGGAACTTCCAGAAGATGTAGACATATTAGCACTTAATAACGCTGTATATAGAGCTGCAACGCGACTGCTACCGAACAATAGCTCGGATGGTTTTAAAGAAAAGGTCAGGAAAATAACACGGCGAATCCAGCAAATCGCCAACAAAATTAACCTGGCTAGGCAGCAAGCATCACGTATACAGAGTATGTTGGAATTTCTTTCTACCAATAGACCTTTTACGGAAAAGAGTAGAAAAACTGCTAAAAAACTTCGACAGCAACATCACACTCTTAACAGGGCGGTGCTTCTGACTGTAAAACAGCGCTTCCTGGACCGTATACGCTCTTTGGGTGTCATTAAAAACAGTTTAAAGAAGAGGGCTGCAGGAATAAGAGACAACAATATATTCCTGAATAAACCCTCTAGTCTATTTCAAGAGCCTGCACCTAAAGTAGATAATCCGCCGCCAGTCTTACAGGTTGAAAACTTCTGGAAGGAAATCTATGAGACTCCAAGACCATTAAACGCAGCCACTCCCGCACTGACAAACTTCACAACTTATTGTCTCAACATGCACATCCAGCGGCATGAAAGTACGCAAGTCTCAACGGAGGAGGTGAAAAAAGCCCTTGAAGGTGTCAGGAACTACTCTGCACCTGGCCTAGATGGGATCAATAACTTCTGGTGGAAGAAATTCTCCAGTACCCACCACCATCTAGCTAGGATATTTAATTCTTGGATTAATGAGGGCACACCAATTCCAGAATGGTTTGTTGAAGGACGAACAACCCTAATACCGAAAAAGGGCGATTTAAAAGACCCCAAAAACTATAGACCGATCACTTGCCTCAATACTTGTTATAAAATTTTTACACGGATTTTGTATTCCCGAATATTGAGCGCAATTGAACCAGTCATAAACGATATTGGAGAGCAGCGTGGGGGAAAGAAGAAACTTGAAGGATGCAAAGAGAATTTGTTGATAGACAGATGTATTACACAGGACTCAATCCAGTATAAACGAAACTTATCAATGGCTTGGATCGACTATAAAAAAGCCTTTGACACAACATCTCATGAACTTCTAATACATCTGTTGAGAATACTTGAAGTTCCTCACTCACTAATTCAGTGCATCGAACACCTGATGCCGCTCTGGAGAACCAAATTTTCCATAAGATCTGGAAATGAAAAAATTACCACAGAGCCTATACATTTTAAAAGAGGGGTATTTCAAGGAGATTCACTGAGTCCTTTACTATTCTGCATTTCGCTGCTTCCTATTTCGGTATCCCTTCGCAAGACGCGCGGCTATTGCTGTGGACCACCTGGAAACCGAAGGCATAAAGTGACCCACCTCTTCTATATGGATGATCTAAAGCTTTACGCTACAAGCCAGCGAGACCTACAGCAATCTCTAAAGGTGGTTCAAGAATATACTAGAGACATAGGTATGGAGTTTGGTCTAGATAAATGTGCAATTTTAACCTTAGAGAAAGGCCGTTATGGAAACAATCCAGAAAATGAACAACTCGCTGACAGAGCAATTTTACGCCACCTCGAAGCAGGTGAGGCATATCGATACCTTGGTGTCGATCAAAATCGTACGCAAGACACAGAAACGATTAAGACAACGCTTCGACGCAAGTATAGGCAGCGCCTCCGACAAATATGGAAATCAGAGCTCTCCGGTATAAATAAGGTTACTGCCACTAATACACTTGCTGTACCAGTTCTTCTTTACTCCTTCGGAGTGTTGAAGTGGAGGCGTGACGAGTTGCGCGAACTGGATGTGAGCACACGAAAGATGATGCATCTCAATCGCAGCATTCATCCACGCTCGTCGGTTTCCCGAATTTACCTCCCACGTGATCAGGGTGGAAGAGGCCTTCTAAACTTGGAGTGTCTGCACGACAGGCTGGTACTAAGAATGGCCTGCAAAATCATCAATAGTATGGATCCACTATTAAAACTTATAAAAGATCACGAAGCAGCCAATGTCGGAGCTTTTCTTTTTAGAGCAGCAAGACAGGCGGCAGAAAGATTAAATCTAGTATTCACGCTAGATACCGATAACCAGCAGTCGCTTAGTAGGCTGGAGCCTGAGGTTCTAAAGTCTCGTATTAAGAGAGCAGAAGAACAAGGGCTCTTTGAAGACCATCTCAACAAGCCGCAACACGGAGTGTTCTATAGAAACGTCCAAAATCTAAGGCTATCCAAAAGACTGACTTTCACCTTTCTAAAGTCTGCTGGTCTAAAATCTGAGACTGAAGGCTTTCTGATTGCTTGCCAGGATGGAGTAATCAATACCCTGGTATACCGTAGTCAATTTTCTGAAGTTGCCGACGTCAGATGTAGAACCTGTCGCCAGCATCCCGAAACACTTATGCACTTATTGTCAGCTTGCCCTGTGCATGCTGTTTCAAGCTATATTTACCGGCACAACGCGGCTCTTCGGGTGCTTTATTATCATCTGCGACATGTCTACGGTATGGATGAAACACCAGTGCTGCCTTATGCTGCAGGGGACATTGAGAGAGTAGTGGAAAATAATAACTGTCGCATCTATTGGAACTACGCTTTTCCTACTACAACACGTCTTCAGGCGAATAAGCCAGACATTGTCTTGCTGGATAAGCAGAAAAACTCAATGTTCGTCATAGAGTTTTCCGCTCCGGCAGAAACAAACATCGAGCTTAAAGAGAGAGAAAAGCGGGCCAAATACGTAGAACTGCTTGGCGAATTGCGCAGACTATATCCGGAATACACCATATATTTTGTAGTCCTTATAATCGGTGTTCTTGGAGGGACTAAGGACAATATCCTGACAGAGCTGAGGAAAATACCGGCATGCCGTGCATCGCTCGAACATCTAGTGATACATGCAAAAAGCCGTCGTTCTCGGTTCAATGCGTCTTTTGAGGCAAATGAGTTTGGCCGACGATCACTGACCGAGCGGACGCGAGGAGTGATCGTCTTCACTATGGCCTTCCGCGTAACGCCCTGTGGGGTCGGAGCCACAGGTTACGTCACGACGGAACTTCAACAAAATAATAATAATAATAATAATAATAATAATAATAATAATAATAATAATAATAATAATAATAATAATAATAATAATAATAATAATAATAATAATAATAATAATAATAATAATAATAATAATAATAATAATAATAATAATAATAATAATAATAATAATAATAATAATAAAATAATAATAATAATAATATATAATAATTTTACAAATTGTATAATTTACAAATTAGAAATAAATATAGGTGTAATTATTGGTTTGAAATATAGAACAAACAAGACTTATTTTCCCCATTAGGCTGAGCATGGGCACTATAAGTATATCTTTCTTTTTCCATTTCCTGTCTCTTACACAAATTAACCAATACAGAAAAGAATAAAAAATAAAATAAATTAAAAATATAAATATTATTTGCAATATTTTATAGTTGAGACATGAGTAAAAATGTGAACTGATCGTTACGTACCTAAATATGGATATTTATTGTCAATAAAAATTCCACAATCTCTAATCACTATATTTTCCTGCTCTTGAAGCTGCAAAAGTGCCGTTTTTTCATACTTTTTGCCATGAGAAATAGGAGCAGCATTAACTAGTGGTTGGTAAATAATCCTTTTGACTAAAGGCTCACATAAAGTAGTAATTCGTCTAGTACACACTGCTTTAAAGTGCGAGGCCTTAATCATTTTTCTACGAATTTCAAGTCAAACCCTGCTATCTGCCTGTGACATAGTTTGTTCATGAATTACATTTCTCTTAACGTCAGCAAAGAAATTTAAAAAATGATGTATTAAACCAATGGTTCACGATACTAATTAAATTGTAACACATAGAAAAGTTTTGGAGGTCTTAGACATTCAAAACCCCCCTAAATTTTTTATGGGCTGTACAGATTTCGTGGTTTTATATTAAAAAGATGCTTTTACGATAAGAAAGCCATGTAGGTATCTATTTTCATTACAAAATCTTAAAACGTTGAAAAAATATTGAAAAAAAATCGATTTTCATTTTGTACTTTCCTCCAAGAGCTGTAACTTTTTTGTGTGCACATTTGCATTGAGGTAAGTTATGCTCAATCGAGTAATTTTTAAGTTCAGAATATGTGGTTATATTTATGATCTACCTTTTTGTTACACCCTGTATATAATAATGAGACATACAACATCTGATAATTTAGTCCCTTAGCAAAAAGTGGCACGTCGCTTTCTTTGTCCGCTCTATGTAGTTTAGTGCACAAGTTGATCTGTCTCGGCGGTGGAAGATGGGTGGAAGTGATCATATAACCTATACAAATCAAAGTAAAGTTGGGCAATTTTTGATTTTTTTACCCGCAATGAAATATATGCGTCCAAAAATATTACTATGCAAACATTTTGTCATCTAATTTTGCTACTTTTTCAACGAAATTCGGAATTTAGTTTAAATGCGGTTTTAACTGAATCTAACATGATATTGCGGGATTTAGTTTGTCTGCGAAAGAGTTGATATTTTTTTGCAACCTGGAGGTTAGTAATATTTCGATTTATACCCTTCGAAACAGTCGGGAAGCGACTAATAGCTCATATTGATCATTATTGCTCAGCCATATCCGGCGATTTAAACATTTATTTTGATTGAATTATAGTACATATTGACTAACTATTAATATTACATCATCTCCAGAGTACTTTTCGAAAACTTTTAAACTTAATTACTTTGTGTAATCCAAAATCTTATTATGCATTGTCAACCAACGCCTTTAACAATTAAAGAGGATAGCTGAATTCGTTCAATTACTGTTAAGTCAGCCGTGACGTGATGCTTTTAACTCTTTAGCCGCAACTTATTTAAAATATACATCGATACATTACACCTTTCTTCATTCTATTTATTTTTAAACTAAAAGTTATTTTAGATATTCAAAACATCATTTTAACCAGAGAAAAAATTACAAACATCTCAAAATTACAGGAGTAAGTAAAATAGGTAATAAATTTGAATACTGTTGCCATGTTATCTAAAAATATTTCTCAAATTACACATATTTTGACAACTAAAACAATTACATAGGAATTTAGGACAAACGTCAAACATCATGCTTGATTGAAAAATTGTAGGTTTCTATTGATTAAAAATCTGTATCATAATGAAAAATCTGTATCATAATGGGTATCATTATGAAACGGATTTTGGGCATATAAGTGCATTATTATAATACGGGTGTAGAAAAAAATTGTATGAATTCGGCTATCCTCTTTAGTTGATATAGTCATGGACTTTGGTTGACAATTCATTTGTCAGACTAATTAATTATCTTGTTTGAAAACTTATGAATAACCCCTAAACATAGTATGACCACAGTTTATAGCTTAAAAGAATCAGTTCGCTCACTCTGCGTCGACACTTTTGATCTCAATGTTCCAGTTTATACATTGCGCAACTCGGATTTGTATCCCTGGCGCATACATAATCAAATCATAATAGCCCAAGAGCCCACTGTAAATTTTTACCGCCATCTGATAATGAAATAAAATATATCCCAAAAGCTTGTAAAAACATTGTACTTTACCGAATGGCACCTGTGACAATCCCAATCCTGAGCAAAGTGTTTAAAAAAAATATTTTATATTAAAAAAATCACATAAGGCATGACAGCGCTAATTTTGTTTGCCCTTAAAGTTTTCCAGATAATAACATATTCAAATATATCTTGATATATATCGTTAACGGCAAACATTTTCTTCCTCTTAACATCGCACAAAAACATCTACACACGATTAGTAGGTAAAAATCATTAAAAATATGAATAAATTTTTGCTGATTTAATAATTTATTTGTATGCCTATTGTTGTGATTCATTTTTACAGGTTGTCATAGAAACGACAAAAAAACTACCATGATTATGATTTAAAAGAATTGTCTAACAAGAGTTTATAATTATTATTGAATACCTATCTCTGCCAAAGTTAGGTAAAAATATTAATAATTCAGGATTAAAAGCTAGGTTCACAATGAATTAGGATTGTAATTTTCAGAGAAAACACCATTATCGCTGTCATGTCTTATGTAATTTTTTGAATATAAAATAATTTTTTTTAACCACTTTGCTCTGGATTACAGATTGACACAGGTGCAATTTGGTAAAGTACAATGTTGTTACATGTCTTTGGAGCATATTTCATTTTGTTATCAGATGGCAGTCGTAATTTGCAGTGGGCTCTCTTACTATTACCAATTAAGCATTCCAACGACCTGTCAAACAATAGCTGTCAGTGAGAAGGTCTGGTATATTTAAGGGGGTAGAGACATAGTCTTGCATCTTGAACGTGTTTTTTTATTCGAAATAATAGTCACAAAGCCTGCCAATTTATGAAAAAATGTATCTTATTTTTATTGTGTTTGACATAAAATATTTAAATGTAATCCATTATTCATGATTTTACGTAATGTAAACAGAATTTATCGTACGTTGCAACCCTTGGATATATCAAATCTTCCCACTGGCAGTTCAATTGTTTGGAATGCCTAATACAATATATGACAACCGTCTATATTCAAATAGCAGTCTTCTGCGCATCCTGAATTTGTATCCCTGGAGTGGATGTTTTTTTGGAACATCCAATTAGTCCGAGTGAGCGAACTGATTCTTTTAAGCTATAAACTGTGGTATTTTTCATTTCAAATGTCAACAAAAAACAGAAATATTGTCGTATTTTAATTACCCTGACCTGAACAAAAATACGGAAAGCCGATCCACATAAATATACGATGTCTACAAAAAAAGTACGATTCGTCCGATGCGTCCATTTCATCCAATACGTACAAATGCGCGCTTACCTTTCTGTATGTTTTGTGTTTTCGCATTTCTCCTTGCTTTTTTCCAGAATTATGCTTTAGGTATTATTTTCTGCAACTATTCGTCGTTATGGTGTAGTTCATTCGATTTAACTATCGGACATATTTCTAAGTAGATAAAGACAATTTTATAATTGAAAGTGCCATTCAATATGTAACTGGTAAAATAATTATCTGCCAGATTAAATCAACTTGGTTGCAACGGCGTCACAGCCGAGAATACCGATCAAGGAGAAGCGACAATAGGTGTCGGTGCCTTTGATATCGGATGTACCTTTTTCACAGCATGACTTTGATTAATACACAACTTAGCACGCTGAGAAAACATGCTTATTTTCTACACTGAGCGAAATAGTTTGGCAAATTATCTGAAATTATTGTTATAGTCCATGCGCAAATGTTGCAGTGTGATTTAATTACATTGAAGTAGTTAGGGTTAATAGCAATGGTAAAATTTCTGCACCAAAGTATAATTCATTATGTAATAATTAATTATTTGTTATAAAAGTAAAAGACGTTCAATATTTTATAATTTATCTATAAAATTTGTTCAATATTTGGTTTATTTATTGTTAAAAATGTAATAAAAGTCCCATATTTAATTTAAATTACCTTTTCCTTAAGTAAAAATAAGGTAAATAAAATTGAGGGTGCCAAAAAAATTTAGGTAACAATTAAAAAGACATTAAGTTTGAGAGGTTTAACTAAATATTTGCAATGTGCATATATTTTCAAAGCTTTTAGGTTTAAAAAGTACTTATATATTTTTAGAATTTCTAGATTTATATTATATTAAAAGGACTTTCAAGTTTATCACTCATTTCTGTATAAAAAAGTGTTTTCCCGCCAAGTTAAGCCAGATGTCATTTAAGGTTTATGTATTTAGAGTTAGATACCTGGCCTGGCTATCACCCAGACAATACAAATATATCCATTGGACGTCCATTCGATATACAATTTTGGATGTCTATACGTCCAAAAATGAGTTTTTCTGGACTTCCGACATCCAATAGACGTCCAGTGAAGTATACAAATGGCCCACTTTTGACCATTCAGAGGACGTCTAATTCTGGAATATATTTGGACGTCGAATACTGGACATTCAAAAAACGTCTAGGATTATATTTCCATTGAGACCACATCCCCACTTTTTTTACAGAACCGCAACTCACCACACACTATTTTATATTATTAATAATTTGTTTATTATTTTCGCAAACCGCTATACAAATCGCTTGACCTGAGCAGGAATCGAACTCACGACACATCCATTATCGTTTTACGCTTTCAATCGCTAGACGAGCTCGACCAAGGAACCACTTGAAAACTGTTTACTAGATACAGTTATAATTGAATAAGATTTCAAACTTCCGCTGATAGAATGAAATGCAATAGATTCAATTTGTCAATTTTTAATGACCAGTTATATTAAAAAAAACAAGTATATACAGATGGGTATTATATGGTAGGCTTAATAAAGAATGACCTAAGATGGACGTCCACTGGACATCAAAATACCACTAAACTTAAAATTAAGTCCAAAAACAGACGTTCTCTGGGTATCGATATTCAGCTGTCAATTTAATTAGCATAAACGGACGTACACTGGATGCCCGGATATGGACGTCCTGACCCTCAAATAGATCTAAAGTGGACGTCCAATGGACTATGTGTACTGTCTGGGCATAGACGAATTTTTAGAAATAGTACTTATTTAAGTATGCACAAATATTTCCAAAATCAACTCCAGTATGATTCATTCAATAAATGGGCAAAACATCTTTATATTGACATAATTGTAAGTTACAATTTAGCCATAAGAAAGGGATTTCGCCCACTTTGACCAATCCTAATTGAAACACGCGGATTTATTATATTTTTTTTTAATATAAATTCAAAATAAAATAAACAAAATCTGCAGTTCATTGTTTATTAAATTTATTTCACAAAAAACAATACCTACATATGAAAAATAAAATGTCAAAAATGATTAAATCAATATACTTAATATTTATGCATGTGATAAAATTCTCCTAATAACTTTTTTGACACATTTTAAATCTGTATTAGAATACCTAAGTGTGTAAAAATCTTCATCTTATTACTACACAAAACAAACACCAAAAAATATCACTTAACATTGCTCACGTACTAAACACAACTCGGACTGACTTTGACAGATAACATAATTTTGAGTGATACACAACTTATTTTCGCACATGCGCGTTACAAAACGGTACACTGAAAAGACCAAGCTGGCGCTTCTCCTTGATCTGTATTCTCGGGTCACAGGTATCTTCGTATTTTTTTTAGATTCTGTATAGCAAATACCCGGTCAGGTGGTCGGAATCCCTACAGAGGAAGTAGCAAAACCGGACGATAGAAAAGGCATTTTTTATTGCTCTAGACTTCTAGTACAACTTACTTATTAAACCCAACTACAAAGAGCGGGCGAAAATAGTGACGTACCACTTTTTGCAAACAACTGAGGGACTAATTGAATCACACATAAGTGGATATAATCCAGTGCCTCTTGTGGTATTAGCCAAAGAGTAGTTGTTTTCTGAAGGGATTGACGATTTGAGATTTTCTTATGTTTCTTAATTTTATGTCTTGGTTACATTTGAGTTTGGATTATTTTCCCTTAAACTGGGTACTAGAAGCAAACTTTGACTTTGTTTATTAAGTGTAGATGACGCCAAATTCCTTATTTCATATTCAAGTTAATTTTACCCACCTACAGCTTCCATTAGAGATTAGAAGTGGGAATATTATTTTCCTACTGATGACTCCTAATAACGACGAAAATAGGCAATGAATAACGTTCTCCTTAATAAGCAAACTCAAAGTTAGAGTTGCAATTATTGTGGTATTATATCAGCTAAAGGAGTGGTTGTTTTCCAAACCGTGTGACACATGGATTGGAGATTTTGTTTTCTTCAAAAGTAAAATATTTAAATTATGAAATTTTAAAATTGAAAAATATGATTATTGAAGTATTTGTAGTTGCACCATGGCCCCAATAAACAAGGTATATTTTAAAGTAACACAATATAAATTTTACTTTACCATCTAGAGCAGGTCTATTTCCACCCATTGGTCCATGGTATGAAAACTGGTAAAAGTAAACATCGCTAAAGGCAGACTGCAGTTTTGCATGAGTAATAACAGCTCTATTAAAGGACATATCGCTGAAATACTAAAAACAAAAAAATATAGCTATTTTATGTTACTTATTATGTAAATTTCAAATTAATCACAGTCTCAACATCTGTGAAAGTATATCATGCTCGTAAATGGTAATGAATATACATCCGGATGACAGACAGACTAATAAACTAATCGTTTATAATTAAAAAAAATATTAATGGGTCCAAGTTAAATCCAGGAGTCAAGGTTTTTCAGTTTAAAAATACATTAGATCTTACTCTGAGTGCTTTTCCCAGGTCATCTTGCAACAATCCATTCGTATATATTTTTCTAATAGCATCGCCGACTTGTCGCTTTTTAGTTTCATCTTTTATGTGCATGTTTTTATTAACCAATCTCTGCAAATCGTTTTCATATTGTTGTACTCTCGACTTAAACTTTGCATCTACAAGAAGATTAAATATGTCATTTATAACAGCCATTAAATGAACTTCATTAAGATTTTAATGACTAAATCATTTGAATTTATCTTGTCGTAGGCATATGGTAATTTTATAATCCTTACCTGCTGCTCGAGCAATTGCTTCTTCTGATGTGATTCCAATCATTAGAGGAACCCTGTTCATGTCGCCATTTTTTACGGTTTCGTACATGTTTTTTGATATAAAAGCGTTGTCGTGGTTTGGTTCTATAACCGGAGTGAACCAGAAACCTTGAATTATTTGTTCGTTGCCAATACCTTGCTAAAATTTACAAATTAACCCATTAGCTTTTTAGTTCTTTTTGCGCCAGTTTCTTACAATTTTAAAAGTATTTAGTTACTTACTTTAAAGTTTGCAGCAACGGTATTAATATCTAAAGCTGGCTTTCCTCTTAAAAACGCCAACAATTCCTTTGAATCACTTGAAACTTTAAAATTAGCATCCAATGTTGAAGCTAATTCATAAGCTATATTTTTGTATTCTCTCTGATAAGCCCATGGACTCAGTGAGGAACCACTCTGAGCGATTGCAGCTCTAAATAACCCTACAACAAAATATCAAATTCGAAAAATAAAGAAAATACTAGAAACAGCCAAATTGTTTGTTACAAATTGTTTTCACTTTTTTAAACAATCCTGTACATGAGTACAAAAATACTTTTAACAGTGTAAGTATTCAGGTATCCACAGTCTAATTTAAATAAATAAAATTATTATTTAGCAGTAAATCTGATAACATCTTTTCACAGCAGTTGTATGTGATCTAATTCGCTTTGAAACAGAGCTTCTAAAATATTTGAAAACATGCCATCCAATAAGTGAGTGACAAACTAAACAATATAAGTAAGTTTAGCTCTAAATAAACAAATCTTTAAATCTGTCCGCTCTTGGAAAATAAGAAGAAACTATGTGATTCTTCAAAACATAGAAAAGAAACATTGATGAAGTAAATATTTGGTCCGGTTGCATATGATCGCAAAGAACATAATACTAACCTTTGGATTTTTTGCTCATTAAATGAAATGATACTGAAGCTGCTCCAGCACTTTGTCCAAAAATCGTCACTTTTTGGGGATCTCCACCGAAATATCTAATGTTGTCTTTCACCCATTCCATTGCTAACAGTTGATCTTTTAGCCCAAAGTTTCCAGTAATTGTGAGGTCGCCGGTAGTTAAGAATCCTTAAATATATTTATTGGTGTAATAGTGATGATAATGAAGAAATAAGGGAAGTTAAAGGCAATTTTTAATAAACCAAGTGTACCAAAATACTTTGGTAAAAAAAGATGATGATAATAAATATTAACTGTGAAGATTAGAAAGAAGGAGGCGAATTGGCAGCGGTCAAATTTCAAATTTCCGTCCTTCTTTTTATAAAGTTCGCCAAATTAACTGTAGTTGGTGGGTCGTACGGAAGTTTATTTATATGTTATGATGGGAAGGTGGTCCTTTTGTCGATAATGCAGCAAGGAACTGTCTCAATGCCTATAACGATCTTTCCAATTCTATATTCTCAAGAAAGTGTAGGATTTGGAGTGGCTTTAAGTTAGGTAAATCTCACTCTTCTATTTGATATGCTCCTAGGTTTAGTGTCCTTGAATTCTGGAGTGCTACACATTCAGTTAGAATGTGAATTGAGGTTTCGTCCTCCTTCTCACAGAATCTGCACTTACTGTCTTCTACTACTCTCAGTTTACTACTTTTAGTTGGCAAAGCCCAGTAAAGATCCCTGTTACAATACGTAGCCTGTTCTTGCTCAGGCAGATGCAGGCTTTCGATCTTTTCTGGTTATATTTACCCAGAAGTATCTTAGTCTGTCTTAGCACTAAGAGATTGTTTCAATAATTGGTTCTTCTACTACTCAATTATTTTTTAATCTCTCCTAATGTTACGTTACTTCTAATACCGCAGAACGGCTCAGGTCCCAGAAAAGGTGTTTGAGCTCCTGCACAACTCCACTCCGTTCCAGTTGCTCAGGTGTATGATTTTTGCCTTGAGCCATTCTGCTGACTCTGGGGTTTCACAGTCGATTAAGACCATTCCTGACCGGAAGTGGATGCCTTCGAATTGGAGCTTATGCTCCTATACAGCGAACATCTCTTCTACCATAACTTCTTCCACCAGGGTTGTTCGTTCGCACTGAGGATAGTCTCAGGAAACCCCTTAGGTAGAATTGCGACCCGCTCCGTCTTGATGACAGTAGCATAACTGCCAGAAGCGGGGGTAGCGGCTACTTTCCATTTCCTTCCTTTGCGGTGGTGTGGTGTTATTCCCGACCCGCTTTCTTTTCAGATCCTTAGGATTGGTTTTACTTCCCTCTCCCTGGAATTTGTGCTCCACCGCTTTCTTTTTCGCTTCCTCCGGTGTCATGGCCTGATCGAGGTAGCGAACTACCTGTCCCACTGAGTCCATGCCTCTGTGGGTCGTCCCTTTCACCAGATTGTTCCAATTGAGGTAGGGAAGGTAGCTTCCGTTTAGATTATTTTTTAAGGGGAGCTTCCCTCTCCGATGAGTGGTGAGAGGGGGATGTAGAAGATTTTTATAAAAAAAAATGTGAAAAAACTACCTAAGTACAAGTAACATGAGTGACAAAAAACATCAAAGCAAGATTACCTTCGTTCCAGGTTGTAAAACAGGTTATAAATTAAATGTTATAACCAGGGGGGGATATCGCGCATGGTGTCATGGCAGCGCTGACGTCATGCGTAGAGTTAGCAGAGCTGGCGCGAAATAAATATCATATGACAGACGCATGTTGCAGTAGTTGTATTATATGTGTTGTAAACTTTGTTCTCTGTGAGTGGCTTTAATGAAAAACATTGAAAAATTGCGGTACGGATGTAACAGTAACAATTAAAGGAAAGGATTCAAGAAAGATATTATGGTTTTTCGCTTTCCTCAACAGTAAGAGCTTAGTCAGAAGTAAGAAGTGGCCCAAGGGCGGCTCAAGCGGAGGTCCAGGGGAGCATGCCATTCCCTAGAATAAAATTCTTAAAATCCATGAGCCTTTAATAAAAAAAAAATATGCTAAATAGGCAATTCTACCATCCTTCCCAAAAAAATTCGGCATGAAGCAGCCCTTTCAGTGGCTTGTGACCCTGCAGATAAATTTTCATATGTATTCCAAGCACTTTTAACCTTCCAATTATTATAAGAGAGATCTTAAATCAGAACTTCACATAATGTGAAGTTGTGAATGAACCAGTGTGAATTACATTGGTTAATTGACAACTTGGGATTTATAAACTGGAGACTCTATCCTTTGAAGGCTAAAAATTTCTCAATATAAGCAAAAATAAAATTGTAAATGTCACCAAAAAAAAAAGAAAATTTCGACTTGTACTTGATGAATGATTTAAAAACTGGCAGCGACTAGGTTCAGGAAAAATGCAGCGACATTTTATTTTTGTATTGTAACAGTTATTTGTATTTGGTACATTTTTTATGTTTTGCATTATATGAATTTCTGCATTATCTTATATGAAAAAAAAAATTTTTTAAACTTATTTTTATTCAATTGGGTAAAATAATGCAGTTAAATGAGTCGCAAATCCTAATCAGGTAAAAATTTCCGGCATATCCAGATGTGAAATTGTTACCAGGATCCCCAGTTTCGAGTTGCAAAGATACCCTTTATTTTATTATCCTGGTTATAAAAACTATTCTTTAGAAGTCGAGTTTGTATAAACAAAATAAATCATTAAAAAAAAAAAAAGGAAAAAAATGTTCAAAAAAATATTTCTCTTATGTATGTATTTGCATTTATGTTCCTTCATAGTTCTTTCCTTAACTATCCCATACTAATATCCATAGATATTTCAAGTAATTTCTAAAATATTGTCCTTAAAATTAATCAAATTTCTATAAGTTAGCATATATTTTCCTCATACTTCGTTAGTATTTTTAAATTCGCGCCTATACAAACTCTACGCGTGACGGCATGCGCGTGGCCGTCCTATTTTTGACATTGTTGATATCCTACCTTTTATTTTTATACCATGGTTATAACTACCTACAACTACCTCATTTTGCATTTTATACACTGTGTCCCAGATTGGTGCTGCATGTATTGCTATCTCGGTTAATATAAGAGCTACAATATCGGTTAAATGGGCAATGTTTCTCAGGATTCTATTACCATTTCAGAACTGCTATTACATTTTGTCAGTTGTTATTGGTTTTTTAATAAATCGCGAAAAACCAAAAAGGTGGTTTTTTGACAGTCCCCCTTATCTCGATTATTTGAGAATATACGGTATTTTGGTCTAGACATTCTATGGGCACCTTTTTATGGTCTTTATAATAAAAAATAAAACAAAAGAATTTCTCCTTCAGTTTTTGAGATATTGATTATAACTTTGTTTTTTCTTATGGACGCCATATTGGATTTTTATTGCATCGGTTAGAAAAATTGGTAATGAAACGGATATCCCTAAGTCATTCGCTCATCGAATACTGGACGTTAATATAAATATCATCCAAACAAACCTAGGATTGTACAAGGTTTATCGGCAAATTATTTTCTCCGAAGAGTAAGATTTTGTGAATGGTACATTCAACATATGCGAGAAAATGCTAATTTTTCCATGAACATATTATGGACTGACGAAACTCGATTTACCAATTGCAGAGTTTTTAACAGGCATAATACCCATCACTGGGCTATAGAAAACCCAAAACTCACCTTACAAAGAAGATTCCAACCAAAATTTGGATTTAATGTTTGGTGCGGCATAATAGGCAAGTATAAAAAGAGATTTACTTTTAAATATGAAATTATTGAAATTCTTACTTTCAGGAAATCAATTAATTGGACCAATAATTTTTAATTTCAATTTAAATGCAGCACGATATCTTCAGCTCTTACAAGAACAAATAATGCCCGCTTGGATCAAATTTGGTATATGCACGATGGTTGTCCAGCTCATAATGCCGCCGTCGTAAAGAATTATTTGGAAGAAAACTTCCTCGATATATTAATTGCGAATAATGGCGACATTTTGTGGCCTGCTAGATCCCCTGATATAAATCCCCTTGACTTCTTTCTATGGGTACACATTAAAAACGAAACTTACTCATTTGAATCTCCCGAAAATATTTCAGTTTTAGAAGAAAGAGTCCGAAATGCTATGGGTGCAGTGAATAGAAACACATTATTAAGAGCAATAAACTCTCTGCAAAATCGTTGTCAAATGTGTTGTGATCAAAATAGTGGCCACATAGAACAATTTCTTTAAATTAGACATTTTATATCTGAAGCTTGTTTTGTAAATGGTCCCAAAAATTATCGCAAAATCTTTGTTTTTATATGGTTTTTATAAAGTTTAAATTAAACCGACTATAGTTTGATAGTTCTAAAACATATTTTTGGCTCGCCTACTAGACCAAATTGAGCAGAGCATCAAAATTAATTGGGAAATTTTCAGATTTGTTTTTTCAGCATTGATCTAAAAGAAAGTACCATGTTGTGATACATTTTTAAAAAGGGAATTAACAATTCTATTTAATGCAATAAAAATCCAATATGTCTTCCATAAGAAAAAACAAAGTTATAGTCAATATCTCTAAATCGGAAGAAGATATTCTTCTGTTTCATTTTTTATTGTAAAGACCTTAAAAAAGTGCCCATAGATTGTCTACACCAAAATACTGTATGTTTTCAAATAATCGAGATACGGAGGACTGTCAAAAACCCACTATTTTGGTTTTTCGCGATTTATTCAAAACCAAAAATAACTGACAAAATGTAATAGCAGTTTTGAAATGGTAATAGAATCCTGAGAAACATTGTCCATTTAACCGATTTTGTATCTCTTATAATAACCGAGATAGCAATACATGCAGCACCAATTTGGGACATAGTGTATAGATTAAATTAAATAATTTATCAACTAAAACATGCAAGACATATTTAGAAATAAATACAACAGTATTTTCTGTGCTTTAATTAGCAATAAATAAGTTTATGTTAATTATTTTAACAAAATTATGTAAAATTCCCATAAGAAGTCATGTATTTGTAACATCACTCAAATAGCGTTCGTTCTTTGGGATCGTATTACGAGTATGCCGAATCGGCTCCTTATCTCTAGTCTTCATAATATTAACAAAAAAATACGTACCAAAAGGTCCGACTCTGTAGTTTGATGTAACGACAATTACGTCATTTTCCATCAAATAATGTGGTCCAAAAAAATCAAAATTTCCTGCACCATTGACGAATCCCCCTCCATAAATATAGAACATTACAGGAAGGGAAGAGTTTTCTGATACGTACTGTATATAGAAAACAATAATTTATTTTACTACTAACGGTATACATATTATTTTTACAGTATCCTTAATAATTATCGATACAATTATAAATAAAAGTTCAACTTACTTTTGGTCTATAAACGTTCAAATACAAGCAATCTTCATTTTCAAGCTCCAATAAGTTATCTATCCTGAACATATTACCTTGCTGAAAGCACATTTTGGTATTTTTAGTGGCATCAAGAACGCCTTCCCATTTTTCAGCAGGTTGCGGATCCTATACGAAAATAAAATTTAATCGAATTTTTTTATATAGAAATCAGGAAAAGAAAGAGATAACAACAAGATAGTGTAGCAGAAAAGAGATTTGGCGCGTACCTGCAATAATATTTGACACACTTTCAGTTTTATCTTTCTCATGTATACGAATGCATTTTATTTTTAGTATAATATGTTAACCAGCTAACACAGCAAAATAAAGATTAGATGCTTAATTATATTTGGACGTGAGAAGCTTAAAGAGAACAATTAGTTTAACCACGCCTTTTCGATGGCAAGTATAGCATATTACATGTATATTGCGCACCACCTATTGTTCTATTCTATTCCTCTCTAGTTAATAATAATGTTTCTTTACCGTTCTACTAGAGTGAGAAAAGCAAACTTAACGTATTATATGTTATTATATTAGGAAACATATGGGTCTATGTCCAGGGCCGACTAGAGGGGGCGGTAGCCGGGACTAATTCCCGGGGCCCGGGCTTAAATGGGGGCCCGGCAGCGCTGTAAGGGGGGCCCGTCAACAGGTTTTTTTTGTTCTGCATGGAAATTCGACACAAGATGAGAGAGGGGAAGTTAAGTTTCAATTAAAATGAACTACAAGTAGAGGACCTTTTTTTTTTAGAAGAAGTAATTAAAGTAAGGAGAATAGTTTTTTGGTGTGAGGACTTTTTTCAGTGGAAGAGGAACAGTTTTTTTTTGGCACGGGGCCCGATCTAGAGAATTGTCCTGGGGCCCAACCTGGCTCTCGGCGGCCCTGTCTATGTCTAATCTAACCATACAATGAACGATTTACCGTGACGTATCTGTTTTCTTTTTGCTTTTGGCACGTCCACGTTAGTTACTGTTCTGTAAAGTACGTATTAATTAAAAAACAAATATGTTGTTAATTTGATGTTTCGTTTCAAACCGTGAATTTCAATCTTAAATCGAAAAGAAATATTCTTGGTCATTAGGTTTCAATAAACATACGACAATTTAATGCACCATTGGTATCATTTTCATCTGTACACGCACTAGTTGCAGACACTTTAAAAATCAGTAATTGCATACAAACGGAAAGCAGCTAGAAAATAGCAATAACGCCAAGAGAATAGCACAATGTACCTACCGCATGTAAAGATTTTTGAAGTTAGTAATACTGTGAAAGGAGTATTTATATTTATTTATTTATTTTTTATTTATATTTATTTTTATTTTTGCCCCCCTTAAAATGTGAAAATCCAAAAACCATGAAACAAATCATTATTTGTTTTTGATCAGTAGCTGTATTTTAAATTTTCATGTTTTTAACTTTAACAAAATAATATATACATAATTAGAAACAAATTTTAACCCCCCCGTTTCCCCCCTTAAAATGTCAAAATGCAAAAACCCTAAAAGACTTCATTATTGATTTATGATGAGAAACTACAATTCCAATTTTCAAGTTCCTACCTTTAAAAAAATCTGATGTGTCCAACACATGACTTTCCTATCTTTTCCGGTTATTTTGTACAACCTATTGCAGCACCTCTATAAATGTTTAGAGGATAAACTAAATATATACATTTTCCACATACATCTAATTCGACTCATTTTTCTATAATATATATTCCAAAAATATAAAAAAGGCCTCCCATAAAGTACCCCCCAGATGTTCCGTCTTCGTCCAAAATCTAATCATTTCACCTCAGGCCGAAATAAAACTTAAGTTTAAAATTTAATATTTTTTCCTTTATATATACTCTATTGTTTTTCAAACTACTATTTTGTTGCTTAATTTTTCTCAGAAAAAATTTAATTAAAAACACATATTTTTAGTGTATATTACATTCGATTTTTATAATTGAATTTTTTTTGAAACCTTTATAATTATTATAAAAAATGGATGTAAAAGTTATTTTAAATTGACGTGATTAAAGTAATAATTAAAGAACTTATGACATCTATGATTGAATGTTCTAAACGATCACCCAGTCTAATACGTTTAGTAATTTAATGAAACTTACGGCAAATCTGAGGTCACCAATTGGAGGTTTAGCAAAAGGAATTTGTTGAAAAGCGTGAAAAGAAATTTTCCTCGAGGAATATTCGGTTCTACCCTTAATGGCTCCATTAGGAATTGTTACGTAGACATCCTGTGCCACCTACAAAATAAAAATAAAATATTTAAGATCAACAGTCTAATTTCGTACTCCTACGGAGATACGAGTCATGTCCATGATAACTGCGCACGGTTCTGAATTAAATCGAAAATGACACTAAAAAGTAGAAGATTTTTACACACGACATACATGAACTTTTTTTCAAAGCCTACTAGAAACATTTCTTGTTGATCAATTCTTATTTCATCTGAGTTTTTTAACTTATGGGGGTAATGATTTTTAAAAAAGAACCCACCTTGAATATCTCAGAATATAGAACTGACAAATGAATTTTTATTGATGTACCGTTGAGATTTTTTGTTTTATTTATTTCACGGGTTACCCCCTATATTTACAAAGTTTGTTCGCTAGAGGACCCAGAAGTTACAAATTTTAAATCGTTCCTCTTTTATCATTTTAAAACTGCTTATGCGATTTTGCTTAAGTTTAGTACGTTGAGAGAGTTTTATGTAATAAAAAAAAATTATCAAAATTATTTACTAATATTATTCCATAGGCGTAGTACTTGATTTTTTATTATTCGCACATTTAAAATTTCTACGCCAATGGAAAAAAAGGGGATTTGGTATTAAATTTGGATTGCTTAACGCATTTACCACAAAAAATGTACTCTTGATAATACTCGATTACTCTCATGGTTTTCGCAAAATTTATGTTTTAATAATTTGGAATGTAGGTTTTAGAGAAAAAATTATTTACTAAAACATGAATACAAATAAAAAAGATGTTGTTCCGCTGCGGGCCGAACTCGATTGTATGGACTGTATATAAAACGATTTGGGAGATAATGTTTCTTTAGTATCAAAACATGACGTGACATTCAGTAAAAACTCATTGACAATCAGCAATAGGAAAAAAAGAACATGAAACTAAGACTTATACACATGGTAGGTGAAACCTTTATTTAACGGCAAGCATCGAACATGACCGCCCCCCTTGAAAGCTCTGCTTTCAAAAAATCTGTCTATTGGCAGTATACAAACTTTAAACAGCAAGCGTTTGTTTTGCCCGTTAGTCGAACTGACACCACACGTGTTATGACATCACTACTTGGGTAAAGTTGGGTTATTTTCGCCATAGGACATCTTAATGGAGGTGTGCTGTCCTCTATAAAAACTACTAGGCTTACAACATGTGGCTGTTTATCTCCTTGAGATCTCTATTTTCCTTGGACGTGCAGCTCGGTGAGATATTCTCTGGACCACCATGTATAAAAGTGCTGATTCAACTGGATAAGTTGCTCATAATGATTGAGCAGGTTGACTGGTACATCTTTGACATCGTTTTCTGGCAATCCTTTCAATGAGATTAGGTTATTAGGGTCAGTTGATATGGTGCACAGCGGTCTGGAGTTGACAGGGCTCTATTTGCACGAGCATGGTGTACAGACTTTCATAGCGAGGTTAAGCGTTTCCAAATACACGACGTAGATGAAATTTCGCGGACTTTAGACAGTTTCCTAAAGTCCACCTTGATGTGGTTGGTGATCTTGCTGGTATAAAAAAGATTTTAATTTATTTGCAAATGAGTTTCTTTTGATAGTTCGTAGAAAATGCAGAAAAGTTCTGACTTAAGATTCAAGTCCAATCCCGACAAAAAATGTCAAAAATGTTTATCGTTCTTAATCCAATAATGCAACTACCATATTTATCCGGTAAGAGAGATTTCAACGTGTAGGTATCTTGATTGGTGTAGCGATTAGCGTTCTGTACTGCCACTCAAACGATTTGGGTTCGATCCCGAGTGCGTTCGTCTTTTTTTATTTTTTTTTATATATTTTTTAAGGTATTAATATATTTAAATTAAAATTAAGAAAAAATACGGTCGGTAGTACAATACTACTGGTTAGTTTTGAATAGGTAGTTAATATTCTCATTTAGATAAAAAAAACTCAAAACCAAAAAAGTTGGGTGTGGCTTGGTCCGAAAAAAAAACCATTTATAAGCTCATTTATTGATGTCAGGACTGGACACTGCCTATGAATCCTAAGTCGGGAACAAGTCTCGGATCAGAAAAAATTGAGAGAATCTAGGCCAATATCTTTCAATTTTTGCGAAAAATGTGACTCTAGATACTGTAAAGCTATTACTCTGTGTTTTAAAATTTTGGTTCAATAGACAATAATACCATTACCGTTATAACCATTGATAATACGAGTATATTCTACTGTTAACTGGGCTTAATGGGTGCTTGTTGGGTAAATGAAATGCATTCAATGAATGTTGAAAATATTGGGTCAACTATATTAGTTACAATTCCTAAAACAAAAACAAAAATTGTTAGAAATTTTATAATGACTGAACATTTTTACCAAATTTATAAGAAATATGCAGAAGTTCGCACGTCACATGGTACAATATCTTTATTTTTTTTGAATATTGGAGGAGGAGGAGGAGAGATATAGTAGAACTATTAAAAGATACAGGCTTCAGTGGTATTCTCTGTATCTTCACGATGGCCTATTGCACCGAAAGTGGGGGAGCTCCGATGGAGTTCATGTAGTCCACCAAGTGGTTATGCCGAAATCACATATCACAAGTGTGTTGGAAGAGCTTTATAGCAGTCGTTCAGGAGGATATTTTGGTACTAAAAGGACACTGGCACGAGTTTGGTAAATATTTTATTGGGTTACTTGCCGAAGGGATAAAGAAGATTGGTGTGAGAAATGTGATCTATGCAATGGCAGAAAATGACCCAAAATAAGAAGCCGAGGTAAAACGTTACAGTACCTTTCCGAAGAGTTTTTTAAACGAATCGCAAGATATTCTCGGACCACTTCTCTTAACAAAAAGGGGAAACAAATACTTGATAATTGTTATGGAATATGTTTCAAAGTGGTTTGAAATAATGCCTTTTCCTGATCAGAAAGCGACGACAGTAGCAGGTTTCTATGACAAACGTCATAGACAGATAAGGAGTCCCTCTGGAATTGCATTCTGACCAAGGACGAAATTTTGAATCCGAATTATGGCAAGAATTGATAAAAATTTTGGGCATCAGAAAAACACGCACTACGCCTCTCCATTATGTTAGAAAGGTACCACAGGACCATATGCCAGTATCTTTAATGTTCGTCTCCGAGAACCAAAAGGACTGGGACACTTTAATTCCTCTATTTCTGCTAGCCTACCGAAGTTCTGAACATGAATCAACCAGTTATACTCTATCTATGATGATTACTGGAAGGAAGATGAAACTTCATCATGGTCATCTTTTTGTAAGGTAAAGAAGAGGGCCATACACCTTCCCCGTACATATATAACTTAGGAGGATATATAATGTTATAATAAAATATTAGAAGAGGTCTACGGATTCGCTCGGGAATGTTTGAAAGTCAACAGTTACAAAGCAAAAGCAAGAATCGACATGCCTGCTACAGGAACACATTATAAGAGAGGCCACCCAGTATTTCTGTATAATCCCAAGTGCCGAAAAGGACTTTGTCAGAAACTGCAACGGAACTGGGAAGGCCCCTACACCGTCCTCAAGAAAATCAATGACCATATATGCCTCATTCAGTTGTCAGTGGAAAGTAAACCCAAGGTAGTTCACATTAAAAAGTTAGCGCCATACCGTGTTCCAGATCCTCCCAGTTGGCTCCAACTAGTTCGCAGTAATCAAGTTATTCCAAACGAATAATCAGAGAAGAGGGAGCAGTGTTACCCTGAACACTAGAGTAGCCTGCGGCTGTTATTGGAAACGTAAGAATAAAAGAAGAAATGCAATGTCACCCATCATCTGACACTATGCTGCGTTCATCATAAGTAAAAGTACAAATAAAAGAAGCAGAAAAAGAAAGAACAGTCTAGAAATGTCAGTCCGTATCTAGAAACATCTGGACGGTTCTAGAAGGTTTAAAGGAGCTATATAAGTGGATGATATTGGCGTTACAGTTTGTTTTATGATAGACTTTGTACGTTGTTATCAGTTGTATAGTTGAATTGTAAAAATTGAGTGGAAATAAAAACTAAGTTACTAAAAACTAGCGTAAGAATATTTATAGTTATAGTTGTAAACATGTAACACGAATATGATTAAATTTATGGTCTGCTGCATTATCTAATTTAGTATTCTTATTGATAAATGGTTTGCGAAAAGTTCTGCAATTTTTTCACCTAAACTAGGTTATATTGATACGTATTACTCATGACGCATTAACCCTCAGAATTCTTAAATGGAATGACCTAACTTGTGATAATTCATTCAGTAGGTGATTTCAATATTATAGGAATAGGTACTTTTCAGATCTTATTTTTGCAGATTAGGTTCCTGAATCCTGGTAATATATCCAGTTCAGTCTCAGAAGATAGAATGTAAGTTAATGATACGCATCTCAACAACATGTGAAAAAAGGTTTTTATACAACTGCTATGAAAAATAGCGTATTTCTCATAGCTTACTTAATTTCAAAACCATGTATTGCTCCTACTGTGAGAAATATTTTTTCTCACGGCACTTTGCCCACACCACATCAGACACAACGGTTTTGTTCGTACGGAGAAAATTCGTACGAATTTTTTCCGTGTCTTGGTAGAATTCACACTCGACAGTTTTCTTTTCCGTGAACCGTCTTTAGCTATTGTATTTTATGTCAGTTGGTTATCGACATGAATCGAAAGCGCACCAATTGCCATGTGGCTTTTGTACCGTCATATACAAAAGTATCGGAAACGACATAATCGTATGTACTAGGTGCACCCAATTAATCTGAAAAAAGATGAAGTAGGCTCATTCATTTGCTATGTAGATGAAAATACAATTTTTAACTACCTTCGGATGTCCATTGTATCCTCTGATAAGCTTCATAACCGACTAAAAAACAATATTCAACGGCATATTACTAAAATGAGAAACTGCATTGAACCTATGAAAATAATAGTTGTGAAACAGAAGTAAAAGACTTCTATGTTTGTTTCGTTACTACTTTATTAACTACAAAATCAAAAAACAAAAAAAAATTCAATATGTCAAACTACTAGTTTATAATATTGTCATTCATGATTAACGCGTAAACCAAAATACAAAATATTTATGATAAATAAAAACCAAACGGCACGCATTAACGGACGGCAGACGGCTAAAAATCGTCATATATAAAAGCCTACATAGGCCACTGATAGACGGCCACGGTACGGTACTGTACAATTCAGTCGTTGACATGGCTGTTTTCAAATCGACTGTACGGAAAAATACGTCTCCGTCCAGTATGAAAGCTGCAGTTAATTTTATTAGTTTACTACTTAGATAAAATGTTTACGACGCACGAAAAAAAACCGTACGAATTTTTTCCGTACGGACAAAATCGTTGTGTCTAAAGGGGCCCAAAGAGCCCATACATTTATATCGAGAATCAACAAAAATCGACAAAAACTTAGTTGGCTGCTGTTCAGCTTTAAATAGTTGTCACAACTGTCATAGGATTTTATAATTTTACTAGCTGACCCGATTCCGCTTCGCTGGAATTTCTCAAATCTCAATTATTAAAAGTGAATAACAGTTTTTGTTACTCGTGAGAAATTTTTCATGTGATACTTGAAAAAAAAATTATTAATTTAATTTTTATTAATTTTTATTAATTTTTATTAATTTTTATTAATTTTTATTAATTTTTATTAATTTTTATTAATTTTTATTAATTTTTATTAATTTTTATTAATTTTTATTAATTTTTATTAATTTTTATTAATTTTTATTAATTTTTATTAATTTTTATTAATTTTTATTAATTTTTATTAATTTTTATTAATTTTTATTAATTTTTATTAATTTTTATTAATTTTTATTAATTTTTATTAATTTTTATTAATTTTTATTAATTTTTATTAATTTTTATTAATTTTTATTAATTTTTATTAATTTTTATTAATTTTTATTAATTTTTATTAATTTTTATTAATTTTTATTAATTTTTATTAATTTTTATTAATTTTTATTAATTTTTATTAATTTTTATTAATTTTTATTAATTTTTATTAATTTTTATTAATTTTTATTAATTTTTATTAATTTTTATTAATTTTTATTAATTTTTATTAATTTTTATTAATTTTTATTAATTTTTATTAATTTTTATTAATTTTTATTAATTTTTATTAATTTTTATTAATTTTTATTAATTTTTATTAATTTTTATTAATTTTTATTAATTTTTATTAATTTTTATTAATTTTTATTAATTTTTATTAATTTTTATTAATTTTTATTAATTTTTATTAATTTTTATTAATTTTTATTAATTTTTATTAATTTTTATTAATTTTTATTAATTTTTATTAATTTTTATTAATTTTATTAATTTTTATTAATTTTTATTAATTTTTATTAATTTTTATTAATTTTTATTAATTTTTATTAATTTTTATTAATTTTTATTAATTTTTATTAATTTTTATTAATTTTTATTAATTTTTATTAATTTTTATTAATTTTTATTAATTTTTATTAATTTTTATTAATTTTTATTAATTTTTATTAATTTTTATTAATTTTTATTAATTTTTATTAATTTTTAATAATTTTTATTAATATTTATTAATTTTTATTAATTTTTATTAATTTTTATTAATTTTTATTAATTTTTATTAATTTTTATTAATTTTTATTAATTTTTATTAATTTTTATTAATTTTTATTAATTTTTATTAATTTTTATTAATTTTTATTAATTTTTATTAATTTTTATTAATTTTTATTAATTTTTATTAATTTTTATTAATTTTTATTAATTTTTATTAATTTTTATTAATTTTCATTAATTTTTATTAATTTTTATTAATTTTTAATAATTTTTATTAATTTTTATTAATTTTTATTAATTTTTATTAATTTTTATTAATTTTTATTAATTTTTATTAATTTTTATTAATTTTTATTAATTTTTATTAATTTTTATTAATTTTTATTAATTTTTATTAATTTTTATTAATTTTTATTAATTTTTATTAATTTTTATTAATTTTTATTAATTTTTATTAATTTTTATTAATTTTTATTAATTTTTATTAATTTTTATTAATTTTTATTAATTTTTGTTAATTTTTATTAATTTTTATTAATTTTTATTAATTTTTATTAATTTTTATTAATTTTTATTAATTTTTATTAATTTTTATTAATTTTTATTAATTTTTATTAATTTTTATAAATGTTTATTCATTTTTATTAATTTTTATTAATTTTTATTAATTTTTAATAATTTTTATTAATTTTTAATAATTTTTAATAATTTTTATTAATTTTTATTAATTTTTATAAATGTTTATTCATTTTTTATTAATTTTTATTAATTTTAATAATTTTTATTAATTTTTATTAATTTTCATTAATTTTTATTAATTTTTATTAATTTTTATTAATTTTTATTAATTTTTATTAATTTTTATTAATTTTTATTAATTTTTATTAATTTTTATTAATTTTTATTAATTTTTATTAATTTTTATTAATTTTTATTAATTTTTATTAATTTTTATTAATTTTTATTAATTTTTATTAATTTTTATTAATTTTTATTAATTTTTATTAATTTTTATTAATTTTATTAATTTTTATTAATTTTTATTAATTTTTATTAATTTTTATTAATTTTTATTAATTTTTATTAATTTTTATTAATTTTTATTAATTTTTATTAATTTTATTAATTTTTATTAATTTTTATTAATTTTTATTAATTTTTATTAATTTTTATTAATTTTTATTAATTTTTATTAATTTTTATTAATTTTTATTAATTTTTATTAATTTTTATTAATTTTTATTAATTTTTATTAATTTTTATTAATTTTTATTAATTTTTATTAATTTTTATTAATTTTTATTAATTTTTATTAATTTTTATAATTTTTATTAATTTTTTTAATGTTTATTAATTTTTATTAATTTTTATTAATACTTTCATCCCTCTTCCCCCTTCTCCCTATTTTTTCACTTTCCTACTTTCCACCTTGTACCCTTTCTCCCTTTCTCCCTTTCCCCCTTTCCCTATTTCCTCTATTTCCCCCTTTCTCCAAACTTTCGCATTTATGTAGTAATAGGGTTTTTATGATACTTCCCATGCCCCCCTCTTTTAAATGCGTAAATCCAAAAATCTTGAAATACGTCATTATTTGCATTTATAAGTAGCTGTAATTTCAATTTTCAAGTTCCTATATTTAAAAAGGCGAAAGTCTTCACCTTCATCTATTAGGAATTCATAGAACTAACCAATAAATACACAATATTTAGGCATTCCAAACAAATGAAACGCGATGTAGTCTATCTGCATTATATGAAATCATAAATAATGGATGAAATTTAAATATTTTATGTTGAACACAATGAAAATATTATTTTTAAAAAAACCGCTTATACATTTTCTATAAATTGGCAGGCTCGGCGACTATTATTTCAAATAAAAATAGCATCCAAGATGGAAGGTTATGCCGCAACCTCTTTAATTTACTAACCCTTCCCGCGGTCAGCTATTGTTTGACAGGTCGTTGGAATTCCTAATTGTCGTATAATAAACATTTAATTTGCAATAACAAATATTGAAGTCAATAATTGAGATAAAAACTATCCCTTCTTTTAAATTGGACCAAATTACAGATAGTTACCAAATTTTATCAATATTCGTTTAGTAGTATCGGAGTTTATCGCGAACATACATCATGACACGAAATTTTTATATATACGGAGTGGCCCAAAAGTCTGGAAACGGCCAATTATCTCTTAAATTGCTAATCCTAATTGTACAAAATTTGGGGTATACCTATTTTAGGATACGGAGATTCCAGATTTGATATTTGCAATGTTGCCAGATTTGCCGGTTCTCTTAAATTATTGGTCACTTTGGTTTTTCAAATTCATCACCCTCTATATTCAGTCATTATTGGAATCTCCTATTTAATACGAGTTCAACCATATGTAATATTTATGATTTTATGTAGTCTGGAAGGCCTTAAATAAATAAAACAATCATAGAGAAATGTGGTAGACGCATTCTACCATCGATTAGGGTACTGTCAACTCACAAATGAAAATCGAAATTTCCGTTAAATATTATTTTAATAAGACATGCCAATTTATAATAAATAATATGGATACTGACAGTAGTGACGATTTTGATAATACTCCACCAAAGATATCGGTAAAAGCTGAAAAAGTAACGTTAGATTTGTTGCCGGTAATTTCAAGAAAAAAGTATGAATTGAAATACGGTAAATTTATGGAATGGAGAAGAAATACAAACATAAAATATTTTTCGGAAAGTGTACTTTGAAGAGCTGTCGAAAACTTTAAAGGTGTCTACACTTTGGTCACAATATTCAATGTTGCGAAGTACCATCAGTATAAAAAAACTAACATTGATATGACTACGTATCAAAAATTACGTTCATATTTGAAAAGAAAGTCGATAATTACATCCCCAAAAAATCGAAAATATTGACAACCAACCAATTGTAGAGATATTTAAACAAAGATCCAGTCAAAGAATACCTACTAATAAAGGTAAGTTTATTTAGAAAGAACTATTTATAGAATTTATTTCACTTTTTTCATCGAATTAACATAGCTTTTTGTAATCATTGGGTTTTTTTAGTAGATAAAAAGAATTAGATAATTATTAAAAATTTTATTTCAAATTCTGTTAGAAAGGCTCAGTGGTGCAGTGGTACGTGTATCCGCTTTGCACACATGGGACTCGGGTTGAAGACCCGGGCTGAACCGTTTTTTTTCTTTTTTTTTTTTTTTTCTTTCTTTTTTTCTTTTTTAATATTACATCCTGATTTTTTTTTTGTAGCAAGGGCATGTCGTAGAGAAGAGTTGTGGAAATTAAAAATCGATAATTTAGAGGATTTAAATTCGGCTTTACTGGTGAAATTAGATAACACCAAAACAAAAAAGCCAAGAACTTTTACTATAACGAGAGAATTTTATAATATATGTATACACAAAAAATATGCTGCTCTTCGACCGATTGATTTGCCAGAAAAACGTTTCTTTTTAAATTAACAGCACGCAAAATGCACTAGACAGTTAGTCGGCATTAATAAATTCGGTAGTATGGCTAAGACAATTGCAATTTTTTTTAAATTGGAAAATCCCCATCTATACACAGGTCACTGATTCAGACGTTCTTCGGCAACAATTTTAGTAAATGCAGGAGGGGACATATTAACCATAAAACGCCATAGAGGATGGAAATCCAGTACCGTGGCAGAAGGATACGTCTGGGAATCTATTAAAAATAAAATTGACGTTGCTAAAATCGTCAACTCTATTGAAAAACCACTTGAACTCTTTACTAAAATGGAGACAGAAAATGCACCGTATATAAATGATCAACCCTCAAGTTCTACAATCAATATAACAGAAAACTTACTAAATAGAAATGACATTCCGGGTTTGACCATACAAAATTGTACTAATTTTACTATTAACTATAATTTTAAATAAATTATTTAACTTTAATGTTATTTTAGTTTTGCTAACCATAAAAATAAATATTAAGTTACATTACTTTTGTATTCTTTAAATTTGTAAAGTTGTAGAAAAAGTATAGTGTGCAACATGTGGGGAAAGTTTTTTTCTCACTCGTGTGTTTGCGGCACTCGCCCTTCAGACTCGTGACACAAATTTCCACACTCGTGAAAAAAGTTGAACTTTCCCCACTCGTTGCACAATATACTATTCCCTCTCAATGAACATTGACAAGTTTTGTGGTTCTTCGTGACATTTCAATGTTCTGAGAAATTTATCCGGCTGGGTCATTCATAAAAAAATCACTCTGTATACTTACTGCAAGCAGGAAATTTGGCACAAAAATTAAAATAAGTAATAGAAACATTTTTTTTTTAAATTTTAACTACGAACAAATTTCTTATATTTAAGTAGGTACATCACTTATAACATAAGTTTTAATCTAATCTAATTTAAAAAATAGTATATTTTATACAGGGTGTCTCATTAAAAATGGGACACTGAAGATTATGTAATTAAAAATAAAGCAAATAAACATAACATGCTTGAATAAAATATTACTAATTTCCGAAATTTAATAATAATTTTTTTTTTATTTTTTTTTTTAAATATAGAGCAAACGTTTTTGGTGTCATATGATACACCTATTAGCAAAAAATCAGTTAAAAAAACTTTGCCAGTGGTGTATGCCCAGGCAGCAGACTGACGAAACTTTGACGACATTTTTTGGTAATTCTTGGTCATCGACGTCATGTTACCAAAGGTGATTATGACGTCACTTCTTTAACGTCTTTTTGACGTCACAAATTTGACGTCAGTCTGACGTCAATGTATTGTCACTATTAAATTAAGGTTTATATTAAACGTGATTTCAATACATTTTATTTATGTAAAATGATATGGCCTAACCAATTATTTTTTAAAACTCTTAGGTTTTTTAACGTTTAAATATGACGCTTAAAATGCATAAAGATGTATGACACCACGTGTCACAGGACTCCGTCTGTCTGTGGTTATGGCTCGTGTGTGTTCGAGCCGATCGAGTAAGCACGAGAACGGTATCGCAGATTGTTGCATCGGCCATGTGTGTGCATCGTGGATCGTGGCACGTATGCATTCAGGATTGTCGTTAAAAGTTAAAAGAAGGTCAGTGAAAAAAATTATATCAATTAATAACCCAGTATAAGGTATGTGACTTTTAGTATTTTTATATCTATATTTTCCTTATTCTTTAATGATTTTATGTCTATTACATTCATATGCTGTTTCCTAAAATGTTCCCAGGTTCGTGTAATAGTATAAAATGGCGGCACTCATAGTCTAAATAATTGTGTTAAAGACAAAATAATAACGAACAAGTTGGCCACATTTGGAGCAGTTAGATTTATGCAAATTAATGTTTTTTGCCAATAATATTTCATGTATTTAAACTGTTTTTTCTTTTTAATTATAATTATTTCATTTGCTAATTTTGTTTTATTAAGTGACCCGCAGTTCCTATCGAAAAGTTACAAAGGAGTAACCATCAAATATAACGTCAAGGTGAACGTCTCAAATAACGAAAAAGGTGACATTAAAACAACGATATAAAAACGTCATAAGGACGTTATAAAGACTACTAGAAAACATCATAAAGACGTCATATTTAGACGAGAAAAGGACGTCTAAATATGACGTCATTTGGGCTGTGACATATTCATGTCATTTTACCGTCTTTATGACGTTAGTTTTCGGAGGATAAATGACGTCCTGTATGACGAAAATAAGATGTCATAATGACGTTAGTCTGCTGCCTGGGTGGCATGGGTAAGTAACACCTTATCCCTTCTAAATTTTACACCACTTTTCAAAAACTTATCTTGAATTTTTGATTTTTCTGAATAAATCATGTACACTTTATGGGAATTAATAAAAAATCCAAAATTTTAAATAAAAAATAAATTAAAATGAAGAATATCCACCTTTGAGTGTGAATATCTCGAAAACCAATGACTTTATGAGTTCACAACAAATGTACATTATTTATTTAAAAAATTTAAAATTATAGTTTAAATGAGTTTTTGAACAGTGGCGTAAAATTTAGAGCCGGATGAATTGTGTTACTTATCCATGCTATACGCCACTGGCAAAGTTTATTTAACTGATTTTTTTGCTTATGACACTAAAAATTGTTGCCGAATTTAGTAAAATTATACTAAGGAATAAAAGAATTATACCACCCTATATTTCAGAAACGAGTATTATTTTATCTAAACTAACTAAATTATTACATTATTTTTCTCTTGAAATATATTTATATAAATAATATTATTATTAAAAATTAGTCTTTTGATAAGATAATCTTAAAAATGCTAGATATAAATGTTATTTTATAGTAAAAATCATTTAATATTACAAAATAATATACGTCAAATATGAAAATATCTAATCAAAGAGTACTATTTAAATCATTATATTTATAAAAAAAATCTAACTCATGACTTTCCCATCTAGTTATTTATTTTTTACAATCTATTGTATCACCTCTGTAACTATTTAGAGGATAAACTAAATATATACATGTTCCACATACTCAAATCATTTTTTTTATGTATACGAGTATTCATTGCCAACAACAATACTAAAAAATTAAAATTTTACACTTCTTAAATTTTTCCAGTATGGTCCATATAAGAGAAATTATGTATGAGACAAAAATTATAGAAATCGATATCGCAAACAACAAAATTGTCAAATTTCTCAAATACAGACCATTTTAGGAAAATTTTGTATATAACAGAAATTATAAAGAATAATATTAGAAGTAACTTTCATAAAAAGAGTTTTCATCTCCAAACGTAAATACCAGATATACCTATTCCATAAAATATAAAAAAGACCCCTTATAATGTATCCCCCCCCCCCCAGATGTTTTTACTCTGCCAAAAATCTAATCAATTAACTGCAAGCCAGAATAAAGCTTAAGTTTATAATTTGATGATTTTCTCTTTATCCCTTTTTGAGTTTTCTTCAAAATTCGAAATTTATACATTTTCTCAAATATTTGGAATACGGTCCATTTTTCAGAAATTATGTACATAAGAATTATAAAAAATAATATAACAAATAGCTTTTATTTGAACGCACGCACCAGTTTAGATTTGGAAGAATGATAAATAATATCTTAAATTCTAGTTTACTTCAGTTTTATTATAATAATCATGTCTTTAAAAAAATTATTAAGGCATAGAAATTATATATATATATATATATATATATATATATATATATATATATATATATATATATGCACGGCTATCATCACGAAGCCCATCACATCACGTAGACCAGTCGAAGCCCGGTTGTGCGGGAGGGGTCGGGACTTGGAAATAAAATAAAATTGTAATATTTTATTATTTCGGTGGTGTATATTTAACAAAATATATATCACACAGTTTATTAGAAGCCCGGCGGTGTTGCCTAAATTATAGCTTTTACAAGTTTTTTATTTTTCGACTATTGTGACAGACTATCAATTTGCAGAAGGATGTTACAATTTAGTTGAAATATTTTTCTACAAGTTTCGAGATTTCAGTGGCCATCAACTAATTTCTGACATTATTTATGTTAATTCTATACAGGGTATTTTCAAAGTTTTGGAATAGGTTAATAACTTTTTCAAATAAATACCTTTTTCAAATAAATAACTAACTTTTCAAATAAATAAATTTTTCAAATAAATAACTCAACTAGAAATAATTTGAAAATTCGAAAACAAATCTTCGATTTCTTCGCAGTAAGATCTCCATGCATCTCTCTGTTTTTGTCTAACGATTTTTTGTATTCTCTGAGGTGAGATTTGTAGGTATCCCAGTCCTCTTTGAGTTTTGTTGGTCTTGTCTTAAATTATTTCATAGCCATCTTCCTGAGGTGATCCAACTTGTGACACCACCATGCGGTAGTCATATGATCGTGTTGGACCAGCCTCAGAGGACAGGATTTTATATAGCAATTGTTTATTGCGCTTTGGATAGTGTTCCGAATACTTCTCCAAAGCATTGTTATTTGGTGTTTCGGCCTCCATCTCTCTCAGAGATTTTGGAAAAGGTGGGCATAGGTTGCCATGTCCGTCTTCCTAGGGTTCCGAGATAGCGTGGAGGTCGGCAGCATCAGGTTTATTTTAAATGTCAACTAGCGGTGGTCTGACATCGAAATTTTATCAGACACTTTCCAGTTTAGAATTGATTTATAGATACCAGTTGTTAATAAAGTGATATTTATTAGTGTTTGACTGAGAGGGTTTAAAAATGTTGGTGTAGTACCTTTATTCAAAATACAAAGATTTATGGTAATTATATAACCAAAAAGTGAATTACCTCTAGCGTTGTTATCCTTACTGCCCCAACTGAGGTGATGAGCGTTTGAGTCGCAACCTACTACCTATTACCAGCTCAAACTTCTGTTCCAGGCAGTATTCAATCAGATCCTCCATCTCTTTAATGGGTGGTAGCGTGGTTGCGTCGGAAGAGAGGTATGCAAATGCATAACGTTCTCTTTTCCCTTTTGTAAGCGTATTCCCTCCCAACCGCAGTTAAATAGGAGTGAAAAGGTGTGCCATTGAGAGGGCCTTGTATTTCCTAGTAATGTACGGTCTTGGTGCCGTTGTTATTTCAAGGTCACTTGTTAAATCAATAATTTGGGTTTTTTGCGGTCTTGCGATGAAATTTGGCCTTTAAGTATTCTTTCGCCAAAACAAATCGGTCTTTTCTTGTTCAATCACCGCTGAGATTGATTCATTTTGTGTGTGTGTGTGCGTTTGATAACAAACACATACTTTGATGACAAAAGAGGAGACCGGCCTATATAAAAGGAAGAGAGCAGCAAAGAGAAGAGGAGAGTGGCAAAGAAAAGAGGATACCGGCCTACACGAAAGAGGATACCGGCCTACAGAAAAGAGGATACCGGTATTCATAAAGAAGAGACAATTGGGCTGTACTAAAGAGGTTAAAGCTGGTAAAAAAAGATATCGGAAATTAACAAGAGTAACAGGGCGATACCTTCCATAAAATAGGATACCGACAAATTTAAGAGGCTACCGCGAGGATATAAGAGATCCCGAGCTCAAGCCGTGCTGTATGGTGTCCAGCAGTAGTATCTTCTCATCAACGGCCCAGTCAAAGCCGTAACTCCTCGACCGTCAACCCGGACCAGATAAGTGTCTGCCAGTAATCCGAACATTTTTACTAACGAAAATCTATGTCACTATATTTTAATTTAACTATATCTAAAATTTAACCATTTTTTGTTTTAATATTTCATAATCTTGAAAATTGTTAAGTTGTTTAACAGTAACATTAAAGTCACTACATTTTAATTTAACTTTTTGAAATTATTCCTTACTTTTAACTAGCAAATTAATGGCATAATTTGTATTTATTGACCATCTAAATACATGGCGTCCTTAACCATTAATAGAACACTTTCTTGTCTCTTTAAGATGCCATTGGTTTGTTAGTGAATTCTAAAAATTCTAAATTCAAACTCACCGACCCTGATATGAGCTAAACCGAGGGTGATTAATTTAAGTGTCTAGTAGCAAATTAGCACCAACGAGATTTTTTTTTGTTACACAATTTTCCTTGCTGGAGGTCGTCGATTTTCATTTTTTCTGGCTCGACATCCTCGACTGTTGGCCCCAATTGGGGGGGGGGGGGGAAGAGGGTCCTTCACCAAGGAGTCTTTCTTCACTGGGCCCCGCTTCAGCCTCTTTTTCGATCTTTGGCCTTATAGTCAATGAGGTGAACGCATAGCTCATCCTCAATGATTTTGCCTTTAGGATTCCTATGCCGAAGACAAAGAGATGGCCCTTAGGATCTTTTCTGATTTCATGGTGGAAGGTGCACTATTTCGCCATATGCAAGTTTGGATTTTGCCCCTCAAGTCGCCTGGGCACAACCTCTTTCTCGTCAAAGTCAGCTTGCGCTTCCGCTGGGATCCAGAGAGAGGCTTTGGTGAGCTTGGGGAGCTCGTCTATCCTTATAACTGCGAGTGCTACTCCTTCCCATGTTTTAAAGGTTGGTACCTTGGTTTATAGCCATTCCAACCTCAGACCATCGTCGAACGACTCTGATGATTTCGCCAGAGTGCGCCCAAGACCTGCATATGAGTGGCTTGGTTTTGCTGCAGGAGGCATACAAAATTGTTTTAAATGAGTAAAATCAAATTTGGTAGATTTTCACAAAACTTTTATTAAAAAAAAAAAAAATTAAAAACACTACACATGACATGTTTCGAAGTACAACTTCTTTTTTAAATGTGAATAATTTACAATTCGGTGTACAATATATATGCGAAGTAATTTAACCAAACTAAGTAATTAAAAAAATATATTAAACATAACAAAATAAACTGACTATTTTGAAGGGCTCTTCAGGGTATTTCATTCGAAACAATAGCTAACTTTCAACAATATATTTCGACTTAAAACATACAAAATCATAAAATTCATCAAGGCGTCATTACCGAACACTTTCGCGCCATCACCTCTCTCCTTAACCTCAATTTCTCTTCTTTTTTATTCGGTGGTGGTCTGTTACATTTGGGAACAACTGTCAGTGGCCTCTAACATAAAATACTGCTAGCAGAAAAACTACTACAGTCGGCCTTCCTGACTAGAGGATCATCCCGATCCTCCTACTAAACAAAATGTATCAGATACCCACACATACATGACAATACTGTAAGACTTCATAAAACAAGGGTGTAACATAAACATAAAAAATATACATAAAACATAAGTAATCATAAAAACATAAATGGCATAAAATAAATAATCATAAAGACATAATTATAAGAACATAAATTACGTACATAAGACATAAATAAACATAAGGACATACATAATCATAAGGTATAAATGACAAACCATAATCATAAGAACGTAAATGGCATAAGACATAAGTATTCATAAGATATAAATGACATAAAACATAAGTATTCATAAGATATAAATGACATAAAACATAAGTATTCATAAGATATAAATGACATAAACCATTAATTACCATAGGAACATAAATGACAAATAAACATAAAAATAATCACAAGGGGTATCTATCAATTATGTAAGCTTTTTTTATGAGAACATTACTTAGCAAAACACCTTAACTACCTAAAACTAACAAAAATAAAATAATCTTATTTAACATCAGAAAGACATTCTGGTTGTTGGTCACTTTCCCAAAGTTTCATTTGGTCCGGACCAACTATTGTCTCAAAAGGCCGTTGACTTAACTGAAATCCTTCAATATCCGTTACTATATACCGGTCGTGATCTAATTTTTCTTTAATGACTAACGGTATCGTTTAAATTTCGGAAGGAGTTTCTTATTTACTCCGGGAGTTACATCAACATTCCGAATTAAAACGTAATCACCTGCTTTATAAACGCGGGGAAATTTGTGTCTATCATTATAGTATTTTTCATTTACTTCTTGACTTTTATTAATGGCTCTTCTGGCCTCTTCTCTAATTTGTGGTAAGTCACGGTTTAAGGGGTTGTGAGATTCTAATAAAACTCTAAGTGGGTCGTTAACATTCCCGGTTTGATTTATTCCAAATAATAAAGTGCTGGGTGTTTCACCAGTAGATCTACAAATGGTATTATTTAATGCGAATTCTACTTTACTTAATACACGGTCCCATTTATCGATTGAATTTGTTAATTTTGAATGCGTAGGAGTAATTACACAGTTAAAGCGCTCAATTTGGCCATTTGCCTGTGGCGTACCTGTGGCTATCAATACTAAATCTATGGATTCATTATCTAAGAACTCTTTGAATTCCTGAGACGCAAAAGATAAACCTCTATCAGCTATTATTTGCTTTGGTTTACTGTAATTTTTAAAATATTCTACTAAATGTTTTATAACTTCTTGTGTTTTTGTACTAGTGCATGGATAAAGCCTGATAAATTTAGTAAAACCATTATTTCAAATATAAACTTATAACCTCTACTTGTCTTTGCTAACGGACCATAATTATCTATGTAAAAAACTATGAATGTCATGTTTCCCTTTGGAATACTATTTAAAAATCCTACACGTTTGCCACTCATGGGTGAAAATTCTAAACATTTCAAACAATTAGAAATATATTCTTTAACTATAGCTTTCATATTGGGAAACCAATACACCATCTTTATTTGATGCATGGTTTTGTCTACTCCTAGATGACCAAGGTCATCATGACAAGGTCGAATAACGTTAGGTACCATACTACTGGGAACATAAAACAGTAACTTACTTTTCTCTTTTCGGTAAACTAATCCGTCTTTTAACTCATAAAATTTATTATCTCCCTTTTCTAATTGTTCGCGAATTTGTAGGATTACACTATCCCTATCTTGTTTAATGCTCAACACGAGCTCAAAAGTACTACCCTCTATAATCATTGTGTGATGACACCTACTGAGTGCATCAACGTGACCCATTCTCTTACCACTTCTGTGTTCTATCGTATAATCATAACTTTGCAAAAACATAGCCCATCTTGCTATACGTAGATTAATAGTTTGTTTGTTTAGTGTCAATCAAAAGCTATCACAATTAGTAATAATTTTGAAAGATATACCCAATAAATAAACATGAAATCTTTTAATAGCATAAATTACTGCAAGTGTTTCCAATTCAAAACTATGGTATTTTGAATCTGCTGACGTCGTTCGATGACTATAATATGAAACAGGTTTAAAATAACCATCGTTTTGTTTCTGCATAAGAATAGCACCAAATCCATGACTACTTCCATCACAGTGTAACTCAGTCGGTAATTCAGGGCAATAAATACTTAAAATCGGATAACTAGCTAATAGCTCTTTTAATTTTTGAAAAGCATCAAATTCTTTTTGGCCAAAAGTAAATTGTACATTTTTTCGAATCAAATTATAAAGAGGTCCAGCAATATGTGCAAAATTTTGTATAAATTTCCTAAAATAACTAGCCAAACTAACAAAACGATGAACTTCCTTTGTATTTCGAGGAACAGGAAAATTTAATACAGAAGTAACATTATTCGTACTAGGCCTAATACCATTTTCATCAATCCAATATCCCAAATAGGTAATCTCATTATACATAAATTTACATTTATCTAACCTAAATTGAAAATTATATTTTTGAGCTAAGTATAAAACATCATTTAGAATACGAAAATGCTCTTCAAGAATCTCGGTCGCAATTAATAAATCATCTAAGTATACTAAAAGTTTATTTTCTCTAATTAAATTTTTTTAAATACTCTGTAAATTTATTTAACACTCTCGGGGCATCAGTTAACTCAAAAGGCATTTTTAAATACTCAAATTGTCCCAACGGTGTCACAAATGATGTATATTTAATAGATGCTTCAGCCATTTTAACATGGTGGAAGCCATTTTTCAAATCTAAAGTCGTATAATACTTTTTATTCTTAAGACGGTCTAAGTGATCTTCAATTAAAGGGGTAGGGAAGTTACATTTTTCAGTAATTTTATTAATATCACGATAATCAACACATAATCTTAAGTCACCATTCTTTTTTCGGACTAATACAATGGGGCTGGCATAAGGAGAATCACTTGAATGAATAGTACCTTCTTTTAACAGATCGTCTAATATGATTTGTAATTTTTGCTTCTCTCCATAAGAGAGTCTTCTTGGTCTAAAGCAAATAAGTTTATCATGTTTTAATGTAATAATCATTTCAAAGTTATGTTCAGGAACATTATTACTTAAATTTAACAAATATTTTTCATAAAATGTGGTTTCTACTTGTTTTGTGACATAATAAGGCAAATTCGGGTTAATGTCAAGACTTTTTGAGACACTGTGGGGTTCATCTACATATTCTATGTTCATAATTTCCTCAGTGCAATTACTTTCCAACATGTCTGAAATATTTTGAGTAATCTTAACTGTATCAAAAGTAACTGTCAGATCTGACTTTTAAATAAAATCCCTACCTAAAATTGCAGGGTATGACATGGTTACCATCTGGTACAACATAAAATTTAATGTTAGTTCTAATATCATTAATCAAAACATCTTTTTGAAAAATCCCTAGAATGTGTAGAGGAGACCCATTTAGGCCAGTAAAATTATGATTATCAATAATAGGAATTATTAATTTATTAGGTACATAACTGTTTTTTAAAATACTTATTGGTGAACCACTATCTAATAACGCAAGAATATTATAATAAAACATCTCACCGTTTACATTCAATGAATAATCTGCACTCACTGTATATGGCTGGTAACCTGTTTGTTGGACAACATTGGTTGTGCTGTCTGCTGGTCTCGCTTTTAATGGACAGTCCTTAAATGTATGATTCATCTTTCCACAAGAAAAACAAGATCCTCGCTCTCTTCTAGGCTTCGGACAATTACTTATTCGGTGTCCCTGTTCGTTACAATTAAAACATTTTAATGAACTGGCAGTGGCTACTGCAACATTACTAATAGGGGCACGTGTCTCTGTATTAGTACCTCTTGGACGATTAAAATTTTGTGTAGGGGCATAGTCTCTAGTAACATTTGTCATAAGTAATTTTAAATAAATCTTCTAAACTTTGAACATCATGTAACATCATGTGAGCTTGGCTTTGTAGATTTCTGTTATCTAACACTTCTGACGTATTGTATGATGTCTACTTCTGGTAAACGAGCATTCTGACCTAGTGTCACTTTATCATGAAAATAATCTGCAAACGGCTCACCTTGTTTCCATTTTCTTTTCTCAAAGGTCCTTCTAAGACGGACAATGTCATGATGCCTGGTATACATTTTTCTCATTTCTTCTTTAAAGCTATTCCAATCTTCGAGCATAATATATGCTCGAAGATTCCAATCCATTGTAACAAAATCTGGCTTTGAATAGTACCATTCCCTGGCCCTTCCGGTCAATTTTCCCACTGCTATTATTTGCATAAGATCATCACTAATATTATATAAGTATTGTACCTTATTAACTCTCTCTAGCCAAATTTCAACGTCCTGTTTCAACCCATCGAAATCCGGTAATAATGCTGCTATTTTTTTGTTACTATATAATTTACGATCATCTGCAGGTGGCGGAGGACTTTGCGGGTTTTGTCTCTGGTTATTTTAATTTTGGTATATTAAAAGGACTCTTACGGTTGCCTGGATTACGTCATCCATATTCATTACGTCCTGAACGGTATCCGATGGACACAAACCACCACTAGCGGCACCGGCGTCAGTCGGTTTTTTGTCAGGCATCTTCTTCAATTAAAATCAATTACATAAATGTTTGAATTCCAAATCCCACTTCTGAAGCTGAAAGGTTCTTCAGGGTATTTCATTCGAAACAATAGCTAACTTTCAACAATATATTAGAGATGGGTTGCTTTTTAGTAAACTGCTATTTGACAACTGTTATTTGAACTAAGCAGCTTTCAACTGCTATCAGCTATTACAAATCGCTGCTTCTTAAATAGCAGTTTACCATTTTCACTAATATTTCGATTTCAGATACGCCGATCTTTGTGACTATGTTGTGAGTGCATGGTGCGCGTGATGCGACGATGACAATGGCAAGTTGCTGATGCGAATGTCGTATTTTATACGTGCACTACGGATGTTTATGTTTTTCTGTACAATAACAGTTATGGTTAGACCAAAAATGCTGTGCCCTCTTACAAATATTTTCAGCAAATAAATTTGTTTTAAGAAAATAACTCACAATACAAAACTTACGTCAGAGAGGACGTGATGGCATACAAAGACTAATTTTTTAATTGTTACCATTCCCGTTGTCGTCGATTTATTCTGACAATTTGGGGAACCACCCGCACCGGTTGATATTTAACTCGACATTATAAGACAGCTTAACAGATTTGAACGCGATCACCGATCGACTAGTAAATAATGAAATACCGGTAAACACTTAAGCAGAGTAGTCGAACTACGTTGCGATGATTTAATAAACTGCTATTAAAAAGCAGCTATTTGAAAGCTGCTTTTTAGAAAAAGCAGTTACTGTTATAACTGTTATTTAAAAATAGCAGTTTTGCCCATCCCTACAATATATTTCGACTTAAAACATACAAAATCATAAAATTCATCAAGGCGTCATTACCAATGAACTGGAGTGGGGTAGAATGCTTGTCAATAGACTTGAGATGCGACTCGATGGGCGAAGACAAGTTATTTTTCATCTCACTTGGGAATATTTATAACAACCATTTTCTATTTTACTTTGTTATTGTCTGATCCACCAGCTTGTGGATTGAACAATAACAATGTGAAACAGAAAATGGTTATTATAAATACTCCCGAGTGAGATGAGAAATAAAAATGGCTGCGCCCATAGAGTCACACCTTGTTCTATTGATACAAAATGCACATTGGCTTTCTACCCCACTCCAGTTCATTGGTCATTACCAATGACATATATAGTATATATTGGTCATTACCGAACACTTCTTCTTCTTCTTTTCTTTTTTTGGGCTATGTTACTGCGAACAATTTACCCAGATATAGTTGATTTGCTTCTACTAGATAATGATTTTAAAGAAATTTAGAAATTTAGAAAGGGTGGTTATTCTTCTATCATCCAAATGAGACAAGATGTATCGAATATCAAATGGGGCTGATAAACCAGCCTTCGTTAGTTCCAAATATACATCAAAAAGGGGAGATTTATTAATGGGACACTCTAAGATGATGTGATTTAACGATCCAACTTCTCCACACTCGCAAAATGGGTCATCTTTAATACCAATTCGAAATAAGTGATATGGGGTTAGACAATGGCCAGTTCTCATCCGTATGATTGTGGAAAGGTACCTTCTTTCATAGAATTGTTTACTATTGAACCACGGAGTTTTGGGTATTTTAGGAACCACTTGGAAGTAAAAAGATGTTTTGTTTTCTTTTAGTGAATTCCACTGTTGATGCCATTTGTTCCAAATTTCTTGTTTAATGAAGGGTAAAAAGTTAGACTTATTGAGTTTAATATTTAAAGGAATTTTAAGGATTCTGCCTATATTTGCTAATTGATCGGCTTTATGGTTGCCAATAATGCCGGAGTGACCTGGAATCCATGCCAAAGTGATGTGGATGTTATTCATATTAGCAAGTAAGATACCTTGTTTTGTTAGAAAGGAGCAATGATCAGTTTCTGTAGAGAATTTCATATTTCCAATTTTTTGTAAAGCAGATTTGGAGTCCGAGAAGATAACTGAGTTCAATATATTTTTTTCTAAAATGATTTGCAAGGCATGGTTAATTGCAATAATTTCTGCAGTACATATTTGTGTTTGTTGAGGTAGTCTGCTTGAAAACACGTAATTGAGGTCTGGAGAAAATACACCGAAGCCTGAATCATTAGAAGGTCCCACAGATCCGTCGGTGAAGAATTTTGTGTAACCGGGTAGCTCGTTTATTGTGTCAGTAAAAATGGATAATCCATAAGTGTCATCCCTAATTGATCTAAGATTTAAAACTGGAATTGAAGAGAGTTGGATGTCCAATTCAAATTCATGGCATGGCAGCAATTCATTAGAATACATATTCGGAAGGAACTCATCCATTTGGTTCATTAAACTTAATAATACTGGAGTGTCAATTACCTTTTTGTAAACATTTCTTTCTTTATTTAGTGTTTCCAAATGTTTTAACGAATTGATGACAGGGTTATTTTCCAATGCAAGATTTTTTAAAAGAAATTTATAACAAAGCCAGTCTCTTCTTAAGTTTAAGGGGATATCCCCGCTCTCTGCTTGCAAAGCATAAATTGGGGTTGATTTCATACAACCAGTGATGACACGTAAGCTCTGATATTGTAGCCTGTCCAACTTCTTCTGAAGGTACTTCGGACATGGAGAAATTACCTGGCATCCATAATCTATATGACTTAAGATGATAGCGTTATGTATTATGCGAAGGATTTTTGGATCACTGCCCCACCACGTACCACAAAGAGCTCGCATGACATTTAAACCTCTGTTAATTTTTTGCTCAATGTAATTTATATGTACATTCCATTTTAAGTGTTTATGAATGTAAATGCCTAAATATTTGAATGAATCTGACCAGTGAATGATTGTATCATTAAATTTAATTTTTGGAAGGATTAATTTAATAGGACCTTTTGAAAAAAGGAGAGCCGATGATTTAGTTATAGACAAGTTGAAATTGTGCTCATCGAGCCAGTCTTTAAAAGCAACCAATAAAGAGTTTATTTCTATAGTAATATTGAAGACATTCTCTCCACTAACCAAAATTACAATGTCATCCGCGTATTGTATTAATTTAAAGGTTTTTGGTATAATATTGAATAAAGATAACATATAGAGATTAAACAAAATCGGGCTAAGGGGAGATCCCTGAGGAAGTCCTTGATTGGAAGTTCGTGGTCCATGACTTTGACCACAGTTATCTGAGACTGAAATGGATCTGTTATTTAGAAATGCATAGATAAGGTTGCATAGCTCTATTGAAATGCCAATATTGGCTAATTTGGAGTATAGAAGATATATATTTACACTATCATAAGCTGCCGAAATATCAAGGAATAGACCAACAGTATAATTATTTGATGCCAAGCCTATTTGGACTTGGGTGATTAAGTAAGATATTGATTCTGTGCAGCCTTTTCCTCGTCTAAATCCTAGTTGTAAGGGATGGAAGATTTTCTTGTTTTCCAAATACCATTCTACTCTATTTTTGATAAGTGATTCTAGAAGTTTTCCAACGCAGGATGTTAAAGCTATAGGTCTATAATTATTTGGACATGATTTATCTTTCCCAGATTTTACAAATGGCAAGATTAAAGATTGTTTCCATTGTTGGGGAATAGATCCACTTTTGAGACAGTTATTGTAGAATTGTAACAGCCAAACGGCACCCAAGTTAGGTAAGTTTTTTACCATTGAGTAGGAAATATTATCTAAGCCAGGAGAAGAATTTTTTTTAATTGATAATGTATACTTAAATTCATTATATGTAAAGGCAGGTTCTTTGTCATTAGGAATTTTGATAGCAACAGCAGGGGAAGCAGAATTCGGTGTTATGATTTTTAGTATATCATTAGCTAGTAGCGAAGATGGCATAAGACTGGAAGTATTAGTTTTCTGACCTGCAACTGAATTTACTTTATTCCATATCGTTTTTAAGGATGAATCGCGATTTAGTGTTCCGCAAAACTCCCTGAAGCTATTTTTCCTTTTTGTTTTCAAAAGTTTTCTAGACCATGCAACAAGTTTTTTGACCGTGATATAGTTTTCTACAGTTGGGATGTCTTTAAAATTTTTAATGGCCGTTACTCTTTTTTTAATTATGTCATCACATGAATTATCCCACCATGGTATCTGGTATTTGTTTTTACTATTGCCTTTGACATTTGGAATTGTGGTGTCAGCCACTGAATTAAGAGATTCAATAAAATCTTCATAACTATCACTACTAAATGAAGAAAAGATTACATCAAGGTTGCGATGATAAGAGGACCAATCAGCTTTATGGAAATTTCTCTTTTTAGTGGGCAATGGAATGGTACATGGACCCATACCAATTTTACACATTGTGGGGAAGTGATCACTTGATCCATGATCAGAAATAACCTCCCAGGTGCATTTAGATGCTATTTCAGAAGATATAAGGGATACATCAACTACAGAATTACTTCCTCCAGGAGGAGAAGTACGAGTAGGAGAGCCGTCATTGAGGAATATTAAATCAAGATCATCTAAAGCTTCAAAAATATTTTTACCATTGAAGCTGTTAGAGCTACTCCCCCATACAGTATGGTTGCAATTAAGATCACCCATTATTAATAAGGGTTTATTTATTTTTTGGATAAATTTTATAAAATTCCTTTTAGTAATTAGGTTATCTGCAGGACAATATATATTAATCAAATTTAGATTATAATGAGGTAAGAATAAGAGTTGGGTTTGGATATTTTGATCAAAGCAATTATTAATAGTTGTCTGGAAGAAGTCTATACTGTTTCTGATTAGTATAGCAATTCCCCCATATCCATCAAATCTATCATCTCTAAGTATTTGATAACCTCTGCATTTTAAGGTATATTTATCAGTGAGCCATGTTTCGTTAAGTAATATAATATCAGGATTGTGTTCCATAATTAGAACTTTAAGATTGTCAACATTCACATTGTATGATCTAATATTCCATTGAATAATGGTTAATGGAGTAATGATAACCAGACAAAATATAAATGTTTGGTTGGATTAGAGATCCTCCTGATCGGAGTAATCCATTCCACCAACATTATCATGTGATACAGGGTTATTACTAATTTGGGAAAAAGGTTCTTGGGAACCTAAAATATTTGTTGTTGAAACATTACTATTACTAGCAGAAGAGTACGTATTATTAATTATGTTACCAATAAATGTCATAACGAGCTCCCTGTGGGATTGAGATAAGACAGATATAGCCTGAACAATATCAGATTCAAGTTTTTTCCCCAAATCTCTTCTATTGACGTTGGATGTAGAAGGCTTTGGTTCTGGAATTCTACCATTAGGATTTATGAGGCAGTCGTCGAGTGCTTTTTTATTGAAACTTCTTTCTTCAGGTCTTCTACGTTTAATAGTCGATGATCGAGTTATTTGACTGTAGGTATTATGTCTCTGTGAAGTATTAATGAGAGCTGTTCTTCTTTCGTGAATGTTAATAGAATTGGTATTTAGAGAATCGTTATTTAAAGTAGGGAAGTCATTTATATTATGCACGTACATAGTATTAGTTTTTCTTGGAGTCATCTGACTTGCTTCATAATATGAGATATTTGAAAATGACATTAATTCTTTGATGTCTTTTTGTCTGCTGTATTCAGGACATTTTTTGTCATTAGAAGAGTGTTCATTATTTTTACAATGGATACAAAACTTATTACAAGTTTCTGTACCGATTTCGTGGATTTTTCCGCAAATTTTGCATTTTGCATTGCTGCGGCATTGCTTAATATTATGACCATATAAGAGGCATTGTTGGCATTGAAGAACAGGGCTTATATAAGGAGTTACTTTCATTGGTAGGCCATATATAGTTATTTCTTTTGGTATAATTTTTCCAGAGAATGTTACACAAATCGTTCCAGTTGGAATATAATTTGGTTCCTGTCCTTCTTCAACTACTCGTCTGTTAAGTCTTTTAACATTTAGGGGCTTGCAAAAAGCCAGTTGAGTATTTATGGCATCTTGTATTTCGTCATCGGTAAGAGATTTTAGAACATGTCTGACAATACCTTTGCAGGACACATTATGTGAAGGGATAAATACTTCGTAACCAACTGAATCCCAGTCCTTATCATTAATAAATTTATTTGCAGCACTGTAATTCAAAAAGGTGGCTCCAATGCGATTTTTTCCTTTGCGGGTAATCTTAATAATTTCTTTAAGTTTAAGGTTGAACACAGTTTTGGCTATGCTAAGGATATGAAGGTTACCAATATTCTTGTCTTTTCCTTGTACATAGACTTCAAACGGGCCTACGTCGGTATTTGAGTACAAGACTTTTTGTTTTGTTAGGTGATTGGGATTGGGGATATCAGGCGGTTCTCCAGGCGGCTGCCCAGGCGGCTTATCAACCGCCATTTTGGGCTGGCGCTGTCTTGCTTCTTAGGTTGTGGGCGGTTACTTTCGGTGGGAACTGGGAAACTATCAACTGCAACGGACTCGGAAGGGGTAAAATGAAGCTAATTGAACAAGAGTTCACTAAAGCTTTTTGTAATTAAGCAGAAAATTACGAAAATTATTAACAAACGATGTGATTACTACGTCTGTCAGTATGACTTTCCTTACCGAACACTTTCGCGCCATCGCCTCTCTCCTTAACCTCAATTTCTCTTCTTTTTTATTCGGTGGTGGTCTGTTACATTTGGGAACAACTGTCAGTGGCCTCTAACATAAAATACTGCTAGCAGAAAAACTACTACAATTTAAAGTAAATAATATGCTTAAGTAATTATGATATCAATCATCTGATAGTATCATTACCGGGATTATCTCACAGAAAACTAGGAAAGAGATTTATAGTCCAGGATCCGTATGCAAGGTCGACCTTCATCCATCTGTTTACCTGATGAAAGTATTTTTGTATTAAATAAAATATGTTTTTAAATATACCGCAAATGGGTTGCCTTAAGAAAATACGGTCACATAAGAGTCTTATATCTGCAATTTTGATCTTTAATTATGGGATAAACTTGTCGACTAGCATGTTTAAAAAGTTTTTTCTTTAAATTGTTGTCTACTAATTTTGAATTAAAATTATTGTTTACTGCGATTTGTTTAATGATATTTAATTTTTTTGTGAAGTTCTCTTTGGTAAGGGGGATATTAACTAATCTATGGATCATACTGTTGTATGCTGCCAGCTTTTGTTTGTATGGATGAGATGAACTATTATTTATTGTAATATCAGTATGTGATGGCTTATGAAATATCCCAAAACTATGGCCTTTATTAATTTTAGTAATATTTAAGTCTAAAAAATTAATTGAATTATCCTTCTCTGTTTCCATAAATTATCTGTTTCCGTAAATTTAATATTAGGGTGTATAGTATTGATAAAAACTAATAAAGAATTTAACTGTCGACTAGTACCAAAGTTTGAGTAGCGACAGCTGGGGAACCGAATTCTAGTGCGCCGACGCGAAATAGAGAGGCGAGACGTCATCTAAAGATGTAATCAACGCATTGATAAGGCAACGTAAGGACTGGGGCCCAATTCCTGACGCCTTCGTTAACTTATCGCATGCGATAACGTATGCGACTTGATGAAAGTGTATTCCTGAACTGGCGGCATTCGTCAAATTTATTAACGTATGCGCTAAGAAATGATGATTTTCAAAGAGCGCTCATGACCGTTCGACAACTACTTTGTCGCATTCGTTTAGGTGAAAGTAAGGTTATAATTGTCAATTAATCCTGCTTTATCATATGTGATTCGTGTTTCTATCTATTGGTTTTGTTTTGTGATTTATTATTGGGAAATATTTATTTTTAATTTGACTATTGAACATTTTATTAGAATATAAAAATGAAACTTTTTGTACCGTGAACTCTTTTATTGGACGTTTAGGTGCCACTTTATTTTGGTTTATTTTATTTAGTATGGATGATATAGAAGAAATATGAGTTTTACAGGCACTAAACAATGTTATAAATTCTACTAAAGTTTCACGCAATTTTTCCGTTATTCGTGAACCACGCTGTTCCATTTTTAATATTCTAAATCTAAACTACTCCAATTCTCAAGTCCAAAATACAAATAATCACAGTTAAAACGTCTAAAAACCAAAAATTATTAGACATCCAATCCATTTAATTTTATAATTTTTGGCAATTTTGACATGTGTCAATGCAATTATCTCATATTCAGTGATACCATCTTTGGTATTCTCAATCCTCATTGGTTAAGACTATGCAATAATCAAAGACTCTTCGTTAACACGTTCGACTTGATTCGCGATTATCGCATGGTGTTCAGGAATACTAAATTGCTGTCGTATGCGTTAACGACCATGCGTTACTTAGCGCATGCGGCAGTTAACGCATGTTTCGAGAATTGGGCCCCAGGCCCATGACACTCCCTGGGCGGGAAAAAGACGCGCAGCTTTTACTGCGCTGACGTTTTCGGGATATAACCTATCACTTGTCATAAATCCGGTTAAAAACTCGCTACCATGCGCAGACAACCCATATTTCGTACACAAATATAAACTTTTGTTTACATTTTATCGAAGTAGTTTTTGTAATACATTCACAGCTTAAAAACGGAAAATTTGTTATTGTAATAGTGGATTTAGATCAAAAATACCCCAAATACACTTCAGTGTGTGTTTTATCCTTATTATTGCTCGTTTTATTTGAGGACATTGGAATAAATATAGAGTACTAAAAGTAATCAAGCTAAAAAGGTGTGTTATAAAAAGAAAATACATTGCCTTCGACTGATTTATGTTTAATATGTTTTCGTGAAGTACTTCCAACATGCTAGTTACTTGAATGGTTGTAAATTGTACGTGTATAAGTGATAAAAACATCTAGTGCTTTGTGCTTCCTTTTTTGTTTTGTTGGTGTCCCAGCCCAGCATTCCTAGCCAGCAGTAGTAGCAAAAACATTAACATTGTCTACATTCAACCCATTTACATGTACATGGTTTATCAGCTAAAAGCAGAATACAATATTTCTCTGCAAAATGTAAACAACGCTACAAGGAAAATTGTTCATGTATAAATTCAACAATTAAATCAAAATATATTATTTTTAAAGGACTTATATCAACTATTATGTTAATTATAAATATTATAAGTATTTGTAACAAAATAATAGTTGTGTATTAATAAACCTGTTGCTACTCCAAAAAATATATTATTTATTGATTATCAGGTATCAAAAATATGTGTACCTATAGAAATTTGTTGAAATGTTTTATTGCTCTTAATCTTTTCAATGGTTCTTAATATAGTTGTAAATAAAAATCAACACTTTTTATCCATCTATTTAACACTTACAAACGTATGCATATTTTAAGTTGTTAGGATCTATTGCCTCTTAATGTTTTACATTAGAAATAAGACCTGTGATGTCACATTAAATCGTGAATATAAGGTAAAGGATTTGGGAGTTGTCTTTCAGTCTAATTTGAAGTTCAATAACCATTTTTTACACATAACTAAAAAAGTAATAAAAGCATTAGGTTTTTAAATCAGAAATACAAAAAAAATATGGATTACCACAAAAATCAGATTATATAATGCCTTAGTAAGACTCCATCTTGAGTATGTTTCACAAATATGGATGCACTTGGAAGCCACACAAATTGATCATATTGAAAAAGTACAAAAAATATTTTTACGGTACCTTTATGTCATAAAAAATACTTGTACCCTTATACCTAAGATCTCGTATAAAACTATGCTCAATAGTTTGAAGATTAAATCTCTTTTACAAAGAAGAAAGCAACAGGCTGTGATATATTTTGTACTCTATTTTAAGTACAAAGATTGTGAATTGATTGACTATATAAATGTTAATGCAGCAAAGATTAATCTAAGAAACCCAAGTAACAAAAAATTAATTGATTTAGATCCAAGTAGTATATCTCCTTTTAACAAGATGATGGCTGTTACCAATGAGTTTCTTAGCGAGATCCAAATAGATATCTTTAATGTTAGCCTAAGAAAGTTGAGGACTGTACCAAATTAAGTTCACTAGTTATAAAGGTTTGTTTTGTTTTTGGTCTTAAATTTCTTGTTACTTAACTCTACATGTAACTACTATTAATTTTTTTATAGTATCCAATAAATAAATTATACCTTTATGGCTGCTTTCAAACAATTCTGTGTGTAGTTACTTAGTTTAAAGTCAATTTTAAATTAGTGGTTTTACAAGAATGTCAAATAGTAATATGTATTTTGTCTATGAATTTGCTGTGTGTAGTTTATGGCCAATATACATAACTTTGATATTCTTATCACAAGTGTAAAATCTACGAATACCATATACATATAGTTCCCATTTTAAAATAAATTCAAATTAATTCATAATAAAAAATAACGATTTTAGTCTGCCATACTTGAACTCATTCACAAAAGCAAGTCACTGAGTATATATTTGTAAAAACACTACACTAAATATGTCTCCCTTACAAATTTTTAAATTTAAAACTACATACTTTCCTATAGATTTTGCAGTACCTAAATAACGTATAGAATAAATGTTTACAATATACTAGAAAAGTTTTAGATTAGAGTAATTCTTAAGAAATAAAGCAATACCTCTATTTTGTTACTCTAACCTTGTGTGTTATATATTTCCCTTGACAAAATAACGTTATATTTTGAACTAAAAGTAATTAAACTTTTCACCAAAAAGTAATATTTCACGTATATAAAAAAATTTAAAACGGTTCTGTCCTTCTTACATTTGCGAAGACTGCCCTGATATCTAATCTATTTTCTTCTTCAAAGTAATTAAGTTCTTCAACCGTTGTCTATAAAGGTATCTCACATCTCCCTCATACACACGAATTTGAAAAGCAGCAGAACAAAAATTCAACTAACCAGGTAAACCAAGTCCGTGTAAAGAAAACTTTTCATATCCCGAAAACGTCAAGTGTCAACTAAAATTTCTACTTTTAAAGATCAAACGTGCCGCCTCAGAGTGCCAATACTGATTGGTATATATACTGGGGTAAGGATACGTCATATGTATTATTTTTGATATACAAAAGTGGGACCGGTAGGCGTGGCCTTTGCACTCACTAAAATGGCGGAAGAGCAGAACCGGATTTACAAGTTTTTATTGTACTATTTCTGGTTAAGTATTATTATTTGATTTATAAAAAAATTATTTTCCTTTTTATTGACATTGACTTAAAAGGTGGTGGAAGGCCGAGGTTATAAAAGAAGGGAATTTAAAAGCTTAAATATGCCCGGTTTTCAGCCGAGAGGTGCTGAATAAAGTAAATGAAAGAAAGAAAATATAACTGATTTAATTATCACTCAAGTGACTATTAGCGCTGGAGAATATATTACTTGCAAAATTGCAACTAATCAATGACCATGATATAACTAACTTGGGGCCGATTCCACCATTGGGTTTAACGAAGTTTAAAATGACATTTTTACACAAAATGTAATTTTATTCTTCAATTAATAGTTTAAACTTTAACACAATGGTAAAATTAACACTAAAGCGTTGAAATCATTCACAGAAAAAATAAACAGTACATTTTTGGTTCACATAAGCGACAAAAGTAAACAGAGTTCGATTTATTGGATCAGTCGTCACACGTTTGCACTAGGGCACATAAATAGCTCAATCTTTAGTTTTTCGTTTTTCTATGAGCCCAATGCTTTCTGTCTTTAAATCGGAAAGTACAAGGTCGCAAATGTCAAGTAATCTAACCTTAACCTTACTTTAGTTAACAGCTTTCTCGAAATTAAGAACAAATGTTCATACACTAAAAGCTCGATAATCAGATACGAAACTTAATTCAAGGCTCGCGGAAAATGGCTAATAAGCAATCTCTGTGTAGGTAGATGCACTATTCAGGAAATCAAAATGTGGATTAATCTTACTTGGTCTTGGTACTTTTGTAGATTCAGACTGAAAGGTGTATATCTTCATGCAAGACATTCAGTAAATCAGCGAAGCAACAACCAGCGGTGTGCAGGTGCACTTCTAACAAATGTAAAATATGAAGTGATCTTACTTGAGACCTATAGATTCAATGACGATATTATGGTAGTTGGTTTGAGCTGGACTTCTCACCATCTGCAATGATTATGTACTTATGTAAAGGCCTACCGTAGTAACACACAACATGCACCACAAGGCTGCCGGTCCAATTTAATTGGTCTATGCACAATAGTCATGCATGTATGATTGAAAGTCAGACAAAGAATGTGAAGATAAAGTTGAAGTCTCAATCATAGTTAAAGTCACAGATGAAGTTAAAGTTAACAGCAAAAGAGTTAAAATTGTAGGCTGGTGATAAAGGGAGGCCAACATCTAGGTAAATGTTTATCGAGTTAGGAAAAGTATCCACTGTAAGCGCTTTTCTTGACCACTAAGGTAAAAACCGGAATATTTCCTAATACACAATTTCTTCGCTAGGCAAAATAAGAAATAAATTTGTGAGGGTACTTCCCATGGGCGAAGTTATGTCATCAGATCTGGGGGGGCTAAAGCCCTAGCCCTAGTCATATAATATATAATAGTTCTAGAGGTATACCTACTGAAGTTAAGTAAAAAAATTCTGGCGAATCTATGAAAATGGATAAAATATCATATATCGATTCTAAACAAAGTTTTGCAAAATTTCAATATTGTGAATTTGTAGATATCCATTTATGGTAAAAAAATTAAATTTTACGACTTGCACTTGGAAAATAATGAATACTTGAATTTTGATTTTGACATTAACACCATATAGATAGCAATTTGCTGGGGACTTTTTCGCAGATTTCATTTTTAACATAAACACTATCACATACTATAAGAAATAAACAAATTTAAAGCTAAAAAGTAAGAAAAACTCGAATTGTAATTGATACAAATTAAAATGTAAACAATGAACTCGTTGCCAAATGATGAACTGATTTTAAAACAAAATTAATAAATGAACTGAAATTAAAAAAAAATTAATATAATAAATCGGTTTTATAAAAAAAGTCCTTAAATAAATATAGAGTATGATTACATATTACTATACACAAATTTTGATTCTTAAATAAAAGGTCTTATCCACTTCTTCAAGAGCTAAAATCCGACGACGTAGCGAAATTTTGCTACTTCTGGCAACAATGAATGATATCCTACTTATAGGGACCTTCTACAAATTTCCTCCAGAGGGCGTATCACTGAGCTTGAATCGAGAATAAAGATCCTTCCAATTATATCTTGCTCAAGGAAGTGTAGGATTTGGAGTGGCTTCAAGTTAGGTAAATCTCCCTCTTCTATTTGATATGCTCATAGGTATAGTGCCCTTGGATTCTGAAGTACTACACATTTAGTTAGAATGTGAATGAAGATTTTTTCCTCCTCCTCACAAAATCTGTACTATCTTCTACTACTCTCAGTTTACTAAGGAGTAATTTTAGTTGGCAATGTCCAGTAAGGATCCCTGTTACAAGTGTTCTCACTACTAGAAAAATGTATATTATGATAACAGCTTAAAATACAATCTGGCTAATGTGGAATACCCCGAAAGCCTTGCCAGACTCGTCTAAGGCAATCTCTTATTGAAATTTGCAATATCTCATTGTAATCCTTGTTTTAGACTAATTAACTCGTATTATAAATTTTAGCTACATTTACTTATTACCTGTTTATTTATGTGATCAAAAGAAGCCATTAATAAATTTATTGACATATTCACTTGAAACAAAGCAGAGAAGTTTGTGTGTACATGCACTGTGTAGGAATGGCACCCGGCACAGTGGCCATTGTGCCGGACACAACCAATTGTGATACGAAAACTTTTAAAAGTAGTTTCGCTGTCGGCTGCAGTTTCGGCCAGTTTTCCGCCGAAACCGAAACTGTAGTCGAAACTATTATTTAAAGCCAAAGTTGGCCGAAACCGTAACCGAACCTTCGGTCGGACACTACTTGTGAGTCTGGCAGGCCTCCGTAATTGTAATTGTCAGCCAGACGTGTATTTTCACTTACGAATATTTTGAAATTTATCCTAAGTAGATGGATAATGTTCTTAAAATATGCGTGAGTGTGCAAAAATTTACTGATAATAATTTAAGGCACGTTTGGTATTGGGTAAGAAAGTTTTACACCAAATTATCCAAATTTCAAAACTTGACAGACATGCATTAAAACGACTAAAATCAAATTTTCAAAGGTTCTGAAAGTTACTTTGCCATACCACAGAATATAAAACATATGTTTTATATGCTGTGGCCATACCATGACCATTTGTCATATTTGAAGTCGTTTAGTTGACGCGAAAAACCTAATTATTATTTTACATAAAATAAATGTAGTGTATTTCTACCTAGTTATAATTGGTATTAAATAAAATATTAACCACTGAAACGGCAAATTTTTTATATGCATGAAAGAGCTGCTCAACTGTCAAAAAAAAATTCAGTATAATTTCGTTCAGGGTACCTACCCACCAAAAGAAAAATTTCCGGAAATTTTTCTGGTTGTCATGAAAGTGTTTTAAAATAAAAGCAGTTGATTGGCTATAAAATGGAGGTGTAAAATTTATAATTTAATCTATCACGTGACAAATTTTCAAACCCGGGAAAATAGAAGCAAAAATATTATATTTTTTTTTCATTTAGAAGATATTACCAGACTCATTAGTCAATTTCGTAAATCAGCCAGACTTATTATTATAAACAGTTCATGATTGTATCAATTTATATGCTCAATTTTCTGCCACACTCACTTTCCACTATCTGAGATAATCCAAACTGCCATTTTTATAAGCTTTATGTTCTAGTTTAGTAAATGTAAAATAGTTATGACTGGGAAAATAAGTGTCAGACTCAAAAATTTTGTTTTTTGTCACTAACAGAACAGTTTATTTTTCATATACACCGACTGGAAAAATGAATACGAAAAAAATTCACTGCCTCCTGAACTAAATGTAAAATTGCAGAATCAAATGGCACGATTCTTTTTATTTTTTAATTTCTGTTCTGAAATCTGAAATGTTTGGGTGGATGTGCGATAAATGTTCGAATTATTTTTGGGGGGGCTAATTTGGTTTTTGGGGGGGGCTTAGCCCCCCCAAGCCCCCCCTTAACTTCGCCCATGGTACTTCCTCCCAAAGTTGGCGAATCGCTTAATTTTCACCAATTCCTTTAAATGCACTAATCTGAAACACATTATAGGTAATTAAAAAGGTATATTAATATTGTTTTAAATTAACTATAATAAAATAATACTCATGCATACACAAAACATGAAGCTCTACTTTTCAATCAGCTGTAGAACTAATAAATAAAATTGGTGGAAGGACAGCAAATGTAGGTTATATTTAAATAGAAATAAGAACATAAAATGCCTATAAATTAAATTTGACAAACGAAATGGCGTACGATTAATGTACTTCTCAAGAAAATACTTGAAACATATACTGCTGAATTTAGAAGGTTACCAATTATACTTGTTGACAAACTGTATCCACGCGCTACGTTTTATAGGATTTTTTGGAAATCTATAAATATTATTTCGTATGAAAAAGTATTATTCCAATATAGGTAGGCCCAAAAGTTGATAGATGATTTTTTTTGCATTTTTAAAAACATACTTTTACACATTTTATACAAACCTGCCATAATACTGTCCTGTATAATATTTATAATTTTGATACTAACCTATGAAACGTTATTCCAGTCGATTTTTCACAAAAACGTCTATCGCTAGAGCAGGAACGTATAACACAGCAAGGCATTATATAGTTTATAAGTTTGTAACACTCAAAATTTGCTCAAACACAAATTAAATTAAAATTTAATTACACAAATGACACTAAAAATATAACCTATAAAATTTGACAATTTGCACTCACAGTAATGGCGGACCGGTCCCACTTTTCGCTTACGCATGTCGTATCCCTAGGTTGCCAGATCAATGAATCAACGCCTTTCACTTTAAGGCATTTCTTTATAAGCTTACTACAACATACTTGGTTACAGTATTGTGGTTACTGTGGTGACATTATGCATACCATAGTTTCCCTATTATTGAATGTCATATGTCAAATTTAATTTAAGTTTGGGGATTTCTGAAGGAAATTTGTATTTTAGAAATTTTAGGATGTTTTGACTTTGTTATTTTTTATTATAGTATGTTCTAGTAAGCTTATAAATAAAGGCATTTCTTTATAAGCTTAACACGACATACTTCGTAACAGCGTTGTGGTTACTCTGATGACGTCAGACATACCGTGGTAACTCGTAGCACTTGTCGTTGTCACATGTCAAATTGGGGATTTGTTTACGTTTTTGTTCAGATAAATAAAAGTGTTTTTGTCACAGACGTCATTTGGTTTTCGTTCTTTTGTTATTTATTTAAATATGTCTCCTCCAACAAAAGGAAGAAAAAAATTAATAAGTGTTATTTGTGATGAAATAACAATGATAAATACTTGTGCCAGTAGTCCCATATTTTCATCTTTATATTTCAATATAAATAACAGTATCCAATGGCCATCAACATATCGCTCTCGTGAAGAGTTATTTCAGTGCCCTGTATTTCAAATATAATTTCTTTCATAGTAAATAGAGTTTTCTTTGGTAAATACAAAAATGCCCAACCCAAATATACAAAATGAACCATATAACCCGTAACCACAGAAAAATGTATCTAATTTAATATCTTTACAATACTTTGCGCATGCTCGATATGTTTAAATGTGGACCTTACTGACCTTACCACACACCTTACCCCTAAAAACATCATGGTTAGTAGTAGTTACGTATTTTGGTAACGTATGACGTCATGGAAGTAACCAAACCGTTTAAAGAATTGCTTTGGTTACATAAGTATGTTCTAGTAAGTTATGGTAAGCTTATAAAGAAATGCCTTAAATGCCTCGTTAGATGTAGCTACATATGCTTTGGTAACATGTAACCAAAGCAGAGTAACCAAACGTTATAAAGAAATGCTCTGGTTACAGAAGTATGTTCTGGTAAGCTTATAAAGAAATGCCTTTAGTCGGGAAGCTGATATAGGAATTCGTTGTTGTGGATTTATTAGTGATCTTTTATTGTGTTTTTGTTAAGATTTTTTGGGGTTTTGTGGGTTTTTCATTATGCCAGGAAATGCATGTACTTATCGACCTTGCTCGACAAGGTCTGGTTAAAAAATCACTGTTTTCATTTCCAGAAGAATATGAGAGGTAAGTACCTTGAACTACACACTATATTTGATATTTATCAAATAATAATCTTATTTTTATTGGAACTTATTTGTGAAAATTTGATGTGATAAGGCCTATTTCGTATATTTCCTATAAAATCTAGAGGATATACAGCATATCTACCAGGTATAACAATTATTATAAATGGGTTTTTCGAGGGTTTCTTGTTTAGAAAAGGGTTCGTTTTATACCTGTCATCAGATTTGACACTGACTTCCATATTGTTGTATGAATAACTTGTCAAATCAGATACCTCTGTAAAACACTTTAAACGTGAATTAAAAGTTTTGAGTAACGGGGCGCATTATTAGTCAAAGATTGTATTCAGCGACATGTTTAAACAAAGCGAAATTTAAAGTTTGAGACAACTCGATTAATAAATAAGAAGGTCCATAAGTAATAATTTCTATTGTTATCAAAAATCAAAACCCTGTGCACCTACCAACTTTCAAGTATCTAGCTCATCCGGACGTAGGTAAAAAAATTGAAATTTATCAATAGTAGTTATATATATGTTTATATTTACTACATAAGTTAAATACTCATAAATATAAAACTGCCTAATAACCAAACCTTTATTATAAATGTAAACTACAAAAGAGTTTTACTTCAAATTACGTCGAGCAGTGTAAACATCACATTCAAGACCAGTTCATAATTCGAGCAGTGTTTTACTGTGTCCTTCCGTCAATAACGTCAAAAAAGAGAAAGAAAATTTGCACCACCCAAGATCAAAGGTACCGATGCTTTATGTCGCTACTCAATGGTTAATATACTTTGCTAGTACCAGTAAAAGCAGTCAGTATATCGTCAACATGTCTATGCCAATAAAGATAACGTTTACTTAAATTATTGCTATGAATTTTATGTTCTATATTATCCATAAATATTTCTGCAAGCAATGGGCTTAATGGGTTCCCCATAATAAGACCTTCATTTGCTGAGTAGATGTTATTTTGAAATTGAAAATAATTTTGTTTTAGGCAAATGTTTAACAAATTTAGGATTTCATCTTTGATTATAATATTGACTTGATTACGATCTAATAAGTTTTCTACTAGCTTAACTGTTTGTTTAGGAGGTATACTAGGAAATAAGTTTGTTACATCGAATGATACTAATTTTGTGTTACTAGGTAATTAAATGTTTTTTAATTTTTCTGTTAATTCATAAGAATTTTTTGTACTGTACTTTGAATGGAATTTGCAGTTTTCTTGTATAAGTTTAACTAATGTATGTTCCGGGGCGTTACCTCGGAAGAGGTGTGAGATCGCGGCCTTTTCGTGTCACTAGTTGCGTCGTGTTCCTGGCCTCTTGTGGAGGTAGAACTAGCGTCGCTGCCTACGGACTTGATGAAGCCACTTTTGTTTATTTTGTAGTGAGGGCGTTTGCTGAGGGTGGCTGTTGCCGTAGCACTGCCTGCCTGCAGCTTATCCCTCTTCTTCCTCCTTGCTTCAGACCCAGATATGCTCTTGCCTCTCCGGGGTCTGTTAGTTGGAGGTGAACTATTATGTCTATCCTCCTTTTTTGAAGGTGGGCGCTGCTGTCCAGCCTCTTTGGGTTCTTGTTCTTGTTTTTGTGTTTGTGAATCCATAAGATTCCCACGAGTAGCTAGGGAAGGAAAGGTCGACCGACCCAGAGCCTCGCATGCGCCGGCAAGGTTAAATACAAGAGGGTGTCGCCAGGTTTCCTCAAGGGAGTGTTTGCTGCCGCATCTGCCCCTGCGACAATTTATCCGACGGCACGTTACCTTACACCTTAGATCAGGGGAGTTGGTTAGCGGCGGTAGCCTTCGCAAAATATTTAGAAGGTTTTTAGGCTCTCGCACTCTACTTATGTCTACCACTAACCAGGGAGAACCTTGCGGTTCTCCTATCCACCACCCGGAGACCCGCTCAGTTTCTCAGTTGGCACCCAACCGCTGAGAAGTCTCTCATGTTTTAATCGATAAATTATTTAATTTTATCTATATAAAATGCAATTTAGGTAGGTATGACCCAATTCGAAAAGATTTTGTTGAATAGTGAAATTTGGTACGTACAATTTTGTGTCTAATTTTTTTTGAAATATACCTAAATATAGAGGTTAAGAGCAAAATAAAACACAGTTAACATATTTTTATTGTTATAATATAAACCTAAAGGGAGCTTTGGGAATGTATATGATATTGCCAAATCCGTTAATTTCGGCTTTCTCCAACAGTACCATCAGTAAAAAGAGTCTCATAATATTTGGAAATATCTTCTAAAAAGGGTTGAATAGCATCATCTCTAGAAAGTGCTTTATCAGCCCTAGTAACTATATATATGCTGCCACTGTTCTAAGCGTTTAGGATCCTATAAATAACGTTTAGAATGACAAAATTGTGGTTCAACAAAAAAATAACATTGACAAGGGGGGTAGCCATGTGTGAGTTGAGGTAATTTTAAGGTGAAGGGGGGAGAAAAAGTCCTTTATATCTCACAAGGAAAGTCAATGTTTAATTATTCAACAAAACATTGAGTGCGACCGGTTTCGAAGTATCATCACTTCATCTTCAGGCTCGCCTAGTGGAAACGAGAATATGTGGTGTAAGGTGTGTTGACTTTGAGCCCACAATATATAAAATAGTAAAATGGTGAGTTTTTCTATTTTTTACTATTTTATATATTGTGGGCTCAAAGTCAACACACCTTACACCACATATTCTCCTTTCCACTAGGCGAGCCTGAAGATGAAGTGATGATACTTCGAAACCGGTCGCACTCAATGTTTTGTTGAATAATTAAACATTGACTTTCCTTGTGAGATATAAAGGACTTTTAATCCCCCCTTCACCTTAAAAAAAAAAAAATAACAGTAGCAACTCTTTATCTAACATTAAAATTCTATAAAAAAAACAAATTTTCTTTTCTAGTAAGTTAAATTTAATGTATAATTATTGTTGTTTGTAAGTCAGGATCTGTGACTGTAAAATATTATTTTATAGAAATTTGTAATAAAATAAACTACTCTCACCCACTATGCATAAAAACGTTAAATTAATGAGAACCTTACATCACATTGTTACATTGTAACTCTCATTTTTACTCTTATTTTCATCTGTAGGATGGACTCATAACCGTATAAGCCCAGAGTAGGGACGTTTACTTTTGTGATGAAACAATGTGTAGACGTTGCGATGATATTACAGCGCTACCTTGTTACGTTATTCAACGTTATTGGAAGTTCCCAAAAATGATATCTTTTTAACAAACCAGATGTGACACTCCTGTTATATCCAAGAAAGTATTTTTACTTCTTGTAGATTATAAAGCCCATAAAATAAAATCATTGTAATGAACCAAATGTGACGTTCCAAATACGATACAGTTCATACCTTTTTATTTTTATGTTTTAAATTTTATATGGACTATGTTATTATATAAATATTTTATATTTCATCTATATGAAACTATGAAGACTAGAGAGAAGGAGGCGAATCGGCAATGGTCAAATTTCAAATTTCCGTCCTTCTTTTTATAAAGTTTGCGAAATTGACTGTAGTTGGCATGTCGACAGCGGTATCAATTTTCTATGTAAGTCAATGTAAAATGAAGTGATTTTTAAAAAAATTGGTGAAAAGAATCAAAATAATGTGAAAAAAAGTACTTGAGTACGAGTAACATGAGTGACAAAAAACATCAAAGCAATATATACGTTGTTCCAGATTATAAAACAGGATAAAAATCAAATGTAAAACTTAAGAAAACACAAGAAGAAATCAATTCAATGTCTTTTTAAAGCTTCTAATGTAAGTAAAATAATGTATTCATGTCTAAATATAATATTTATTGTAAACTAGTCACAATATGTATCTTTATTTTATTACAAGTTTTTATAATATAAAATTTTACAGTCATAGATGCTGACTTACAAACAACAATAATTATGATGCATTAAATTTAACTTACTAGAAAAAAAAATATATTTTTTATAGTGTTTAAGTGTTAGATAAAGAGTTGCTACTGTTATTTTTTTTTTTTGAACCCCAATTGTGTCATTGTAAATGTTTTTTATAGGATACTAAACGTTTAGAACAGTGGCAGCATATATATCGTTCCTAGTGCCGATAAACTTTCTGTACTTTTTAGAAGATACTATCAAATATTATGAGACTATTTTTACTGATGGTAAAAAGGGAAAAGCTGAAATTAAAGGATGAGGTAATACCATGTACATTCCCAAATCTCCCTTTATACTTTTATTACAACAACAAAAATCTGTTAACTGTGTTCTGTTTTATTCTTAAAACTATATATTGGTTCAATTCAAAAAAAATTTTGCCACAAAATTGTACTTATCAAATATCGGCTTTTAAGAAACTTTTTCGAATTTGGTCATATATACCTAATTTGTATTTTATATAGATAAAATTAAATAATTTGTCAATTAAAACATGCAAGATTTATTTAGAAATAAATACAACAATATGTTATATGCTTTATTTAGTTATAAACAAGTTTATTTTTATTATTTTGACAAAATTAGGTAACATTCCCATAAGAAGCCATGTATTTTGAACACCGTATGCAGTACCAGCGCCCATGCGGTTAAATATAGAAGCTCAATTAGCATGCGTTTTTTGAGACCGTATTTTGAGTATGCCGATTCGCCTCTTTACCTCTAGTATTCATATACAGGGTGATTCATATTTATTGGGACATAATCTAAGGGCAGATTATTTGGAGCAAAATATGACGATAGGGCCAAATATACCTTAATAAAATATTGCAGTGGAATAAGATACAGGGAGATAAATAATAATAACAGTAATAATAATAAACTATAATTAAACAGCAAAAATAATTCACTGTCAAGAAATTACTGTACCAGACACAATTATCTGACACTTCAAAGAACACTTTTCATATGAGAAATATTTTTTTAACTCCCCATCTGAGACTTGTGAGTTGTTCAATTGCCTTTTTCTCGAAAACTGGTAAAAGTATCCTGTTTAAACAAGAGTACCAATATTACGTAGAAATGACGTTTATATACATAATATATTCCAATCAAAAATACTAAGAAGTTTTGTCAAAAAAAGCTACCAATTAATTTCATCATTAGTAATCATTCAAGTGTAGAGATGCATCAAATCAAACTAGTTTGATTTGACAAGTTAAGTTTGATTTAACTTGAAAAATCAATTTTTTTTATAAAAGAGTTTGAATTGATTTGAAAATCAATTCGGAAACTTGATTTGAAATCAAACTTTTTTCAAACTGTTTGAAATAGTTTGAAATACGTACCGCCACCGGCCGTACCGCATTTTTAATTTCTTAAGATTACGCAATGAGACGTAGCAGGGATACAGTATCCTAGCCAGTTATCTCTGATTCCGGCTGACGAGACGTCGTCGTAAGATTATTTGTTTCAGTTTTATATTTTGCCAAGCGGCGGAGGCACAAAACATAGCCAAAGGCTTACGCTGACTACCTGGAAACAAATACTAATGAGTGATTTGGAAATGTCTGAGCCTGAACCATTTCAATCCAGCGGTTCAGAATGTATCCCTGATGAAAATGAATATGATTCTGAATCCGATGATGCGGCTATTCAACAAAACGAATTATTAACAAAATCAGCCCTCCAAAGCCAATGTAAAGATTCCGAAAATTTTGATATAGATGTTATAGCTTTCTTTCAAACATCTTGTATTAAAAACCCAGACCCAGTCGATAAAAATTTCCGGAAATATGAAATTACAAAATGTTTATCTGAAGGCAGGGCTGGCTAATAGAAAATGTATTGAATTGGTGGAAGAGGCACGAGACCGTATTTCCAATATTATCTAAAATGGCTAGAAATTTCATATCCATACCTGCTACATCGGCATTAATAGAGAGGATTTTTTCAAGAGCTTCTCTAACAATTACCAAACGAAGGAATAGACTAAATGATGAATCTGTTAGATGTTTATTGTCTAAATTCTTGGACGGCTAATAGAGTTTTAACAGACCTTATTTCAACATTAAAATGAAGAAAAATGTAAATCAACATTTTGATACCCAACGGCCATAAAAAAATCAACATTTATAATTTGTGAATCAAGATTTCTGTTCTATTTTAATATCCAACAAACGAAGTATAAATACTTTTTTTTTCATGTATTAAACAGCTTTTTTTATATTCAAAAGGAAAGACTTGTATTTCGTGCAAAACTTTTTAATTAATAAATGCAAAGCGCTTTCGACATTGTGCCATCATCAGTGCTTATTGTCCACAAACAAGCATATCCACCAAGTTCTTAGTCATCCTCGCTCCCAAAATTAAATATTTCTGGAGATTCACAACTTGCTAAATCATAATTATTTTTAAAATTAATTGATTTAATACATTCATTTTAATATTGTTTAACAGACTGTTTCAATGTGACAGTGTGACAAGCGACACTTAAAGACGTTGAAATGTCGCTTGTCACAACTGTCACATTGAAACAGTCGGTTAAACAATATTAAAATGAATGTATAAAATCAATTTAAATTTGAAAATATTACCAATAGTAATAATTGCCTATTGACAAGCATTCTACCTCACTCCAGTTCATTGGTTACAACATGTTTGACGACGATGAACACGGCCATTGATAGATTGATGAAATAAAAGACAGGTAGATACCGCACCGATGCCAACGTTGCTGCAACAGTTGGATAAAAAGACACGCGTATAACGCATATTCTATAAATAGCATTTATAGAATAATTTATTTACTTGCAACCTTTCCCCGTACGCCACCTCGCCCCTCACCAATAAACACGGTCAAATTGGGCTAAGCCATTTTACATTCGTCTGCATAGGGAGCGATGTTGCAATTTTTCAATTTTTAGTGTCTATTCCGTCTGTTCAGATGGCAGCATCTTATGGGCCCTACATTTTTAAATCTTATCACAAGAATCCTGAAATAATTAGGCAAAAATAAAAGAATGTATGTTGCGTTTTAACTTTTAAATACTATAAAAAATGATGGAAAGTCCATAACTTTTAAATATTTGTTAAATATCACTTATTAAAATATTATGCATTAAAAGTAAAACAAACCATAGACTTTCCATCATTTTTTACAGTTTTTTGAACCCATTTATGAAAACAGTTTTTGAAAATATTATCGTTCAGAGCTGTATTTCTTGTGATAAAAAAGTCGCCGTCACTTGTCATTGAACTTGGCCTTAATAATAAAAAATAATATAACTTATCGTAATACGCCCGTGACGTAGATTGCTCCGAATTGACAGTCTGGCGTCCAAATTGTCAAACGCACCGACCATTTTTTTCACTTATGTTGGTTCATTCCTACAACAGTGGGACGAACGAAAGAACCTAATCAAACACAGCTCGATTAAAGTGATCCACTTTTACTGAACGCACCCCGAACCTGAATTTGACATTAGTGACATTAACCTCCATTTATATTTGTCATCTTCATGCATCCAATTTTCAATTCAATAATTCAATCGTTTTGATTATTCCTTACTAAATCGGAAGTGAAACCACATGAATTAAACAACAAGAAGGTAAAAAACGTAAACAACATATTATCGAATAGATGCGCAATAGACAAACGCAATCAATAGTAGAAAAAAACAATAGGAATGTTCTAGATGTAAGTAAATTCTAGATGTTCTGTTATCTGATTTCAGCAATTTAAACACAAACCATGAAAATTGTCCACATCAGTTGATAACATAGGAAAATGTACGGTTGGGGGAGTACAATTCACGGCGAATTAGGACTAGGAGGCATAGAAGAGGAGCACATCCTTGCACCAACCAATCTAGATTGGTCCTTGGCTAACACAGTAGTGGAAGCAGCACTAGGAGAAAATCACACCCTTTTGTTGACGAATGAAGGAAAGGTCTTCTCATGTGGGAACAATGACTATGGACAATTGGGTCATGATCAGCCACGGAAGAGGCCACGTATGTCTTTATTTAGTATGTGCCCATTTTGCTTTTTGGGTTCCCATTGTATTTTTAACCTTTTCACGGACAGTTCAGCTTTCATTCATTTATTTCAAATGCTTCTAATAATAATTATTGTACATGCTTGTTCACTAACTGTGTTTTATGGTATAGCAAGGGCAGAAGTTGGAAAGGCTCTTGGTAGGTAGAAAGGTTGTAAACATCAACCCTGTTAGACGACTTCCAAGAATATTGAGGTGATGTTTCTTCGGCAATGTCATATTGTAGAATAAAAATAATAACAAAGATTTTAAATTATTACTGGCAGAATCTGGCAAACTTATCTATTTATGGGCTACAAATAATGATTTAAACAAGTAATAATATCCCAAATCGTAATTCTACAAAATTTCAATAGCTATTCACAATTTATTAAACTATTTACATGAAATTGTTATTACCAATTAAATGTAAATATGCAAAAATGAAACAAGCGACAACGTTTCCGAAAATGGGTTCATATGCATGAAAAGGTGTTGGTTATTTTTTGAATACACAAGTAAAAAAAAACCTAAATTGTTGAAAAGCAGTGAAGTGCAATCAGAACTTTTTATTTTTTCTACTGATTTTATGTTGCAAAAACTTTAAATCTGATTTTCTCAAAACTATCTTGTTGTAGTTTGGTTCCTTTTTGCATATCCACGTCCAATTATTAAAGAATTTTCTATGCCAATTTTTCTCCTTTACTTCGATAAGCTCCAAGGCATACTGTAAAATCCTGTGTATGAAGTGGGAGAACTGGCAACAGCCTTTCTAACTTCTGTTCCTGCTATATAGATCAATCAGTATCTGGTGTGCCTTATGCTTGTGAAATGGGTGAAAAAATTCAATAAGGTTGTGTGGGTGGGTAGGCATGTCTTCTTACTTGATTTTGTCCTTTAATTTTTTATAATACTGTTCAGGAAAGTTTGTATTTTGTTTAGGAGAAAATGACTGTAAAGTAAAATACTGAAAATATTGTGTCCGATAAATGTGAGTTACTTAACCATACTAAAAAATATTGTTTTGTGAAAAGTGTATTTGAAATTAAAAAAAGTAATAATTTAGCTCACAAAGTATAATAACATTAGAATTCTATTAAAACACTATTTTAAAAAATTCAGTAATGGATTATTTGAATTATGAAAGCACTAAAATTCATAAAATTGTTTTTTTATACAAATGTTTTGGTAGACATTTATTTTGTATTTATTGGTTGCATGGCACCTCAACTCTAAAGGTTTCATTTATATTTCATTGTAGCCACAAAATATCTCATAATTTTTACTGTAAATCTTTTAACAAATAACTTAATTTTATATATTGTAATATTTGGTAGAAATCCTTTTTTGTTTTAAGTTTTTTTGGTTCACTGATTCATGTCATTGTATTAAAATTACTATAGGTATATATCGGCATCAGGTTTGCATTAGAAATTTCAAATGTGTTGAGTAATTTGTAGCTGATGAATGTCTAAAGAAGGTTGTATATCAGATTAAAAAAAATACAAATTTATTTTATGACCTTGCCTTTTTAAGAGCAATTTATTATCCAATTTCAGTCTTCAATAGACTTTTACATAATTTTTGTGTTGTGGCCAAATTTCAGATTTTTTAGTATTTAATTTATTTTAGACTGGGGAATTTTTACATTGGGCCATCTCACATAATATCTGATGTGTCCAACATATAATTTACTGTAAAGTTATTAAATACATTGAGTAGGGCCTATTTAATAACAAAGTGTTTAAAATATAAATTTTAAAAATTACCACTTACATTTTGTTTGAAACATATTTTAAAAATGATTTGTTCATCTCTTCATTGCCAATGAAAACAATGACAACATTTAAATTTTGCATTTTCCTCAAATTTTTTCATCAAGCGCTAATGAAGTTTTTTTTTCTCGAAGACGGTGCATCAGCTATTTCAAACAAGAGTACATTATTTTTAAAAAATACCTCTTACAGTTTACAAATATGACATAAAAATTGTTAAAAATCTGAAGGTAAAATACTGTCGTAATTATAATTGAAAATGCCTTTGGCACCCCCATTTCAGTCCCCTGTGATTACCATAGAAAAATCAAATTTACAGAATTAGAAGCTTAGTCAATGTGCAAAGTTTAAACTTTTGAGCTATGTAATTTTTGAGGTATGTTGAAAAAATGTACTTAAAGATGCTAACTTCAAAGAGCTCTTTTTCCCTTATGAAGCATTTTGGATTAAGGTAATTTAAGTTAAACTCCTGTATAGGCATATTTACTTATTTACCTGAGTAATTAAAGGAAGTCATTTTGAAAACCAACAAATACACAAAATTTAGAGATGTTTACAAGTAGTTTTTGGTTATAGAAGCTGTAGGGGGTTTGGACGCTCATCAAATCATTCACGTATCATGCGGATCCATGCATTCCATGGCCCTAAACCAATGGGGCCAAGTGTTCTCATGGGGCTCTGACTATCACGGACAACTCGGTCAGAACATCGGCGAAGACATTTTGATTACGCCGAAAATAATCAAAGCTTTTGCCTCCTATAACATCGTTCAAATTTGCTGTGGTCAAAGGCATTCCATAGCTTTGGCAAACAGTAAGTATTGCCTTTAAGTCGGCTTGAGCAGTGTTATGATCTACTTTTTTTTTAGATGGGGATATACTGGCGTGGGGTGCTAATAATTTTGGGCAGCTGGGCATCGGGGTTAACACCCCTGTTGAAGCTTCGCCGAAGGTGTTGTCGTCCTTGAAGGGGATTCCATTTGCTTTTATTGCCAGTGGAGCTAATCATAGTTTCGCTATTTCCAAGTCTGGTGCCGTATATGGCTGGGGTGAGTTTATTTCAGTAATAATTTATATTGCTATATTTCTTGTATTTCTGGAGTTCCCATCTCACTGCAAAAAGTGTCATGTCGTGTTTTTTGCTTGCTATTTGTAGTTTGGTCCAGGGGAGGGGGGGTCGACAACAAGTACATCTCCCAGTGGTGGGAGCTGTCGTGAAACTTGTCAAATTCAAAGTAAAGATGCTTATTCAATGAATTTTTTAGTTTTTTTGCTGGCAATGAAATAATATGCTTCTAGACGTCTATAACAATACAAAATCCCTTTGCATGCATTTTCTATCGTCCGATTTTGGTGCTTCCGGTGTAGGGATTTCAGCCACTTGACATATTTACAATGAAATTCGGGATATAGTTTAAATGCATTTTGTCTGAATCTAAAATGGTATTACAAGCATTTTTTGTATCTCCTGAAGGGTTGATGGACAAAACATAAATGCAACCTATCAAAAATTTACCCATGTCTTGAAATAGGTGTAAAATTAAATCTAAAAGTCGAAAAGTGGTTTAATTGCTCTCAAAATATTTGAATGACTCAAATAAGAGTATTGGGATCTGAAGATAAGCGATACGCCCTCTACTGTGAACTAAAAGTTATGCCATTTGACACTTGACCGTCTGTGTTCTGTCAAGTTTTGTTTATCAGGTCATTTCAATATGTATTTTAAAATTTAACAAGTATTTTGTTTGATATATCTTATTTAATAATAAGCTAATGCTTTAAATTTATATCATATATATTAAAATATTATTTTATTTGAACTATAAGTGGAATATCTGTGAAAAACACACTTGTTGGGTGCCTGGATGCAGCCCTAAAAAAAATGGACCTTCTTTTACATTTCATTTGCTTCCTAAAGTTGGTAAATGTAGGGTAATTTTTATAAATTGCAAGTGGAAATTCTGCAAAAAATGCATGGTTACAAAAATTAAAAATTGAGAAGCATTTTAAAGAAGATGATTTGCCTAGAGGTAATATAGATTTATTTTTCGATTGAATGTTTTTAGTTTACCTTTTTTTGTGTTGTAGATGCCTCATCCAAAGTGAAAATAAATATAAAAAAAATCGCTGTCTTCCTGCCAGTTTTTAAGTAAATGTTTGACGATTCTGTTCAATAAACTTCAAAATCAAATATTGAGAGAACAAAAAGAAGATCCAAACCACAGAATAAAGATTTTGTGTCCAAACTAAAAAAAGTTCATCAGTGTTAAATGTGATAGTGAGATTAAACAAAGTCATAGTTGAGAGTGATTTGTTTCAAGATAACCTAGCTACTCACGCCAAACAAGACAGAGGTTGCAAATACTCTTTTTCAAGTATATTGCCATTAGTGTACAAGTGTGCATACCCCAAAAATTAAAACAATTCAGATCTTTTAAAATCTGACAAAGAGTTGTGTTCATTCACTGGTATTAACAACTTTAACATACTGTACTAGAAAATACAGTCAAATCAGCTGAAGTACTTCGGAAGATGGCCTATTGGGTATTGTAACTCAATAAAGAATGTTTATTATTATGTAAACATTGGCATATTTTGTTAACAGGAAAAATAAAAAATATTTGATTTTTATATTTATTGCTTATAATAATAGCCTTTTTACCAACAGAATCAACTTGACCCATGCAACGAAGACTCATTTTTGAGAGTTTTTAGTTACCTTTATCCAGCACATATATTTGCCAAAAGCTTTGATCTAAATAAGTATCGTATATCTAAACGAAGAGGTTAAGCAACCAGAAATACTACCATCAAATATAGTAAATCATTTTAGGCCATAAAATACTTTGAAATAATGAGTTACTATAGTCTTCGTTGCATGTGTCGAACTATTCCATTACAGAATAATATAAAAAATGTACAAAAATACATTATCAATGTACAATCACTCATTAGAAAATGTAACTGTACAGGATGACTAGTAAACTTGAGAATAAAAATAATTATTAAAAAGAGTATTCTCTCAAGTACAAAATCAATCATAAATTTCAAGCTGTACATTTTCATTGATTGTATTAAAGAAGAGATCACATGAATTACTTATGTTATTAATATCATAATTATTCACACAATATCCAAACATTACAAACATCAGTGTGTTAAAAAGGTAAGAATAAGAACACTTGCGAAGTGTCATACAATTGTTTGTAAGATAATAAGTAACATGGATTAAATAATATATTATAAAAGTATTAAGACTAAAAACTAATACAAACTACAAATTAAAATAATGACTAAGTAAATTTTACATCAAAACTAACAAACAAAATAGTACCTACTTGTGTTAATAGATGATTTTAAAATAATAATTATTCTATGTTTTAAAACATCTTGTTAAATAAAATTATGGAACATTGAAATAATAATTTGATTATCAAATAGTTTATGCAAACATAAAAGTGAAGCCATAAATATTCTGCTTCCGTACCAAGGACACATAGTTTTTGTAATAATCATAAACTGATTTTAGATTTATTTGAAAATATAAAAGAATATCTTGTGTAGTGCCATTATTTATCGATTCTTCACAATAATCATTTGTAATTTATATTTAATCTCAATAACTAAAAACTATGCTGAAAATTAGTTTGACAGAATTGTTACTCATTTAAAATTTAAAAAAATAATGCTATCCTGGCGACCAAATATTGGTGGATTTCATATCTATACAGTGTTCATAGAATGGATAAATATATTCGTTCAATGGCCTACTTTTTCGTTCTTTAATCAGTGCGTAAAATAAATAATATACATGTGGGTGTAGAACAAAATCAAAAGGTATTCGATCGAATTAGCTTGATAGTTCTTTTATTATTTGAAACAGTATACACCTAGAACACTTTATTAAGACTCCTGAAATATGTTTGCACTGTCCACTGTTCCCAGCTTAAAACAAACACTGCCATTCACTAATTTCAAACATCTTGTACTGGCCTACAACAATATGGGGACCTGAATTCAATGCACTAGTTTGGAGAACAACTGCAAAAACGTGTTTATCACTAAATTCATTCTTTCCACATAAAAACTATGTAGCCCGCATTTAAAATAGCATCTTCTTTAATAACAGTCCTGGAATTTTCACCTGCATCGATATACTTCATAAGTTCTATTAAACTTAGCCTTATTTCAGACATCTCACTAAAAATAAAATAAATATATTAATATTTTATTAAAAGATAACACAAATATATCTTAAATTAACATGAATGAATGTAATTTAAAAACAAAATTAATAGGGGGTTACTTACCAAATAAAAATATATATTCTACTTTAACCTAAAAACTATTGAAATAAAAGTATCTAATCACTAAAAATTAACAACAACAATATGTTTTCCCTCGTGTTTTCCTTAAAATAGCACAATATAAACTAAATACTTTTTATGGGTTGTTTGTTTACACACTCAAAAATGTAAACAATAACAAGCCATAACAATTAGTTTAAATGTTAAGTACAGACGGCGCTGCGATCTTAATTTTAGATCCCAATTGCCCTTGCAAGCATTTTTTATTTTATAGTTCTACCCATTCAGCCTTTTATTCTCCTCCAGTTTTCGAGAAAAAAATGTAAAAATGGTTTCATTTATGACGAATGGGGTAAAACTACTGAATAAAAAATGCTTGCCGTTACAATACTCTTACTTGATAGTCATACAAACATTTTGAGAGCAATTAAATCACTTTTAATCTTTCGGTTCCGATTTTACACTCATTAAAAAAAAACAGGTCACTTTTGGCCTGGTTGTAATTCCTACAACTGAAGTAGCAAAACCAGACGACAGAAAATGCTTGCAGAGATTTTTTATTGTTATAGACATCTAGAATCCCAAGATATACACAATGCTAACAATCTGATTAATAGAGATTTGCAGTTTCTACTACAATATTCAAAAGAACACAATCTTACTATTAATCCTTCAAAAACTACTGTTCTATTTTGCAGTGAGGCCAGACGTGTTGTTATTGAAAGATCAATGAGACTCGAGTTGGATGATGTTAGTATAACTTTAAATAATGAATCAAAAAATTTGGGTCTACTTATTGATCAGTCTCTTAGATTTAAGAGTCATTAAGACCTTGATCAAGAGATGCTACTCAAGATTGCGGTTGCTTTACATTAATAGGCATATATTGAACTTTAAAATGAGGAAAAAACTTTGTGAATATTTAGTTTTATCAATATTAAGTTATTGCAATATTGTTTACTATCCTTGTCTGGACAAACTGTCACAGAGCCAATTACAGCTTATACAAAATATGATCATATCTCAATTTATTTCGCTCAGCTGAAATGGCTCAAAGTTGACAATCTATATCAACTAAATCTATTAATATTTTTGAATAGACTATTAAAGACAAGGAACCCTGCCTATTTGTTTGGGAAATTAATTTTCAGAACATCTGTTCATAATGTTAATATTAGACATAATATGCTTACAATGCCTCATCATTCCACTGCAAAGTTTGAAAGAGGTTTCACTTATAATGCTATTAAAATATATAATCAGTTTTATTTTCTAAATTGGAACGTATCATTGCATATCTTTAGTCGTGAGATTAAAAAGTATTTTTTGGCTAAGCAATAACCTGTTTTGTTTGGATTTCTCATTATATATATATAAATATATTTATTTTTTTTTTTTTCTATATTTCAATGTTTGTTCTTTGTAATTATTTATGTCTATTTGTTATTAATACTATAAGACTACAGATCATTATGTTATTACTGTGTAAATATAATGTAAATAGTATGTTATTATGTTAACTAGGAAGGTTAAGGGTTAAGAGTAGCTGTATAGCTAACCTTCACCTCCCTGGTGCAAATGTATGTACGCATTTGTTTTAATAAAGACGTATTATTATTATTATCTAGAAGCATATTATTTCATTAACAGCAAAAATACGAAAAATCCATCAATAAGCAACTTTACTTTGAATTTGACAGGTTACTTGACAGCTCCCAGCACCGGGAGCATCACCTCACCTGTACCCAACTACAAATAGCAAGCAAAAAACATGACATGCCACTTTTTGCAGTGAGATGAGGGATTACAGGATTTCCATTTGGGTTCTAATAATGATTAATTTATTTATTAACGATATAATTTCCTGTTTCGTGTGAAACTTTGAGTAAAAATCAGATCGCTTTCAGGGAAAAATACTCGCGGACAATTAGGATTGAACGACAATGAGAACAAAATATTTCCGACACAGTTACGTACACTCAGAAATATCAAAGTTAGGTACATAGCTTGCGGCGAGGAGTTTTCCATGTTTCTAACGATAGATGGCGGCGTGTTGACTTGCGGCGCCGGCATGTATGGTCAACTCGGCCATGGGACTACCAGCAATGAAATTTTGCCTAGACAAGTAAGTGCTTAGAGTAGGATAGGTCCATTAATAGGTAGTAAATGTCATTTGGCTTCTGTTGGATTTTAGGTGATAGAGTTGATGGGTTCCACCATCACCCAGGTAGCGTGCGGCCGGCAACATTCCTTGGCGTTGGTACCGTCTCGAGGTAGGGTGTACAGTTTTGGTATCGGCGGTGCCGGTCAACTGGGTCTTCGAAAGCCCTCAAGTGCCTCTACTCCCCAAGTCGTCTTGGGTCCTTGGATATCTCCTAGCGGAGTGTCCCTCATACCTACGGCTAGTGATGTAAAAAATTTGGTTATTCAGCGAATATTTGCTGGTAAGTTGATTGCTGCAGTTGCAGCTTTAGAACACTATATATTCGAATCTTTTCTCTGATTGTCGGAAGGTATTTTCCAGGCGGCGACCATTGTTTCGTGACTGTGATAAAAAAAGACCTTAATGTGCCTCCGTTCGATTGTCGCGACATCGATCCCAGATCCCAAATTTTGACCTTGACCGATGATTACTTAAAAACCATCTTACGGATATCGCCCAAGGCGAACGTCGATCACGACGTGTGGAGCTTCCTGGAGACCATCTTCAAAAGTCTGTCTTGCTTGAACGGTTCGTTTCTGTTGGCCAATGATGAACATTATTATTGCACCAGCAGGCATCATGGTGTCGATATACAGACGACTGAGACGACGTATTCATTGATAGGAAAGATTGAGAACAAGAGCATCAAAGAGTTGGTAAGTCTGTTACTTTTTTAAAACAATCATGAAATTTTAGCTTAATGATTTTTTTATAAAAATGTAGTGAAACATTCATTAAAAAACCTACTCTTGTGTTCAAGAGTTACAAGGTTTATGATTAACATCTTGTGTATCGTTGAGGATTTTTCCCCAAATCTGGGGAATTTTTGGCGGTTCCATAAATCCAACGGCAAAATTGTGGTTGCATGACGTAGAAATTTCCTCAGATCTGGTGAGTTTTCTCAATTTCTCCTACAAATTGATTAAAAACTCTTACTGGAAGTGGAATTTGTTGCCAAAATATATACTTTTAGATATGGAATTGTATAGTGGATGAGTTGTTGCCTCATTTGTCGCGTTCGCCGCCTGATGTTGAAGCGCTTAGGATATACGTAACGTTGCCTCTCTATCATGAGTTCAATAATCCTAAGCAACATACGAAATTGCAAAAGCCTTTCGCCAGCGCTGTACTTAACCTCAAGAAGCCCGCTAGTAAGGTAAATATTTATTTGGAGAGTTTATTCCTAACTTTAGCATCATACTGTATATAAAAAATGTCTAGGTAGTGTCCGGTTGGTGGAGCATGATGAGCTGTGATTATTTCGAGAGGCTGGTCAATGTTTTCAAATCGGTGGCTAGTTATATATTAAGAAATCAAAATATACCGGAAGGCAGGGTGAGTTACTTATCATGTAGTTAACCTTCTAGCTTTAGTAATTGTTTGATACGAAATTCCAGATAGCCTTCTACGATGCTAGTCTAGTCGCCATGTTGGATCTGCTCGCGTTCCTGAACAAAATAAACCACAGCGTCGAGGGCCTAAAAGTGCCTTATGACACTTTTCATATGAACGATCTTTCCGATTATCTCGACGTCCGATTGGATTACGTCTATTGGCTCTCTGACCATGGGGTGAGTTTTTGGATCTCATTTTTATCACTTCTAGTTTATTATTTAACTTGTTAGACATTAACAGTTTAATTTACTATGGATCGACCATTTAAATTTCATAGTTTTGATATATTTTCGCGTTTTATGGTCATTAAATCCAGCACGTATTGGTGTTTTAGTTTGTTCTATATTAGCTAAGTATTCATATTTATTTTTCGAAATGTTTTCTTCCGACGTTCAAACATTTAGCTTTAATTGTCGCTATTTTTAAGACAAGTAGATTTTGCCGTACAGTTTTTTTCTCAGAAATTGTAATTAATTATCATTATTTTTGATGTTTAACATACATATTTGACTTGCATTTTTCTTTTGTATTGCGAATTAACAAGAAGAACAGTGACAGCTTTATAAAAAGGGAGCACAAGTGATATTCCACTTTGTGATGCATTGCTTAGTAGGGAGTCATTCCTCCGAGCACACCCAAGGTGTGAATTTGATTTTATTAAGTTTATTTATTTATTTAAACGGGATCAACCCCACTACAAAGCAAAACACATATAAATGATACAGATAATTGTAAATTATAAATTAAATTAAAAAAATACAAGTAACAAAAAAAAGTTAAAATTAAGTCAAATAAGTTTTAGATTAATAAATGCATTTTAAGTGTTGTAAATCCGTCTGTAATATTTCATTTTTACTCCAGTGCATTCGTACAGATTGCCTTAAATTTATTAAAAGAAATGCCTGTAACCTCAGGATTCAATTGATTTATTACCCTCAATGTTCTTTCAATAGATAAATGCATGCCATAGTTTGTATTGTAAAATGGAACATGGAACATATTTAATTGCCTAAGGACTCTATTAGGATTATTGAAAGAAATCATTTCTAAGAGTTCCGAGCATATGACTAGACCATTTAATAATCTATAGATAAAATTCAAATCTGATATGTCTCCTGTACTTAAGTCAGCTCATATTTATTTCATTTAAAATTCTAGTATAATTGTGATGGGTTACCTGAATATTTAATTTGAAAGCCCAGTATCTTAGAAATTTATTTTGTATTCTTTCCACTGCTAGACAGTATATGATATTGTAGCGACCAAATTATAGAGGCATACTCCAACTGAGGTACAACCAATGTTTGATAAACTCTTTTTATGGCTTTTAGAGAGAATATTAACCCTAAAGCATTGGGATGATTTTATTGAGATTGAATTTATATGTTCAATAAATCTTAATTGTTCAGTAAATAAGTTCAGTAATGTACAATATATGTGTGGTGTACACCTAAATGTAACCGTCCCAGAAGTATTTTCTTGAGTGGTTTGTACCTCAAAACAGGAACATCCGTTTCTTTTTAAAATATTTCCTACCTGTCTCACTTTCAAGTCAACTTCAGCAGCAATTTGTCTACTTGAAGATGGTGTAGCTTCAGCTAATGCACAGGCTTGCGTTTCCTTAAGACCACAGTACCACCCCCAATATTCGTAACATGAACTAATTTTGATAGATGTCATTTATGTTTCATAAATTAAGAATCCTTTTGTTCAGCAGATGGAGCAATATTCCATATTTAATAGTTCTTTTGTTCAACAGATGGCGTAATAATTTTATTAATTTTAAACGGTAACTGTTATAAAATAACAAATTCATCACGCCTAGCTACTACGCGATAATAAGTAAACGAGTTCTTGACATTGACAAATATTTTCTTTGTAACAGGTATAAAAATAAAAGTTTGGGATTAAATTCGACACATCCGTATATTTACTTACGACCGATTCCACCGTTGTGTTAAACGGAGTTTAAGGCCACAGTACCACCCCCAATATTCGTAACATGAACTAATTTTGATAGATGTCATTTATATGTCATAAATTAAGAATCCTTTTGTTCAACAGATGGAGCAATATTCCATATTTAATAGTTCTTTTGTTCAACAGATGGCGTAATAATTTTATTAATTTTAAACGGTAATTGTTATAAAATAACAAATTCATCACCCCTAGCCACTACGCGATGATACGTAAACGAGTTCTTGACCTTGCAAATATTTTCGATGTAGCAGGTATAAAAATAATATTTTGGATTACATTCGGAATATCGGTATATTTACTTAGTAGTTCATTCTTGTGTCCAGTCAACAAAGGATAAAGGTCTTCGTATCATTACGTAGGGACCTATTATACCATACATGGTGTTTCGTTAAGAATGGGACATAGAACAACTGACGATTCTCTGAATAAAATAAGACAACTAAACAAATCATGTTTAGATAAAATGTTTCTCGTTTCCGAATTACGGTGTTAAAATCCAAAAAATATTTATGGCTATATTTTTTTATTACTCACAAGAATTTTACTAAATTTGGCAAACGGTTTTGATGTTATAATATCCACCTATCAGCAAAAAATTAGTTACCTGCTTTAATTAACTTTTCCAGAGGCGTACAGCATTGGTACGAAATACGGCATCCCTTCTAAATTTTACGTCACTATCCAAAAAGTTATTCAGACATAAAATTTTAAATTTTTTGATGTTTTTCAAATAAATAATGTACTCTTTTTAGAAATTTAATAAAAAAAAATCAAAATTTTGGACAGTGGACTAAAATTTAGAAGGGAAAAAGGTGTTACTTGCCCATGAAGTATGCCACTGGCAAAGCTTATTTAACTTATTTTTTTTGCTGATAGGTGTATTTTATTACACCAATAACGTTTGCCGAATTTAGTAAAATTAAACTGAATAACAAAAAAAATTGTAGCTGTTTATAATTTTTGATTTTCGAGTAATGTTTTACCTACGGATGTTTCGTTTAATCGGCTTATTTCTGATCAGTTAATCTTCAGTTGCTTCCATTCTTAATGGAATACCCTGTATATACCGAAAGGTCTTGCAGCCAATGAATCAAATAAAAAAAAAGAAAAATATAATAAAAAAGTGTTTTTATTACCGTATTTACCCACAATACTTTATATAGATCTGCATCAGTAAAAATTATTTTCAACAAATTTAATCTCATTTATATGTAGTATGTTTGTGTAACTTGGCGGCATACGGAAAACTTTTTTAAGAATTTTAAGAAAAAATCTTATTTTTCATAAACAATTGAATGGTCTATTAATTTTAGAAAAAAAGTTACTTTACATAAAAAGTTATGCATGGTCTAAAACCTAAAATTCAAACATCTGATATCAAATTTTATCAGTCGTATATAGGGTTTGTCGAAAATAAATTTTTTGACAAACCTTGTAAAACCGACTGATAAAATTTGATATCGGGTGGTTGCATTTTCTGTTAGACCATGCATACATTTTTATAAAGAATAACTTTTACATAAAATGAATAATAAAAAAAGTTTTCTATATGCTGTCAACTTACATAGACATACTGTGTGTATGCAACTTATGACATATTGCTGAGATAATGTTTTTGTAAGAAAAGAGAAATTAATTATAAAAATTTACTTCATTTGTAGAGTCGTAATTTATGTTTTCATATTAAGTTTTTATTATAATTTTTTTTTATCAATTTAGAATTACAGTACTATTTTCAATTATTAATAAAAATTCCCAGACAGCACACCCAATCCTTTGGATATCTACTGAACATCCCAATATCCACTGAATGTCCAGTCCATGGTAGATATCTATTTTATATCCATGAAATGTAATTTATAGACATGCAAATGTCCATAAATAATAGTAATTATATAGCAAATTATTAAAAAATTACGCCACTGTGCTCGCCATTGTGGCTAATAGTACTGTTCAGATATTTAAAATTAATTTTTTTAAGGTGTATTCAATATCCCATGAACATCCACTAAATATATCAAAGTCTAGGCGCGAACGCAAACCATCGTGGATATCCACTAGATGTTATTTGATTCTGCTTACTAAGTATAGATGGCGATACCACTATCGCATCTACTCATGCTCGACCCGCCGTAACTGAGTTCGATCGAAATGTGTGTCCTAACCACTCCATTAGAGACTGGAGTCGAGAATTTTCATTTATTGCTGAAGAGTCCTAATAAGGATGACTTTCTCCTTAGTGGACAAAATCAGAGGCAGAGTGTCTAAAATATTTTGAGTGTTGAAAATATTTTTTATCTCTGCTATTTTCTTTCGACGTTATTCAATCAATAATCATTGGTTACTTATGAACCTCTATACTAAAGATACCCATAAAATATTTTGCTGAATATCCGAATATTTTCTATATTTGACATTTGGTTGGATATCCATATTGGATATATTGAATATCCACAAAATATATTCTGTGGATATCTCTGTGATTGCTTGTATTTTCTGGAAGATACCCATTATATATTTTGCTGAATATCCATTAGGATATCTTCTATATCCTGGATATAGACGGACATTTGGATATCCATATTAGATCCACGGAATATTTCTGATATCCTGTGGATATATTGGATATCCACAAAAGATATTCTGCGGATATCTCTGGGATTTGGTGTGTTGTCTGGGTTACGTGTTCATTTTAGATTAATCAATAAGAAAAATAAGCATTTTTGAAATATTAATAACCAAATACACATTAAACAACAAATAAATAAAAAAGCATTTAAAACACGTTGTCTGCCGAAGCAAATGTTGTGGTCGGGTCTGCTGAGCCGAAGTAGTTTTTCTAAAAATTTAAGTCTGTTTTTACTTTTTAAGAGCAAAGTAGTTTAAGTAAATACTCAAGTAAACTACAATATCTAATAGAAGCGTGAATAAAATATATAAACGCGGCGCGGGATTAAATTATTACATTGTTCAATATTTTAATTTGTGTTGTAGACACGTAAACAATTTCTAAATAAAAGTTATATGAATTTCAAAAATAGGTATTTTAAAGATATTTTTTAGATATATAGGGTTTTGCGTTTTTGTCTGACAAATAAAACGGTATATTTTTTAAGTAGAAAACCCTGTATTTTACTTCAGTTTTAGAATGCTTTAGTAATACTGTATTTAACCCTAGAATTTTATTAACAAATATTGCAGGGCTGCCAATAAATTAATTTTTTTATGAAATTAGAGAATGATTCAGACCCCAAATTAAATTATTATTATTTAGGTAGGTTTAAAATAATTTCAAATTTTTTTAAAATGTAGTAATAAGATACTAAGCTAACAAATAGTGATAATAGTACTGGATTATTTTATACAGTGTGTTTTGAAAAACAAGTCTTAAATATGGCTAATTCCAAGTTAAATTTATTTAATTTTTTTCAAATGCCACACCCTGTATATTATTTAAGCACAAAATTCCTTATAAATTAACATATCCAACGATACCAATAAGTTAGTCAATAACACATATACAGGGTGTCCCATTAGTGCGTAATTGATCGATAGCAGTTTTATAATAGAAAATACGAAAAAAATTAATATAAAAGTTGTATGACCATATTTAATAATTATTTATAAATATACAGGGTAATCCATAAACGATTGTCTGACCAAACCTATACATTTTTAAAGCAAAACACCCTGCAGGTAGTTATACATATTTGACTGTTTTCACATCGTCGAACAATAATTTCAATTTTATTCATTTGCTATGTTGTATATAGGGTGTGTCAAAATGGTCACGATTTTCTCAATTTTAGAATGGAACACCCTGTATGTTATGCCACCAATTAATATAATATTCCATTGAAAAAAAATTAAACGTTTGTAACCTCGCGTGTTGACACACCCTATATATAACATAGCAAATGAATGAAGTCAATTAAAATTATTTGACTACGTGAAAACAATCAAATATGTATAACTACCTGCAGGGTGTTTTGATATAAAAATGTATATGTTTGGTCAACATCTCGTTTATGGACCACCCTGCATATATAGGAATAATTTTTAAATATGGTCATACAACTTTTATATTAATTTTTTTCTTATTTCCAATAATAAAACAGCTATCGATCAATTACGCACTGATGGGACACTCTGTATATATGTTATTCTCTAACATGTTAGTATCGTTGGATATGCAAATTTATAAGGAATTGTATGCTAAAATATATCGGATGCTGCCTTTGAAAAATAGAGTAATTTGACTTAAAAGTAACCATATTTAAGACACATGTTTCAAAACACTCGCTATAAAAGAATCCAGCACTATCACTACTATTCGTTATCTTAATGTGCTATAAGTCAGTGTATTAAACAATTTTGAAATCAATGTAATCCTACCTAAATTATGATAATTTAATTTGGGGTCTGCATCATTCTCTAATTTTATAAAAATTTAATTGCTTGACAGACCTGTAATATTTTTTTAAATTATTCTAGGGTTGAATACAGTATTACCAAACCATTCTAAAATTGAAATAAAATACATGTTCTATTTTAAAAATATGCCAAGCAAAAATGTAACACCCTGTATATATCCAAAAATATTTTTAAAATATGTATTTTTTAAATCCATATAACTTTTCTTTGAAACATGTTTGCGTGTCTTTAACATAAATTAAAATATTGAACAATTACGCACTGATGGGACATACACACGGGTACATACACATAGCAGTCAACGTGTTAACTCAGAAATAAGATTCCTTATAAAGATAAAATAACATTCAGAAGAAGAAAGCAAAGACCGCCAATATTACGTGCGTGTCATACAATGATGCCAGGTCATTCGAATTTAATTTACACCGGAATGCAATAAAGTTCCTTCCCTTTCCTGCATTTCACAATTGTATATTTCACCCACTTTAAAATCAAATTCGTCCTAGAAAGAATTGTGAAATTATCGTATAAATCGATAATCTGGCAACGTGGTCAACACTTGTTCATACACAGGCAAAATCAATCGATAATTTGGAACCAAACGAGACAAATATATATGAAAATCACGAAACAATAAAAGACGACATACAGCTGTATCACTGTTTCAAAAATTGGTACCTCTAAACAATCATTTACCTATTAAAACCATCTCTAAAACAGAGTAGCTACATTGTTTTTACGATGACATCTTCTTAAAAATAGATGAACTACATGAACTATACACAATTACAGGAATTCATAGAAAATCTCTAATTTGACAAATAAATTTATCAAATATTTTCAAATGCAACTGCAAATTAATTTGAACGAAACGACTCCCCATAGTAAAGAGAAAGTAAAAGTTGGATAGGCTTTTGGTAGGTAGAGAGGGGGTAAACGTCAAACCACGTCGGACGGCTTCGAGAATTTTGCAGTAATGTTTACCTGCCAGTGTCGTTTCATAGAATAATTTTAAATTGTTATCGGCGGAACCGGATAATCGCATGTATTTATGGAGTATAAATAATTATTAAACATGTATTATAATATTCAAATCATAATTTTACAAAATTTCAACAACTATTCACTATTTTTTAAACTATTTACTCGAAATAATTGTTATTAGCATCTATAAAATAATTTTGTACGCCAATGTATCGCGTCCACTTCTTTGAGATCCGCAGCAAACCTGTCAATTTATGTGTATAAAGTGGGAGAACTAGAAAAAGCCTTTCCAACTTTTACTTCTGTTCTACCACTTCACTATTTATATTTTTTACGAGTAGTATAAATAACGTATAACGTATTCGCTCCGTGCGCGACAGCAGCGCCAATTCGTTTTGATACTAATGGACTATTTCGGCGTATACTGACAAATGCAACTTTTAATAGAATTCGTAATTAAAAAGTATACATGTTAGTTTTAATAAAAGTATATGGATTTGTAAAACTAGTAAAACATTAATTTATTATTATTATATATTTTTATAGCTTAAATTAAAGAAAATTATGTTTAATCGATAAAAATCAATAATAAAATATAGGCAGGCAACGGTATTTACTGGAAAATGTATGAGAAGTTGCCTAAGTCTAATAAGTTTTCATTGAAGAATTAGTCTATTCTCTCAAAATAAAAAAATACAATTTAATAATAGCGTGAAGTTAAAATGTATAAAAAAAGGATCATTTTCATTTTTGTTCGAAAGAAAACATAGAATGAATTATTAAAACTGATTTCCCATCAGTAAGTTACAAAATTGCGTTCCAACCACATATAATAATCAAAGGCAGAAAACTTGAAATCTAGTCCTTGCTGAATGAACATTTAAGAATAAGGGATATTAAAGAACATGGTAAAATGATAATTTATTGTTTATTTAAAACCTTTCAAGTTTCTGATGTCTACTATTTGCAGCATTACGGTTACTATTACAAAAATAAAGGTAATTTTTCTTCTTATTGTATATCTACCCATTTATTTCTTTAATTTAATTTCCACTTTGCTACTGAAATTTTTTATATAAGTTTCACTGTTTTTTTGCTAGTATTTGTACAATTTTCAACACAGCAACTCCGGTTGCTTATTATATTGTTTTTACCTACTTTTTTTGAAAAAAAGTAAAATGTATACGTGTATTTGATATGCCAAAATTACAAAATATCGCCCTAAAATGCACGAATTATCCGCAGCTAGCGCTAGTATCGCTTTTGCTTCCCTTTCCATGACTTCGCACGGAGCGAATAAATTTGTTTGGTTTGCATCAACGGATGAAAGCGGTCGGCATCATGAAGAATAGTACTTTCTTTCTCTTATTCTCGCTTCATATGAATAGAATTCTTTCTGTTACTCTTTATAGTTTTTGCCTTATCCCCAAGAAAAGTTTAAGCCGAATCTATACATTTTTGGCTGATTTTTGTGTCCCACGTTTTATTTGGTGTTTTTTTTTTTCTGAAAAACTTGTCATGTTTATTTGATCGTGTTTGACACTCATCCTTTAACGTTTTTTTAGATAAGCTAATTTTGTGCCACGCTGCTTTCCTCCGTAATTTTTTAATTTTAGTTTCAATTATGTTTTTTTTTTTCACTTTCAGCCCTTGTTTGGGATGATTTTTGGGTTGGCTCGTTTTTTTCTGAAAGACTTTTAGATATATCATGTTAATATCGTCTTTTAGTTTTTACATTCATTATTTATTATCACTATTTTTTATTTTTTTCTCAGTAATTTTTAATTCAATTTTTATTATTCTTTTTGGACGTTCAATTTCTGTTTTGCTTGTTTTTGTATCGAACGGTTTTTTATCGCGTTTTTTTTTTTTTTTTTTTGATAAATTTGATGATTTTTGACCTGCCTTTATTATGGATATTTTAAAACAGTTTTTTCGCCACGTGTTTTTTTATGTTATTTTTAATTCAGGATCAATTTTGACGTTCAACCTTTATTTTGGCTGTTTTTGAGTCACAAAGTTTTTCTTAAAATTTATATTTATATGATCGTTTTCGATATTCGTTGATTATTCTCGCTATTTTTAAAACAAGCTTGTTTCTTTTTGCCGCGCGCTTTTTCAACAAAATTTTTAAAATGATACCATATTTTTTAATTTGTCTTTTATATTAATGAAATAAAATTAGAAATTGTTATTGATGTGGTATATAAAATTGAAATAATTGTTTTTTTCAGACAGGTAGATTGTTTCTGTGTAATTATCCCTTTGTATTCGACGCCAATGCCAAAGTGCAGTTGTTGGAGACGGATCAAGCCATGCAGGTAATTTAAAAAATTATCAGCTACTTAGAATTGTCTTTAATTTTATAATTGTTCATTCCAAGGTATCTTAATATTTTATTGTTTATTTATTTGATATATTCTATCGCTTCATTCAGATGCAAAAAGCCATGAACGATGCTGCTCAAAGAGCCGTGGTTGCCATGTTGTTTTCGCCTCAAGACTTCCATTCCATCAACAGCTTCTTAATGTTGAACATCAGCAGGGAACGCATAGTTGACGACGCCTTACGAGAGCTCAGCCATGTTGATCCTAACGATCTCAAAAAACCTTTGAGGGTAAGTAACCAAGGTTTCTTTAAAAAAAATCCTCAGATCTGAGGAATTTTTGAGTAGTCCAATCAATCGCAATGTATGATTATAGTCACGTGACGTCGAAATTTCCGTAGGTCTGGGGAATTTTAGTTTGATAGCGTAAATATTGATGGAAAATGCTTTATATAGGTCAAATTCGCTGGCGAAGAAGCTGAAGATGCCGGAGGTGTTACCAAAGAATTCTTTTTGTTGCTCTTACGGGAAATTTTGGATCCGAAGTATGGAATGTTTCAGGAATACGAGGAGACTAGAGCGATATGGTTTTCGGAGTCGTGTTTCGAGGATAATTCCGTGTATTTCCTTATAGGTGCGTTATTAACTGTCTTAATTGCTTCTGGGAAATATTGTATCGATATCGTTTTTTCTCAGGTATGATCTTGGGCCTGGCGATTTATAATTTTACTATCATCGACATTCCCTTTCCTCTGGCTCTTTACAAGAAACTGTTGGGTGAACCTGTTGGGTTGAGCGACCTTAAAGGTTTATCACCCAGCATGGCCAATTCATTGCAATGTTTGCTCGACTATCAGGAAGCCGATATGCAAGAGGTTTTTTCATTGACCTTCGATATAACCCGTGATTCTTTCGGTCAAACTGTTACCATTCCACTCAAAGTCAATGGTTCTGATTCGCCGGTCACTCAGGAGAACAAGTACGTAAGAACGTAAAGAGTTTTTGTATTTAATGCACGACATTTTAATATTCGATCAGTTATTAAATGAATAGGTAAATAAAAACGCTTTTTGGAAACTGAGAATTTAATTATATACAAAATTTCTATTTAGCATTTTCATATTCAATTGTCAGTTTCTGAAATAATTCTAAAAAGAAAAATCGAAATTTTTGACGAGCTGTAACTCAATGGTGGTACATATTGGTTTTACGAAAAAAAAGTGTTTATAATGTTTAGAGTTTTTACGTCTAACACGTTTTGTAAACTTTAAATAGCTATAACTCGTAAATGGTCAGTCCTACGAAAATAATTTTGTAGAGAGTTTAAGTCTGAATATAAAAGATAATTACCATTTTTGCCAAACAATCGACGAGTTCACGATATATTTACCTTTGTTAGCCACCTCCAAACACAAAAATAGACATTGATTGGAATTCTCTGAACATAAAATTTTAAATTTTATAGACAGGAATACGTCGATCTGTATGTCAATTACATCTTCAACGAGAGCGTAGCTCAGCAATATGAAGCCTTTCACAGCGGATTCATGAAAGTTTGCGGTGGGAGGGTGTTGCAACTGTTCCATTCGCACGAATTGATGGCTGTGGTTATAGGAAACGAAAATTACGACTGGCATGCGCTCGAAGAAGTCGCCGAATACAAAAACGGGTAAGTAAACGTATAAGAGTTTGAAAATTGGCGCAATTCGTAGGCTATTTTTACATTCGATACCAATTTGATCTATTACAGTTTTTTCAACTGTGCAAATAAGGTTTTGGGGTTGTTATGTCAGTAAGTGGATGCTGAGATAAAATTGTTTTGTCCACAGATATACGTCTTCTGACCAGACCATCAGATGGTTCTGGGAGGTGATACATGAGATGTCGTTAGCTGACAAGAAAAAGTTTTTGCTGTTCCTGACTGGTAGTTATAGAATTCCCATTCAGGGAATGAAGGGCATTAAGGTGAGTCTCGACGTTTATCTAGCTTTATTTCAAAAATCAGTGCTATTAAACAGTTGTTTTATCTTAATATTCGTCAAATTATTACGATTTTTATATTTTTTAGTAATTGGATTTCAAAACATTGTCATAATGTCATAAAAAAATGTTTCAACTATATTTTTCTCAAATTTTGAAATGATTATCATTTTTAAGAATGTGTGTACATACTGGATATTCAAAGGTTTAGGTGAAATGAATGGCATATTTAAAGTGCGTAGAGTAAAATATCTAAGATATTTAAATAATATTCTCAAGTGTTTCAACATTTAAGCCATCATCGGGACTCTAAAACTAAAACTCTACAACTTACTCATCAAAAATAGCAGAGTTGGGTAACATCCACACTTGACCAGCTTTAACTAGGGTTAAAATTAATAAATTAAAATTACAATTGAAATCTGAAAATTTACATGTGCTTGAAGAGGCATCGGTAAAGGGTTTAAAGACTTTCAGGGGTCTTAACCAAATTTAAAGCCAGCCATCCTTGGTCGCAGAATCGAAGGTAGATGTTGGGGTTCTTACTAGTAGAAAGTATGGAATGCAGATTGGAAAAGCCTCAATTTTACAAGTGAACAGTAAATAACACAGACAAGTGACAAAGACAAGCAAATTGACATTGGCAAAAAGCTAGGAATACAAAACGGGACGAATTCAAGTATAGTATTCACTTTCAACTAGTGATATTGTAAAGTTAAGCATTTGCTTTTAAGATACATTGCACGCGTGGAGTCGTGTTTTTAACATAAAAAATGCACGACCTCTCAAAAAAATAAGGGGTATGTTTTTTATGGTTCATAGTATGTATATGTCATACTATTATAGATTAAAATTAACTAGAGCATTCTAATATTTAAGTATATTAATATAATTAAGAATCTCTTTGTATACCAAATTTCTGGTACGGTTCTCATCTGCTAATATCACCAGATTGCATGCGAAACTGACTCAGGTCACTAAGGTCACATAAAACTGGCCGTGAGAAAGTCAGTCTTCCCTTAGGCTATCGGAGTGTCCGGACATCGAGCTGTCGTTTTTATCAATTGACTCCTCATATTTTTCATACCAGGGTGTAAGAAGTTCCACTTATTTGTTTTTAAATATTTTTATTTATTTTATTTTGTTTATTTTTATGTATATACTTTTTTTATTTTTATATATTTTTGTTTATTTTTATTTCGTTTTATTTTTTTATTTTATATAATTTTACTTTCATCACTCCCTCCCTTAAAATGTAAAAATCCAAAACCCTGAAACACGTCATCATTATTTATTTATTTATGATGAGTAGGGTCAGTGTGGCAACAGTGGCGCATGTAAAATTCAAAGTACAATAAACCACTCACAAAATCATTTACTTCGTTTCAAATTAATGCAGACGATAACTTGGAAATACTACTACTACTTACCTTGCATGATATAAATATGTTAAAATAAATGATTTACAAAAAATGTGATTTAAAGAAAAAATATGAAATGAGCCACTGTGTACCGGGAGGTGTACACAGTGGATCAGTTAAAGAAATGGTAATAACATTAAGTACGTAGGTACTAGTAAAACAACCGATGTGCTGACATTTTTTATTGCAAACATTCGAACTAAATAAACAGTAACTAAATAAAAATAAACAGTAGGTAAATTAAAGAGCCATTATTGAAAAAAATTAAAACAAAACATTAACGTAGATTTTTTATCATGTCAAAATTTACAGCAAAATAATAGTAAGACTGTCGTCTTGAAGTGCTTCCAGACATAGTAGGCTATCTTCGTAGATGTAGGATAAATCTGGTTCAGTAGGCATATGAAATTGTTGACGATGTTTGTCCTTTACCCTCAAAAAACTGATGAAATATTCTAAAGAGTCATTACTAGGTTTAAGTATCTGTCCTAAGTAAAAAATTATTTGTTTTTTTAGTGGCAAATTTAGTCAACACAACAATTTTTTGGTATCCGTGATAATGGTAATTCAAGATCCTTCTCCGTTAAGACAGGATCATGATCACAGTTTTCTATGTTTTTGTCATCGCACCAATTGTCATCAGAATCACATAGTGACAAAGTTTCTTCAATTTCGTCTTCAGAGTAACTTTTTAGAACTTGTCGAACCACTTTTGCGTTTTTATTTTTTTAGTGCCCTTTGTTCTTTTAGCTGCATTTCTTTCCATTTCAATTTCATTTTTCTCGGGAGTGTCCGTAGCAATCATACTCCTTCCTAATTTTCGTGGCTTTCGTTTATTTTGTTTTGGACCAGCCTTCAGAGATTCTCGAAATTGTTGCGGTGATACGTAAGTTTAAACAGATGAACTTTGTGAATTGGGATGAACTTTGAATTGGGTTCAAACTGCAGTGATGGAATAACAGATTTCAGTTGTAAATGAATGAGGCGATTCCACAGGAAGATCAGATAAACGAGAAACAGTTAGTTGAGTAGGGCTAAATCGAGATGAAATGCATCAGATATAACAGTTATATCAGAGGAAGTTGAGGGTTTTGTTGAACAAGATTGGGATCCAGACTGAGTTGGTTTACTTTTATTGGCAGATACATCAGGAACGGGACGATCGGTTACTGTACTCAGTAAAAAATCTATGTCCGTAAACACATCCCGATCAAATAGGAAAATACCACTTTTTTTGATATTTAAAGGTGTCATTGCTCTAATGAAAGCTATTCCTACAATTTCTGCGACTTCATAAATGGTGAGTGGTTTTCCTGGATGTGTAAAGAGCCACGAATCTAAAGCGTTATTAATAAAAACATTTAAATGGTGCAAACACACTGACATATAAGGGCTGTAGTTTAGCAGAGGATGAAGTATCAGTATATAAACTCCTATGATGCCTTTGCTCTATCTGGTGCTTCTATTGATAAATGGGATTCATGGTTATCCATTATTAAAATGCATGTTTAATGAAGTGATTAATGACTGGTAGAAAAAGTTCGCTGTTCATCCAACCACTTGGAGCTGCTAATCCCAATGTTCCTGCAGGGGCACCCTTAATCATGTGATCTTTAAAGTGTTTCCTCGGGAAAACCATAACGGGAGGTAAAGATTGTCCACTGGCGCTAATAATACAGCAAGTTGTTACAAGGGCCCCCTTTTCTCCACTTGTGACCTTACCTACATTTTTATGCCCTTTAAGTGTTATTACTTTTTGGAGATTTTGGACGGTGAAAGTTGCGGTTTCATCTAAATTTTAGATTCTGGTACCATCAGAAAATTCATTTGGGTGTCTTTTAATGAGCTTCTCAAGATTATCAAAGAAAGTTTTAACATTTGCTTTATTAAATGCAGTTGCCCTGGCTAAGCTACAAAGCTCCGGTTTACGTAACGACAGTTCTGCATGTCTCTTCCGGAATCCTTTTAGCCAATCTATTCCGGCTTTCGAACGATCTTCCCAATTTTTGGGCATTTTAATATTATTTATTTTCGCCATTTGATAAGCGACTTGACGGCAATCATCAGTAGTAAGACCATAAAACATCAAAGAGCAATCTATAAAATACTGTTTTAAGTCTCGTTCTTGTGCATTAGTAAAAACCTTATTTATATCATATTTTGGAACTAAACTCAGTTTCAGGATTATCAACTTATTATAATAACGTCTTATAGTGGTAGCCGCTATTTTTAATTCTTTAGCAGCCTTTCTTATGCTTTCACTGCTATGTATGATTTGCAAAGCCTTTCTCATATCATTATCTGTATGGTTTCCAATTTTTCTCTCCGTCTTTGCTCGCGGCATTCTGTTGAAAAAAAAATATATTACATCTATTTAATTAGTAGAGTACACAGTGGCGCACGAGCCACTGTGTACCCCTTTAATATGAGCCACTCTGTACCTTCACGCGATCCTAATTATAAATTCAATTACAAACGTAATCAAACCATACACAGATAATAATTTGTTTAAATAGAAATCGTATATGATCATATTATATCGCAAATTACTCTTACCTGCGATATTTTTAAAACTGTTGAAGATATTTGAAAATAACTCGTACGCCCGGAAAAAAAGAACCATACCACAAAATTAAACAATTGTCTACAATACAACGTTATCTATCCGCAGCAAAAATTAGAATAGTCCATACTTGACCAATGTAAACATCAATCAAGAGGAATTAAATTTTGTCATTTTCACAGACTGCAAAAGTTTAGTTCAAAAGTTTCAAAATTTTAATTTCAATTCTAAAGTTAATTACATAATTCTGGACATTTTAAAACTAAATTTTGAGGCAAGAAATCAGGATAAACGAATATACATATCTTGGGTCAAAGCCCATATGGGAATACCTAATAATGAAAAAGTAGACTTTTTGGCTAAAACTGCAACAAAACTTAATTACATAAGTAATTTTAAAATCCCCCTATCCGATCTAAATACTTGTTTCAAATATAAAAGGGATCAAAATTGGCAAGCAAAATGTAGAGAAGGAAACAGGTAATTTTTATAAATCTATTCAACCTAATATAAGGGTAAAACCGTGGTTTGATAAGCTGTCAAATAGACCACTAATCCAAACGATTAGCAGAATTAGAACTAATCATGCTTTATACCCTCAATATATGAAGCGAATAGGTATAATAGATAATGATTTGTGTATTTGTGATGAGATTGCTGATTTACAACATATATTTTTGGATTGTATTCTAAACGATTTAGAAATTAATTTATTATATCAAAACCTAATTAACAACAAAATTCAGTTACCTATAAATTTAAAAAATCTACTGACATTTGACAGTATATATAACATACTCTATAATTTCGTCAAAACACTCAAATTAAAATTGTAATTAGGAAATAGAAATAAAACATGTAAGTAGCGATGCTACCAATAAAAAAAATTTGTACACCTGACTCGAAAAAATTGTTAAGAAAAGAAAACAAATAAAGACAAGAAAAAAGAGAAAAATAGAAAAAAAAAAACAAAAAATAAAAAAACAAAAAATAAAAAAACAAAAAAAAACAAAAATAAAAAAAAAACAAAAATAATAAAAAAAGAAAAGAAAAAAGAGGAAAATAGAAAAAAAAAAAACAAAAAATAAAAAAACAAAAAACAAAAATAAAAAAAAACAAAAATAATAAAAAAATAATAAAAAAAAAATAAAAAAAACCCTATTAAGTTAGGTTATTTTTAGTTATTAAGGTAGAGCAACTTTAATATAATTTGTAAAATAATAAAGTTTGTTATATGATATTTTTATTTGTTCAACTGACAATTGACTGGCCTGTTGGTTTATATCCAGTGCCACTAACTTAGATAAAAAAAAAATGTAAACATGGTACGCATTATAAAAAGGACATGCGCAGGGAACGAACAAGAATGCCAATACACCCACTGCACCACTGTTTACACATGCACCACTGTTGCCACTCTGACCCTAGATACAATTCCAATTTTTAAGTTCCTACCTTTAAAAAATTTGATGATTCGATACCTACAAACGAGCCCCCCTCACTCTTTCTTCCCTTTAAAATGTAAAAATCCAAAAGTCCTGAAGTACGTCATTATTTATTAATGATGGGTGGCTACAATTCCAATTTTCAAGTTCCTACCTTTATAAAACCGATACTTCCATACCAACTTTCACCCTACGTTTCCCCCCTAGAAATAAATTGAATTTTGGTATTCATTAAAATATATCTATATCTTTTTTGTTTATAAATATTTTAGATTTTCATCCAACCGACGAACGACGAGAAGTTCCTGCCCGTCGCCCATACGTGTTTCAACTTACTCGACCTGCCGAAGTATCGTACTAAAGAACGCCTCAAGTACAAATTGATGCAAGCTATACAGCAAACCGAAGGCTTCTCTCTTGTCTAAGTGCTATTCTCTTTTTTTTTCCTTTTATTTATTATTGGATTGTTAAAACGTTACATTAATATACTATGAACATTTTTTTTAAATTGTCTTACAGTTATTTTGAATCGACTGTAACTGAGAAATTTGAGAGTATAACTTTAAATTTTTTATAAAACAGTTAAAGATTTTCGTATTTCATTTTGGTGATCAAGGAAAGTACCGATATATAAAATAGTTTTTTTTTTCTAAATAGTTCTCGTTATTCTTGAAATAGGCTTTTTAAAAATCGTGGAAAGTTTAATCATCTTTTATTTTCAAACCAGGCCTTTTTATTTTTAAAAAACTGCCATTTTGATGGTTGAAGTTACTTTTCTGACATACAAGTTTAGTATTATTTGAGATGACTTACAAATCATAGTGATTATTTAATCGTTTTATAGTTCAATCAGCCTTCATTATTGATATTTTTTTAAGATAAGCAATATTTTGCGGCTTTGCTTATTTTTTGACATTCAACTTCTTTTTTGGCTGTTTTGGGTTTCGCGGTTTTCTTTGCCACATGTTTCTATTTTCTGGAAAATTTGTAATTTATATTTTTTTAATCGTTTTGTCCTTTAACCTTTATTAATTGCTATGTTTAAGATACGATATTTTCTGCAGCGCATTTTTTACTCAGTAATTTTTAATTCAAGTTTCATTGATCTTTTTTGACTTTCAACTTTTATTTTGGCTGCAATTTTTTTTCCTGAAAAACTTGAAATTCGTGTTAATTTGATCGTTTCTTATATTCAGTCTTTATTTATTGCTATTTTTAAGATGATTTTTGTCGGATTTTTTCACAAGTCAGAAATGTGATACCAAATTTAATTGGCTAAAATTTGTATTTTCAAGAAGAGCCTGGTCGTTTGAAAATTTTGTATTCCCCCAAAAAAATTTCATGGAGAAAGTAAGTCCTATAGTCGCCCTTCCGAATAGGAGCGAGAAAATGGTAACTAGCATGGCATTACAATACAAATTTTTGTTATTAAAAAGACAGTAGAATAAGCTTTTTTATTATTGTGCTTTTTTAATCAATTTTAATTCCTTTATTTGATAAAGCATAAAATTGCTCATCGCATGTACTATTTATTTTGTTTAAAAAAAAACGGTCTAAGAGGGTCTAAAAGTTAAATACTTATTAACAAAAAATTATTATTTATTAAGGAATGCAGATTCAAAAAGAAGTTTGACATGAAAACTTTGTGATTATGTATTGCGCGTTTATTTCGATGCAATTGAAACTATTTCCTCACACCCAAATCATTCAAATATGACAAATGTAGGTAAAAACTATGTAAAATAAATGAAACTACATCTTGGACAAGACTCATTTTGCTGCAACAAGTAGGGGACTAGACCCAGTTAAAAAAAAAAAATACTAATCATCTTTTACCAACAAAAAAGTTACTTTAATGAAGTAGGTACTCGTTTTTGGTTAACGAATTATTTATTAAAACACCTAAATAATACACATGTAAGCTAAAAATTTCATACAAACAATTTTATATCGTCAACGGGTTCATCCTGTTCTTTGTCCGTCTCTTCTCTGTGTCCTTCAATGGTTAAGGCAGTTTCATAAAAATCCAAATGTTCCCTTTGTGGTCTAAAATGTTTTTCCAGGAGTTTCTTCACATCAAAAGCTTTCGCAGGCTTCGATAGAACACCTGAAGCATTATTTTCTGGGTTGATTTCACAGGACTTTTGTTTGGCTTTGTGGTAAGTTTTGATTTGCGTGTATGTTATGTCTCCCCTCTTACTAGACTGTTTCCTTCCTTACTTCGTTGCAGTTAAGTCATGTGATGAGCCAAATAATTTATTTGAAATTGAAATTTATTGTACATTTGTTGTTTGTCTTTCTGAAAGTAAATTAAGACTTTTTTTGTGATACATAAAGATTATATAATTTAATAAAAGTGGTAAACCAATGTTTCTGCATACTATTAGGGCTTTTGTGGCATTACTTACCATTGATGGGTCGCTTGGAAAAGTCCACGGACAAGTCCGACGAACTAGTCTGAAAAGTTGACTAGTCCAGACACACTTTTCAAAAGTGAAAAAGTGTATTACGCAAGCGCAAAATTAAATTAAGAAAATATAGTTTAAAAAAAGAAGAAACGACAAATGATTACTGACTTTTATATGTTTTAACCATGTTTTCGAATTTTCGTTACACCATATTAAAATAAACTCGTAAAAAATTACTAGTATTTTACAAATGATTTGCCTAAAGAAAGGAAAATACAAATGAAAATATTGTTTCCAAAGTATTTAAAAAAAAACATCAAGGATGGAGATTTAACTGTGTGTCTTCTATGCTCTAGATCGACTATTTTTCATTGTGACTTCATTACTTTTCACTCTTTTCCGGACATGTCCATCGGACTAGTCCAAAAATTACTTTTCATAAAAAGTTCCATCACTATTATTATTTACTACTTCCTTCTCGGGCAAGTTCGGCTTGGAACTCGACGGTTTGGATAGAGCGCGCACGGAGTACGTGACGTCATAGACAGAGTTCACTCTTTTTATAATCTCAAGACGAACACAAGTGGAATGACAAATGACACTAGTGATACACTTTTGTGTGTGTGTATGCACTGTAAAAAATTAATTTTAATGAAATAGAAAATAGTTATAACAAAAACAAACAAGAAATAATGCGTGTATAGCGAAAGTAAAAGTTGGAAAGGCTTTTGGTAGGTAGAGAGGGGGTAAACGTCAAACCACGTCGGACGGCTTCGAGAATTTCGCAGTAATGTTTATCTGCCAGTGTCGTTTCATAAAATAAGTAATTTTAAATTGTTATCGGCGGAACCGGACAATCGCATGTATTTATGGACTATAAATAATTATTAAACATGTATTATAATATCCAAATCATAATTTTACAAAATTTCAACAGCTATTCACAATTTATTAAACTATTAACTCGAAATTGTTATTAACATCTATAAAATAATTTTGTACGCCAATGTATCGCGTCCGCTTAGGTGAGATCCGCCGCAAACCTGTCAATTTATGTATATAAGTGGGAGAACTGGCAAAAGCCTTTCCAACTTTTACTTCTGCTATAAAACTGATTAATCATAGATTAGAATTTTGACATTTTTGACGCATTCCTAGAGATACCCGTTGATTTCCGCCAGCCAACTTGGGAAAGAGTGAGCGGGCTCTGTGGCAAGTCGAACACAAAAGACTACGTTCCAAGTGTCAAGACGACCACAATTGAGGCATACCCAGTGCACTCTGAGTACAGTGAACACCAAGCCGAATTCAGCCCTCATGTATGTTCCAGAGAAGTTTGTTGTCCAGTGTTAGGCCTAGTTATTTGTCTTCATTTTTCCATTCTCTATCTAGCCCGTCTAACCTGACGGTTTTGAGATTGAATTTTTCTTTTCCTTTAAAAAAGTCCCACCGCACAGTACCATCTTTTGGTGTGTTCTAGTCCTCTTTGCTACTTTTTAAATGGGCGAAGTTCATCCTTTGTAAATGGTTGACCATTTACAGATCATGTTCTACCACTTAACCCACCCACCACAGGATATTTCTGAACTTGTCTCTAGCAAATATGACTGTCGGCAGCCTAACCTTGACAGGATATGCCGAGGTCATTCAATCTATGTAGAAGTTCATCTACGGTTAGTCTCCACATTAGTGGACTGTGTGATATGTTTTAATTTGCTTGTGACGAAGTTCTAAAATTTCTTTCCTCTTACTAGAATGTTTCCTCCCTTATTTCATTGTAAGATGAATCTTTTTGTTGGAGCAAATTTAAAATGTTTTCTTCAAAACTTGTGCAACTGCATTTAAAATGTTTTCTTCAAAACTTGTGCAACTGCATTTTTCCGGTCAAAAAAATTCAATCGATTTTGTTTTTTTTTACAGTACCAAATTGAAAAAAGATTTTCATGGTATTCTTCTGGTGTAATTATAGTTTCATTTTGTTAACTTGTGTTTCGATTCGATCAAATACCCTGTCTGGGGGCATGTAGGAGTGTTGGAAAATAGACGGACAATGTTTTGACTTTGCTTGGTACTTCTTTAAGGAGCCACTTGGTCAACATTCCTATTAATGATGAATTTTGGCATCCGCAGCCGTCCGCAAATAACCTGATACCTGACTGACCTGGTGCCAAATTTGTATCTTTAGACGATCATGGACACATGAAACAATCTAATTAGATCCTTTTGTATAAGTGAATGTGTTATCTGTGTGTTGTTTAGCCTACTTAAGTAACATTGTTGGTCTGGTATTTTGGGTAGCACCATATTTTTTTGACATTCAAAGGAGTAAGTAACTTGTTTGCTAACCTCTGCTTTAAGAGCATTTTAAAAAACTTTCGCGCTAATTTTGTGCACTCTCAATGCAATGAGATGATCATCGTTTTTTTTTTCAGAAGTTCCAGCCATTTTTCACCATCATTTCTTTTAACTAAATGCAACGTGAGCACGTCTTAGTAGCTGGAGTACCACAACTGTCATAGTTAGATACAAAAATATCTGAAATAACTATACTTTATGCACGACCGGGCGATAAAGTCCAGATTATAAATACGTTTAGCGGGCGTAAAGTGTCACTTTACCGCCCGCGGACTTTCTTTTTTTTTTCTTTTAAAAATTCACATGTAGTTAGTAAAACAAACTTTATTATTATTATTTATTATCATGGAAATATTTGGTACAATTAACAAAGTATGAGTTTAATAAAGAAATTATAACTTTGAAAGCCCAAACATAAGATCCTCACACTTATAATTTTATACTAATAACACAATTTGAACAATTACTTATAGAAATGTTAGGATTTGCTACCTTGCTCTGTTGTAAGTTGCTACGAACTTCTACTAACTCCGTATGATTTGGGTTACTGCTGGAAGGTGTATGCTCAAAAGAATCGGTATGTAAATTTGAAAATTCAGCTGTGCGACTAGTAGAAGGCATATCAGCATTGACAATTTTTTTGGCGATTTTCATTTTATTTGCCACATAATCTTCAATATAACCTTCTGCCACCGTTGTAGACTTCCAACCAGCATGTCGCTTTATGTTAAGGATATCCTCACCTGCATTAGCTAACAAAGTTGCTGAAGATCGTCTAAAACAATGGCCTGTGTAGTCTTTTGGAATAGGCAATTTTAAATAAGTTGCTATTTTAAAAAGAATTTGACCAAATGTATTCTTTCCAACCACCTGACTGGAACATTTTCCATTACGATAATACACAAAAAAACGTCCGTGGTTGGTATTTGTCGTACGTAGTGAAGCATATTTTCGGTATAAGTCGAGATAACTTGGTGATTCCTGCTCTTTGTCAATCACACTGAAAATGCGGTCAATTTTAGTTTTAGATGCTCGTATGGTTACCAATAAGGTTGTTCCTAAATCTTGAATATCGTCTATTGAAATATTAGCTAATTCCTCTCGACGACATGCTCCACAAATACCAAAAATTAGTGCAACCTACAATAAATAATCATAATAACTTAATAGTCTAAAATAAAAAAAAACAATTAACTTACTTTTATCATAAGATATAAATTATCTGGAGCATCTACTAAAAATAATTCTATTTCTTCCCTGGTTAGAATTTTTGATTTTCTTGGTTTATAACCGTCTGATTTCCGTTTTAAGAATGTTATCAATCTTGAATATCTATATTATTGTGCAAATTTACAGTTGCTTTTAACATCGAATAATATGACCATAGAGACGACGGCTTACGGCATTTGGACTTTTCCAGAAAAAATGCAAGAAATACATTTTCTGTATAGTTACCGTCTATAACATTCTTCAATTTGCACCAGCTAACAAATTCATCGTAGACCTTATCGTATATTCTCTTAGATTTGGCGGGTAGTAAACTTAATTTTGCATCTTCTGCTGCTTTAAAAATTTCTGGTGGTATTCCGGAAACTATTTCATCGTCACTACTGTCCATTACATAAACAAAATATATAAAACTTCTTCGAAAATATACTAAGAAACTTGCAATACGTGAAGTCGACTGTAAATAAAAATGGCGTCTACCTATTCTTGTCCTATTGACTTGGTTGCTATGGTAACGCGTATAGGTATATAGATTATTGTTATTTTATCATCTTATTAGTTTCAGTAAGACTTATTTTTATTTAACTATACAAATGATTTGGTAGATTGTTATACAGGGTGAGTTATAATAATATCGAGGTATAAAATTTATCCAACTTGAAACATTTATAATAACCTACTCACAAAAGGTGAAAAATAGAAAATAAAACATATTTATTAATAAACTATCATTAATACGGTCGTGCATAAAATTTTGTACATTTATTAATAAATGACTATTAAAACGGTCGTGCATAAAATATTGTATGTATTTCGGGCGTAAACAGCGTTTATGGACCTTACGTGTTAATAGCCCTCGCCTAGCGGCTCGGGCTCTTACTTACACGTTGCGGTCCATAAACGCCTGTTTTACGCCCTTGATACATAAATAACTATTACCTTACCATACCTGATTATTGTACATTCTCTAAAGCTTAGGTACTGTTAAGTCACTTTGAAGGTAGTGTGACTCAGTAGCTTCCAGTTTTTCAATAAAACTGTTAACATTTTGTCTTTTACCAACAAACAAAATGGTTTTTCTGTCAGCACCCCTCTTTTCTTTCGGAGTGGATCCCACGTCTTTGTAGGAGTCTCTGCACTCGTGATTTTGTTATGTTTTGTAGACAGAGAAATGTTTTTTGACATACCCAAGGAACATAGTACTTAGTGGTTAGGCTTTTCTTGGCTCCATGGCAGTTCTTGGCCTCGACCTCTGGGAGGGTTTGATTGAAATGTATCCTAAAATGTAACAGTTTTGTTTTTTGATGTCATTTTCAGTCTTGGAAATTTCATAAAACTTGTCATGGAACTTCCTAACGTCTTGCATGTTCAGTTTTTTGCACTCGCATTGATGTTTGCCTTTATGGCTGCAGCTAGGTTTTTGTGGTATAATATTTAAAACACACTTGAAATGTATATTGTCTTAACAAAACATAGTTACCCTACCCTAACTATCAAGGAGTTGAACAGGTCTCACGGTATTAGTTGCGTTTTCCATTATTTTGATGATACATTTAAAACTACTAAACGGTTGTTTCATAAAACATTAATAATCTCAATCACTGTCAGCTTCCACACGTGTTTCTGATAGGTTATGTTATGGTGAAATAAAATAATCGACAAACCAGTACAGGTACAGTAGACAAGATTCGATTAGCTACAACTCCGCTCAGGACAAGACTCATTTTGAAAGAACAAACAATTTTGACATGCAAACTAAAGTGGGACAGGATTTTTTTTTGAAATAAAATACCTTAATTGCAGAATCGTAATCCGTGCCTAACTCAACAATCAATTTTTGTGAACAAGACCCATTTTGAATTTGCATTACCTTTTAGTTAGTATTAGTAATAAAAAACAGTGATATTTTATCACCCGCATTTGTAAATATATAATTTGTTTTAATATTTTTTTAAATTTCTGTATTATGTATTAGATTCGATAGGCATTTTGGTTTGTCCTATATATCGTTTCCAGACACGAGGTTTTTAAGTCAAAATGATTTCAAATAATGTTTAATTATGAACATTTTTATAAAAAATTAACTAAAATTTGATTTCATACTGTCAAGAATTAACGGGACGAAATTCAGATATCCGATTGATTTTGTGGTTCAGCATATTTTGAAATTTAAATCTAAAAATCTAAAAAAAAAGGATTCTAATTTTTATTGTGTAATTTTATCATTGTTTTTTCATTTTAATAAAACGAAAAAGTCACCCAACAAATTGTTAACGGTGTAACGTAAAATACATATATATTTTTATAAATACACAAAAAAATATAAATGATTAAAAAACTAATTTCTATTAATGTTACTTGTGTTGTTGATATTGGTTCATTATTTTGGTCTTTTATTCCATTTAGGAATGTTTTTCTTTTCTAGCCTTTTACTTTATTTGTTTCTTTTATTATATTCCATGTTGCATTTGTAAATTGAATAAATATTTATAATTATTAGATGTGTGTTTTATTTTTCTAAAAACCTATTTCTTTATTTTTGCGGTGAAACAATAATACAAAAAATTCCCAACCGGAGGAGCATTTAACATTTTTTACTATCGCTATAATTGAGACATGTATTTTTCATCGCGTTTTGTTTTATGAATAGGTTTAATTCGTGTGGATCTGATCATATTAATCACTTATCTAAATATATATTCGATATTTTTTGCCATGCGGTTTTTATGAAAAAAATTGAATTCATGTTTATACTTTGGACTTATCATTCATAATGAATTAGATTTACTAAAAGCGTGTTTAATGGAATGTTTTATGAGATAAAATTAACGTGATTTTCTGATATCAAACAGATGTAACGACATTATTTGTAAAGAAAAGAATAGTTCTTAGAATATTTTATTAGCTTTTATTTTCTATGGACTACAATAAAATGAAATAAAATATTGTGAAACGACATTTTATGTAAAGAATAGACAATAGTTCTTTTATAGAATATTTCATTAGCTTTTATTTTCTATGGATTACAATAAAATGTTGAAATAAAATATTGTTAATCGAGCAAGTAATGGTACTCAAGGGTCAGGTGAATAAAAACAAGGAAATCCTTGTAAGCGTTTACTCCCGAGTAAAGTATTTGCTCGCCTAATAAGTGAATAAAAGAGTACTTTTACTTGTGAGAGTTTACTTCTCGTGTCGAGTGTTTACTCGTAAGTGTTTAACTCGTCAATACCTTATTCGCTTCAATATTTAAGTAAATACTCACGGTGCTTTCAATTCATGATTGATCTACAAGTCTCACTTGTTTCGCGTAAAATAATAGTTTGCGTCTGTTCCGATTGTCTTTTAAAATTATTTAGTTTTTGAAGAAGAAATATCAGTAAAAAGATGTCTTCGACTAGCGATACTGACGATGATTATCCAAAAAATGTGATTAGCGATAGTAGAGCTGTCTTAGCAAATATAATAAAAATTCACAAAGTTGTCCTTAACAAATCTATGTTACCTCAAGTAGTGGAACAGAAAGAAAACGGATGTATAGCTATAAAAAAGGAATATATCCAATATACTGGAAAGGAGATAACAGTTGGTCAACTGAAAAATTTCTTAATGATATGAAATCATCCGTAAAAAAGAAAACTGACATTTTTACAACTGGGAATAAAAAAATAAAATTACTTGAATGGGAAAAGGACTTTCTTCGCCTTATGAAATCTGATGAGAATCCTGTTTTTGTCAAGATACCAGGTGGTATTGATATTGCAGCACAAAGTTCTACTGAATAAAAATCTCGTGCAGAAAAGAAAACTGCAGAGTGAAACTGAAGAAACAGGTCACTTATCATCGTCTACAAATCACGCGTGTATAGTTACTCATAAAAAGACAAGAATCAGATGCTCGCAGTACCCAGCAAGAACGAATAACATCTGAGTACGACACAGACGGTGTTTTACAAGAATACTTGGTTTTAAAATAAATATTTGATAATGTTTATATAAAAATGTTTAATAAAAAACATAATAATATTTAAGAACTTTTTAATATCAATAAAATATTCTATTTAGATAAGGAAATTGAAATGCTACTTTACAAAACTTAACAAGTCCATATTTCAATTTTAGAGAAAATAAATTTTAAATATGGTTTTGTCGTTGACATGTTAAGTTTTGGGACGAACCATTTATTTCTTTATTTAGTCGATAAGTAAATTATTACTTTTCGTTGAAAATGACAACAGGTTCTAATAAGGAGTGACAGATTTGAACTCTATGAAATTGATGCCTTAAGCCTTGGTTTCTTTGAACACTCCGTCGCGGTGAGCGGACAGTCCGTCGACCGCTGAGGACAGCAATTTTCGCCCGAGATGGTTTGTTAAAAAATATAGAAAATGATACTTTCTCTATATCTGTACGTGCTGTTTATGTATTATGAATGTAAACGAAAGGTACTAAAATGGTTGCAAATAAATTGTTTTCCTTGTTATTATTGTTGGAAGAGAAAGAACAAGAGGAACTGGCAATTGCAACCGTCAAAGTTTCCAATAAGCCAGTGAATGAGTTGTTTTTTTGTCGCGATACGGAAGGTGCCTTTAATATCACTGTGCAGTGGAGGCTTTATGGAAATGAAATCAAATTTAGGGAGTATTTTAGACTTTCTAAAAATAAAGTCATGATGTCATCTGTATGTGAATTTGTCACTCATTGTTTTAAAATTAATAACAATATAGTTTCCGCACACACCGACGATTCCGCTGATATCAAACTCAACAGATATCAACCGACTCTTCGCGACAAATCAGCGGCATGACGCCGTCCTGTTCAACTAAGCGGATTCAAGAAAACCATTCCCATTTAAATACTCTGGTTGGATAAAATCGTCAAAACGCGACGGTTGACGGACTGTCCGCTCACCGCGACGAAGTGTTCAAAGAAACCAAGGCTTTAAGGCCAAGTTCAATTTTGTTTGACATATAATCACGATTTTTTTTAGGTTAGAAAATTGCATTATCGATTTTTTCATTCGAAGTAATAAAAGACGTCACTTTAAATTTCTATCTCTTTATGTCGACAAATTTGTAACACGATGAATTTATAAAACGTATGTCACTAATGAATATGTGGCGGCAACACTGTCAGCTACTCCATGGCTACTAGAGTACATACAGGTCCGGTATAAGCCATGGAAAATAATAATTTAATGTTTTGATCGAGTTAAATAAAATATCAAAATTAAATGTTTATTTTTAAGTAAACGACATTTTTAAATGTCTTCAATCAAAAATAATATAGGCTTATACTCAAGTGTATTATAGGAGTGTACTGGACAAGAGATAATTTTACCCTTTGCTCCAGTTTTTGTAATGAAACCAGCGGTAAAATAGATATTTGTGTGCAAAGGCTGTGTTTTGGCCGAATTAGACATATGCGTTCGAGTCTAAGCTAGTTCTGGTTAAGTATAAGAGTAATAGGCAAGAAACGAGTGTTCAATCAAACTTGACATCGAGATAGATTTCACATAAGCAGGTGAACTGAAGATAAACTTTGCAGGACCAAGCTCAGATGAAAACTATGCATACTACACTGAATAAGAACGAATGGAAGTGTCAGAAGGAGGCTAAAGGCAAAAAATAGACGGAACAGAGCCGAATAGATAGATAAGTAATATTTTAGCCAGGAGAGAGTCGATGAGTGTTATAAATATAGTTAATTTATGAATGTATTTTTAATGTATAATTTCAGTTTATTTTCATTTTTGGTATAAAACTATGGCTGACATAATAAAACTCTTAAAAGTATATATATTTTCAATCTTTATTACTATATACATTATTTAGTATTCATTTATTCTCTCTGACCTAGGGAAAAGGTCAGAAAACCCTGGTCATAATTGTTTACAATGTTGCGTGTTCCTAATGATACAAAACATTACAGAGGAATGATACTTAGCCGATGAAATCTCATAGCATGACATATTGTGGTATGGAATATGGCTATCTCTGATGCATCTGCAGATTTAAATTTATTTTTGCGTACTGTTTTCTATCAACTGATACCCCAAATTTATACAAGCCACGTCTTCGCACCACAATGTGAAAGCATCAAATCTGCTTAATCTCGTACCATTTTTTTAAGTATCAAGGATATTCTTGGTGTAGCTGATCATCATGTTTCGAGTCATTGAACCTAAAAAATAACAAATATCAATAAACAGAATTCGGAATTTATTCCAAAAATATTTTTCTTTGGGAATTATATAGGATTTCTCGTTAATATACTGACAAACTTTTAAAGGTGGTAGGTGCATCAAAATAAACATTTTTTTGCTTATTAAAATAAAAATAATTTTATTGCCTAACAAATTAATCCATTTACAGAACAAAATACATGAAATAAATGTTAAGCAACAGCAAGAAAAAAAAAAGAAAAAAAAATCCTAAATACATTAGCTACAAATTAGTACAACTAATGGTCGAAATAAATATTCCAATCAGAACAAAATTAATTAAAATTTGAGCACATTAGCGTTATAGGTGAATTTCTTCCCAAGTTCGTTCAAATACTTGCTGTATAAAATGTTTCATGATATCTAATGGCTGTTTGGGGAACATTAAAATTTATTTAATTTATCAAAAATAGTACATCAATAGTGTTATGTAATATTTTATAAAAAAATGTAACACTGGAAACTACCCTGCTTCTATTTTCGAAAGAAGCAGAGATTCTTCAATACCTCGAATGGGATACAGCTCATCTATTTTAAAAGAAAGGTACTTGAGAGATCGCCGCTGAACATTTTCCAATGATCTTTTATGAATATTGTAAATAAGGTTCCAGATAAGAGATGCATATTCTAGCCTGGAACGAACTAAAGAAAAGTAAGGATCTTCAAGCTTCAAGAATTTATAAAAGAACGAGTATTACGAAATAAGAACCCTAAGCTTTTCAACGCAGAAGCAACGGTATTTTCAATATAATCCGAAAAAGTAACTTTTTGGTTGAATAACATACCTTAATTTTCAATTTTTGCACAAGTCCGATAAAGGTAGGCTGTTAAATAAATAATCAAACTCCACCTTGTTAATACTTCTAGTATAGGAACATACTTTACATTTAGACACATTCATAAACAGCTTGTTTTTATTACACCAATTTTCAACGATTCCCAAGTTGGGTATGTAAAAAGTAACAGTCTTGAATTGATGAGATTGAGGTAAATATTTTTAAGTCAGCAGCGAACAGCAGGTTAAATTTATTGCTAAGTCATTTATAAATATACCAAATAATAGTGGCCCCAGATTGGAGCTCTGTGGAACTCCAGATGTTGCTGTGAGGGGTGAAGATGAAAATCCGTTGTAAAAGACATAATTAAAACGATGATTTAGGTAAGATGAAAATAATCTCAACAGCGACTGATCAAACCCTAAGCTTTCCAACTTCCTTACAAGAATATTATGATTTTTACTTTCCTATCTGTATACAGTGTAACGGTTACTCTTCTAGTACGGTTATTTTTTAATATTTTATAACTATATTTTTAAAATGATTGTCCCATCTCTATTAGGACCGATAGTTTCATTCTTTCGCTACAAATATTTTATATAGTTATTTTTTGTTTTTTATAAGTTGTATGTTCGGATCGAAAGTGAATTTCGACAGGTATTACTTGAAAATGTCTTTTACAATAATACCTCAGAACGAGGCAGTCGAGATTATTAAATCTGCTAATATTTAAGTAATCTTAAACAGTATGTGGTATTTTTATTAGTGGTGAGAACCATCAGTATTTCATGGTGAGTAAAAGATTAATATTTACAAGATTTCTGCAAAGATTAACGAAATGGATCGAGATTTATTTAGTTGTTAAAAATATGAGGTTAGATGTTTTAGAACGTGTTATTAATTTCTGTAAAGATCTATTTTTTATTCATTCTGTGTTCAGAAACATCTTACCTCCTTGTTCCTTATTTTTCCTTATTACGTAAACTTCAAAAAGGTCTCAATCTTTTAGATAAGTCAACCTTTGGATGGTTTTTTACAACTACGCTGAGAACATAGTTTAAAATATTTTTTTTTAATCAAACGCTGAGAAGACAGTTGAAAATATGTTAATTTATGGTTAGAAGACAGTTGAAGTTATGGTTAGAAACATGGTAATTTATATTTAGAAGAAGACGCATCGCTGTAGGAGACCGTCCTTATTTGAGAAAGATTGAAGACCTACACCATTCCTACTTTGAGATAAGTTTCATTTTTATCTTTGAAAAATTAAATAAAGAAGTAATTTAAATGAATCATGGCTTGTGTAGATTGTAATTGTTACTTGCCTGCATAAACATATACATTCTGTTTTAACATCAGTCATATTAATTATATTTGCCAAACTATTATAATTCACCTTAAATGATATGTTTATGTAAGTTTGGTGGCGCCCTCCATACTTTTCCTATAGTTAAGTTTTGTCAAGGTTATTAAGTGCTACTCACGGCCCTAATTAAAATTGAGCTAAAACACCGTAAGTAAAACCAACATCACTTGTTACAACAGATAAGGAAAGTATAGGAATCATGATTTTTTCGACCTCCAGTTTTCGACGGATTTTTACGTTTTGGGGTCCCCTGAATCCGTTTTGACTATTTTCGGGATGATGTCTGTGTGTGTATGTGTGTGTGTGTGTCTGTGTGTCAGTGTGTGTGTCTGTATCCACCATAACTCATGAACCGATACAAAGAAAAACACCAAATTTTAAACTTAAGCTATATTCCAGCCTGCGGTGAACTGATTAGATTTTGGGCAGAGTCGGGATATCTGGGGGTACTTTATAGGTGGTCATTTTTATATTTGATGGAATATATCTGTTATTTACGTTTGGAGAAGAACATTCTTTAAATAAAAGTTACTTATAATATTATTATCTATAATTTTTGTTCTTTACAAACTTTTCCTAAAATGGTCCGTATTCGAGAAATTTGACAAAATGTAAAAAAAATATTTTTTTATAAAAAAATTTCAAATAAAAGTTATTTGTAATATAATTCTCTATAATTTTTATTCCATACATAATTTCTCTAAAATGGACAGTATTCGAGATATTTGAGAAAGCATGCATTGGGGTAGCATGTAGATGATCTAAGTATCAGATCAGAGAGATTAAAATTAAATAACATATGTAGTGAGATTCTCATCTTTCAGTATGTCTCCTATCGAGACTCCTATCTTTGTTCGACAGACAGTGATTTTAATGTAATGTCTCTCTCTATTCTGTATGTAATGTGTCGAGTTTGCACAAAAGAATCGCTGTCCTGATCAGAAGAAATTAACCACATCAAAGGAAGAAAATTAGGTCCCCTGTTATTTTTAATTTATATTAATGATTGTTGATGTCGCAATAATCAATATGACATTTACCTGTTTGCCTATGATGTCCTTATCTATGTTTCTTCTAAGTTGTAAGGATTCAGATAACTTAGTAAGAGTTAATTGTCAATGAAACTCTGCAAAATGTTTATAAATGATGTTGCAATCATTTGTTAAAAATCACCACAAATACCTAAAACAAAATATAAGCTGATAAGTAATAACTATATGCAGTTTGTGGACAAATATAGGAAATTGGAAGAAAATCTATACAGTTAGTAGAAAAATTCAAATATTTAAGGGTAATTATTCGGAAACAGATGAAATTCACAGACCATATGGAAATACTGTTATCAAAGCAATTGCAGTTAAATTACATTTCCTATTTAGAATGTTATTAAAATAATTGTTATATTATTACATTATTTTTTACTAAATTTGAATATTGTGATATTAGCAAACTAGCCAAATAAAGAAAATAAAAATAAAATAAAAACCGAAAACATACCTGGATCCACAATAATATATATAAATAATATAAGTACATTGCATCTTTTAAATTATTAAAGTCCATTAAATTGAAATGACACGTCAAACCATAAACGTCAAACTTTCATAACAAACATGCTTGTGTTGTGTTCCAAAGAGAAAATACCATTTATAGAATAATTTATTTACTTGCAACCTTTCCCCGCACAGCACCTCGCCCCTCACCCAGAAACATGGTCAAATTGGGCTAAGCCATTTTACATTCGTCTGCATAGGGAGCGATGTTGCAATTTTTTAAATTTAGTGTCTATTCCGTCTGTTCAGATGGCAGCATCTTATGGGCCCTACATTTTTAAATCTTATCACAAGAATCCTGAAATAATTAGGCAAAAATAAAAGAATTAATTTTGCGTTTTAACTTTTAAATACTATAAAAAATGATGGAAAGTCCATAACTTTTAAATATTTGTTAAATATCACTTATTAAAATATTATGCATTAAAAGTAAAACAAACCATAGACTTTCCATCATTCTTTACAGTTTTTTGAACCCATTTATGAAAACAGTTTTTGAAAATATTATTGTTCAGAGCTGTATTTCTTGTGATAAAAAAGTCGCCGTCACTTGTCATTGAACTTGGCCTTAATTTTTTCCACGAATGGATTTGTTGACTTTTGCAAATAAGCACTTCAAGTACACAGCTAAACAAAAAAATTCTTGTGGTATAGAAATTACACCATGTTTACTACATAATATTGGGGTTGCTAAAACCGAATCAAGGGTCCATTTAACCATATCAAGTCAGGTTTTTTTATTTCAATATAGGTACAAACCAATGCACCCACTATTGTAGGTAGTTCGAATTTTGAATTCCATTTTGCCTTAGCCCTATTTATATCTTCAGACTTGATGGAAATTTAATCCAGTGGTTGGCTTTATCCATAATGGCGTCCATAACAGTATCTAATGTTTTGCTAATTGCTGTTCGATTCACTCCAAAATTATAAGCAACACCACTCTGAAATCCTGGATCACTAACATAACGTAAAAAAATTCCATTTTCATCCTTTTACTAAGTGCTCCACCTCGAGTTTCTGTGACGTCATTCAAAAAATAATCACTTAGGAAATCAATATTTTCACTTTTAAAGCATAATAATGTTTTACAACTATCGATACTTATGTTTTTACGTTGTTTGTTTTTTTTAGCACGTACATGCATAAAAGCAGCCATTCTGATTGAAATTTGTATGACAAGTATGGTTCTGACCAACCTTGCATCAAAGCGAGGCCTTACTCTGAAGTTGAAACTTTTACTTTATTTTATACACCTAATTTTCTTGACATCAAGGCAAGGACAAGTATTTACTCCCGAACGCAAGTAAGTACTTTTATTATTCAATTACCAACAAGTAAAAGCTTAAAAAATGTCAAGTAAAGGCATTTACTTGTTTTTATTTACCTGACCCATTGTCTACGAGTATTATAATAGCAGCATGTGCGCAGGTGAATACTGCATATCAAACCTTGTGAGTTGAACATTACATTTTTTCTACGGCTATTACATAATATTAAAAATTGGTCAAAATGAGAAAATGCTCTTTTGTATAGTAATCTCAGAAAAGGTATATTAAATTAAAGCTCTATTTGGAAATATTAATATAGAGGATGTCACATAAGTCTCTAGAAATGCATATTTCTTAAACCAGATATTTTAAAATTTAGACCTAATAAAAGTCATTCGGTCGCTAGGGGTAGGCGATTATCGAAATAAATTATCAATCATTGAAAATAATCGATTATTTAAGATTAATCGATTATTTTCAAACCATTTTTTTTTTCATATTTCCTTTAAAATCGATTATTCGATTATCTTTGAAAAATCGAAAATAATCGATTAATTAAAAAAAGGCGAATAAACGATAAATTTTTCAATATACCTATTTTTATTTTGCATTTCCTTTAAAATCCATTGTTCCATTATCTTTGAAGAAACGAAAATAATTTCTTGAAAATATTCGATTAACCGAAAATAATCAGTTAATTATAACGGATAATCGATTTTCTCAAAACAAAATAATCGATTAATCGATTATTTTTGTAACCCCTATCGGTCGCTTGCTTTTATCTGAGAAAATTTAGAGATTCGCATTTTTTTGATCCCATTATCGGGGACTAAAACATGTCTTTTTAGGGACTGAAGTGCCACTTTTACTCCCTTGGGACTAAAATATTTTAGTCCCAATCCAATACTCTATACTAAACTAAACTGTCCGCATAAGTGGGGCTATTTATACCAAGTCCAACTCTGCTACGAGAAGTCTCTAGACGCTCCCGAAAATTTCATCTCTGACTCAACGGTGCGCTCCGCCCGTTCTAGCCGTTTTTCGAGCGTCTGCGGCATTCCTGAATGATTCCGTCGTTTCGAGCATGAGTCGGGTGGCAAGCTGAAGGTCGCTAGACAGAGACGGCTTAGGAATTTTCATGACATTGCCCCCTCCTTAAGAATTAGTTCCTCCTGGCACTAACTGAATGGTTGTATTTGCAACTGGATCCTCTTTTACAATTTCCAGTTGCATGGAAGTAACAAGGGACAGTCTTCGTTATAACCTGAATGCTGGGAGAATGGCTGCAGACCAGTATTTCAACCTGGGTATCTTGAAAGATTACTTCCACCATGTTTCTAATGATCCTCCAATTCAGCTGGTTACTATCTATTTTTGGCATAGCTAGTTTCTGTACATTGGACTCCAGTACATGCTCCCTCAGACTGAGTAATGCTTCCCATACATCATAATAGGTGGATCGATCTCGGAAGGTGTGTTACCAAATAGAAAAGATAACGCTATCCATCTTAAAATTTTAATGCTTCTCCAGGGGCTGGTAACTGATCTTGAAGTTCTGGCAATTGACCAAACTTCTTCCGGAATACAGATGCCAGACCTCGAGCATCGTAGATGTTGACGGAAGTGCTATGGATCAGCGAGTAGTCTTTTGGAACCGTGAGCATGTCTTGTTGCTCGGTTGTAACACCATGTCTTGCTTTTCCGGTACCTCCATATGCACCCATAAATTCTTCAAAGACAAAGTCAGGTGTTTCTTGGAGCTGGTTTACTTCTTCTTATTCTTCTTGGTCACCCTCAAATGGCGCCAGCCAGTTTTGGTGCACTACCTTTGGTTTACCGTTCAAGATCTTACTTACGCGGTAAATGACATCATTGATTTTTTTCTTGATGAGATACGGACCTTTTGTCTTTTTGGGTTATGGAGCCAGTCTTTGTCGCCTTCCTTGAAACATCCTTCTGTGGCTTGGGTATCGTATCGCTTCTTCATTCTGTCGCTGGCGATTTGAAAATGCGAGCGGTCCAATTCATGTATATCGTACATTCTTTTTAACTGAATTACATAATCTTCACCAGCTACATCTTCTCCAGGTCGGCATCCAAACTCGAGGTCGCACAGTAGTCTCATCTCATGTCCAAACAGGACCTCTGCTGGTGTTTGACCTATTGATTCATTGACAGCGGATCTATAAGCCATTGCAAAGAGCGAAAGATACTGATTCCAATCTCGCTGATGGTTTGAAACCACTTTTGACAGATATTTTCTAATGGTCTTATTCATTCACTCTACCATTCCATCGGATTATGGGTGCAGTGCTGTGGTTCTGGTTTTCTTCATGTCTAGTCTGTCACAGATTCCACGGAAAAGTTGACTTTCAAAATTTTTTCCTTGGTCACTGTGGATCTCTATAAACTCTTTTATTAACACATCTGCAACAGTTGCGGCCTCTTGATTTGGAATGGCGTAGACTTCCACCAACTTGCTGAAATAATCCATAACCACCATCACGTATTTATTACCATTCTCGGTCATGGAGAATGGTCCAGCAATATCTAAGGTTTTCCTCTCAAATGAGCTACCAACGTTGTATTGCTTCATGATCGCCTTCCTTGTTCGCTGAGGTCCATTACTCATAGCACAGCTGGTACATTTCTTACCCCAGTCCTTTACATCATCGGAACTGTTCATCCAATAAAACCTTTCCCGAACTCTGAATGGTTTTACTAACACCGAGATGTCCTCCTGATGGACTGTCGTGAAACTGACGAAGTACTTCGACTACTCTACTCCTTGGAATGACCAACTGTCTTCTGTTTTCGGAACCATAGTCATTGTCAAGTACTCGCTTTAATAAGCCATCTTCCAGGATAACGCAGTCCCACTGGGTCCAATATGATTTAACTACTGGAGAGTGTTTCGATACTTCTTGCCAAGTAGGTCGACAATTTTCCTCTTTCCATTCTTTTTATCTTCTTTAAAACGGGTCGTTCTCTTGTTATTCTCTAAGTTTGACAGGCCCACTCATCGCTGTCAACCGACGTTCTTCGTACTGTAAATTTTTTAACAGATATGGCAACCCCTTTCCAATCAGAGTTCCTTGACCAACACCTTCATTGCACTTCGGAAGTTCCGCCATGACAGGAGTTGCTTTCTCTACAGTTCCTTGCAACTGCCTTACTCCTATGGTTCCACTATTTTCAGGCAACACCGTTCCTTCCTGAACAGTCACCGGCACGGTTTTTCGATTCGTAGTGATCTTTGGACGTGTGCGCGAACTGCTTACATTTCCCATTTCATTGCAATTCCAGCACCTAATAATCTTCGGTTGCTTCTCAATAAGGGTTTTTATCAGTCCAATTTATTTCCCTGTTCTTCTTCTTTTACAGTCCTTACTTCACTGTATCCACCAGAAGCCAGCGTAGCTGCTTCATACTCATGAGCAGCGGACAAGACATCGACCAATGTTTTGTGACGGGCTAAACGAAGTGTTCTTTGCATTTTATGGTCACGAAGTCCATCTACAAATGCTTGAACGGCCAAACATTCAATTATGTATTCCGGAGTTGATGGGTAGGCAAATCGCACCATCTTCGCAATATCTAATTCGAATTCTTGAAGGCTCTCGTCACGTTTCTGTTTTCGATTCTTCAACTGTAATCTGTACACCTGCTCCAACTGTTCGTGGCCATATCGCATATTTGGTCTCTTTTTGAGTTGTTCAAAATCATCTGTTTCTTCCACGGGTATAGTCTGAAGGACATCCAAAGCGTCTCCTCGAAGGGCGATGGTCAAATTTATTGCCTTCTCTCGTTCAGACCACTCGTTTGCTCTGGCAGCTGTTTCGAACTGCTTAAGGTAGTTCGTCCAAGACATCTTTCCGTCGAAAGTTGGGGCTTTAACACGAGGAGGGTTTACAGCTCCTTCCAATTTCAACTTCGACTCCACCTCATGGCACTTAATTTCAACGTCCTTGGCCGGGTCTGAATGTTCCAGTTCTTCTATCTTCTTTTCTTTATTTTCTTCTCAACAGAAGACATCTTGTTTTCCACATCAGCAGAGATTTCATTTTTTAGAAAAGACATTTCGAAAGACACCGTTCATCATTAAACACCCATTATTGGATTTTCATTCAAGTAAATTGAGATTGGAGGGTTTCAATTTATTTGAATTATATTCGGTTAAATTTAATTTGCAAATATTTTTTATTGGATTTTCATTCAAGTAAATTGAGATTGGGGGTTTCAATTTATTTGAATTATATCCGGTTAAATTTTATTTGCAAATATTTTTTTATTGGATTTTCATTCAAGTAAATTGAGATTGGGGGTTTCAATTTATTTGAATTATAGCTGGTTAAATTTTATTTGCAAATATTTGTTTATGGGATTTTCATTCAAGTAAATTGAGATTGGGGGTTTCAATTTATTTGAATTATAGCTGGTTAAATTTTATTTGCAAATATTTGTTTATAGGTTTTTCATTCAAGCAAATTGAGATTGGAGGGTTTCAATTTATTTGAATTATATTTGGTTAAATTTTATTCGCAAATATTTGTTTATGGGATTTTCATTCAAGTAAATTTTAATTGTAAATTTAAATTGTTTATTAAGTATTAAGTGCATATCATCAGATCCTAATTTTAGAAAATGAAAGACCATTTACTGCTTTTGAAGCCTGTAACAATATATATCAGTGCACAAGAATTCTATTTGGTGTTACCAATGGAGTTACTGGTTTTCAGGAAAAATTTAAATTGTGTCAAATTTGATCATACCGAACTTTTTGTAAAGGTCTAATCTTCGGTTTTTTGATAACTTTTGTTTATTTTGAGCAGTTAGACGCCCTACTATTTTGTTTTTCTTCAATAATGACTGTGCAATTAATTTTGTAATTTTTTTTAATGACAATTACTTGGTAATTTCTTCATTTAATCCATCTTCAATTATCGATTAATTAATTTCAGGGATTTGAAGAAAATTTTGATCTAGAGGACACAAGAGCAATGAATTATTTACAGTTATATCAATAAGTTGCGAGAATATCGCCAAATACCATCTTTGTGTTTTAAACCCAGTACTGTATAATGATATGAACATATCAGATAAGTCAACACCTCCCATGTGGGTATTGTACTGTTTGACAATGTTGGGACATGCAACTTCAAGTTTTGTTTTCGAATCTTTGCAGTAGCTCCTGGCACTTAAAATGGGATACGCAGAAGAACTGGCTAGAATAACAGATCTGTTATCTTACCATTTCTCTAAACAAATTTTCTGTGTATTATCTGCTTTTTGTTGAAAACTTTCTCTTCATTTCTTTTTAAGAATTTTGTCACTTGCTAAAGGGCAATTTCTTAATCTGTTAGCACGCATAGTTCCCAGACTCAAAATGCTAAACTCTTTTCTCAAATGCATAAGTTCAAAGAAATTGTCAAAGTAAACTTTAGTGAGTGGAGGATCTGGCAAGGTTTTACATAATTCAAGTACGACTGTTGCTCCAAAACCTAATGCCTTATCATATTCAGTAAAAGTGTATTGCCAAAATGTATTTTCACCAGCATATATGACAATATCATAAACAATTCCAGAAGCTCCAGATCTAACAAAATTCTTCACCCCAATTATTTTGGTTTGGTTTTTACATACTGTTTTCTTGAACCTGCTAGAGTATCCTCATACAGTATCATCATTTCATCTATTGACTGTATTCGTTCGTTTTCAATTGTATTAAATTTTCTTCTTAGATGATCAATAAAAGGCCTCATTTTAAAATATCTATCAGTACCGGTATCGTCATCGTTATTATTAAAATGTATTTACCTTCTAATAAGTTTGTACCTTTTTATGGGCATTACATCAGCAATTATGTTTACACCTAAGTCACTACACCAATAATCGGTGTAAAAAGTAACTTTATAATACCCAGTAGAAGCTCAATAGCTAAAAAGTCTTTTATTTTGTCAGAATTCGTAGCCAAAGAGTTTCCTCTGTGTGTGTGGTGGAATATAAATTTGTACCTTGTAACATTAAATTAATCATATAGTCATCGAAGTACCTTTCGAATTATTCTAGAGGAGATTTTACAGAAGTGGACAAGGAAAAACCGTTGAAAGAATCAACGTATACTTCATGAAAAAATTTTACATCATTCCACTCAAATTTTATTTCAATTTGCTTCTTTGGTTTGATTTTTTTGCAGTCTATTTTTTGTGTTGGTTTTATATTTTTTCGTGATATTCCCTTTTTTAGTTTTAAACAAACCAAAACAAGTGGTGCTTTCTGGTCAAAAGTTGTTTTTTTACTCGGACAAATTGACGTTTTTTCTAAATATTTTCATTTTTATGTTCTGCTTGCTTGTGCAGACGGTTGTTATATTGCTTGAGATGTGTTTTGTGCTTCAGATGATGAATGTGGTTCCTGCTGTGGATTAGGATATTCAGAAATTGGATTGAAAGTGGCAGCTTCTGAAACCAACTCTGAAACTTCCTTTAGTTGCGTACCTCCTACTTCTATATTAGTATTCACATCAGACTTGCCATGAATTGTAATTGGTGGTAATTCTATATACAAAGAACATGGTAGATCTCCTTTTTGTATATTAGTATGCACATCAGACTTGCTATGAATTGTAAATGGTGACAATTCTGTGTAAGAAAACATGATAGATCCCTTTTTTCTATATAAGTATGCACATCAGACTTGCACTGAATATTTATTGGTGTTAATTCTGTGTACAAAGAATCAGTATTTTCTAAAATAGCTTTTACAGATATATTTACCATTGCCATATCAAAATACTGATTATTGGAAATATTCTACAATGGAGATGAAGGAAAGAGAATCTTTTTAACAATTTCTTCAGATATGCTTCGATAATTCTGTAAATAGAAAAAAACATACTTCTCTACAGTTTTGGAAATTTGAACAAAGTATCTCACTAGATACATTCCCTTCAAATGCTGTTTATGTAAATAATAGGCGATGTGTCTCACCAGATACATTTCTCAATAAACTGTATTATGTAGGGTACAGACAGTGTATCTCACTGGATATTAACTTTAAATTCTCTTTTATGCTAATATTCTAATGGATTTTATTCATAAATAATGAGTGTATGACGTTAATTGACAGTTTAAGTCAACATTGATTTAGTTTAAAACATAATTAGGCATTCCAAACTGAATGGCTACCAGCGGGTTCTGACGGGTTATGATATGGCAAAATTATGGCAACCCTGTAGGCCTGGTGATTTGACAAGGTCAATGAAATAGATAGTTACATAGATTGATCATCCATATTTTTCAAAATAAACATAAGCTTATGCCTTGAAGTAAAAATGTAAGCAATTATTTTTTTTTAATATCTAAAGGCTAAAAATTGGTTTTAAAACACATTTTTGCTAAACCGATTCAAATTAATAAATATTTGCTAGGCAATATGGCCGCTCGTAAACGACCAGCTTTGAGCAATCTATATAACTATATATGCATCATTGACCCTGTTAATGACAACATGACAACAGGGTTGCCATATCTAAACTGTCATTACCCACTGGTAGCCATTTGGACAGGTCGTTGGAATGCCTAATTAGTGTATTATATAGTAACATAAAATTAAAGTTAACTTACCCGCTTTCTACATTTTTGTGTACGCACTAGTTTCAAATTACGGCAGGTCACGCTGGAGTCTCTTAGATAACTGCCGCTTAGATCATGTTTCTACAGATACATTGCGCAGGCACAGAGTGCAATATTATTTAATAAAATTGTATTGGCTAACTTCTAGAGAGTTTCAAAATTAATGTATCTCAGGAGATACAACACCTATTAGGGAATTAAAGAGACTTCTTGTATTCGTGTAAACGCACCTTAATAAAGTTTACGCTGCTAAGCAACAACAAATAGCAACTGAAATAAGAAGACACGTTAACTATAAATGCGATGGTCTTTTGTTAGAGGACTTAGGGTATTTCTATCACTTTAGCTATTCTTAAGTAAATTTTCCACATACTTCGATTTTTTCTTACTAGACGGAGAATGGTCGCACTGCGCAGCTTTCTGAGTGCATTTTAAAACGAGATAGAAAACTCCGCCATTTTAAACACTTATTACGCGTTGTCCACATCTTGGCGCAATAGTTTTACCAAAAGTCAGTCCTCAAAGATATTATTTATGAACTTACACTTTACAAAACCATTAACAAATAATGAATATCTTGATAACCTTGCTTTACTTGGTGATTTTATGTTAAATTTTTTCATTTGTAAGTAACAGTAACTACTTTATTTATGTTCCTATTGTTGTATTCTAAAGCATTTTATTTTTCAGGTCTCCTACGAATCTCAAGCACTTAACATAAACAGTGGTTACAAACCATTAATCAAATTATTTTGAAATTATTTTTAGCTAAACTCGTTGTCTCTTCTCAGAGTTAATTCCAGTTTTTGCTAACACAACTTTTAATTCACTGCAGACAATTCAAATCGCGCTCATAAGACAGAACGCTCATAAGGTTAGGGTCAAAAATATAAATCTTTCCAATGTAAATGTCAGCTGACACCTTACAACACGCAGGGTTGCCAATGCTCACAATATAAATAGTGACCCTCGTATTATAACGCACAGTTAAATGTCAAATTAGGAAAACTCTGGATTAAAGCCTACAAAGAAGCCACTTCAAAAAGAAATAACGCATGTTCTACTCATATTTATTGACTAAAAATAATGATTTAGTAAAGATAATCTAAATACAATAGAATAAAGATGTACAGTTCATCAAATTTCTAGAGGTGTTCGACGCCCAGACAGAGAACGCGCTACGTGTGACTAAGATAGCTATTGTACAGTCTGCTAAACAAGTTATTTTAAATAGTTTTTAATATTTTTAGGTAATTAAATTTTAAAAGTGTGGAATAGTTTAGGGATTAAATTGGTCTGATTGGACTTTCTTAGAACGTTTTTAAAAGCAGCTAAAGATAGTATGTAAAATTGAAAATAATTAATATGCCATAAAAGGTGTTTTGGAATTCCTTCAACCTTTTGAAATTGAGTCAGAAAATATAAATTTTATAGGATAGCGGAAAATACCTATAATTTTTTTGTAGGCCTTTGTAAATCGTGGAAATAGTTTATATTTTATTTCTACCTTATTAAGGAAAATGGTACCTATTATTAATAACGGTTGTTTCTGAAACATTACTAAAATTTTCGAAATTTTGTTTTTCTACAAAATAATAAACTATACTATTTAGAAAAAAATTTATTTCTCTTATAATTTTATAAAAAATAACAGGGGAATATTTACATTTCTTGATCTATTAAACAAAACGATAAATTATCTCGACGAATGACACCATGTTCTAGTACGGAAGCTAGCTTTACATTTTTGTTGGTGGTTTCATGGGTTTCATATCAATTTTTTGTAATTGTAGTTTACACGTACATATACCTCTTAACACTTGTTTGCTTTATTAAAAAAGTGTGTTGTTGTGATTTACGTCGAAATAAGTCAAAAACAACTTGAAACCCCATATAAAATCAAAAAGGAGAAACGGAAAAAAATTGAGCCTGTAAATGAACACAACTCAGAAACAAAAATAGCTATCTAATAATAAAAAAATAAAATTTGATTTTTGTGCAGCTTCATCTATATCATTAACTGTTTTTGGTTTTTTAATGGTTTTTCTTGGTGATGAAAATTCCGATATCTCACGGTTATCGATTCTTTTTTTCTCTTCAGAAATGCGGACGACAGTGTTTTTAGATACTCCTGTGGCTGCAGCAACACGATCATTTACATTTTTAAATGGTATTGAAGGTGAATTAAAGTTTCCTTCTCTTCTCATAAACTCTATAATATTGGCTATTATTTCGCGAGATTGACTGTTAATCACGCGGCCTCTTAATTTGCTATTAAACTCCATACTTAGGTTCTATTAAACTGTAATGAGCAAAAAACACAAACGAAAATAAAAGAAATGTTTTAGCGAAATTTACATCTGACATTTAAGTCTGAATGAAATAGTGAAATACTTGATGCGCAGAGTGTACTTTCATTGCGTAAATCCGTCGGGATGCCTGTCAGTAGTGCTTTCTCTGTCTAGCCGTCGAAAGCCTCTAGAAATTTGATGAACTGTATAATGCTTGGCATTCTACACTCTTCACAGTTCAACCCCTATTTTTTTCCATAATCGATAGGCTTAATCCCCCTATAAACCTTAATTTTCCTGAAGATTACACTTTGATATCGATTTTTGTTTCTGAATTAGGATTTTTTCAATATTTCAACCCCTCTTATTCCCCTATTTTTATTATTTTTTTTTTCAGAATCAATAGGTTTTATTCCCTTATAGAGCTTGATTTTTGCTAAAAATTTTAAGTGGATATCATTTTTCGCTTTTAAGTTACAGTTTTTTTTAATAATTCAAGCCTTCATATAACCACCCATTTTTATTCAGATTTTTTCTCAATTAATAGGTTTCAACTCCTTACAGAGCTATTTTTACTAAAAAATTCATGTTTTTATTTCTTTCTCAGCTTTTACAATTTTTCTTTGGTTTGTTTTCACTTTGGGTATATGGGAATGTATTTTTCATCATTTTGAAGGAGGAATTGAAGATTATTTATTTTTCCAAAATCGCATTTTAGTTTTTTGGATTTCAACCGATTTTTCTTATTTAACTTTCTTTCATTCTACTTTCTAATGGTTGCTTCTATCCCACCATGGGAAGGTTTCACCGACAATTCTTCTAAGGGGAGGTTAGACGGTAGCCACAGAAGGGTTGGCGTCCACCAATCCTTCGTTGGTAACCACAATTAACGAATTTAAACTCCAAAAATCACGAAAGATTAATATTTGGCAACAGCGAACTTAATTAAATTTTGTCACGATTCGCATATATTCTGATGGGTACCTACCTATTTTCAAAGTATGGGAGCAGTTATTTTTCTCAAGATTCTCATCAGAAATGTTATACGTCAATGTGGAAACGCTGTTTTTAAAGGCATCGAGGATTAAAATTCTTAGAATTTTAATTCTCTCTAAATAAACCGAGAGAAACAATCAGTAAGTTCACACTGGCCCTAAGGGACCTAAAAATACTGTTTTACGTTGACGTATGACATTTCTCTTGAGAAAAATGAATTCTCTTGAGTTTTTAAATCACCCCCCTGATGACTGCGCCAGTTATAAATTCCAAAACGGAACTTAATTTTGTTTTAAATTTTAATATATCTTAATGTATACTTAAATGACTAATTAAGACAATTCTAAATTAAAGCCTACAAACAAGCTACCTTAAAAAGTAATAACGATAAAGATAATTTAAATATAACATAAAAGAGCTTATTATGTTCACAATATATAATTCACACACTTTTTTTTCAGACAAAAGTGAATTTTCGTCCATTTCCGATATTTGTTGTGGTTTTTTACAGCAATTTTTTTATATCTAACAATGTGTCTTTTTCAGTCTCACAGCATATTTGGAAAAACATCCAACAATAGTTGGAAAAAAAGCCTTAATTTTTCTATGAAACCATTTATTTAGAATTATATTTACAAATAAATATTGTATGTAGTATAATTTGGTGTAACGTATCGTAAAAAATTTCATTAGACATACAAAATTTGTAAACAATACAGCACTTTTAATTTGGCACATTTAATAATGAATTATTTACAATTGATTAAATCTATTGTAATTTAGTCCCTAAAGGCGTCCCTCACAGATTTGCACTGTCTATTTCTATTTTTTAAAGCACCTTTGGGTGAAAATGTGAAGTTACGGCTCGAAAAATATATACTGGATACTTAGACATCATTCGCAAGGACGATATCTTCTAATTTAAATATATTAATTCTGTCAATTGATTTCTTCTGATATATTTCAGAATTTCTTCTGATATATATTTCAGAATGATAACAAGTGAAGAAAAGGCAAACCGAAAAAGGAGAGCGAGATTATATAAACACACAAAATCTGAGATGAACGCATTTTTTAATTATAATTTCATTAAATACATTAAAAAAATTGGAAGAACTTTTTTGGAAAATATAAATTATTTATTTTTTTTTTGTAAGCAATACTAACAAATTTTTATAATTTATAAATATATGAGAAAGCTCCAAATTAAATGAAACATGTTTTATGTTTCTATAATAATTTTTTTTTAAATATTATAACCCATTATAATGTTCCATTGCTGAACAATATATTCTGTAACATTTTAAATATTCTGAATTAACTAAATAGCAAAAATATTACACTAAGTGAGATCTTTATTAGTACGCGAATTGAAGAATTGCAAGTTACTAATACGGAAAATAAAATTTTTACAACTTTCACGTCATTCGAATGTATTGTATACAGGGTGTTCATTAAAGAATGGGCCAAACTTCAGATCTGGTTAGTGTGGGGACAAAAATAAGTTTATTTAAGCCAATTTACCTCATTAGAATTTTGCTTGCTTAAGAAATTACAGGGTGGAGAAAATATTTTTTGAGTAAATATACCCAAATTTTGTGAAAAAAGTTTTTTTGCGTGATGCAAACGAATACCAGCTGTTTTGTTGCATTACATGTACAGGGCGTTCTAAACTGGCTTGCCAATCTAGTATTACTTGAGATTTTTTTTAGGAATGGACATTTTTGAAAAATTATTATTTATTTTGAAAAATCGTTCAATTTGCTTTAAAAATGATATACTTGTTGCATGTCGCTAAAATGCATCATTTGAAGGAGAATTTAATTTGAAGTTAGTACTGCAAATGTATGGATTACTCCACAATTTCTTAATTTGATAATGTTAAATCTAGTAGGCAGTTGTCAAATGTAGTAGCACTGTCAGGATTAGTCTAACATAGCATCAGAGTATTGAGTGATAAAATTCGTTATTTTTATACAATGCCACGACATAACTTTTTCTGAAACAGTGAAATTACCGCTATGATACCAGTTTACGCCCAACAAGTTTTTAATGCACGCGCTTCAGCAAAAAAATATACAAATTTGTAAACTAATCGTAGACAGGCCAACCGAAAAATGTTGTCTATTTAGCAGATTTAGAAAAACCGGAAGTTTTCGTCCAAAAAGAGTCAATGGACGACCTATGGTACGAGATTTACAGCAGGAGGAAGAGGTATTAAATCTTGTTGAAGATGACCCAGCAACAAGTATCCGTCGTATATCTGTCAATGTTTGTTTATGTCAGGGTAATGTATCTAACATTTTACATGAATAACAATTATACCCGTACCATTTAAATGTACTGCCAGATGATATTTTAGTGAGAACAAATTTTAGTTAGTTTGTCTTAGATCAATTTTTTGTAAATAAAATTCTACTCATTGATGAAGCAACATTTACGAGAAGAGTAATTTTGAACTACAAAAATGCTCACACATGGGCTGTAGAAAATCTAAACAGTACAAGAGTGCGGCACTTTCAACATGAATTTAAATTAAACATTTTTTTTTTTGTATAGTCGAAGATAACCTGATAAGACCTTTTGAACTTCCAGCAAAAATGATTGGAAATGATTACTTACATTTCCTCGAGTACAACTTATTTGATCTGCTAGATGATGTTCCTTTAAATATTAGAGTTGGTATGTGGTATTTACAAGATGGCGCCCCTGCCTAATATTCCATAGCAGTACGTATTCCCCATCGATACATTGGACGAAGAAGTGAACATCCATGGCCTGCACGTAGTCCAGATTTGAACCCTCTGGATTTTTATTCCCGGGGTTAAGACTCTAGTTTATTCTGGCCCTCATGTTAATACCAGAAATTAGTTGGAGCAACAAATAGTAATAGCGGCTAATGTTATTCGACAAGACCATTTATTCTTTACAGTTAGAAGAAATTTCTTGAAAAGATGTAGAAAATGCATTGAAGTAAATGGCGGACATTTTAAACAAATAATTTAAAATTAGATTTTTTGCTATTGTTCCTAGTTTAAAATTGTTAAGTTTTTCAATTTGTTATTTTTAAATATTCTTTATAATTTATGTTGTCATATTTTTGCGTTGTTTCAGTATCTACTAAATATTTAATAATGTTCTGAATTAATTTGTTATAATTCATGTATTATCTTTAGATTTAATATCATCAAATTCAGAAATTTTGGAGCAATCCATACATTTGCAGTACTAATTTTAAATTAAGTTTTCCTACAAATGATGCATTTTAGTGACATGCAACAAGTATACCTTAAAACAGCCATACTCAACCTTTTTTCCTTCAGGCCACATTCGTGTGTGCTGTGTTACACGGGCCGCAATATTTTTGGATGATGACCTTTTTTTTGGCCATCTATCTAAAATTAGTTAGTGGGGACCTCTAATAAATAAAACACAAATATATCTCGTTGTATTACTGCAAAAATAAGATAACTCACATTTTTAGAGTTTCGATAAAACACTATTCAAACGTTTAAAACTGAATAAAAAATCAGTAAAAGCTTCAAACCGTTTATTAACTTCAATGAAGAAGATATTGAAAACATTGTTTACAAAGTATAAACTAATAATCTATTAATAATTGGTAAAAAGGAGAAGAAGAACGTCACTTAGCTTATTTTAGCTCTACATACAAATCATAATTTAATGTATGTGTCACTATCTTCAGTCGAAGTTTTGGTAACATTATCGGATATAGGTAGATTGTGATAATAATGGTGAAATTCATCAGGTGAATCTTGCAAAATTTTAGTTTTTTTTGCATTTTTTTGTATTTTCAAAACTTTGTTTCATCCTTTCATGCATCGCTCTGAAATACTGTGTGAGTTTGGCATATAAAGCCGAATTCCACCCTTGCCCATTGATAAATTAAATCTATTTTTCTGGTGGAATGTATTTAGGATAGCTGAATCTTTCGATACGTTGTCTATTAGAAAATATGCTTAAAATTCAAATTCGCCTGTTACCACTAATACTTTAATTTACGAATTTTCACATAGATTCACTCGTTATGGATTAACGAATCACTCGTTACAGCTTGACCAATCACCAGTTACATCTTAACCAATTACTTATTCACCAAGGAGATTCAAACATCACGTGTTATTATCTAGTGGTTGTTTAAGGTTAGCTGTATCGCGGAAAGAAAGGGTGACGTAATCATCTCGTGGATTTCGGAACAATCGAGAAAGGCCAGAGACGGCTCTAGTCATAACAAAACAAATGTCGTGGCACAGTGTTGTAATATTTAAACACATTCAACAAAAATAAGTATCGGCAAACCACTCCCGAAATACTGGTACGTTTTCACTTGAAATCACCGAAATCACTACACATTTTCTCGAAAATTCCAAAATCGTCATCTAAAATCATAGTCGAAATCAATTAGTCACTTACAACCGGAAATGGCGAGAAAAAAGATCATCGTATAAAATTAAAGTGGATTTTCAGTGAAATCACCTAAATTACATAAAAAATTTTTAAGTGATTTCCGAAATAAAGGTACGTTTTGACCTTATTGGTTTCCCCTCGGTTCTGGCTTTTATCTTGTTTTGGCAGGAACACTATTAAGAATCGGACTAAATATATTTAGCAAAAATAAGTTATATGCCTATTATCTGGTTTTGGTAGACACACTTATCAATTAAACACAATGTTAGGATTATGTTTTGGTATAAATGCCACTCCATCTTGTTTGTCCATATTGTTAATGTATTAACATGGAGTTAGTTTTTATTCGCTATCTGTTTATCATGAATATATACTTCTTTCACACTTGTAGAAAGTGTAGGTACATACCTAACCCCCAAAATTCCAAAAGTGGAGCTATCTTTTTTTTGCAGCAACCCCTACAAAATTCCAAACGTATATTTAAAAATTAGCATGCTATTTAGCGCTGCGATCAATAATAGTGTTGCGGGCCACAAAAAAGCTTGGAGGGCCGCAGGTTGAGTATGGCTGCCTTAAAGCAAATTGAACGCCTTTTCAAAATAATTGATTATTTTTTAAAAATGTCTATGCCTAAAAAAATCTGAAGTAAATACTAAATTGGCACGCCAGTTTAGAACGCCCTGTACATGTAATGCAATAAAAAATCTGGTATTCATTTGTATCACCCAAAAAAACTTACTTTTACAAAATTTGGGAATATTTACTCAAAAAATATTTGAATTATCGTAAAAATATTGAAAAAAAAATTATTTTCTCCATCCTGTAACTTCTTAAGCAAGCAAAATTCTACCAATTTAAATTGACCTAAATGAACTTATCTTTGACCTAACCAACCACATCCGAAGTTAGGCCCATTCTGTAATGAACACCCTATATAAATGTTTTTTTATAATTTTGACACGAAGCTATTTATGACACCAGTTACGAAATGTCTTATTTTATGTAATGAGTGAATATTTGCGGGACGAGCAGAGCAAGGTCCGCAGCATGAACGACATTTTATAACGTGTTAAATACAAATTTTTTTCTAATTTTGACTAATTATTTTTAAAATTTTGTTTTGGTAAGAAATTACTGATATCTGTTGCATATGCATCATTTTATTGACAAAAATAATACGTGTATAATATTGTTACGCTAGTTCTTGGTATTTCAATTTATTTCACCTCAACTTTTACAATGGTTCAACTGATAACATTAACGTATAATGCTTATCATAAAACTGACTGACGAACGTCAGGATCACCGACTTGTATAGCTCGATTTAACCTTCTAGAACCTTCCCGAACGTCCAGATGTTTCTTGACGTGGAATGACATTTATAGACATTTCTAGATATTTTTAGGCATTTCTAAACATTTCTCGAATATTCTCCCTTCTTCTTTTATTCGCACCTTTACTTATCACTTTGTAGGGTGATAGGTAACAATATAATTATTTATTCTCAACGACTTGTTTATATAGCTTATTAAAGTTATTTATTTTGCAAAAAGTGGGTTGTTTTGTCATGTATTACGTTTAAATTATTTTGTACTGATTTAGAATGGAAAATAAGGACCAAAACAACATTATTACTAAGTTTTATAAATCAACTTGTCCTTGTTTGATATAATTTTTCAATATTAAAGTATAATATTGATTTTAAATAGAAAAGGTTCTTTTATTTGTTTTTTTTTTTTCGCAACCAGTTTCGTAATGTTCAATGTTATGCAACTGGTTGCGTTAACTAGATCATTTTGGCACTTGCTGCGATTAAAAAAAATGTCACTTTATATGTGAAAAATAGAAAAAATTCATTATGTCACCAATTGCGAAAAGAAAGGAAATAAAAATAAACCTTTAATTTTAAAATCAATAATAATATTTTTAAAAGTATATATCAAAGAAGGGTAGGTTGACTCATAAAAATAGAATTTGGTTAAACTTACATCCTAGTAATAATGTTGTTTTGGTGCTTATTTTCAATTCTAAGTCAGCAAAAAATAATAAAAACATAATAAACGACAAATTAACTCACTTTCTTGAAATCCAAATAACTTTAACAAGCAATATAAACACACTACAATAAGTCATTGAGAATAAATGAATATTTTTTTATTTGTCAACTAAAGAATGAAGTTAATCATATACAACTAACAATACAAGAAAGTAGTAATATTGGTTGCCTAGATGTTAGTAATTTGTTACCAAATCACAGTTTTATAAATATTCTAGTCAAAATTACAAAAAATATTGCATATAACACGTTATTACGAAATGCCGTTTTATGTTACTCGCTCATGTTGTGGGAACTCGCTCTGCTTATCCCGCAAATATTCACTCGTTAATAAAACAAGGCATTTTTCTATAAATATGTATTGAATTAGAAAAATATTCTTAAATTCGCGTTAGGATTTTTACATGATACAATTTAGCGATATTTACAGGTTCTAAGGTAACTGTTAACTAACAATAACAATCAGTGCGCTTTCAAGGTTTTTTATTCAAATAGGTTTAAAAAGAAAATAATTCTTAAATTGGTAAAAAAACCTTTTTTTTGCAATATTAAAGAGTGGTAAAATTACCTACTGGTAATTGTTTTACAAAAATGTCATTTGTAGGAATTAAATTATTTGTACATTAGGTACCTACCTAAGGAATTTTACCATTTTTTATATTATTTTGCCAACAAATTTTGAACTTGTTCGATGTTTATTTGATCATATTAGTTATGCCTAATTTTTTATATTAGCAATTTTGTTTTTTTGATAAATGTTTATTCGGTCCAGTGGCGCAGCCAGAAAATGAATTTGGGGTCATCTCAATAATGGTTTTCAGAAGAAGGGCGTACCCAGCGAGGAACAGTGGCTTCCCTTGAAGTTGAAAAATAGGCAAAATGAATGAAAAACACAATGAAATACTATTTTTACCCCTCATCCGTATCTACCATATTCTACCATAATCTTACCCAGTCTAGTTTTCAAGTAGATCAGATCTCTAATAAGTTAAAAATATTTTATGCAAAAAAAGTCAAAACCTTATTAGGGTACCTTACCTCATTTTAATTCAAACGTAGATACAAAAAAAAACTAAACAAAATAGACTAAAAATAAATTTTAAACAAATAAATATATTCTTTCATAAAACCAAAATAATGGTAACAAAAACTAAACAAAATATTCTAAAAATAAATATACCGACAAACTTTAAGGGGTGGTAACGGGCATCAAAATAAATAATTTTTGTTTAATAAGCATGCAATTTCCGAAATACAGAGAATTTTATACAAAAATAAGAAAGCCCAGTAGATATTTAAATTTTTCATAATTGTTTTGAATAAAGTAACTAAAAATACAATTTTCGAAAACAAAATCGAAGTGAGATACAAATACAATTTTCGAAAACAAAATCGAAGTGAGATACAAAAAAAAATTAGGAACAAAAGTATTTTTAGTTGCTTTATCAAAAAAAAAAAAAATATGATAATTTTAAGTGTTATTCTTTTTCATCAAAGAAGCAAAATACTGGAAATGTTGGATAAACGTGAATAGATCCAAAATATACCTTATCAAGATCTCAACAAAACGACAAATTTCATTGAAATCGGTAAACTTTAACACCCTATATCTCAGAAATGGAGAGTTTTCGGACATATGTTTATTAAACAAAAAATGTTTATTTTGATGTCCCCTACCACCTCTAAATATATATTTACTAGAAAACCATCTTTTGATATTAATTATAAAACTTATCTATGCAATATAATCATATTGCCATACAACTGAAGATGCATACAACTTTATTAAAACCATCTGGTAGTATAACTACTATTGAATTCTAATCATGATCCTTCGAGCAAAAGTTTAAACATTTGAAAAACCTATAGAAGAAGCAAACTTCAACATGATAAAAAACAAGAAAATGAGATCCTTCTGCCAAGCTCAATGACACAGGTTTGACAAAATCTAAATTCACAGCCAAGAAGCAGCAACGCTTTCAAACCAAATACAACCAAAAGGACTTCTGCTTGATTGAAGTTCTCCATACTCAAACCCAAAAACCATCAAAGCTTTAAAATCAAATCAAAGTTCGTATCAAGCGAATTCGACAACCATAGAACCAACGACTTCTGTTAGATTGAAGTTCTCTATACTTAGACTCAAGAAACGTCGAACGCTTTAAAATCAAATCAAAGCACAAGCGAATTTAATAACCCTATAACAAAGGATTTCCGCTCGAATGAAGTTCTCGATACTCAGACTCAAGAAGCATTAACGCTTTAAAATTAAATCAATGCTCGTATCAAGCGAATGCGGCAATCATACAACCAAAGGACTTCCGATCCATGGAAGTTATTCATACTCAAACCCAAGAAAGCTTTAAAAACTCCAGAGATAATGAATTTTAAAAAATCAACCTTCAAGCACTTCTCCATTTCAGAAAATCTATCAAAGACCAGGACGCAACTACTGTCACGTAAAGCAATTTTCTACATCTCCAGTTTTACGGCAACAGCTGCACATTACAGCCAGTGGCATAGCCAGACATTTTTCATGGAAGGGGTTTCTGAGAACTAGTGGGGGGTTAATAATCAGTTAATAGCGATCAGCGCCATAAGATAACGGTAACGGTGACGCGAGGGCCTTTTATGGGGGGTTTTGTCCCTCTAACCTCTCCGTGTCTACGCCACTTAATACGGGAAATATAAAACTGTTAAAAGATTGTGTAATTAAGACAAACCAAACATCCTACAACCAAAGAATTAGGCTACAGCTCTAGTTTTATCGACCTACACCAAATCAGCATTAACAACGTTTAACTTCAGCCAACGTTTACCAGAAGATATCTACATAACAATCCCAAATGAACCTGTCTTCAAAATTACGGATACCTTAAATTCCATAATATCCAAAGAATATGGCGTTCAAGATGAGCTAGCTACATGAGAAAATCTGGAAGAAAATTAAAAACCACATCTCTATATCGAATTCCATCACAGATGCTATTGTGTTTTATACACTAATAGTTAGTGATAGGTCGCTTGGACGGATTAGTCTGAAAAGTGTATTGCGCATGCCCGAAATTAAATTAACTTATTTGTCTGAATTTCTACAAACAAAGGCAAAATATAGTACAAAAAAGAATAAACGACAAATGATTACTGACTTTTATATATTTTAACGATGTTTTCGAATTTTCGTTTCATATCATTCCTAAAAAAAAAAGAAAAATACATATGCAAATACTATTCCCAAAGTGTTTCTGAAGAGATGTCACTTTTCACTACTTTTCAGAAAATGTCCGTTGGACTAGTCTAAAAATTACTTTTCATGAAAAGTCCCATCACTACTAATAGTTGTATGGGTCCTCTCCAAAAAGATCTACCACCATCTCTGCCTTGGTCCACCATCGTCGCCAAACCACGCTGAGATGATCGAACTTCAGCCACTAGCGTCAGTCCTGGTGACTCAAGTTGAGAGTCGCCAGTATGTTCAAATTTGAACATATTAAATTAATGAAATAAATTATATATTGAATTAAAATAATAAAAAATGCTGACATATTTCAAAATTAAATTCAAAATATTGAACTGGAGATCGAAATTGGAATAATATTTTTTCCAGCGATATATTTTTTCTAATGTATAATTAAAAATTAAATATTTCTAATTGTTATTTTAAATCGTTTTGTTTTATAGTATTATAAATTTAGATGCAAATTAAAAATAAAGAGATTCATGAAAACCATTTGATAGTATCACAAAATTCAACTTTGAATTCTAATCACACCCTGTATATTCTCTAGAACAAAAATAATTACCAGTATATAGTTAAGAAAATGCCAGATTTTTAAAATTAAAAATTTAAAAACTTGGAAATATCTTAAAATAAAAAAAAATATAAAAATTGCTTACAATAGATGGATTTTTTTCTATCATATTCTAAAATTCCATACGTCCTTCCCCTCCCCTCCGGTACACTATCTAATACATTGTTAATAGGGAAAGTACAAAGTGACACATTATGGAAATGGAAATTTTATAGAGAATTCAGCAATATGACCGGTCATTGCGTTTCTTTTGATTCTAGCGCCCTTTTGCGAAGTAAAAAAATTATTACGTATTGCAGAGTGCAACACTTTATTTAAAAGCCAATTTCTTTGGAAATTTAATGTGTAACACAAATTTGGTAATTTGGTTGATTACGATTAAATTTAAATTGATGTCATCCTAACATTAATGGCAACATTATTTAAGTTATGTTTTATTATATGTTTTGTTACGTTTGTGAATTAAATAACTAATAAAATTAGCTTTCAAATAAAGTGTCACACACATGTAACAGTTTTTTATCTCGCTAGCGGGTGCTAAAATGAAAACTACCGCAATGAACAGTCATATTGCTCAATTACCCATAAAATTACCTTTTTTAATGATGTGTTATACTTTAAATTATATTGTGACGGAGGCGTGGAGAAAAACGTATGACATTTGAGAATAAGAAAGGTGTCCCCACTTGGAATAAAAATCTACCTGTTTCAAGCAATTTTTGTTATTCTTTTTTATTAGGAGATATTGCCAACAGAAAGTTTTTAAATTGACATATAATTATAATAAAATGTTTATTCTTCTTTAACTTTTGGCTATTTCATCATTAACTGCTTCGCTTCGATATTTATATCAACATTTAGGTTTATATGTATAAATCATTGTCAGTAATAGTTAATGTTATACATATGTGTAAAAGTGTTGTTTTTTTTACATTTGTAAAAATGGTTTTATCACAATTTGTATAAAGTTGATAAGGATCTTTTGTTGGAGTTAAAGTCCGTTCAAAATAATTTCATTACTAAAAATAATAAAAAAATTGTCAAAATAAATGGTTCTCTTTTAGATATGTTGGCTGCGCCACAGATTCGATCATATTTCTTACTCGATATTTTATCAGCTATTTTTGACAGACGTGTTTTCTGATTGCCTTGCGGTTTTTCTGAAAAATGTTAATTTAACCATGCTGGTTACTCAATCTTTATATCAGCTATTATATTGGCAGATGCGGTTTTCGCTGCGCGGTTTTCCCTACGCGGTTTTTCTGAAAACTATTTTTTTGGTCATATTAAAGCCGGTTGCAAAAACGTTACCTAATTAAAATTATTTACCTGTCTAATAAACTTTAACATAATATTTAGATTGTGAGTAATTTAAAGTTTATGTCATTCGAACAGATCCCATTCTCAAGCTCTGTCAAAGTTCATCAGACTTATAAATTGTAATGGAAGTTCTTGCAACCGACTGTCAATTTTTGTATTAGCTGTTTTGGCTGACGCGGTTTTTTGTTCGATTTTTAACTCAAATAAAATAGTTTGTCTTATACAGATTTTAAATAAAATCAACAATGCAAGAAAATATACAATGGATCAACGAACATTTTCCACTTGGGTTTTTTTTGTAATGATACAAACAAAAAAAACGGATGCACAGATCGATTTTATAGATTGAAGGGGGACACTTTTTTCCTAATAACAGGATCGGCATTTCAACCCTCGAATAGTGGGGTAAATAATGACCCCTACAATTTAAATTGTGGAAGTACCAAGTGACACATTGAAAAGTTAATTTGTTGAATAATTCGTCGTTACTTTTAAATTTAGCGCCCTCTAACTTGATAAAGAAGAACTGTTGCGTATTGTAAAATGTGAAACTTAAATTGAAAATTAATTTTATTACTAATTCTATGCACCACATATCATTCTAAATATATCTCTATATTGCACTTGCAATAGTCTGGAAATTAGTCATTGTTTGCATTATTACTAACTTTATTTTGTGGAAAATTTTCGGTGCACACCCTGTATACATATTATATCACCATATTCAAACAATGTGATAATGTAAAAACGATTTAAAAAGACATTCATTGGGTGGGTACGTGCATAAAATGTTTTATCAAAAAACATATACCACATAATAAAACATTATTTCATCGGTATATTTCCAAAACATGTCAAATGCATTTAATATAGTTTTTGAAAAAAAAATAGCTATTTATGAAACCAGTTGCGAAATGCCTTTATTTTATGTAACGAGTGAGTATTTGCGGGACAAGCAGAGCGAGGTACCGCAACATAAACGAGTTACATAAAATAGCATTTTGTAACGTGTTACATACAATATTTTTTCTAATTTTGACTAGATTATTTATAAAATTGTGTTTTGGTAAGAAATTACTGACATCTAGGCAACCATTATTACTTTGTTCTTATATTGTTGGTTGGATATGATTAACTTTATTTTTTATTGACAAATAGAAAATCATTATTATTTAATCTCAGCGACTTGATGTAGTGTGTTTATATTGCTTGTTAAAGTTACTTAGATTTCAAGAGTTTCGAAAGTGCCCCAATTTAAATTTTCAAAATTCATACTATCCTGGATTTACATTTAGATTTTTCTTTGCGATTTAAGAGTAATTACCGTAAATTTAAAATTTTTAAATTCCTACTATCCGAGATTTATATTTTGACCTTAGTCTGAGATTTACGAATACAATTTTTTTTATACGCGACCCGTTCACCATATCCAGTTTAAGTAGTCTGATTCAGAATACCTGCTAACTATATCAGCCGTTCGTTCCCGTTTTTGTTTTTGATTTATTTTTTTTTTGAGGGTTTCATAACCAAGAGGGTGGGCGTTGAAATATGTTATTTTTATTTTAACTGTAAATAGTTAAAGCAATATATGTGTCAACATTACCTTGACTCTTATTGAGGTTACTTATCCCAATTTACTTCCCCCTTACTTTTCAGCAGTGAGAAATTCTTCACAACTACAAGTAATGATTAAAGCCCATTACTTGTGGCTACTTTTTTCATTCTAAAAAGTAACCGGTATCGATATATCGCTTATCTTTTATGTGCACTTCCCGCAGGAAGGGCAGTGGAATCGAAAACGCTATATGTAAAAATAAATAAAATTTATAGTGACCTTACAATAGCAATAATAAAAAGTATCAAAACGTCCTAAACTACTAATGTGTATTACATGGTTGAATTTGGAATTAAAAGTACTTTTTTAAAATAGAATAAAAAATACAGGTCCGTATTCAAAAAAATATACTTGATGGTGTCCCTCCAGAAACGAAACGTTGCATAAAAAAATCTGACCACGGTAAATTAAGTGCTACTTGATATTAAATACAAAATCTGATTACAATTTTTTCTTAATTTGTAAAATAATGGCAATACAATCGAAAATCAAAAATAGAGTCATTTGGTTTCCCTTAACTATCTTCGAAACCGGACCTAATGTTCTCGGTGTTTTAAAACATCACTAAATTAGTCTTGAAATAGTACAACTTTTTTTCCTATTTAACCGACTGTAACTCTTACGGTTTTCGACATAGCAATACTGTTCAATATAAAAAGTATTATTGATTTTAAAACCAAAAAAAGGTTTATTTTAATTTCTTTTCTTTTCGCAACTGATGACAATTACTTTTTCAAAACCAGTTTTATGATGTTTAACATTATGCAACTAGTTGCATAAAGTAGATCATTTTGACGCTTGCTGGGATTACAAAAAAATGTCACTTTATATGTCAAAATTAGAAGAAATATTTTAAAATTATCATATATTTCGGTAAACTGGTGGTATCTTTGGTTTAATCACAACTACAATTGATTTCAAAAGATGGAAAATATTTAATTAAAAAAAATTACATACATTTAACGGGTTTACTATAAAAAAGCAGACAGTGGATAAAGTTTGCTGCAAATTCTCAGGCAAAACAAATATATACCAGTATTTTAATATTGTAATATCCATTTACTTTTTTCTGAAACATCCTGTATAAAGAGTATAAATAGCTCATTTTTACATATTTTAACGGTTAACAGGTTTTGGCATCATACCGACAGTTTAAGACATTTAACGATATTTTTTGCTTAATAAAATTATTTCTATACAAAAAAGACTGTGGCGACGTCTTGTTCAAGGCGTAGCAGATTCGCTTAAGTCCTCCTCGCTCCAGTGCCCGGAGTCAACGATGTGCCTGAAAAGATCTGGTGGTTTGTGAACTTCAGGTCAAATTTCGAGTATGGCATCTTGCTCTGCTAAACTGTCTGAGATTGAATGGCTGCTACCGGGTATCGGTTCTGGTAGACCGTCGTCCAGGCATTCCGTTATTTCTTCGAACTTGCTGCTGAAATGCCAGAAAAAATATTAAAATAACAGTATTATTAGTATTCCTAACTGTATTGTATAATTAAAATGATCTGATACTATCTTAAGGATGTTATCATTCTACGACTGGTTTTGCCTTATTTGGGGTTTTTCAGGCAGCAGTAAAAAGCTCTTGTGTAAAATATCGAATTCACACTTAAAGTAGGTAGCACCTTCCCATCAGTCTTAAGACTTACACATACTATAACTATACTCAACCGCAAAAGTAACACAAGGTTTTTCAGAAAAATATCGATAACAAAAATTTAAATCAAACTAATTTCAATTAATAATGTTTAATTATAGATATTTTCTACACAGCTGTTGCTGAATCTATAATTAATGAATATTTTTATTACAAATATCAGGGGAGGAAAATATTTAAAAAAATGCAATTTCAGTAAATTTCGACAAGTATAATAATCAATCCTGTCACTACTTCCACACCATATTTATCTGTTACTAAAATATTAAAAATATCCCAAAAGAACTAAGGAAGGTTTTAAAATTCTTAAGAAAACTATTCAGAGCCAAAAACATCACATTATTCATGTTTTTTTTTAATTTACTAAAAACATCCAAAAAGACATTTATTATTTATTATTGGAGTTTATAACGCTATACTCAAACAATACTAGAACAACTTAAATAATGTGGATTTTGACTATTTTAAGTTATCCAGATCATTATGATCTAAAAATAGGTCTGTCTGGTGCTATAGTCAGGTATAAAAACATTTATTTATTTGAGTACAGTTGCAATATACATTTTATTTAGTTTTTAAGTTAATATCTAGTAGGACATCCTAAAATGACTTTTTCCGTTTGATGTGAGATTCACTATTCTACATTTTTGTTAGTGAAATAGGATATTTTAAGTTGTCCTACTGTTTTCTCTAATTATCTAAACAGTTTAGAACAATACAAAGACTGTTTTAACAAAAAAAATATACCTTTAAATAAACATACAATTAGTCAATTCAATAATACGATAACTTAATGTGTTTAAATGTGTTTTTACTATAACAAGGACATAATTATTAAAAAAAAGTCGGAACATAAATATTGACGATAGGTTTTTATAATATATATTATACAAATCACAACGAACTACACAAAATGACATTATTAATAATTTATCAATAAAAAAGTTAAGTAAAATGATGACAATAAAAGTTGATTTTCTCGAAATTACTTTTTTTAAATTGTCTTAGTACCTACCTACTATTTTTCCAGCACAATAATATGTGAATGTGCATTGTGTGATATCTTATATTTTAGTACTCATTACTCGTCAGCTGTAGGAATCAGAAGCTCTACATAAACATATTAGCGCGGCAACATCGCGGATTTCTTTGCGTATTTTATCCACTTTTTATTACGTCAATTGCGTTTGACATTTACTAGGGAAAATATCAAAAAAAAAATAGAATTATCATTTTAGCGGCTATACCAGAATATATGTTACGATGAGCACGGTAAAAAAAATTAAGTGGCACTAAAAACTGGAATAAGGCTACAGATAAGGAAGAAAAATATTAAAATTTACTTCGGAAGTTTCAAAAGCTAGATACTTATTTCATTGCAGCGACATTAAAAAATGTATTGATGCTTGATGTTAGTACTAGCAAGTCAGCAAGTCAAGAAACAGACAGGAGTAAGGTAAAGGTAAAACTCATTGAAACTATTTTCTTCTAAAAATACTGTAATTAGCTGTACTTTTACTTTAGGCAGAAATAAATTATACCGTTGACGAAATTTCGGAATGCATTAAAACTGTGACAGGTTTCTGGTTCACCTACTGTGAATCAACGAGTCTGTGTAGCGCTATGATGGTGATTCCTGAATAGGGGTTACTCAGACTTCAGTTTTGGTATCGCAGTTTGCTCTGCGATCCTGTAGTACACCAGAGTGCACTTAAGGTAAACTCAGTAGAGGTAAAATAATTCCAGGCGGTCAGTGCTAGGTAGTCACTATACTAGAATAAATAAAACTAAAACACTTATCTCCTTTACACCTCTTACCATACGGTACCCTGAAAGAGAACGGTTAAGAACCAGCAATAAGAGAAACACAAGAATAGGTAATACAAAAAAAAATACAACAGTAATTAAATATGAACGGTTTCCTGTATTCGGAAAATTTATTAAAAATACATTATTACACTTGAAAACTAATTAAATATTAACGGCTCCCTGTATTCGAAAAATTTATTAAAAATAAATTATTACACTTGAAAACTAATTAAATATTAATGGATCCCTGTAGTCGGAAAATTTATTAAAAATAAATGATTACAATTGAAATCTATTTAAATATTGACGGATCCCTATATCCGGAAAATTTATGAAAAATAAATTACTGCAATTGAAAATTATTTAAATGTAGGGACATGTTTATGGTTCATTAGCGCAGGAGGCTAATCGGTCTGGGAATTATGAAACTCTCAGTATACGGAAAATTTATTAAAATTAAATTACTACAACCGAAAACTAATTAAATCTTAACGGATCCCTGCATCCGGAAAATTTATTGAAAATAAATTATTATATTGAAAACTATATAAATCGGAAATTATGTACACCCGATATATGGAAGGTATGTTTTTTCAAAATCACGAAATTAAAATAAATATTCTGGTCAAAATAGTAAAATAAAAAAACGATAATTAATTAAAACAGAATAAAGAAAACGGATAGTTACGACTCTCCCGGTATATGGAAAATTTATTAAAAATAAAGTTTGCTATTACCACCATTAACCCACTTACAATTTACGTTCAGAAAAGGAAAACCTACTAAACAATGGAACAAAGTTGTCGGAACCCCCTCGAATCTTAACCTCGAGCGATGGGAAGCGAAAATTTTCGTCGAGTGAGAAACATGGGTCTTTATGCGGTGTTTTGGACGGTGGAGGCGACGATCGTAGAAAATAATATTTTGAAATTTGCCCAGAGTCGATCGAGTGTGTGTGTGAATTTAATTTTATAGAAGTAGTTGGGCTTCGTTCAATAATTAGTTGTGGACGGGGAACGGAATGATTCAAATACAATTTAATGAATAAATAAAAGAAAAGAGAAACTTACATGAAAAATACAGGGTGCTTCTTATAAAAAAATTTGCCAACGGTTTCCCATTAAGGGATGAAATGAAAAATGCTGGGTATGAATCAAAATTATTTCACTTGTCGGACGCTTGTACCGAACTAATTGCAAATAAAAAAAATAATATGCGGTTTCCTACCTTTAGAAAAATAAACGGGGTTGTTCAATATTCTTTTGATATAACGGTCATTCACGGAGTATTTCACTCGACACTGCAGGAGAGAGAAGAGTTTACGGCTGCCGGAATTCAAGAGGGCGTAATTGCCAGATGTGATCGAATTTATGCTTTTTCGCTGGGCAAGATGGAAGACCGGTAAGCCTGAGTGGGGAATACCACCACTACAGCCGACTGTTTACAATTTTAAAATAAAAAAAAATATCCTTCTAGTACCTTGACAAATAAAAGTAGATAATCGGTACGAAATCGACTCTACAAAATGCCCATTCGGATTTCGGCAAATATAGGAATATTTTGACCTACGAGGGTACTCGCAATTGTTGAAAAACGGTAATTCCTGGGAAACAGAAATACGGGGATCTTCTACATGTCCTCAGGCGGGAATTAATTGAAATATACATTTTTAAAATGAATTAAAAATAAAATTTAGTGACTTCGTCACAAAACTATAAGAATTATTGGTTCATCTACTACATCAGCTTGCCAAGAAATTAAGGTAAGTCGTAATGTATATTCACAAAACATATCCTGTCTAGAATAATATTTTAAATTAAAGCCCCATTACGTAATTTTTTGTACAACTTTCACTACTTTCAGTCACAGTATGCGCTGCTGACTGTTCAATACACAGATTTATTCATTATAGGTAATCGTGTGTCACCTTTATAATAGTAGATGACGCTAGAGACTTCAGTAATTTTAAATTTAATTAGGATATTGTGCGATAAATAATCCGAGAAGAAAGTTTGTTTTGCAAAAAAAAATCCAAACGGGATGATTTTTTCAGGGTGTCTTGGGGACTGATTATACAACCAAAAGATCACACTCGAACTCCTGGTACGAATTATTGCGCTATAGGAGTGATTTATTAAACATTTTTAAAGAGCAAAGTAGCCTTGATAAATTTTTTCTTTGTTTTTTAATAACTAATAATTTTAAGGGCATTATTATTATATTATTAAGTATTAGAGATACAAAGTTTTTTTATAAAATAAAGTTGATCAGAATTTGATACCCTAAAACTTTTATAAAGATTATTTTTCTCTAAAAAATATTTCGAAAACTACCCTTGCAGAGTGCAACATTTTTGTCATATAATGCGCTGTAACTCGTTGAGTATTAGAGATACAAAATTTTTATAAAAAGAAGTTTATAATTTGATCTTCTACAATTTGCTCTAAAGAATTTGGGAAAACCCAATAGTTTTAAAGATGTTCAACTTGAAAATGAGATTCTTCAAATATTTAAAATATATTCCAAATATACAATTGGATCTTAGCAATTTGTTAAAAACACAAAAAGAACGGAACTAGCTGGAATATTTCCAAACCTTGAAATTGCGTTACGAATTTTTATCAGTAAAGCAGTAACTAACTGCTTAGGCAAAATATCGTTTTGAACTCTTAAAAGAGTTAAAAATTATTTAAGATCAATCTTACTAGATTCTAAATTAAGCGACTTGGCCTTAATGTTAATTGAGTAAGGTCTTCTAAAAGATCTTAATGCAACAGAAGTTTTTGCTGCAAATAAATCATGAAAAAAATACTTGGTTAATACCTGCTGTTTTTTTGGGCTTTATGTCATGCCATTATGTGTGGGGGCGATAGAAAACAACCCAGCTTTGAGCGCCGTTAGATGTTAATTCGCCTGGATATTATCTTAAAACCGTTTCGTAAATCACCCAATAGAACCCTATCCGGGAGATAAATTTTTAAATTAAAGGCAATAGACTATTTTTTTTTAATTCTTTGTTGTACGTTTCATTCTAGTGAATATAATTTTGTAAAACCTATTACCCGAGGGTTTTTGAGGTAGCTGAGTACGAATCCAGTGTGAAAAATATTAAATGACGGATCCAATATAGCAAATGAAATTAAAAACTCAACCGGATTCGCTTGAAACTTGTCCTACAGAAGTTTTTCGGCTCCTGATTATAAACCCGATTTTAAAAATACAAGATTTAAAATGTCGGATCTAATATGGCAGAGCGTCAATGAAAACTTTTTCCAATTTACATGAAATTTGGTATCTTGGGGTTTTTTTGAATCACCGATTACGAATCTGTTATCAGATATATTTTCAAAGTTTAAAAGGGGAGATCTAATATCGTGGATCCTGATATACAAATGGAAGTAAAAAATATTAAATAAGTTTTAACAGTCATTTTCAATTTCAAGTGTTGATCCACAATTTTTTATATTTATATTCCGCCATTTGAGATTCGCCATATTGGATCCGTCATTTTGTATTTCTAATGTTTAAAGCCATATTCAAAATCAATGACCTCGAAAATCAATTAGAACCCTTCCAGGTTTCATTATATGGACTACAAGCAATTTTTTTAATTTTCGAGCATCTTATTGAATCCGCCATTTTGTACTTTCGATTTTAAAAAAAATGTCTTATTCAAAATCAACTACCCCAAAAACCCCAATATACCCACGTTCATCTCATGAATAATTTACGCCACCACTGGTTACAAATATGTAAATTAATTGGCAATAAGGTATTGTTCTGAGTTACTGGACCGTATTTTCAATTTCCAATTAAGTTCGACTTTTAAGTTAATCTTAGAGTTAGAATCAATCGCTACTTCAAAACTTGGTATAATATGTCTTAAGAGTTATTCTCAACTTGTATACCAAACTTGAACTTAATAAATCATTGATGAAACTGGTTTAAACTCGAAAATTTCTCGGATAATTATTACAAAATTGAAAACGGGAAAATTTCTTGGATAATATTTCCATAATGAAGTACCTGCTAATGAAAAATCATTAAGAAGGTTGAATGTTGGTAGAATTTAAAATTTCTATAAAAAAATAAATAATTTAAAAAAGGCAAGACCCTATATTAATTATAATAGACTGAAGATTTATACAGCTTGGCATTCTACAGGGTGTTAAAAAAAAATGTCACAAAATAAAACGGGGGGTAGTATGGGCCAAAATATGCAGAAAAGTCTTAATAAACATATGTCCGCAAATGAATGGTTTCAGAGATACGGAGTGTTTTGTGTTTTGTATCATTTTTTGATTATCTTTTTTCATTCTCAAAAACTTGCTTTTCTTATCGGAGTCTACCGATGTTTTTTCATAGATACTATTTGCAGTTATTATTTTGTTGTGGGTGAATAATTTTATAAATTTTCGTTATGCCTGTTTACACTAATACTGAATTAGCTGACATGCATTTTATGTACGGTCGTGCAAATGGCAATGCATTGAAATGGAGGGAGAGCACTTTGAACATCTCATTTAACTCTATGTTGTTATTGATTGTTTATAAATATCATTGTTTTTTTATAATAATAAAAAAATGTTATAAACACAAAATGGTCCGTATCTCCGAAACCGTTAATTTGCGGTCATATATTTATGCTTATTTTGGGTCATACTATTCACCATTTTATTTTGTGACACTTTTTTTTAACACCCTGTTATATTATACTCTTCACAGTTTAACAGACCTTCCCTTAACACCTCTTTTATTCAGAATCAATAGAGCTCGATTTGTCCTGAAGATTTCATGTTGATGTCGTTTTTTGTTCCTGAGTTATTTGGAATTTTTTTTTTAATATTTCAGCCCCCCTTAACTCCTATTTTATTCAGATTTTTTCCAGTATCAGTAGGCTTCATTCCATTTAAAGCTTGATTTTTACTAAAAATTTTATGTTGATATCGCTTTTTGTATTTGATTCCTTATTTTTTTTTTTAATTTCTACTTCTCTCAACCCCCATTTTTATTCAGATTTTTTCCTTCGTTCCTTTATAGAGCTTTATTTTTTTTTATAATTTTAATTTAATATTATTTTTTGTTGTTGAGTGAGGTTTTTCTATATTTTATTCCCCTTGACCCCATTTTTATACAGATTTTTATTTAAAATTTCATATTGATACCGCTTTTCGTTTTTGGTTTTTGCTTCTATTTTTTAATTTCAATGCCCCTTAACTCCCCATTTTTATCAGATTTTTAAATCAATAGGCACTTAATAGGCATTCCCCTTATAGAGCTTAATTTTCTGAAAATTTCAAATTGATATCATTTTTCGTTTTTTACTTCGTGCATTATCGTACATTTTTAAAAGTTGTTTAAACTTTGATTTTTGGTACAAAAATTTTTAAATTTGGAACAATATTATAAATTTTGGTTTCTCGAAAGTAAACCTAAAAGTCACAGCCTATTGTGTGAGGAGTATAACACAAGAGGGTGCAATTTTTAGTACTCGTAGTATTCTATGCTGATTTTTAAATTAAATGACATTTAATAATTAGTTTGTTACAATGGTTTATTGTGTTGCATTTCATCTTCCTGGAACCTTCATTTGGATATTAGACGAAAAATGTCACTGCAGCTAGATGGTTCTCCCGCATAATGTCTGGACATATTTAAACCAAAAATTTCCTAAAAAATGGATAGGAAGACGAGGCCTTACTTATTGCCCTCCTAAATCACCCGACTGACCACTCTAGATTTTTTCTTTTGAGGATATGAAAAAAATGTAGTTTATCAACTTAGCCGACCATTGCCGAAGATATGAAAAGACTCATTCGTGATGCGTTTGTTATTATTAATTTAGAGATTTTAAGTAATGTAAAAGTTATTTTGAAAAGCGAATCAGAATTGACAATAATGGACATCATTTTGAAAATTTATAGTGAATTTTAAATTTACTGACAAATTTTGAAATAAATGTGTTTATTTAATAGCTTTGTTAAAATAAAACTGTTGGTAGATTTTTGAAATTTATTGATTCATTGAAACTATTGATAATAGTTTTAAAAATAGCAGATATGGGTATAGGGCACCTTATAAAACTATTATGGTTATAAAAAATTTCCTTCATATTGGTACCATAAAATACAGGGTGTTCTATTTAAATTAACCCAGTAATTAAATAAAACATTTTACTGTAATAAAACTTCAAATTGCAAAAACCCCGTCCATTTTTTGAATATTTTAATAATTCTGATAAAAAGTTACATTTTCTAAGGAACTGATAAAAATTCGTTAATTAATTATTTTGTAATCAAGAGTAAATTAATTTCGACAGAACTGCATATTCAAAAAATGTCAAATAAATTGGTAATTATCGAAGATGGGAAGAGATCTTTATTAAAATTAGATTATTTTTAAGAGAAGAAATTAAAATTAAAAGAAAATATAGGGTGTCCAACTTAAAAAATGTAACTTTATATTGGTATTCTGGTTTGGGACACCCTGTTTATATGAAAATAATTTTACTCTATACCGCCGTTTGTAGTTTACCCACTAGACTCCGTCCCGTTGAGCGTGGCGCACCTTGTATATAAATTTTTCTTGTGTCTTATTTACTGTTCCCCATTTCAAACTTGGAGTAACCATGTGTGAGTTTTATGGATTAAAGGTGGAAACAGAAAGAAGACAGGTCCTTTTTATCTTACAAAGATTTGTATTTAAACAACGACCGCTTTCGAAGTGTGGTCACTTCATTATTGGGCACGCACGCCTAGGGGGTAAGAGGAAAAAAGAAGAATTAGTGTGTTTTACATTACTTAAGAGAAATTAACAAAACTAATCTACTAATACTACTAATATTTATTATGTTCCTCATTTATTTTAATTTTTACGTTTTGAACATGCTTTATGCCTAAAAAGATCAATAAAGTACTAATAACATGAATAAAAGCGCATTGTTTTATTTCCAACATGTTACGCCTCTGGTAAAATAGCATTAGTGTTAGAATAGAACACGATTTCCTACGAAGTCACGAGTCCTCTATACCTAGTTCAAGGTCCAATTTAAATTACCTAGTTTGTCATATTAAAGTTGTTAACAATTTGATATATTTGTTTCGAAACAAATATATTTTTGAAACATATCGGTAAGCGGGAATTTCTTGATTCGGTCGCCCCACTCAAAGCCCGCGATAAAAGCTATGCAATAGCTTAAAACTAAGTTGATTTACCAAAATACTCTTTATAAAAACACTTTAAAAAAGTCTAGTCTATTAAAAAGTTACAAGACAAAAACCATGTACAAACAACACAGGAATTTATAAATATCTGGTCCGGCAATGACGTAACACAGTAAAATATACATACTATATGGGATTGACCACTCCTAGTAGACAAATTAAGTATCCTTGCGGTAAGGAATATCTGGCAACGCCCGCTCTTTCTCGACTGAAGGCCAAGTCGTTGTAGGTGAGTCAATAAACATTTTAAATAAATTACTTTTATTATTAATATTATATTGTTGTTAATTACAACATAATATGGGGCAGTCTTGAAAAAAACCTGCAAAGTGATTGGGATAAGATTTTGAAAATAGTAAAAGAAATGAAATTTTTTTAGAAAAGTTGGAATTTTCAATGTTAAGTTTACACGTGCAGAACAATGGAGTTTTAAAACAGCTCATCCCAATGAAAATAAAGGGGAATTTGCGGATAACCTGGTGAAGTTTTGAAATATATAGTTAAGCCACTGGTTGTGCGAAGAGAGAGAAGCTCCTCTTATTACATTGCTTAGAGGAAGAAGAACTAGATACTCTGGGTTTGGATTTAACACCAGAAAATAAAAAAGACCCTGATGTCATTATAAGCAAACTAAATGACTATTTTTTACCAAAACTAAACTCTCTGGTACAAACGCACAAATTTAATACAAGAGGACAACTTCCAGGAGAAAATTTCAACGATTATTAGCTGATTTAAAAAGAATAGCATCAAACTGTGAAGCTTCTTGGGTTAACGAACAATCTTAGAAGTTTAATGAAAAAGGATGTATGATAGGATTGGACTAATATTCATGAATACGAATTTAAAAGATGTATTAACAAGAAGACCTGTTTTACAGTACTTTAATGAAAATAAACTAATTACACTCTCAGTTGATAGCTTGAAAGATGAGTTGGGGGGCCATTACCCTTCAAGATGAAGAACCAGTTGCTTATGCATGAAGAAGCTTAACAGAGAATCAAAAGAATTATGCTCAGATAGAGAAGGAAATGCTAGCAATAGTGTTTGAAAGCCAGAGATTTCATCAATATTTGTATGGAAAAATGTTTTTAGTTGAAAGGGACCATAAACCATTGGAAGCAGTTTTCCCCAAACCTTTAGAAAAATGTCCTTGATAATAATTTTACAGCATTAGACCTTTCGTGTAAAATATAAACCGGGTTGGAAACTTTGAAATACTTTGCGTAGGTCAAGCTACGATGATTTGAAATTTCTGAATCTGATTTAAATGCACAGATAAGTTTAATTGAGTTTATTGATGGCATTAGTCAAGTTAGATTTGATAAGGGAGGAAACTTTAAAGGATATGTAATTACAAATGCTACTGAAAAATATTGTAGAGAGTCTCTAGTCGAAACAAAAGGGTTAATTTTCAAAAGGGAACAAATAGTGGTACCAGATATGTTAGATACTTTTCCTACGACCACTTAGGAAAGTGACACATATCACACTATATAGTCCTATGGAAAGTGCCCTATATCACACGCGTATGAATAAGAATGTACTTTCCACCCGAGTGAGAATATGTTACTTTCCGCAGTAGTTGTCACAAAATGTCAAACACCTAATTTCTATTTTGATCTATGTAATGTCCATATTAATACTAAAATCGATATGATTGTTAAATTATTGAAATTGTTGTAAATTAGATCCTAGATATTTATCTTTAACAATTATTATTAAAATAATTTTAAAATAATGTTTGCTCTTTATTCTGGTTAAATACATAACCGATTTGATTATTCAATTGACACAAGGGCTATTAGCTCAGGTGGTTAGGACGTCGAACTTATCAACTTTGCCATTTTTCGACAGCGTTCGAATCCTGGCGGGGCATATTTTTTTTTGTTTTTTTTTATTTTTTTAGTTTTTTTGTTTAGAAAATATGAAAATTGAATAAATACGATTATTGTTGATTATTTTTTTAAATATATTTTAATTATTATAGTATTAATAAACTTGGTTTTACATTTTGTTGATGACATTATTTTGTGGTCGTAGGAACAATATTGTACATCACTTGTGTGAAAAGTGATTTTCCACACTCGTGTGATAGTCGCACTCGGCTTGCGCCTCGTGCGACAATATTTCCCATTTGTGTGAAAAATGTCACTTTCCACACTCGTAATGTAATATACTATTACACTACAATCGTATGGGTATTGTAAAAAATAAACTGAAAATAATAAAATTTATATTTTGGCCATTAACGGAAAGAGATATTGCAGAAAGAGTAAAAAATTGCCCAATATGTCTAACCTATCAACGTTCTGAGCCTCTAATTAACAGAGACCTTCCTATTATTCCAGTGTATAGCTGCCGATTTGTTTCATTTTAAAGGGCACCTAAAATTCTTTTTCCGCCTACCTCTATCTAAATTATACATTTTCTGGCCTCATTGCAGGGAGCAAAGTCGTACTTTTCTTCCCTAGGGAGGAAAAGTACTTTTACTCCCTAGGGAGAAAAAGTAAAAGTGACGTCATGGTATGTCATAAATGAAATAGCTTATACGGCATTGACGACCTAAACTATATTCTATTATATAATTATAAATTTTACCGTTTATTTAAACACCCTCTATTTTGCAAAATAGTAAAAACCAGTAAATTGTTATTTTAATTTAACGATTTTTACATTAATAATTTGACTTCAATTCATAGATTCATCCGATTTTCGAATTTAGGTCAGAAATATTATAGCATGCTATGGTCGATTGACAGATCAGTTTCAAAGTGTGTTACGCTATATTATATCTACAAAATATAAAATAATATTTAAAAAATGAATGATTTAAGCGAATTTGAAGATATAATTAATACACCACCGGATATTTTGGAACAGGTTAATGCAACAGTACAATCTCTATTACCCCAAAAATCTAAAGAAAATACGAAAAACAGTATTTACATTTCAAGCAATGCGCCGAAGAAAATTATTTAAAAATGACTTGTTTACTGGATGTTTACTGCCTCCGCTTCGCGTCGGGCAGTAAACTTCATCCTGCGGGAGGAAAAGTGGCACTTTCCTCCCTAGTAATACAAATAGCTATTAAAATTAGGTAGTTTTTAAAAGGTAGCAGTTAAAACAAAATTTTTATTATAATAGACCTTTTGTCATATCTGAAAATACACGATAAAGTAATGGTACAGTTTGGCAAAGAATGGGAACCAGGTTTAATTCTTGATATTGATAAGTTTAGGCCGAGAAGCTATCTAGTAAAACTGAATATATACAAATAAATAGTATATTACATTACGAGTGTGGAAAATCACTTTTCACACAAGTGATGTACAATATTTTTCCTACGACCACAAAATAATGTCATCAAAAAAATGTAAAACCAAGGTTATTATTACTATAATAATTATAATATATTTAAAAAAATAATCAACAAAAATCGTATTTATTCAATTTTCATATTTTCTAAACAAAAAAAAAACAAAATTAAAAAAAAAACTAAAAAATTCTGCCCCGCCAGGATTTGAACGCGGTCGAAAAATGGCAAAGTTGATAAGTTCGACATCCTAACCACCTGAGCTAATAGCCCTTGTGTCAATTAAATGATCTAATCGGTTATGTATTTAACCAGAATAAAGAGCAAACATTATTTTAAAATTATTTTAATAATAATTGTTAAAGATAAATATCTAGGATCTAATTTACAACAATTTCAATAATTTAACAATCTTATCGATTTTAGTATTAATATGGACATTACATAGATCAAAATAGAAATTAGGTGTTTGACATTTTGTGACAACTACTGCGGAAAGTAACATATTCTCATTCGGGTGGAAAGTAAATTCTTATTCATACGCGTGTGATATAGGGCACTTTCCATAGGACTATATAGTGTGATATGTGTCACTTTCCTAAGTGGTCGTAGGAAAACTAAATTTGTGAGAAACAGAAAATGTTTTTAAAGAATCGAAATTGACAATTTTAAGTCTGTGGAACAATATAATACCCTTTTTGATAGTCTTTTAGAAAAAAGTATGACAAATACCTCTAACAGTGGTAGCTTGTCATAATTTAAAATGGGTGTTCACTTTTTCCAATAATTTTATAATTTGTAAGTTCGGTTCAAAACTTTCTTCAAATGTGGTTGTTATTATTATTAATATCATACTATTTTCAAGCACTACAACTATTAATGAATGAACAAATAAATGAATATTTTAGTTATTGTAATATTTGTTTTGTTTTTAATACGTTGAAAACCGTCTATGAACATTATTAGTTAGTCAAACTGACTTTTATTCATATTTTAAAATAATAGTATCCGGTTGACCAAAATATGAACTGTGATTGTTGGATTTAATTTTTTTGCAGTGTTCTTACTAGATAGAATGCATATGGAATATATTCGTTCAGTTGAACGCAATGGCATACTTTTTCGTTTTGTAGTCTGTGCGTAGATAAGATAATATCCCTGTCGGTGTAGAAAAAAACTACAAGTATTATCATTTTAGATTCAGTAAAACCGCATTTAAACTATATCTTGAATTTAAAAAAAAAAGTAAATGTTTGGCCTGAATTCTCACACTAGAAATAGCAAATTCGAAAGAAATTAAATGCCCGCAAAGGCATTTTTATTGTTCTCGATGAAAGGAAGCATTTTATTGGGGACAACAAGAAGCAAAATTAGTCGATGCGCAACATGTTTGCTCCCACCACCGAGACATAATACAATTTGTTCACCCACCGCCTTTCTTTTTCATAGCTACAAACACCGCACAAAAAATGCCACTTTTAAAGTTAATTGAGAATCAGTAATAGTCTATAAGTTTAATAAGAATGAAAAACCAACCTTTCAAAGCTGTCGCCATCATGCAGCAACCGATCTTTCCTCCTTCTCTTCTTCTTTTTGGTTTTGAACGTGAGCACTAGGTGGAAAAGCGACAACGCCATTAACTGTCCACCGGCGACGTACGAAAGCCACAGTTTGTGAGGCCATATTATGGGAATAACGCCCATTGGCGCGTACAGGAGGGATTTCTTCCAATCAGAGAACCACGTGACCGCCGTCCAACATTTCCAGACTTTGTGGTCGTTTCTAAAACAAAAAGTGAGGAGATTGAAAAAGAGCCGAAACTTTGGTAACGTTTTATTAATAAATTATTTGTAAGAATTTTTATTATTCCTCGAAAGAATCATATATTTGGAACACTATAGGTCCCAATACTGTCCATTGAGGCATACCAAATTAATTTGCCTGAATTGGATCTCACCTAATTTTATTATATTTACTCTTTGAATTTTATAGGCCTTAAAAATGTGTAATATTCGGTTTGTCCGAAATTTAAATCACTATAAGAGTATCGCATTTGAAATAATTTAAAGCTGATCTCGAATTCGTTATAAAAAGAATTAAAAGTTTGTAGGTTTTGAATTATTATTAAAAAACTGAAGATGGCAGATTTAGTTTTTATATAAGTAAAATTTGGAAATCGAATTTCCACTTGGAGAAAATGGTCAAACGACATAAGTTTACAATAAACATCCATAACGATTTTGAATTATATTTTGACGTTTGACCTCCCCCTAAAAAATGTTTAATTCGATATCCAAATTTTATTTTTTGAATTTTCATACTACTTGGGCACATTAAAATTATTTTAGGGGGTGGTCAAACATCAAAGCATAATTCTAAATCGTTATGGGTCTTTATAGTAAACTGATGTCGTCTGAACTTTCTTTCGATATTCGAATTCCAAATTTTATTTTTTGAATTTTCACACTACCTGGGCACATTAAATTTATTTTATCCACCGATACCAACATGTTAGCCAATAACACATGTACAGGGTGTCCCATCAGTGCGTAATTGATCGATAGCTTTATACATATTATTGGAAATACGAAAAAAAATTGTATAAGTTGTATGAACATGTTTATTAAATATTATTAAATATACAGGGTGGGCCAGAAACGAAAGGCTGACCAAACTTGTACATTTTAAAAGCAAAACACCCTGCAGGTACATATTTGTTTGTTTTAACATCGTCAAACAATTTTAATAGACTACACTTACTTGCTATGTTGTATATAGGGTTAATTTTTTAAATAGAATACCCTATACACCGTGTCCCACGTAAGGCGGGCATTACAACTTTATGGAGAATAAATTAATTTGTATTTTCGCCATTTTCTGAGTATACATAATCGAATATGCTCTTTTGAATTAAAATAAAATGAACTCTGTGCAACTTCCGGTTATACCGGAAGTGACCACTAACTTCGTTATTTTAAAGGGAATACCCCATATTTTTTTTTAATTTTAGATTCAGCATGAAATTCTGTAAACAACGATACCCCGTTTGCCTATTCTAGTTATAGCGTATTTGGCGTTATTCAATTTTTTTCTACATTTTTAGTCGCCGGTAGACATTTTCTTAAAGTCGTCTATCTCAGGTACCTACTATATCTATCAGATACTTAAAATTTTAACCAGAGGTAGTAGATGGGATGTACTTCTTAAGCATATTTAGTTATTCATTATTTGTTGTACGGGGTGTTTGCAAATTATTTTTAAAAATGAAATTTTTTAAACATAAAAAACTTTTTTATTTTAAAGGGAACACCCTATATATTTTTTAAATTAAGGATTTAGCATGAAATTCTGTAAACAATGATACCATATTTGCCTATTCTAATTATAGCGGATTTGGCGTTATTAATTTTTTTTTAATTTTTAGTCGTCGCGCCGGTAGGCATTTTCTTAAAGTAGTCGACTGTCTCAGGTACTATTTCTGTTGGATACTTGAAATTTTAGCCAGAAGTAGTAGATGGGATGTACTTTTAAAAACATTTACAATTTTCTGCAACAAAATATGTCGTTTAAAAAGTTTAAATTTTTTTAATGATAAGGTACATACTAACTAAAAACAATTTTTATTAAAAGCACATGGTTTAAAAAAATCATTTTATCAAATGTTCAAAATGCCCCCCGTTAGCTTCTAAACATTTTAACAATCTTTTTTCAACATGATTAGTTGTTGCTTTACGAATCATTTCACCATCTAACTCGTTAAAGGCATTCCGAACTCTTTGCTCTAATTCTTCTTTAGTATTAATTTGGGTAGAGTACACTAAATTTTTAATATGACCACATAAAAAAAATCAACAGGAGTTAGATCTGGCGATCTTGCAGGCCAAAGCCAAGGACCATTTGGACCTATCCATCGGTCTTCAAAGAGTGCTGTAATTTCTTGATTTACATAGTATGTTGAATGTGCTGGGGCACCATCCAACTGGTACCAAAAATTATTATATGGTAGCTGGTTTAAATTGTCGACAACTACTTCTCTAAGAATTCTAATGTATCTTTCTGAGGTCAGTCTTTCATTATAAATGTAATAAAAAGCTCTTCCAAAACCGATCACTGCAAACACATTAAAACTAAATTCGTACTGAAATTGTGCTTCACGATAAAAATGTGGATTTTCGTCTGCCCAGAAATGACATTGCTTGCGATTGATGATCCCTTTACGTGTAAATTTCGACTGGTCTGACCACAAAATTTTGTTTAAAATCTCGGGATCTTCTTGAATTCGTACCAATAACCATTCGCATAATTCAGTTCGTCTTATTTGATCACCATCTCGCAACTCATGAACTTTTCTTTGTGCATAGGGTGCCATTTATTTAGTGCTAAAATTCGTTGTATTGACCCTCGACTAATATTTAAATTATCTTGAGCCATTCTAATGGAGGCATGAGGATACGCAGTAAAATACCCTAATACGTTAATTAGATTAACTTCTTCATCTCGGACATAATGTTGACGGTTTCTTCCCGGGTTTTGTTTAAAATTATTCAAAAAGTTAGGTTCGATTCTATCAAATTTATGTCTGTTCATTGGTGGTAAATGAGGGTATCGTTCATTAAACATGCGGCAGGTTCTACTTTTGATTCGATTACATTCTCCATGAATGTAAAATAAATTAAGAATATCTTGGTTGGTATATTCTTCAATATTTTCCATATTTTCCATATTTTGAACGTAAAAAATACACAACTTAAATACATAGAAATATGACAATTCAGTTTGTTGACAGATTGTTGTTTAGCATATTTCCACGGCATACTAAGATAAAAAATTAAAATGTAAAACTATACTATATTATGTAGGTGCATGCGTAAAATTTAAATTTTAATTTTCTTAAAATTGGCGAGAGATAATTATAGGGAATTAATAGTGCAAATGAAGATTAATGAAGAATAATTTTCTGAACAAAATGAAATAAAAATATACAGGATTTTCCATTTAAAATAAAAAAAAATTTCATGTTTAAAATATTTATTTTTTAAAATAATTTCCAAACACACAGTCGAACAAACGATGTACAAGTAAATTTAAAAAAGCAAATGTCTGCCGGCATATAAAAGTTTATAAAAAACTGAATAACGCCAAATACACTATAATTAGAATAGGCGAATGGGGTATCATTGTTTACAGAATCTCATGCTGAATCTAAAATTTAAAAAATATATAGGGTGTTCAATTTAAAATAAAAAAGTGTTTTATGTTTAAAAAATTTCATTTTTAAAAATAATTTGCAAATAATGAATAACTAAATATTCTCAAGAAGTACATCCCATCTACTACCTCTGGTTAAAATTTTAAGTATCTGATAGATATAGTACCTGAGATAGACGACTTTAAGAAAATGTCTACCGGCGACTAAAAATGTAGAAAAAAATTGAATAACGCCAAATCCGCTATAACTAGAATAGGCAAATGGGGTATCGTTGTTTACAGAATTTCATGCTGAATCTAAAATTAAAAAAAATATGGGGTATTCCCTTTAAAACAACGAAGTTAGTGGTCACTTCCGGTATAACCGGAAGTTGCACAGAGTTCATTTTATTTTAATTCAAAAGAGCATATTCGATTATGTATACTCAGAAAATGGCGAAAATACAAATTAATTTATTCTCCATAAAGTTGTAATGCCCGCCTTACGTGGGACACGGTGTATATTATATACCACCAATTAATACAGGGCATTCCATTTAAAAAATTAAGAAAATTATAACCTCACGTTTTGACACACCCTATATGCAACATATCAAATAAATGAAGTCAATTGAAATTTGATACACGAATAGAAGGTTTTAAATTAAAACATGATAAAAAGTGTATCTGACCTATAATAAGGCGATGTTGATTGTTTCTCAGGGGTTGGGTACTTAAGGGGATGATTACAATAAAAAAACTAATCGATTACCTTTTACGTGGCTTTATTTCTGATGAATACTAGGACCGATTGTCTTCTTTTTTTTTTAATCTGTCATGTGGTAGATTTAAGGTTATGTTACAAGATGAAGTTAAATGTCACAAATATTTTATAAATTATTGTTTTAAAAGCTAAATAATCTCAATATGGAATATTAAAACGAGGTAATTCTAGATTATTAGTACCGCTATATGTTATAATATTAGATTCAATCATTTTAGATGGACCTTAAATATGCATATTTTCGGCGAACAGAAGGTGAGTCATAATCAAATATTTTACAAAAAAAAAGTATTCATCGCTTAATGCTGGAAATAATCGGACAAGTTCAATGTCTTGTTAAGATATGGTAAGTTTATACTATGAACTAATTAGCTTGATAAAAAATTACAACTAAATCTATAGGTACAAATTCAAGTAGCCTAATATTTCTCAAAATATATATCACTCGGTTTCAGGTTTAAATGTCCAATAACACAGTCCTGAATCCCGATTAATAAACCATAGAATGGTTATCTTGTATAGCAGGTTAGGGGATGAGACTAGGCACACTTTCGGTATGAGATCAGTCGATGATTATCCGTGGCTAGTGTCTGGATCTGGATCGATCGCAAGGGGATGAGACTAGGGACGTATGAGACCAGTCAATGATTCCCCATGGGTGGTCTGGATGAAGATGTCTGCGATGGTGACGTTTACAGAGGAATATAACGTCGGAAGTTACGTGAAATTTGGAGAAATAAGAGGAAACGTAAAATATACAAAAAAAGAAAAGGAGAAAAAGGCCTGAAAGAGAGAGGAAAACGTAAGTATCTTTATATATCATTAATAATAAGTTTTTATTTAAAGTACCTTTGATGGGGTGTGGCCTCTAAGATTTATAAATTTGCCCAGGGTCTCCTGATCAAAAGTTTTTGGTAGTTTTTCACTTCGCGAGACTAAATCCAACCCTTTGTTGATCAATTTCTATTTAACAGAACAATTCAAAACCTCTTGAATCGAAGAACTTCTGGAAAAATCCACAAAAATGTTGAGTCACTTGTTCTTAACGAAAGCTCTCACAAGAAGAACAAAATGGCATATTCCCTTTTGATAAGACCCTCCAAATTATTAAATAGTTTGTTAGTTTATAAGTTCTAATACTTGAAAAGAGATTAACTTATGTCTAATCTAGTTGGTAGACAAAGACAAAACATTTTAATTAAAAGTCTAGTTCTAGTACATTTCTTAGAACTGGTAGATGAATGAATGATTACTTAATTCATACAACTAATCATTCATTCTAATTGTCATTCATTAAAATCGACTTTTGTGACTTATGACATGTAGATATTATGAAAATGTAAACAAAACTAATTCAATAATTTGGTTACCTTTCGAAATGATTTTAAGTGGTTTTGAAATGTAATAAATAGTAAAAATTGATTATTATTAAGATACTTATGTCCTCTTTCCTTCTAGATAAATTCTACATGGATTCCCAATTTGAAATCTACATGGATTCTCAAGTTTGAAATAGTAAGGAAATTTTAATGGAAGTAAACAAATGATAAAATATAAAATAATTCACTAAATTTATTGTAAGTAGCATTTATTTTAGGTTTTAGGAATGCAGTTTATGTTAAATGAGTCTTAAATATATCCTAAAAATCCTATAATTTCTTTTATCCTGTAACAAATTGTTTGACGATGTGAAAACAATCAAATATGTGCAGGTTGTTTTTCTTTAAAAAAGTATAGATTTGGTTAGCTTTTTCTTTATGGACTAATCTGTATATTTAAGAATAATTGTTATATATATAGTCATGGAACTTTTATATTAAAAATTTCTTCGCATGTCTAATAATAAAACAGCTATCGATCAATTACGCACTGATGGGACACCCTATATATGTGTTATTGGCTAACATATTGGTATCGTTGTATAGACAAATTTATAAGGAATATTATACTAAGATAATATACAGGGTGTTGTATTTGAAAAAATTGAGTAAATTGAACTGAAAGCAAACCATATTTAAGACATTTTTTAAAATACTCTGTAAAAATAAACCAGTTCTATCACCACCATTCGTTAGCTTAGTATCTTATAAGTCTGTATATCAAACAATTTTATAATCAAAGAAAAGCTACCTAAATTATGTTAATTTAATTTGGGGTATGCATCATTCTCTAATTTCCAAAAAAAATTAATTGCTTGGCAAGACCGTAATATTTTTTAAAAACATTCTAGGGTTGAATAAAGTATTACAAAACCATTCTAAAAATAAAATAAAATACAGGGTATTCTATTTAAAAAACATACATTTTTATTTTCCAGGCAAAAACACACACACTGTATATTCAAAAATATTTTTTTAATATGTATTTTTCAAGTCCATATAACTTTTATTTGAAAATTGTTTGCGTGTCTGTAACACTAAATTAAATAATGAACAATTAAGCATTAATGGGACATATAATGTATTTTAATGTTTTTAAAAAATTAAAATATGATCAATTTTTTGTATTTCAAGAACAAAAACTTAACTTACATTAACATTTAATACCGCACAAATTTTGCAGACTTCTCTTTTGCATACTGAAAACTCTATTAAATAACTCTGCCGAATATGTTCTACAGAAGCAAATTCCATATCGTAATTGAATTCTAATAAAGCAAAATATACAGTCCTTGTTATTTATGTATTTAGGTTGTACGCTACTGTTCTTACAGCAAATCACCTTTTTTACACAAAGTATTAATATGATTTTCAAATGTTAATTTAGAATTACTTAATAATTTATTTTTTTCATTTCTAATAACTTGGTTCTTCAGTGTAATTTGATTTAAATAACATTTAGAACAAACCACCTTAGTATTCGCCATATTACTTGTAGCAATTATTTAACCTTTAATATATCTGCATTTAGCATATTTGCCAAAATTGTACTATTCCTATGATCCAAAATTAAAGTTGTATCATCAGCAAAAAATTGTAAAATATCCATGAATCCTTAGAATAATTACATCATTGAAATAAATGAGAATCACAATTGGTCCCAATTCTGATTCTTATGGAACCCCGTAGTGAACAGTATTTAGAGGCATGCCTTCTTATTGAAGATTGGTTACCTTTTGATACCTGTTTGACTGACAGGTATTAGTGACAAGTTCGGTGCTAGTTCTCGAAAATTATATGTTTGAAGTTTAAGGTATAATCCCGTTATAATATCAGTAAAATGAATATCTTCACATGATATTTTAGGCACTTTTACATGGTGAGCAAAGATAGGAATTATTAAAATAAATGAATTTCTTGTACAACATAAATGGATGCGCTGTTACTACATTAAGAAGCACTTGCATAAGAGGAGTACATCCAGATGGATGGCTCAGCTGCTATCTACGAGAACTGCAGATGACACAGGGCAGGACACCGTCTCCATCTGTACAACCAGAGGATGTCCACCAGGAGGCGTTCTATCCCCACTAATGTAGATATAGTCCAAAGAGGACTAGAACTCACCAAAAGATGGTGGGAATAAACCCCACGAAATCAACACTAGTAGTCTTTTTAACAAAAAAACACTTAATCTCAAAACCATCAAATTAGACGGGATATATATAGAATGGAAAAATTAAGTCAAATATTTAGGCCTAACCCTGAACAACAAATTTCTCTGAAACATACATGAAAAGGAAGTAGTAAATAAGGCCACAAAAGCCCTAATGGTATGCAGAAACATTGCGGGTAAAAGATGCGGATGTAACTCGAACCCACTGCGTTGAATGTATACTGCATTAGTGAGATCAATAATCACTTACGGGGGCTATATCCTAGAGTAACAGTACTAGTTTAGCTACTACGAGAGCTAATATCTCAAAATTACAAAGACTAGTATATGTTCACATTACCGGAGCAATGGAGGTGACCTTAAACCTCACCCCTCTACATTTAATGATAGAAAATCTGGCAAAAAGGATACGATATAGAATGTTTAGAAACGGAGTAATCAGACGAAAGCCTATTAGCTTCAGTACCAAAGATATTTGGGATATGCCCAAAGATGAAATGAGAAAGGAGTAAAGTTTTGTGACAATTTTTAAAACTACAGAGCAAACAAGAATGGAGCCAAGAATACATCGTGCTTGCAACCAAAAAACATGCTATTCAGTGGTATACGGATGTTTGTAAAACCATAGAAGAAACTGAAATAAAAGTGTATGGACCTCGAATCAGGCACTCTAAAAGTTTGGGAATTTATCCAAGCTTCTTCGAGATGGAAATTTACGGTATTGAGAACTATCTCCAGTTAAACATAGAGAGAAACTATCGTAGACAAGAGATTATCATCATGTCCGATAGCCAAGGCCATCAAAGCGCTGACCTCTTATGTAATAATCATCTCAAAAATGGTCTGAAGATGCCTAGAAAAATTAAATGAATTAAGCGAGGAAAATGTAGTTACTCTCACTTGGATTCCAAGGCATAACGGAGTGAATGGTAATGAGACTGCAGATTGTCTTGTAAGGAAAGGGAATTAAATACCCTTTGTGGGACCTGAGCCGTTCTGCGGTATCAGCAGTAACACAATATTAGGAGAAAAGAATTGGGCAGTAGAAGAACCGATAATTGGAACAATATCTTAATGCTATGACAGGCAAAGATACTTCTGGGTGAATATAACCAAAAAAGATCGTAGCCTGCGCCAGAACAGGCTACTTATTGTAACAAAGATACTTATGGGCATTGTCGACTCAAAGAACACCTTAGTAAACTAAAAGTAGTAGAAGATAGTGAGGGCAGATTCTGTCAGGAGGAGAACAAAACCGCCATTTACATTCTGACTGAATGTGTAGCACTCCAGAATCCAAGGGCACTATACCAAGGAGTATATAAAATAGAAAAGGGAGAGTTACCTAACTTGAAGCCACTCCAAATCCTACTTTTCCTTGAGAAGATAGGATTGGAAGGGTCGTTATAGGCATTGAGATATTTCCTTGTTGCATTGGCGATAGAAGAGGACACAATAGGTCTTTTAAATCGCAGTGTATTATTAACATTTTATTCAAAACATAACATACCACATTAAGGAAAAGTTTGTTTTTATTAATGTAATGCGAGCCATTTCGTTATTCAGTCATGCTCTAATCCTCCAAGTCCCTCTCCGTCTTATTTGGCCTTTGAGGCCCAACTTGTCCTATTATCATACCTAATTAAACCCCAAGACCAAACATATATCACGACTATGGCGAAGGCGCTTTCCAGTACATTCCAGAATGAACGTAATAATGTTACTAGTTTTGACGATGAACATTCTAGAACCTTTACCATCATTTTAAATGTATATATAAATATTGGTTAAGAAACATGGAGCAGTCAGTCGTATACAAATAGTTGTAAAAATAAATAGTGAACAATTTAAAGATATTCGAAATGTATATATAAATTAGAATAGTATTTTAAAATAAATAGGTTTAAATAAATTATTAACAAATAAACTGTTGTTTAAAATAAACAAACGTAACAATAATTTAAGGGCATTTCTTAAAAATTTGAATAGCGTGTGAAACATTGTTTAAAAGGTAATTTTAAGGGTAATATGTAAAAATCAAAAATAGCCTCAATAAGAAATAACAAATTCACGGTAGGTAATCAAAAACAAATGACAACTTGAAATTTTTTTATACAAAACTATAATCCTTTAGAACGATTTTTTCAATACATTTTTAAAAAAAGTTTATTTTCAGAAACAGTGTCAAAGTAAAATTTTCTTCCTAATTATAATATTATTTTGAGAAATAAATTTACAAAAATAATTTATTTCTCGTTCTAACTTTCATAATGAGGATAGGAGATCAAATTGCAATGTAAAACTGTTTTTACAAAAGGATAATTAACCATATATCGTTTAAATGAGCGGCTTATTTGCACATTTTTTTAGACGTTATTTTATCGGTACTATAAATTGGTTAAAGAAAACTCAAAAAGTCACTTCCTGTATTATCGAAAAAAATTGGGTAAAACTAAGATAATGAGAGTCTTACAATTGTTAAAAAGTGTTGATTTATAGCACTGCAACTTGTTAAATGATAAATTAATTTGGCAAAACATCGTAAAGTGTACCGATATAATATTGTACTCGTGTAATGTCGGGAGCGCTTTCATTGTATTAAAAGGCAATGAACACCGTTGCACCAAAAGCTATTTTCCTTTTTGTAGTACAAAAACTTCTCAGCCAACGTTTACAATTAACACTGTACTTCAAGCGAATTAATCACTTCTACTGACCTAAGCATACACAAACCAACGAGCCAACCAAATAACCACATTTCGTATACGATAGCTGAAGCTTTAGATGCCATATACCTGGCCGGTTTGTTTAGAGAAAACGACAGGGCCTTATTAGGGATAGAGTATATTTTAGTTTAGAAAAGAATCAATCGTCACATGTGTGGACAGATCTACTTCAGTGTTGGCATTAAATCAGTGGTTGGTTGTTTTTGACATTATAATAAGAAGCTTATTATAATACAGTGTGTCCCAAACAAATTGGATCAAATCTAGAGCTGCGCGTAATTATTATGGATATGATCATTATGCAAATAATAATAACAACCGTCTGCGTCCCTTCACCAGGCAAGCTCAACTTTTGGGGTAAAAAATACACTCGTAAGGGGTGATTTAGGAAGACCACTATTATTATTATTTATTATTATTAATATTAATAATATCACTGTCTTTGTCGGTCATGACATGCGTTAGAAACATTTTATGTGGATCACTCTTTACTTCCTTAATGTTATTTTAAAACACTAGTGTGCGTTGAGGAGGCCTTCCGATTAATAACCAAAAACAATATTTGTATTAGACGCCTACATAATAATTAGAGATTAGACGACTTACCTTAAGGAAGTTCAATTTTCAATTATACGAGATAGCCACGTCCGAAGAGATCACATAGGTAGTATAGTATTGTTTCTTATTGTTGTTGCTCGTATTGTTAAAAGAAAAGTACGAATCATGTACATGACCGTCCTGCTGATACGCCAATGGCTACTAATTACAATATTTTTAGTGCATTATATTTAAGATAACTTTAAGATAAGGATAACGCCTTCAATCGGGCGGGTTTTGGGTGTAATCTATTCGGACGTAGCTATCTGGTATAATTGAGGTAAGTCGTTTAATCTCTAATTATACTTCGATAGCCACGTCCTCGAGAATATAGGTAGATATTTAAATGGAATCTGCAGTTGTCTGACTAATTATATAATTCATATTAAAAGAGAAGATAGGATGTTCAGTACCAAAACTTGTATTGTGTACAAACACTTAAACTTACATAAATGTGAACAACTATAACAAATATAAAATTAATATAATTAATAATTAATTAAATAATATAAAGTATTATAATAAGCACATAATGACAAAAATAATATAATATTTAAATAGATATAAGTATAATATAAAGAAGCACAGTTACAAGCAAATAGTTATTTTTACGATTCTATATAGTATACATTTCGCATACTTGTCAACGTTAACTGGCTTGTAAAATTTAAAAAACAATTTTCATCTTTCCGACCATCCGGCATCCGGCTGTTTTCCGAATGTTATCAATGGTCATGCCTTTCTTGAACCTATAAGATGTTGAGGCATGACGTGTGTTGTGACTTTTGTATATTGATGTGTCAATCTCCGCTAACTCTAATCCTATTTTTATCCATTTGCTTATGGTATATGAGGTTGGTGAATGCTGCGGTCTCTTAAATGTCACTAACAATTGAGGCTATGAGTGCAATAGTGGACTATTCCCAAATGGCCTTAATGCTAAAAATTCAATTTAAAGAATGTTTAAATTTTTCGATTTAAATTGGAAATATTTTAAATATGTTTTACGGTGTTACTTAATTTTTTTATAATACAAATCAGTATAACTTTATAAAACACACTTTACATTGAAAAAAATATGGTTTTGTTATTAGTTAGGTGTGGGTTAGTCCATTTTTCCTCTAAGGAAGTAAATGAATTTATTAAGGTTAGGCAATTTTCATTAAAGATATTTTATTATTATTCAAAAGGTTTGGTACAAATAAATCAATGGAAAAAATTTCTGAGAAAATAATAATCTTTCACATACAAAAATAATAGATTAAACACATCAAAACAGGTGAAAAAGTTCTAGTCTTCTTCTTCTTCAGGATATTCTAGTATTTCTCCACCAGTTCCTTGTGCTGCAGACCGAAGATTTTCATAAAAATCATGATGCACTGGGGGAATAAATTCTTTTAGCTGAAGGAGATCTTTTTTTTTTGGCATCGTTAATGACATTACCGTTAGGGCAAGTTTTGGAGCCTGTAATATTGATTTTCGCTTACTTATATCAACAGTTTCAAAGAGAACATCGTTGTTATTAGAGTACTTAAAAGGAGTATTTACTTGGCTGTAGAGCGGAGCATGCAAGGGTTTCGTAGTACCCCACTTTTAAAGTTTATTTTTGACTTATTCGGAAAGAAAAAAATATGTACGTGTATGTAAAGGATAAATCTATGCTCCTCTGGAGACACATTTTTAAAATTTGAAACTGTTTTTTCTAAAAAAAAAATACAAAACTCGACTTTTTTTACCCATTTTCTCAATTTTTTTTAGAAAAAACAAAATTGAATTTTGAAAAAGCGGTTCCAGAAGAGAATAGATTTACCTATACGTACATATTTTTTTCTTCTAAAAATAGTAAAAAATAAACTTTAAAAGTGGGGTACTACGAAACCCTTACATTGCAAGATTTTTCGTCTGGAAAGTGGCGCCTCTGTTAGAATTTTAAGAAATTAATATTTGTGAATGAAAACGATTTATAATATATTTTACTGATGTTTTACGAGGGATGAATAAATTTTACGTATTTGTACATCTTATTTTTAACGTAATTTATTTCTGTAATACTAAGATTGGTATATATAATATATGCAAGGGTTTTATAGTACACCAATTTTTCGGATTATTTTTTAATTTTACTAAAAATTTTTATGTAAATAAAGGTAAAGGCTTAACCCATACCTCTCTGGAGTCACTTTAAAAATATGAATCAGTCTCTTTTGAAAAAAATCTAAGAAAAGAAACGAAATGAAATAGAAATGTTAAAAAATGCTAGAAGAGAACAATATATTTAATTTTTGCCTACAGGAGCATTTATTTTTATTACAATGAAAATAGAAATACGTTGAAAGCTTTTTCGTCTAGATGGTGACACCAACAAAATATATATCTTTTTCTACTATTTAGTGATAAACAGTACGTAAGTGATTTGAATTCATGTTGTTATTTTTTACATACAGTAATTTCGCTCAATTATATTAAATTAATTTTATCATTTATTTATTAAAAAAAATATATATCCGAAATTGCACTGAGCTGTGAATTATAAATATGTTTTTGTTTAATGAATACCTCTTCGAGTCAATAATAATTATTAATTCCAGCATGTTAATATCTTTTCAATCCGTTAAAGTAATGAAAATATTTTTTCTTGCTTTGGCACATGGCTTTGATCTGTCGCACCGTTTGAGGCGCGTTGCAAGAGAAAATTTTCTAAAAAGTTAGCCAATGTCTATAAATAAGAAAAAACGATTGTGCATTGTGGCACAATAAAAGACGGAAACGAATCACTGCTTTAAAATTTGTAAAAATTTGTAAAAAATCTCCTTAAAATCTTTTATTTATTTCTAAGGCCACCCGATATGGCATGGACCATAAATTCAGAGCAAAATAATATTTGGAAATTTATTTGCAAGTAAAAGTTTTTAAATGTGAACATTTTATTGAATTTGAATTTGATTATGTTGCTGCCAGTCTGGATGGATTTAAAAAAAAAACAAAACTCTATGATAGAGTTAAAATGTCCATATGGAGAAGTACTGACTAAGAAATATGCAGCAGAGAAATAACTTTTTGGAAAAAGGACAATACCATTAAGGAGAACCACTATTGGTATTTTCAAATTTAGGGCTAGCTGCCCATAACACAAATGGATTTTTGCATTTTGTGCTTTTGGACTTCTGGAGGAATAAAAGTGGAGAAAATATCTCATAATTACAGCTTTTGGGAAGAAAAGATACAAAATAAAATTACAATTTTTTATATGCAATATGCCTTGCCGGAACTTGACAGCGAAGCTAATAGAGACATGGAAGTACGGGACAGAATACTAAATAATTCGTGAGAAATTTTGTTTAATGTTTATTAACATAACGCAAGAAATCTTAAATTATTTTGAATATATTTATTAATTTAAGAATTACATTTTATTTATTTCTAAAACATGGTAGTAGGCGATCCATTTAAGATACGATTAATGTCTTATTATTATAGTACACTATTTTAAATTTAGGATTTTACCAGTAGCAGTGGTAATTGATGATATATAATTATTATTATTATTATACCAAATGTTTTAAAAGGCTACACCAACTAGTGGACCATGCTTTTAGGTTCCCAAATAATAGTTTCAAGATTTTGATTCGGATTAGAAGTTTTGTGTCAAATCCTAGTCATGTATTGATATTGTAATACGTAGATGAGTAACTATCATCAATAGAAATTGAAAATTTACACATGAATCTTTGTAACGACGTTATTTATAACTTTATTAACTTCATAACGGTCAAAAATTTTAATTAACTTATTTAATTTTAAATATAAATTGATATTCATTTTAACTTAGAAATTTTCGAAAAGTTTACTATGTTGTTTAGTTATTGCAACTTTACTGCGCTTAAGTAGCGTTCAGATTAAAATATGAATTGATTTATGGAGCTTAACTAAAAAACAGGAACATGCTTTCATTTCAAAAAAAGTATTATGGTCAAAAAAAGAATTTCGAACTGTGATATCTGCAAATCCTTATTTAAAACCTTTAAATTTAATATTATCATTATACAAGAGTTATCTTTACTAATTGATACAAATATCGAACATAAGTTTGTTGACATAAACATTATTTCCATAATACAAATAAATATATCTTTGTTTAAGAATACCTCATAATTTATTTAATATATTCATTTAAACATGTTTTTGTTTTTTGTCTGGATTATATTGAATACTAACTTTTTCTATATAACTTCTTATCGAGACATTGTGAGATAAAAAAACAGACAATTAAAAGCGTACTCACAATTTTTCAGGTATAGAAGTTTCAATGCTATACTGTTTCCCAAATTATGAAAATACTAAAGAATATTTAAAAATAAAAAGCCAAATAAAGAATGTGTTAATATCTACAGAAGAACATCATAAATTTTTTTGGAAACAAAGAGTAGACGAAAATTGTGAAAATAACAACATATTTTTATTTCACAAAAATAATAAGTCCGTTTTTGTTTTTTATGTAAATTATGTCATTTTCAAGGCAATAAAATAGAAGAAAAGTCACCGATTACCGATTTCAAAAAGGTCTATTAGTTTTTATAGGAAATGGAAAGAGAAAGAACGTTTTTTAATCAAGCTACAAATCTTTACTAATTTCGCTGTTTCTTTTCGACGATGTCCGGTCTCCGTCTTGTTTAAAATCGATAACTATAAACGGATTAAGGTATTTGTACCGTGTTAAAAAATTTAAGAAAAATTTTGAAGAACATTTCTTTTTTTTTTTTTAATGCTAAACTTTGACAACATACAATATTCTAAAAGATAAATCACATTTACGTGATTATACAAAATTTATTTTTATTTTTCTAAAATAATATGGATTGTCCTCTAAAATATATAAAGTGGCTCGCAAAATATATATATATATATATATATATATATATATATATATATATATATATATATATATATATATATATATATATATATATATATATATATATATATATATATATATATATATATATATATATATATATATATATATAACTCCACAAAGTTGTTTTTTAGTTAATACAATTAATATAGATTATTAAATCCTTTTTAACCTACTTCAAAAAGGAGGAGGTTCTCAATTCGTCTGTATATATTTTTTTTATGCATGTTCAGCGATAATTCTTTAACACAATATCCGATTTAAATGATTATTTTTTTGCTGGAAAGAGGGTACTTTTGGGATGCTCCCATAAAAATTGGATCCATTAGAAAATCCTCAAACTTTTCATTTTTTATGTATATGTTTAGCGATAATTCTTTACCACCTTGTCCAATTTCTATAATTCTTTTCGTAAAAGGGGGTACCTCAGGGGTGGTCCCATATAAATTTGGTTAAGATGTGGTGATGGCATCTGCACCGTTTTAAAAATTCTTTTAATACTTGTTACGTAAATTAAAAGTATAATAATTTGGTGCTTTCTTGATGCGTCGTTTTATGATTTAACTTTGTATATGTTTAAGTACAGATAATTATTATTACTGACAGTTTATTTTAAATCATTAAAATAATATTTTGTTAATCCAAAAAAGGCAAACAAAAAAGCCATGTCACATTCAGTGTAATAATAAAAATTAGATATACAGGGTGGCTCACGCTCAACGGGACGGAGCTTTATGGGAAAACGACCAAAGATATAAAAAATTCGTTTGGGAGGAATACGTAGGTTACAGACGGCTACAATTTAAAATTTGTTAGATGTATACAGGATGTCCCACATAAGAAAAAAAAAATTAGTTCATTAAAAATTATTCAAACAAGAGTAAACAATTAATTTCTGGGAAACTTTTTTTTCCTTAAAAATTCAAATAAATCGAAAACTAATAATAATAGTAATAGGGAACCTTTAGTTAACTGACATTATTTTTGATGTAGTTTTTAATTCTAAAATAAAAAACAGGGTGTTCCATTAAAAATAATATAACTTTGTATATTTTCTCTTATGTGGGACATCCTGTATACATCTAACAAATTTTAAATTGTAGCCGTCTGTAACCTACGTATTCCTCCCAAACGAATTTTTTATATCTTTGGTCGTTTTCCCATAAAGCTCCGTCCCGTTGAGCGTGAGCCACCCTGTATAAATATAGTATATTATGTACCAACAGACTAAACTTTCACTTTCAATCCCGCCTTTTTGTCGTAAAAGACTTCCAAATTTTTTACCAGTGTCGTCCGTACCGGGTTTGAACTGAATATTTTTGAACAAAAATATGGTACGCCACTGCTTTTTCTAAAAACCAAAATTATCTTTAAAATCCTTATTTATTTTGAAGCAAATTTGGTTTCTAGACGTACTTTCGTACGACGCACCCTTTTCGCGCAAGAAAATAAAAACCAGTTTATTAAAACTGCTTTTGATATTTTGTTGAAATTTGGTAGGAATCTACTATGAGTGGAAACCCTTTTTTTGGGGCAAAATTTCATAAAAATATCTATAGTGATAAGAAACTTATGATAAAATAGTTATTTTTTTCCTAAAACTTTAACACCCAGCGATTTACACCCTTAAGTATCGGCACTCAATTAATAAATACCCTGTATTAATTGATATTACCTTATTCGAACCAATCGTCTATTTTTTTGTTATTTGTATTTATATTTCACAACTCTGTACTCCTAAATCTAATTAAATCTAACTAAACCTATTCACTAAATTAAAATATAAAAATATTGTAAAACCCTCTAAAAAATCGAACAGCGTTATAACAATATCTCGCAATGCACCTTCCTTTGTCTCAACTTCGCGCGTTACAGTTTGGAATACGTATCCCTCGTATCTACATGCAATTGTTAAAATTATGATTGAATGCGGATTTTGTTTAGTCTTGAAAGTAATTTTGTAGTATTTAGGCTCCACCCTTAAGTTGTAATTTCTATGCCTACTAAACTACCGTTGCCCCGCAGGTCTTTCAGTTTGTAATGTAAATTTTCCTCTTACTGTAAGCGTAGCCATTGAATTTTCAGCCATTCCACTTTAACTTTATCTTTGAAAATTTTCCTATTGGTGATGTTATTCTCCAAAGATTTTGTAGAAAAAAATCGCAACTTTTTATTTCTATCAATTTGAATGGATTTTTTTTTCTGGCATTTATTATTACCTTATTCCAGTTTCCAGAAATAAAATATTCGGATGAAATTTCTTTTTCTTCTCGATAACTCCAAAATCTTGATCGCAGGGTAAGTATGAATGGCCACTAACTAAAAACTTATGATCTATTTGGTCAACTTCAAATTCTGGCGATGAAACTATGTAATCACACAGCACAGACATTTTTATATTTTGATTTTTGATTCTGACCTCCACATTGGTCAGAATACATGATAATTTTTTTTGTAGTGACAAAATTTTTAATATAATATAGAAGACAAGATCCAACCTCTTGAGGACGTCTCGAAGCCACCGATTCATTCCATACAAACATGTATAAATCATTATTTGCCATGTTATGAACCGAAAAACAGTAAGTCCAGAGCTGCCTCTTATAATAACAGATCCGTGTTGTTAAAACAGGTGTTGGCAAGGTTTTCATAAGGTCAAAGCATATAACTGTAACTGTAACGTCTTCTTTTGATACATCAGTGTCTTCTTTTAAGCCATTCCTTGCTCTTTCGGCCTTTCTTTGGTGAAGCTCACGTTCAACTTCAAGTTCCCTTTTTTAACTTCATCAATTGTTGATTTAATTTTGATATTAAAAAGATCACATTTCTTGCATAAATCTGATATAGGGGGATGGAAATGTAAATTAAACACCTTATTGAAGATTTCTCTAAAAACAAAATAAGAAACAGGGCTGTTTGATTCATTTTTGTACAGATTGTACATTTTGTCAAGACTCAAATCTGTTGCAAGGTATTTCCTATGATTGCTTTTCGGTCTATCGTAATGAGATTCGTAACTTGGAAACTTCTTAATGAACTCTTTAACTTTGTTTTTCTGTACCTCGCTTGTTTTATTGGCTGGTGAATGTTTTTCCCTTTTATCGCATGGAGATAGTAAACAGACTGATTTATTTTTAGTAGCCTATCCAGTCTTCCAGCTGAAACTTGGAACACAGCTTGTGAAAATGATTTGCAGACCTTTATTTCTTCTCCATTGGCATCAGGTATGTAGTAGATTTTGTTTTATCTCTATTAGAGTTTTCGTTCTCAGTATACTTTTGTAGTTTGTTTACAACCTTAACTAATGAAAATAGATAAGAAGTTTGTAGATCAAAACTGGGTAAAGCATAAAAATTAGTGTGCAGTTCCCTTTGTCGTTCTTCAGGTAGTAAAACATGACATTTATTTTTACAGGCACAAGCAAAAGATTGAAAAGGTTTTGAAGGCACCGTTTTTCCAGATTTTGTAGTATATTCTTCTCCGGTACATCTTTTTCTTTTACTTGCAGCTCGTCTCCAATTCTGCTCATGACTAATACGCTTTTTTGGCTTAAATTTCCTTGTTTCTTCCTCTTGTCTTGTATTTCCTCACTACTTGTTCCTATTGTCTCATTTACTTCACCTTCTTCTTCTGATGGAACAAATTCTAATCCTGAATCTTCATAAGGATCGGACTGATCTGAGTCTAACATACCTGGAAAAATGAAAAAAATCTATCATCAACTTTCATTGTTCGCCAAATTTCTCAAACAAAAATCAAATAAAATCCATAACTTAACCTTAAATTTAATTTCAATTTTTTTTACGTTAATTTTCAAATAAGATATTTAGGCCACTTGAAAAACTCGAAAGTACTTACGTTCCATTATGATGGTATCCTGGTTGTTCAATTTTTGCACAATTTTAGAGCCCTAAATGAAAACAAATGTTTACACGCCAAAATCGTCAACTAAAACGCAATTGTTCAGAAGCAAAGTGGACCAAGTGCAGTTAGTCCACTCTGCTTCTGATTTGACAGACAAATCTTAAAACATCAAAACTGTGTGTGTGCTGTTATCTATTGGAAAAATGTAAAAGGTTGTTTGGTCCACTATGCATTCGAAAAATTATCAAATTAGGTGTTAGAAACAATATCAAGATAGAAAATGTAGTTTTGTGGGTTAGTCCACTATTGCACTCATAGCCTCAATTGATCCCAGCTTCCTTTAAGACTTGTAGTAATTTTGATGTAATGTGTGAGTGTGGATGCTACAAACAAATTGGTTTTTGTCTTAAAATATGGTAGTAATAATGTAGATTATGTTTTGTGAGGAGTTGATGTTTTTAAAATGTCTGATATTTTTATTTCTATCCTGTCATCAAAATACGTAATGTTAGTTAGTTTTATTTTCGATATGGTTTGTAATATTCGTGCTGTGGCTAAGGCAAGTAAAACAACTAGTTTAATGTTAAGGTGTGCCGTGTAAAAAAATATTTGGACCCTTTATCTTTTTGATTTTAATTCAGATACGAGTTCCATTTTGGAGTTCACTTTTCCTCTTTCACTTAAATAAATAACTACTCAAATAATAGTAATGCAACACGACTGTAAAAAATCACTTTTACACAAGTGATGTACCATAAAATTATTTCATCGAAAAAATGTAAAATCGGCAAATCTGCTTATGGAGTTTCAATCAAGATGTGATTGGGCCTCCATTATGATAAAATGTACTTCAAATAAATAAACAACAAAGAATGTATTTTTTTAAGTTTTATATTTTTCAATAATAAAAATTTAAAAAAATGCTTTTATCGGGAATTGAGCTCAGTTGCGAAATCGATGAAATAGAAGGTTCAACGCTTAACCATCTGAGCCACGAAGGCTTATGCCAAGTAAATTAGCAAATATTTGATTGCTGATGCGGAAAGTAGATTCTTATTCATACTTACATGGGCGGAAAGTAATTTGTATTAAGTAGTCATAGGAAAAACCTTTTAATGGACGTTCGATTTAAGATGTTTAGCGGTATAAGGGTTTTCAAAATATTTAACACGGGTCCGGGGTCCCACGTTTCGATGTATCTGGAGAACTGAGGCTGTGACCTAAACACGCCTTTTAAGAATCTTTTGAAAACTTTTGTCTCAAAATTAAGAATTATGCCTAAAGCTGCACCAGGGTCAAATTTATTTTGTAAAGAACCTATTATTTTATTTTCATTTGTTTTATGAACATCAACTTCTTTTTTATTTGTCGAATTATATTGTTTTAAAGTACTGGGACTCATTGAAGCCAGGATCATACCTGTTACTTCTTCCGAAACTCCATTTCTCAAATACACTTCCCTGATAATCTGGTTGCATCTTAGATTAAAGAGACCGGAGATGTAACAATGTACATCGCGCACGTTGTCTATTCCACCCCTAAGTAACCCACCAATTAAAAATCATTGTGTCCACGACGCCACCCGAATTGCTCCGACATTTCTGTTCTACGCTCGTCTCCCCGTGAGGGAGTCATCATGGACGGCCGTTTTTTGAAATATTTGTTGGTGTTATTAGCAATTTAAAGTGTTTTAGTTATTCAATTTAAAGTTGAAAATGCCACGATGTATCGTGAAAGTTGTATATGCAAATAATATAAGTACCAATGTTATGAAAAATAAGAAATATATTCGTTTTCAGCGGAAAATATTTATTAACGTTTTGACATAAAGTCTCCATGACCCTTCGGGATGAAACTTTAGATCCGCATTAAGGGGTTTCAATAAATATTAAGCATCAAATACATAATATTTCAAAAAATAGATTTCATAATGCATACATTTACAAAAGATCAAAATTTTAAACATTTAATCTAAATAAGAAGTAAATAGGCATTGTTACTAAGGAAATTTTGTTTTTAAAAAGTAGTTTTGTAAGAATATTTACAAAAGGTGGTTTTTAGCCCTTTTTGGTAAATATATAAGAAGTAAAGAAGCATAGTTGCTAGCGAAATTTTATTTTTATAAGGCATTTTTGTAAGAATATTAGATTATAGGATCACCTACTTAAAATTTTAACTTATTTACGGTTAAAGCCGAAGTGACATTTGAATCTTAAGTCTTAAAGCAAAGTAAAACGCACAATCTTGTTATGTGAGCCATTTCATTTTTCAGTCATGCTCTAATCCTCCAAGTCCCTCTCTGTCTTATTTGGCCTTTGAGGCTCAATTTGTCCGATTATTATACATAATTAAACCCTTTAAGACAAGACCAAAGATATGTGACGACTATGGTGGAGGTGCTTTTCGAGTACATTCCAGGGTCAACGTGATAATGTTTCTAATTTTGGTGAGAACCTTCTGGAGCCGATCAGAAATTTAAAATTTGTATGTAAATATTGGTGGAGGAACACAGGCAGTTAGTTATAGATAAGACAGTGAAGATAAATAGTGAACAATTCAGACATTCGAAATATATAAATTAGAATAGTATTGTTATAAAATAAAGTGTTTAAATAAATTATTTACAAATAAACTGTTGTTTAAAATAAACAAACATCCCAATATGATCTAGTATGAGCAAAAAAATACTAAAGCTACGGAAGTAAGTCATGTTGTTATAAAAATGTTACATTGTAAATCCTTAAACAACTCGAAAAATCTAAATTCTAGCAATATTTATTATTTATTATACCTACAATCGAATGCGGTTTCAAAGATAACAGGATTAAAAAATCCGAATCTCTAAATTTTGGTGCTAAATGCTCGGATAAAACCAAGCGATCGATAGGGGCTACAAAAATAATCAATTTGTCAATTATTTTTTTTTATGAAAATCGATTTATCCGTTATAATTATTCAATTATTTTGGATTAATCGAACATTCTCAATAAATTATTTTCGTTTTTTTAAGATAATGGAATAATCGATTTTAAAGGAATTACAAAAAAGTAGATTTATTCAAAATATTCGATTGCTTGAAAATATTTGAATAATTTGTTTTAAAAGAAATACAAAAAAATAGATTATATCAAAATAATTGATTGATCGAATATAATCGGTTATTTTATATAATCGATATTTCGGTTATTTTTTAGAATTATTGATTTATCGGTCAATCAGCTTTTTATTAATCGATTATTTTCAATTTATCGATTATTTTCGATTTTTCAAAGATAATCAAATAATCAATTTTAAAGGAAATATAAAAAAAGGATTATTTGAAAATAATCGATAATTCAGTTGTTTTTGGAAAATTGATTTTTCGTAAAATCGGCTTATTAATTGATTATTTTCGCTTAATTGATTATTTTCGATTAAGCGATTATTTTTGAATAATCGATTATTTTCAATATTTCAAAGATGATCGAATAATATTTATCGGTTAATCGGCTTTTTAATTAATTAATCGATTATTATTGATTAATCGATCATTTTCGATTTTTCAAAGATTATCGAATAATCTGTTTTAATGGAAATACGAAAAAAAAATATATTATTTGAAAATAATCGATTATTTAAAATAAACGATAATTCGTTTATTTTTTGTAAACACTGATTTATCGGTTAATTTGCTTTTTAATTATTCGATTTTTTGATTTTTGAAAGATTATCAAGTAGTCAATTTAGAAACAAAAAAAAAAATAAAAAATATATTGAAAATAATCTATTATTATCAATCATCGATAATTTAGTTCGATAATCACCCACCCCTAGCGACCAAATGACTTATGGTTTAAATTTTAAAATGTTATCTGGTTTTAGACATATGAATTTCTAGAGTTTTATGTAACTCATCCTCTATATTAGTTAATATTCCTAAAGAAAGAAGCTTTAATACAGTGGCGGTTTGCCCATAAGGGCACTTGGGCACGTGCCATAGTATAATAAAAAAAAAAAATAACTTATATATTTTATATTTTCCTCAATGCCTATTATTATTTTATCTAATATTTAGCGCAAACTGCGTTGGCACGACACTGGACGACCGGACATTGAGCGACGTTTCGAGAATTCCGAAATTAAGTGGAAGATGGGTACAGTAAATGTGTGCCTCTGTTATTTGCTCTCTCAATATGATACGAAAAACAAGGACAACGACAATATTGCTTAGCAAGATATGAACACATGCGATGGATTATACGTCACAAGCGGGGCGCTATCCTAATCGTGACATGCTGTACTCATGATACAGATTACCTAGACCAGATACAAATGTACGCAGCGGCATCTTTACCGGCTCCCTCATAAAGGCGGTTTCGGCTTAAGATGCACGTTTGTTGGACCATGATAATAATTTATTTATTGTGATTACGTAAAAAGGTTAGTTGGACCATTGGAATAGTTAAGAAATAAAACTACAAAAAGAAACTTTTTTTCTATAAAGCAGTCAAAAAAAATTCAATAATATTTATAAATGGGACAAAAATTTTATTTTTTTTTTGGGTTTGTCTGACTTTTTCGAGGATTTCAAATCTCTGTTTGTATATTTAAGAGTACAAAAAATTCTGAGTCGTATAAATAATTTAATGGTGTACATTTTCGCAAATTGTTAGCAAGGATGACCAAATTCTATTTTGCTCATCTCAAAAAAATATGCGTTGCAAATTCCAGGCTTAGTTGACAAACTATCAAATAGAGATATAAATATTTTTTCTAATTTGAAAATAAAAAAGAGAAATTTTTCGCTGGGAGATCTTAAATTGCCAAACACCTTTTCTTCAGAGTCGTATGCGTTAAAATGCGTTAACAAGTTAGAATTGTAAAGTAAATTGCATTCTTCTGAGAAATTTACGCAAATTTCGCAAGAGTGGATATGTAATGATTTTTTGATTAAATAGCCACATACATAGATAAATTCATTTTGAGTGGTCACATTTTGCTCCCTAAAGTCATATTTAGAAATCGTTATTGTCCCGAATGATTGTTTTTAAATATATTTAATTTTCATTAAGCGGAGAACTTGTTTTCCTAAGAGAAAAATGAAAAAATGAATCCAGGAATTTGTTTTCAGTGTGTGTCCCACTGCCGCTAGTGCCCACAAGCCGCCACTGCTTTAATATACCTTTTTTTGAGGTTACAATACAAAACAGCATTTTCTTATTTTGACTAATTTTTAATATTATGTGTCGTAGAAAAAATATAATCTTCAACTTACAAGGTTTTATTTGCAGTATTCGCGTACATGCTTTTTTTATAATACTCGTAGAAAATGAGTACCTTTTTTGCTCAATAAACATTATTCTATTTCAACATTCTACTGTAGTCTCTTGCAGAAAATTCCGTAGTAAATAAACGCTAACGAAATATTCTATAAAAGGTCTTCTCTTTACATAAATTATCGTAGCATCTGTTTGATATTAAAAAAATCACGTTAATTTTATTTCATAATACAAAATTCCATTAAAAATCTTTAAGTAAATCTAATAGTTCATTATGATGCTAATAAACGTCTGTCCGTCCCTGTCACAGAGTTCGGGTCTCCACTCAGTTCCCCCACTCCGTTAACCTTTCTTTAGAAATTGGCAACATTTGCGCAGGTTAAACACCGGTGTATGTTATATCTCTGGTCTCTTTTATCTAAGGGTTGCACCCAGGGTAAGCGTCTTCCAGAGAGGGTGTGGTTCTCTGTAAGGAGTAAAGACTCGGCAGGCTTCATTATTATTGTATCGGATATTCTGATTTTTCCATAACAAGAACCCAGATTGTGTTTTCTATATAGCAAAAACCAGAATGCCTTCAACTTTGTCTGTAAATATTTTATTTATGATTCTTGTTAAAAAAGAAAATAGTGAAAAGGCATAGAACTCTAGGTGTCTTCAGTCCAAAATAAAAGCGTATCTTAAGTCAGACGCTGGATCCAGGTGCCATTAGACAAATATTTCGCATTTCATGTTTTAATACGAGGCAAATAAATCTATTGTAGGGCTGCCTAAGTGTATAAAAACTTTTTCTACCATTTTTTTTTCAAGCTATACTCTATTTCATCATTACAAATTCTAGATTCACGATTTGCTATAATATTTTTTTTGTAGTTGATGTAAGAAGCAAAAATCATAAAGTTGTTGTTCTCACACCATCTCTATATTTTATTTGCAATTTTGTTTAGAACAGGTAAATGAATTCCCCATTCTGTTTATATATGAAATTGCAGTGGTATTGTCTGCCCTCAATAAAATGTTAATGTTATTAGAGTGTTTTGTTAAAGATCTGATCCCATTATAAAACTGCAGCAAGTTCCAAATAATTAATGTGTATGTGCCTTTCGCTCTCGGATCAAGGACCTCGAGTTGCCTAATCGTTGCAAAAAGCACACCCCATCCAGTAGGAGAGGCATTTGTAAATATTGCGAGATCATAGTTTCTTTGAGCTAAATCATTTTTAGAGTTTTTATTGAGATAAGACAACCACCACTGCAAATCAATTCTGTTGTTATCAGATTATTTCATGTTTGCTTGAAAATTTCCAAAAATTTGTTTCTTTCCATACTTTTTGTGTGCCCCAACTATATTTTACTGCCGGACAATTTGATACTAGAATTCCGATTACTTTTGCAAGGAAACGAATCGAGACATGGTGTCTGTTTCAAAGAGAGATTATTATATATCTTTGCAATTTTCTTTTTTATTATCTGGTAAGGCAATTGTCATATTCACGCTGTCAAACATGAATCCCAGAAATGCTATTTTTTGTTTAGGAAATAACTGACTTTTTGTCAATTATGATAAAACCTAAAGAAGTAAAAATATTAACAGACATTTTTGCATTTCTGTAACATTCTAAGTCAGTTTTTCCTAACAAGAGAAGGCCATCTAAATAAATAGCGGATACACAATAGTGTGTTCTTAAAAAACTTGATTATAGGTTTTAAGAGTTTTTTAAAGGTATAAAAGGCTGTTGCCAGTCCAAACGGTAAGTAGTCAAATTCATATAGTTTGTTGTTTAAGGACGGGGTATCCCTGTGTATTAAAAGTGTATGTGTAGACCAAAAGTTAAATCGACAGTTTTCCGAATATGTAGTGTTTAAAAATCTAATTTTTGGCCAAATTAAAAATAAAGGTCTAACTTAGGTCACCTTACTATTGAAAATTAATAAATTTATTATTTTAAATAAAAACCAATCGTGTAAAATAACCCCCTTTTATTTCATCTCAAAGGTGCCGTGTAGATTTATTTTAACCTCGATGTCAAACAAATAATAAAAAAAAAATGTAATACGACCTAAGTTCAACCTTTACTTGGAATTTGGTACACTCAGAATATTTAAATATTGTATATTTTTCAAAACGTGTAGATTTGAAATTTATAAGTCACTTTCTTTGAAAAAACATGTCAAAACGAATTTGGACCAAAAATGGCGTCTAATTTAACTCTAAATAAACCCCGAAAAATCAATAATTACTTCATGTAATGTAATAAAGATGGTGCTCCGATCGATAATATTTTGACTAGTATTTGATTATTTCCGTTTATATTATGTGTGTTTACGGGGGATAAACGAGATGATAATACTGCCTCTGATACTGTTTATATGATACAATTGGAAACGACCTTTTTTCATCGGCACTCTTTTTTCGCCGGTGACCTTTTGACACGCGCCTATTTGTTATGTGATGTATGATTATCGGTTATTTATCAACTAAAAGTATAGGAAATTAGTACATTGTGAATGATATCATTTTAATGCTATTTTTGAAACTAGTTCAAAAGTTGCATTTAACGATACTCAATGTTTCATTTTACCGTCAGTTTTAGTTTGACATATCCGTCATTTTAAGTTTACAAAGCTCAGTTTCTATTCGAAAGTAAGAGAAACAGTCAAAATAAAATGCGAAAAACACTTTTTATCAATTTCGTTTATGTCAACTGAAAGCGACAATTGCTGAAGACGTAACAAATAAATTAGGTCAAGAAATAAAAAAATCTATACTATAAGTAACATACCATATATTATACCTGTTAAAATAAATCAAAAATAAAAGAACGTATCGTTGACGTATATACTTTTCCATCTGTGATTAGTGATTACCAATTGCAAATTACGTATGAACATGCTTATGCGCAAAAAAACCATTATTTCAAGTACTTGTATGATTAAAGTCCATTAAATTATTATTTTTATAAATTTGCTAATCTTTGCACTTTAATTTTCATTATATGGGGTATCCAGACATTTTAATCCTCGTCCTCTTCTATTTAAAATTATCTCAGGTGCCATATATTCCGAGTAAAATTTTTCTAATTTTTCAACCATATTTAAAAAAAAAAAAAATGGGTTGAAAATTAATTTTTTCAACAAATAGTGGATTTTCATCTCCAGTATATACTACAAAGTAGCACAATTTTCTTGGAGCTATACCTAGCTGTCCTTGAATCTAAAAGTATATAAAATCATTATTAGAAAATCAAACATAAAAAGAATATTAATATTGTAGTATCATTTCTAGCACATTTCTTAAAAATCATGAATTATTTTAACATATTGAAATTTTTCACCTGGTAAAAGTAGTTATGGTTTTCTTTTAAATGAATGTCACCATCTTCTATTTTTAAGCATGGAAATGGGTTTGAATATTAGGTAATGTGCGCCAATAATGTCAAATTATGACAATTCGCAGAAAACGTCAACTTTTTATTTAGATTTTAATGTGCAAAAGCCTACCTAAGTAGATGTAATTGGCCGGTTCTGGAAATGAGAAAGAGGTACAGAGAGAGGTAATTGGGTAATTAGTAATTATCCTAAGTACCCCCCACCCTTCGCGCAATTAGCAAGTACCTCCCAATTACATCATGTACTGTAATAAGTGCAATTGCACAGTAAGTACCACCCAATTACATCGTGTACTGTAATAAGTGCAATTGCACAGTAAGTACCTCCCAATTACCATGTACACGCCATACTGTAATGATTGTAATTGCATAATAAGTACCTCCCAATTACCCACAGGGTATACATCTCATTACTCCATACATATTAAAGTGTAAGTACACCTTAGGTAGTAATTACTGTATGCAATGTAGTGTAATGAATGTTATCTAAGTGCCTCCTAGTGATTACTGTTGGCAGTAGGTCCTTAACTCTCGACCGTCGTGCCTAGAGTGCTTAGCCTGCGTTAGAGACGGTCGCGCTTAACCGAAATATCGGGGTAGGGCTGAGAAAAAGTGGGGGCATTTTCTAGAGGATATATACTAGGATCCGCATCCAAATAAAATCAGTTTAAAATCGTGAAATTTAAAAGGTCTACAAGTTCCAAATAGTTACCAAGTGTAGTATTGTGTGTGTATTATTCAGGTAAAAAAATATTTATTTGTATTCTACTATGGCTCAAACGCAAATTGATGCGGTTAATAAATTACTTGGAGACTGGCCCACAATATTGGACCAAAGAGAACTAAAGTCATTGGTTATAGGTCAACTTTATATTATTAAAACGATAATGGTCAAAGATACCAGGTATGGTAAATGTTTACTTATTCATTTAATTGATCGACATTCGCTGGAGCTTTTCCAGTGTTGGTTACCGAGGCGCATTTTTGAAATAATGCCATCCGAAGTCATTGCTATGATAAATGATTCTACTGGTCAATATGCCATGGTCTATTTAGGGGAAAAGCCGTGTTACAACTCAACTACTAGGTCTCATATAAGAATCGATCTAGTTGGCCAGCAATCAATTAGTTAAATCCATGGTAGAGTCACTGTAAATATTTTTTTACTTTTAATCACATATAGATATCTAATAAACACAATATTTCATTAAGAATTTCTACAATTTTATTGTAAGTATAACTTGGCCCATATTTGTTCATTTAATAACGGCCAAATATTGTTTCAGATTATTTCGATATGTGGATGATGTATTCCGAAGAGCACTGGCCTAAAGCCATCGACATAGAATCAGCAATAAGCAGACTTGGAAAGGAACTGGACGCACTGGCGATGGATGCATTACACTCCATCAATTACGACGCTGAGGTATGGCTGTTTCCAGAAGCTGTAGCCTATCAAAACGATTGTTATGAGAAATACTGTAAAGGCAGCAGTCTTTGCTGCGAATATAATGCATGTGAGCTGGACTTGGATACATTCTGTGAGAAGATGGTTACCCTAAGTTTGAAACGCTTTTTGAACGAGGCCTTACCATACATCACCCCGCAAATAAGGAGTAAACATGGTTTAGATGAAGATGCAGACGATGAGGCTGATGATGAGGCAGATGGCGAAATGGATTAGCGATTACTTATATAATATATCTATCTATCTATCTGTGATTAAAATATAAATAAAACAATATACATAGTTTAAATGTTTTTTATTTAAAAAAGGTTACATCTTTTTATTTTTGTTAAAAGTGAACACAGGTATAAGTTTGGATACAGTAAATTAGAGTATATGAATTACAATGGCATATATTCGGTGTGTACAGTGCCATCTAGTGCATTATAACTTATAAGAGCTTCATGAATAATAAGCGCATACGCTTTAGTGTTGGCGGGAAACTGCATTTTACGTGTTTCGAATTCAACCTTGACATCCACAGTTGAAGATTTGATTGGTTTTGGATACATACTGCAATCAATTACGAATAGGGGGTTCGCTCTAAAGCCATTCAGGCCTAACATCGGTTCAGGATTTTCCTTTTTGTAGTAACTTCGCTGAAAATCTTCATAAGCATAATAAGCGGGAGTATCCAACTTTTTCCCGACATCTAGATTCCAACGCTCTAACGGGTAAACTTCAGAATTTAGATATAATCTGATATTAGTTATATCAGCAGCCGTAAACGCCGTCACATCTTCTTTTCTGTTCTCAGTAAAAGAAGTATTTTGAAATCCAATAATTACATATCTAGGTCGTTCCATGGATGTAGTGGTTTTAATCGCCCATATGTCGTGAGAAGTTTGCCTTAGAGTAGGTAATTCATAAAGATCCCATTTATGGTGTGGTATTTTAATGGATTGCAAATGTTTGTCATTAATTTTTTTATACATGAGAACATCCGCATCATTTTCGGGAGTAATATGTTTGACTATCCAATCCATTTTAGTGATAGTTATGTCCGCATCGACTTCTTCTATATAGCAATTTTCGAATGCTCGAGCAATTATTACAGTCATCTCATGCTTAACACCTATTATCCCTTTTTTGTAAGATTCGGCAAAACCAAATAGATGTTTTAATAAGATTCTACCTGTAAATGTATTACTCGTTGAATCAACCAAAACTTGATTCTCTTCGCTGAGGCCCCAACCGGATGTTTCTAATAATTTCGCATGTTTTTCACCATATGACACCATATTTTTTATTGCTGTCGTTATAATGGGTTTTCGACATTCAGCAATCTTTTGTCCACCCATTTCATATCTAATTTCTTCAAATAGGCCAGGAAGAGCATTGTTGGCCAAATAGCACTTTTTATTAACCTCTTTTGGCTTAAATGTTCCGACTATATTGATGTAACTATCGCAAATTAAGAGATTCAGGTCCATATTATTGATCGTAAAGGTGACTGTATCAGAATGTTTGTAATTTGGCGATCCCGTAGGCGGGTGGATATATCCATCGCATCTTTTGATTGAGTTATCGACGATCGGCTTTTCAAATACGTCCAACATCTCATTTCTTACATAAACAGCCATTATTTAATATCTTATATGGAATCCAATAGATTGAAGAAATTTATAATCTTTATTAGACAACAGAAGTCTTCTTCGCTTTACAGTTACTCGACGAATGTTCATGTTTTTCCCTTCGATTCTATTTATATGATTATTTAAATGGGCGCTAGTTGAATATCGTGGTTTGAAGCAGAATCCCATATTAGTTTATCTCTTTTAATTCGAGTGTGATATTGATAGTTTCCTCTCCAAAGTCAATCAACTCGCCGTTATCGTCTACAACTCGGATAGTAATGTTGTCTAGGTATTGCCGACCGGTAGGTATGACTGGTAGATAAATAATGTTATGAGGTTCCTTCGTCAGTTTGTATCCTGGCTCAACGTCTATGTCAAATGAAAAAAGGGTGTGGGCTTCTTTCCCATTTATATAGGAACCAGAAATAATATTACAATCCAATTGAACAAGATGGAGGTTCATAATATTGATCGGCCTTGTAGAGACATGAGCTTGAGGCCTTGGCGGGCACTTCGAATTACCGAATCCTAAGAGGCTAGCTATACTGTTGTCACAATCAAAGTTGATTATAAATTTAGATGAAATTTCACATTTTAGAGTGTTGTTGTTCGCCGACAATTTAAACATATCATCAAGTTCTCCTTGATTTAAAATAGTTTTGGTATCCGGATATAGAAAGTCATATATAGCTTTTTGGACGAACTTATTAATTTCGTCAATCTCATAAGCGCCGGGTGCCACACGTACATTAATTTTTTTCGGTGCACTGCCTTCCTCGGCCCAACTCTTCTCTCGCTGCACCACATCTGCCCAAAACTTTTCTGGGTCTACCACCTCTAAACAGATGATATTATTTTTTGAGGTGATATTTTTGATAGAATGGTAGGCATAAAATGCTATTAATCCAAGACCATACTGTTTATTAACATCCAATTCGATGGGCGGAAAAAAATCATTGCTGAGAATGCTTGACGCTATGGACGACAAATGAAATGTTCTTGACATGGCTAAGAAGTATGTCACACTGACTTCGAAATCTATTTTCGATTACATAAATTATAAACTCGCTTTTTAGTGGCAATTTTCAGTTCTCGAATTTTACAAAAACAACAAATTACGTGTTTTGGTGTTGGATCATCGCTTACGTCAATTGACCCGCGTTTCAAAAATACCGTCGGACCATCATTTACGTCAATAGATTCATTTTTAGAAAAATCCTTAGGTTGTTCTTCATCGTGGGTATTCATTCTTCAGAGAGAAGAAATTGCAAACACAAATGTCCACATAGGACAGTATCAAACTTCTGGTAGCGTTTATAATTATAGTGAACTTCAGATACCGGCCAACGCCCTTTATACAGATAACTAATTAAATCTGAAGGTGGGGGTAAATCACCATAACTATCGAAATATATTAATGACGCATCTCTTTTCTTGTAAGCGACCCAATGTGTTCCTGGCCCACTACTACTATCCAAATTGACAATGGCTGATTCGTTTCTTAGTGGCCCGCAGTTTGGTAAACTATCTCTCATATACACACCTCGAAAGTAGGGAATCTTGAATCTTTTGGCAAAAGATTGTATGTCTAAATTACTGAGAGGTCTTCGAGGTAGTGAACTTACGAGTTTTTTGGCCGATATGGTTTCATGTAAAGGCCCAACCCCTTTCGATAGGGCTTTAAGTATAATCCTTTACCGTTTTTTCCTAGAGAGATGGCTTCCATGGTTCTATTGTGTCGATTAGCTTCTGTTAATTGTTGACTATTTGTTTTAGCGATGTTCACTGCTTTGACGATTCCGGACGCCGCTCCTGCCAAGCTCCCCAATGCAGATAATCCAGCAAAAATAGGTATTAATGGTAAAAATCCACCTGTTTTTGGTATCGGTATAATACGGGGAATAATAATTTTTCTCTTTCCCCCGGCTGCTTTAACATATTTTCGGGCAGCCATGAGAGATGATGCAGCCATCTTCCTGAGTGTTTTTCCCCCCATTTTCTGTCCGCCATATGTCTTTAATACCCCTTTAATCTTACTGACAATTCCTCTACCGAAAGCAATTCTTTTTGGCTTTTTGTTCCGCGACGCCGCTTCCTAGACCGTAATTTATGGCCCATACCAAAACTTCGCTTTGTTTTCATAATATTTGTGATAGTCCAGGCAGCTGCTTTTTCACCAACTGACGCGTCGCTAGCTTTAAACCGAGTCCAAGCTAATTCTTGAAGGTCCTTATCAGCAATATGTCTAGCTTTCAAATCGTTTGCACTTTTAGAGTAAGCAATATCATGTAATTTACAGGCTTTATCTAATTCATTTATTCCGGGGTCGTTACGTGCTAAACGTTTTTGTAAGCGCGTACCTGGCCCACAATATTGGTACCCCGGTATGTGCAGTTCAAATGGTAATTTATTTATTAGGGAATTAACAAACCCTCTTCCACACTTTCTTTTTGAATAACGTTTAGTGATAGATCGCACTCGTTTGACGCTAGGCATTTAAATGAATGTTACATGAGGTGATCGCTTATATAGCTAAAGACAGTCAAACGATGCGCATAGTCAAAGTACAAAATAGTATTTGTGTAGAGAATTTAGATGAAAAAGTTGGTGATGGGGTTAGTGAAAATAAGGTTCCCAGACACGGCCCTTTGTTGCCTGATACAATACGCGGCCTTCTAATAGGACCATCAAATTGCGGTAAAACAAATGTGATGTTATCACTACTCATTCAACCAAATGGGCTACGATTTGAAAACGTATATATTTATTCAAAATCTTTATACCAGAAGAAGTATGAATACTTGCATGAAGTTTTGACGCCGATAAAAGGGTTGGGTTATTTTACGTTTAACAATAATGAAGATATAATTCAACCAGTAGATGCCAAACCGAATTCTATATTTATATTTGATGATGTGATTTGTGAAAAGCAAGATGTTATTAGATCATATTTTAGTATGGGGCGACACAGAAATATAGATTGTTTTTATTTGGCTCAAACGTATTCGAAGATTCCGAAACAATTGATTAGAGACAATGCAAATCTAATTATTATGTTTAAACAAGATGACTTAAACCTACATCACATATACTCAGACCATGTAGCTCCAGATGTTCCTTTTAAAAAATTTCAGGAAATGTGTGCTGAATGCTGGGGTGAAAAGCATGGATTTCTAGTGGTCGATAAAGATAAAGATATAAGCGCCGGTAGATATAAGAAAGGATTCGATAGCTTCATATACCCATAAACAATGCAATACGTGTTATTTTCCAAGTAGCGTCCAAGGCGGTAGGTGGTTTCAGCGATTAAAATGTATAGCAATAAAAAACATTTCGACGTCAAATCGGAGCTGGCTGCTGTCTCCGATTCGGTTAGACAGAAATTTAATGCCTTAAAAAGTGGGCGCGTTGAAACTCTACAAGCTCTAGAAAAAATGTATGAACCGCTGACGAAACCGTTGAAAACAATTTCAAAAGCCGCAACCTCTAACCCCTCTAACACTAAAGAAGAAAACCCCGCTAACACTAAAAAAGAAAGATCTGGCATAAAAAGGGAACTCGCGTCAATATCACCGGACTCGACAAAATATGAAGAAAGTTTTGAAAATGCAATATCCGACCGCGGTGATGATGATGATGATGATGATGATGATGATGATGATGATGATAAAAAATATATTGATAAACATTTAGAAGAAATATCGCGAGGTAATAAACACTATGATACTCGGTACGGCGTATATATGGACAATGACATGAAAACAATGGTTGGGAATTTAGAAGTAAAATTTTCTGATGGCAAAATCTCGTTTTGGGATGGGGATAGAAGAGTTGCTGACTACCGCGGCAATCCGGAATTATATGAGCTACTATTTTATCGAAGCCCTAAGAGAGTAAGTAATGCGACTAAGAACACATATAAGGAAATATTACAACTTACCGGAGCGGCCTTTAAGGAGTATGACGAGTCCAAAGGGCTAAGTAACAAAAATGTAAATAAATTGAGAAAAATTATTAGACCATTGTTCTCTCCGGCAAAGGTAAAGGGTAAAGGGTTTTCAAAAATACCTAAATACAAAAAAATAATGACCTCTAAACCCACATATGTTTATTGGAACAAGCCGAGAGAATTGGTGGCTAGATTGCGTTTATTATGGAGTTCAAAGCAAGCCGGTCATACTGGGCACGATAATGAAATTTTATCAATAATTGAAGAATTAAGAGAAGAGCGAATAATATATTAATTACATGCGCTGTAGAGGTCAGTCGTAAACGGAATGTCTTCAAGAAACATTGTAGATAAATTCGGAAGAAAAAAGAAAAATCAACGAGTAATTATTCGAGAAAAAAGGGGTCTTGGATTCAAATTAACAGATGACGGTAATTATGATATGCAAACCAAACGGTTGGTAAACCTTGGAGAGCCAGAACAATCGACCGACGCTGTAACAGTTGGATATGTTGACGATGTTACTAGGCAAGCAAAAGATCTCGTTTTAAAAGCTTTAGCGGAATCCATTAAAAACATATTACGCGAAGCTACAATTTATTTCGAAAAACAGCAGAGTGAACTTAAGAAATTAGTATTTGAACATCGAACTGTGTCAAGCAATAGTATAAGCGATGTTAATGTTAAATACCAATCGATGTTACAAATAGTGAAGCACAATAGAGAATTTTTTGAGGACATACTTACCACTACAAAAAGTAATATTTTAAAAGTTATTACTAAAGTTGATAATTTGGAAAGTGAAATAAAAGGCATAAAAAGTTTTACTATAATATTAGAGAACCGTTTAACTGATCTTAGCGATAGATTCATTTAAGTGTAATACGGAAATTCTTCGAGACCTTAAAAGCGTCAAAGCAAGTATTGGGCAAAATACGTCGGTTTTATCGAAAATTATAGTAGGACTGGAAGAAAGGATCGAAAAGTTTGAATAAAAAATTGTATTTTAATTGGAAAGAATGTCTAAACGCCAAATAATTGAAGAAATCCACCGATCCGCCCGTCGAAATTTTCCCAGAAGAAGGACTATTGTAAAAGGATATGCCGACTTGTGGCAGAGTGATTTGGCTGATATGCAAAGTTATAAAGATGAAAACGATGGTTACAGATATATTCTAATTGTCATCGACTGTTATACGAAATATGTGTGGGCGAGACCATTAAAAAATAAAACAGGCTTACATGTTAGAAATGCCTTTTTAGATATACTCCAAAATTGCGCACACCATCCTAAAAATCTACAAACGGATCAAGGGACAGAATATTATAACAAGGAATTTGGGAAAGTAATGAAAACATATGATATAAATCACTATTCGACTTATAGTACAATGAAAGCGTCAATGGCAGAACGTGTGATTCGTACGATAAAATCCCTATTATATAAAAAAATGGCTATGAGAGGGAAATACAATTGGATAGATATTATAAACGGCGTCATTAATAAGTATAATAACACCACGCATTCAATCATAGGTATGAAGCCAATAGATGTCCTGCCGACAACTAAACTCAACCAATATAGGCAAAACAAAAATGAAGTAAGGCGTAAAAAACCGAAATATCGTGTCGGCGATGTCGTAAGAATAAGTAAATATAAAAGCATATTTGAAAAAGGGTATACTGCTAACTATACAACTGAATTATTCAAAATAAGAAAAATAAATAGCACATACCCCGTAACATACATTCTAGAAGATATGAATGGTCAATCGATTAAAGGCTCATTTTATGAGTTGGAATTATTAAAAACAAAGTGGAAAGATGTTTATTTAGTGGAAAAGGTCATTCGGACGAAAGGAGACAAAGCCTTGGTGAAGTGGTTGGGATTCCCACAGCAAGAAAACTCTTGGATTAATATAAATGATATTGTTTAGTATGGATATTAAATGAAATAAAGATTAAAAAAAAAAGTTTTATTTTCCTATTAACTACTACATATACAATAATAAAATAACTTACACTTAAATATATACATAAAGCTTAAATAATAAACTATACAAATTAAATCTAAAACTAATATATAGAGGGTCATTGGATGCATAACAAAGCCGCCGTATTGCAACCCCTGACTCCTTTATTTCAAGCGCCGATGCATACAGGGCAAACATTTGTGTCGCAGAAGTGGGAAATATATCGGGCGCATACATCGCATGTTTGCGGATCCTCCAAATCCCCCCCTTCTACAACAAAATGCTGATGCTCATGTATGTACCTGGCATTTGGATTTCTTTCGACATCCATCTGCTCGTAATGAAGGAAGCAGGGGTTGCACAGACGTTTGCTCCGTTCCATGCCAGGAATAACCAACTTCACAATAACGGAGCTGGTTGTAACGCAGAAGTGGTTACCGCCTCTGGCCTGAAATACAGCCAGCTCCCTTCTTATTGAAGTCGGTGATCCAGGGCAATCAGCCTCAATGCCCTCATCGTCGTCGTCGCTGGCGGGCTCATCGGCGGGTGGGGCTGGACCAACGGCGTCTGCACCCTCTTCGGCGGGTGGTGCCGGACCAACAGCGCCCAAATCCTCGTCGGCAGGTTGAGCTAGACCAGCCGCGCCTTCTCTATCACCATCAGCAGCGGCAGCAGCAGCATCAGCAGCCTGTAAAGAAGTATATTGATTAGATATTTTATAAGCATAATGAGTAGTAATTTTATAAACATAAGGTAATAGTTAAAAACTTACATCACGTTCTACGGCGGCCCAAAATTCGTCAATTCCTGGCTTGTTGGCATCAAAGCGCGCTACTAAGGCCAGTTGACGAATGATCTCCCTAACTCCTTCATCTTCTTCACCCTGGTATTCATTTTGGTTGTTCATGACGGTGGTCAGGTCAGCTACACTTAAATGTCTGATGCTGGTACGTGGTCGGGACCTCCTTATATATGTTATGTATTTCCACCTCCACTCCACCAACCCACGAATTTACCACCTCCCCTGCATTACACCGCGCTCAGTTGAGTTCGGCTAGTTCCGGAAAGTTGGAAGTCAGAAAAAATTTTACTCTAGCATTAATCGGCGCCCTGCAGATAATACAAATAACTACGGATTGACTGCAACTCACGCAAGATACGGCATGCCCGCATGGTATAAAAACCATTTGCACCTCCTTATCGCCACAAATCTTACAAGTAAGGCGCTTACTCATAGAACAAGTATCATTTAATTTATTCATAGTAGCGCAGGGCCTTCAAGCTGAATTTAGACAACTGAATATCTGAGGCTATAGGAACTCTTTTATTAAGAGGTCGGCGGATGGATGTTGAGGTGGGGGGATGTTATAGATAGTTCGAACCTTAACAATGCAAACTTTTTTTGTCTGGGCTAGCAATAAGTTCTATTTTTCTTGCTCACGCCCATTCTAGTAGATGAGTATTTGGGTCAAAACTGTACATAATTCTTCAAACGTAAAATAATAGTTTCCTGTTATTCTTATATTATTTTTTCGGAAGACGAAATATCTTCTACTCTACCATTAAAAATATGGTGGGATAGATGTTGAGTGGGACCAATTTTAAATTACAATTGACGCAAAATTATAATTTTTAGCCCATTGAGCAGTCCGCTAGTTTTTGTTGGTTCTAAAAGGAACCGTTTTTTGTTTGTTTTTTTTGTTGGCCCTGAAAAGGGCCGTTTTTCTCGACTAGAGCATAAACCCTAATCCGAGTCGGAATCGCTATCCGAATCAGACGATATATCGATCGCCGGTATATCATCTGAGCCGTAGCCACCCATATCAACATCATCGATGTCGATATCCGCCACTTCCACTTGCGAGGTGCTGTCGCAAGGCCCCGCAGGTGATGGCGGCCTTGCCAGAGGGGGAGAAGAATAAGTTGAGTCACAAGGGCCCAACTCCTCTTCCGACGTGGTCGGAAACAACCATGCGATGGTTGTCCTACATAGTCCGGGTGGGCTGAAACCAGAGCCACTTGCAGAATCGCACATCATGAAGCAGAATGATTGTATGCATATGTGCGATGAGTATTTATAGTGATTGAAAAAAAGTGAGTAGAGTGGGGAGAGAGTGGGGGAGAAGCGAGAGTGGAAGACTCTCAGTGATAAAACTTTTATATCTTAAAATTTTGTTGTTTTGTTTGGCTCTGATTAGGGAGTTCGTTTCCACACCATCTTATATATTACAACTAGCCTATCATCATAAACTAATCATAATATATGGAGATAGAACTCATGGCGCGTTGCTTTTTTTTAACGTGGTTAGCTCCCCAGTAGGCATATCTCCACAACTAACAAACTAACAAATACCAAAAAATGTCTACCTGTCCTTATGCAAAACTATGTGCCCCAGAAACTGTTTGTAGCCCATACTTTCTCCATCGACAGCGGCAGCATCAGCAGTCTGTAAAGAAGTATATTGGGGAGTTCGTTTCCACACCATCTTATATATTACAACTAGCCTATCATCATAAACTAATCATAATATATGGAGATAGAACTCATGGCGCGCTGCTTTTTTTTAACGTGGTTAGCTCCCCTGTAGGCATATCTCCACGACTAATAAACTAACAAATACCAAAAAATGTCTACCTGTCCTTATGCAACACTATGCGATCCAAAAACTTTGTGTAGTCCGCACTCCTAACGCGCGCCCGCTCAATAAGTTCGCGATACCGGCCCTGCATCATATCATATGCACCCTTCTTTTTTTCAAACTCCGATTGGGTCTCTTTGACCCTAGCAATTTCAATGCCCACATCCAACTGCCTTTGGCGCACATTGTTCCGACGATGAATGGTCTCATCCATCTGCCGTTGCAAGTCAACCAAGTGCCGTTGGATGCGGGCATCTTCATCTGCCAATCCTTCAGTCTCGCGCTGAAGTGGCGCTAAGGTAACCTCCATATCTCTCGCCATACCATCCACCTCCATCCTCAGCTGTTTTAGTGTCGCTTCAGTGATACTTAACTGCTCCCTATCAGCATTATACCGCGTCTCCTTATTCAATAGGACGGTGGCGGCGGAGTTGATTTTCCTCCTCATGCTGTCTTCTTCGCCGTCATCCTTGGGCGGTATTGGGATTGGTATCGCCGCACTTGTTGAGGCTACCGCCTTCAACTTCCTTACTGGCGCGGTCTTTGGTTTCGCTGCGGTGGCTCTCGGCTTTCTACTCTTCGGCACAACCACCCGCGGTCTCGTTGGCTTCGACCTACAGGGCGCATCTTCCATTGTGCCGACAAGCTTTGACAATGTGGCTGACGAGGGTAGCGTATCAACGCGTACATCGCTGAGGACCCGGATCTTCTTGGGCGCTTCAAAATCGTCTCCGCTATCATATACCGGTACTGGGGCTAGTAACGGAGCCGGTGACGGGAGCGGCAAAGGAGCCGGTAACGGGGCCGGTAATGGGATGTCGCACACTTGCGACAGCTCCATCGGCGATACCGGTGAAGGAACCGTCAACTCCTTGAAGATTTCCTCAAAATCGAATTCCACAGCATCGATTGAAATGATTGAGTTAGCTGCGGCGATCGTCTCTTCGATTGAAGTCATGTTGAAGCACTGCTGAGAACTGAAAAAATAACTCGAAAAGAATTAAATAGTTTACTCGGCGAGCCGTAGTAAACTGAATTTCTCTGATCTGGTTCCCGTATATATAGTGATCGGAAAGTAGAGGGGAGAGAGTGGGAGTGGGAGTGGGAGAAAAAAGAAGAAAATCGGCCGGGCGCGGGCTTCGCCCGCGTGCGCCTCCAGCCTATACGTTATATCTAAATTGAGCCACAGTTTTTCGAGGTCCATTACGATATTCCTGAATATCTTTATGTCCCCATAAGTTCTATAACGCTCATGGCACCGTTTTTTTTTTTGTTTTTTTTTGTTGGCCCTGAAAAGGGCCGTTTTTGCGGCTAGAGCATACGCCCTAATCCGAGCCGGAATCGCTATCCGAATCAGACGATATATCGATCACCGATATATTATCTGACTCGTAGCCACTCATATCGACATCACCGATGTCGATATCCACCACTTGCGTGGTGCTATCGCAAGGCCCCGCAGGTGATGGCGGCCTTGGTAGAGGACAAGCAGAAGATGAGTCGCAAGGGCCCAACTCCTCTTCCGACGGATCCAATTCCCCCCAGGCCAGCCTTCTGAGGATCGCTTCTCTGAACATCTGAGCCAAAAAAATATCATTAAAATCGCCCATCGTCCAGTTGTTTACTCAGCGAGGAGCTGCAGTAAACTGAATTTCTCAGGTCTTGTTCCCGTATATATAGCGATCGGAAAGTGGAGGGGAGAGAGTGGGAGTGAGAGTGGGGAAAAAAACCGGCCTCCGGCCGGGCGCGGGTTTCGCCCGCGGGGGCGGGAGGCGGGAGTCCTCCGCGGGCCCGGCCTTCGACCCTTCGGGGAGAGAGTGGGGAGAGCATCGACGAGGCATTTTAATCGAAAAAAAGGAAAAAAAGGGGAAAAAAGGGGAAAAAAAGGAAAAAAAAAGGAAAAAAAAAAAAAAAGAAAAAAAAAAAGAGTAACATCCCCAAAACCGTCCCCCACCGCCCCCCTACCCAAAATCGCCCGCTCCCCAGCCCCCCACCCGCACGCGGAGCGGAGGGGGGCGGCGGTAGCCGACCCCCGGAAGCGGAGAGGGCGGGTGGGCGGCTGGGGAGCGGGCGATTTTGGGTAGGGGGGCGGTGGGGGACGGTTTCGGCGGTTTGGGCCGGGGAAGGTGGGGGCGGTTGGGGGCGGTTGGAGGCGGCGGGGTGGTCAATAATGGTGAGATATTGAAGCGTGGTTTACAAAACCATGTATACCTCACTATAATTTTTGCGTCCATTGTCTACTGCTATCCTTGACTTCTTCAAAATTGGTTCGTTCAGTTATTTACCTGCTCCATCTAGAAATTTATATTTTATTAATCACTACGTGGTGGCCTATGGCGTGTTCTCCTGCAGTTGTATTTACTATTTTAGTGTGGGTGGGGGGAAAATATAGACGGAAATTGGTATAAATATATATTTAAAGTAATTTTTTTACAATTTTTTATGCTTATAACCTAACAATTACATTTTCTTTTTATGGGCCTTGTTCAATGCTGGTTTGTTGTGGCTATTCACTTCTGACTGGAACTTCCCCCATGTTTTATTAAACATCACATGGTCAATTATGGCTTGTTCTCTGGCTATTATGGTCGCTATGTTGATAGACATTTTTTTACAAGTTTTCTGTTTCGGCTGGATAAGGCAGAATGAATATCTGACCATGAGTACCCACTATTTATTGTGGTAGGAATGAGTAGGGAGTGGAGGGGAGAGATAGTTGGACATTTTATAAAAATAAACTTATTTTGTTACAAATATATTACAAACTTATGCATACATTTCTGTTTACATTTCTTCTAATAGTCTTAAAAGTAAATCTAATTTATCTTCTTCATTACTATTATTTACAATATTGGATACCCTACATCTAAATTCAGCCACAGTATTTTGAGGTCCATTACGATATTCCTGAATATCTTTATGTCCCCACGGTAGAGTTTTAGCGGTGTTTGGTATTATAAACCTTTTTTCATCATTGTAAGATAATGCAACTTTATTTTTCATTTCAGTATAGATATCATGTAACTGACTTCTAAATGTATTCATTTTTCTAAATATCTTACCCCCACCTTCTACAATTTTTTGATAATCCACCATGTTTAAACTGTTTTGAATTACGGATTTCTTTACGCCCTTAGCGGTTTTGCTCTCTTTTTCATCTGATCTAATATAATAGGCCTTGGCGCCTGTCCCTAAAAATATGCTGATGGCCTGATTTGGATACTCATCCTTAAAATTTCCCAATATTGGTTTACTTACTGGCAGGTTAAATTTATTATCCGATTTATAATTAGATGTGTCGAAATGTTCGATATTTCCTTTCATAAATTCATAAAAATTTATTGATTTAACTTTAAGCACAAAACTATCAGTATCCGTGTAAAGTAAGGAAATGTTATCGCCTAATTGTCGTTTTAATGTGCCGTAATAAAAATCATACATTCTCACTTTCGACAATTCCAACACCGTGAAACCTACATAAAGTGGTTTGTTATAACAAATTTTAGTTCTACCCATATGTATAGCCACAAAGTGCTCTGAAAATATGGAACAAGACTTAAAATTAGGTCTAGCAATTAAGTTGTTTGCGCCTGGGGAATTTCTCTTACTTGCCCAGTGGGTTCTAAGGTAAATATCACGCCTGTCATCTACATTTTCCATAGTTTTCCCGTACACAGAATTGACCATGCGCTTAAAGTGATTTTTCTCGGATGTGTCCTTAGCATTGTTTCTCATATTTGTATTGAGGTCTATATATTTTTTCAGCCAACGAGACTGCTTAAACTTAAGGACGCGATGAATTTGAGTTACAATTAGCCCATTATTTATGGCCTGCTTGAAGTTTCTATAGTGTAATACGTACTTGTCTTTATGATTTAAATTGGGAACCAGTTTGGGGATTTCTGTTTTGGAATTAGGTGGTATTATATTCTCTACTAAAAATGGCAAATCAGCGTGTTTATTATGAAGGTGATGCGGATATGTTACATCAACTTCTAAAACATACCCATAATCCCCGAGATCATCAACAGACATAATATCGAGTTGATTAATTTCCTCAGCCGATAACCAAACAAATTCTCCCGTGGGCAGAGGTTGACTCATGCTATAACCATAGAGATTTGTCGCATCGATATAATGTATGGAAGACTTCGGCTCGAAAGGATTATATTCGGACAAATACGGGTTATTGGCGATATGTTTTCTTTCAACGCATTGGCTTATACCGCCGCGTATACTATTTTTGAAGAAATTAATCATATCTATATCTGTCAGTAGTTCCAACTCCACCTTAGTGTACCGCAACATCGCATCCCATGACAGGCCTGGAGATGTATAATATTGCGCCGGATCTAGTTTATATGCTTTAAGTGATACATCCCTAAAATTTTCAAATATATCACACAACATTAAAACATCTGATTTTAAGTATAAATCAGAATAAGATCCCAAAGTTTGACATTTAAATACATTCCAAACTTTCTGAGCCCTAGCATATTCCTCATCAGTTATGTGGCAATTATTTAACTTGTCATAAAACTCATCTTTTGAAGGTAAATTGTGGTGATCTAATTTCATTATATTATCCATGAAATTATATGGAAACACCCCCTTCTGCCTCATTAAATCGAATTTTTCTTTTTCTGCAAAACATTTCCTTGTTTCAACAAAAAATTCTGATGGCAGGTTTTCTGACAGTCCAGCCAATGAATCAGCTAAAAATCTGTAACTATCCAAAAATCTAAGTTTTATGTAATTTTTTCTCAACATACCATCTCTATCTACATAGCTATGGGTGTACAATGGTTTAGTGAACGAAATATATTTTTCTTTATTTTGTGCAATAACTTCGGTCCTCTCACCTTCGCCATACAATTCTTTAATAAATAAATGACTGTCATACCCACTCAAATTGTGGAAAAAGATTGGAACAAATTGTGGGATTTTATAATTTAAATTACAATTGCTATGCGCGGCGCCAGGTGTTTTCTTACCGGTAACATGACAATGATCTCTTACTTTAACGTCATCTTCCTGAAAAGGCTCATCGCAAATAGAGCATATAGTTGACGAATTAAAATCATCTATTTCATCATTAGACAGCTGATGCATCGGAACAACGTCTTTTAAATAGGTATTATAAATAGTTAAAACATCGTCCTCTAGCCGTTTCACGAAATCGCTACCAGCATTATCACCCGTAAAAGTTACAAATTTCGTCAATGAATTATCAAACGAACATTTAATCAAATATGCAAAAGAATATGGTTCATGTTGGTATGTCGGGATAGTAAACTTTTTTTCCGGATCTGGTTCGCAAGTATCTATTGGTTTTAAAATCGATTCAAAATCAGCGTAAATTACAAATGGAACCCTAAGTTGCTTATCATAATTTTGAAACTTAAGTATGTTTTCAGGTACATAATTACCGCGTTTGTCTTTTTTCAGCTCCACTGATGGTGTGCTGGTGTATATATGATTACAATCGCGCAACTGGTGCCGCAATAGTATGCTTTCAGATCGGAAATAAAGTAAACAGCCGTCACAAAAAAATTTTTTATGTTCATTTCTAGTTACTTGATTCGATACCAATCTGGAAATATTTTTAATCCAACAGTAGTGACTATTTCCTGAATCCTCCGTTATTAATAGTAAATTTATATGGTGACCTAACCTCCTAAAGGAATATCGTAATGGGCCTACTATTTCGAATTTAACCTTACCATTTTCATAACTACGTTCCAAACCATAAACATTAACACTTATGTCATTTAAATCTTCAAATTTTGAAATGTCTTTAAGCTTCATAGGGAATTCAATACCATCAACATTCAGCACGGTCTCGAAGTGTGGATACGATGTCGTTAGGTGAACATTGTCCCTCGCTGGATATAGCGCCGACGTGATGGCCCAAGCAAAGCAATACGCATCATTATTTTGGACATTAACTACACCCTTCTTGGTTTCAATAAACTTGGGGAGCTTAATGTACGAGCAGCCGCCTAATGGGGAGTACTTATTTATATTTACTTCTAAAAATAGTACTTCCCGTAATGTCCAACCTGAAACAATTAGTAATATATTAGTAAACGCTATACTATGAATTATAAAACTATTATACCTGAATCCTTATGTTGAAAGTCTGCAGTTTGAGATACCACAGCATCCTTAAAGTCTACATATACCGCATCCAAATCCGTCGACAAATCGAGTATTCGATTTATGCTGTTAAAAGATTTGATTTCAGAAACATCTTGGCTCTCCAATGCATAAGTAGCGAAGGCCTCTACATTAACTTTAATGGCATTATGGGCCTTCAGAACAACTTTTAACAATTTCAATACTCTTAATTTTATCGCATCAAAAAATGTTACATAATCTATATGTTTTTCATCACATTTAAGCCTGTAAGTTGCGATTCTGCACTTAAACGCGCTCTTAATTAAATATATACCATCGGCATGAATTGCACAGGCTTTTTCTTTATGCCCAAGACTCCTCATATGCGACGTCATCTGATTGGTAGGGACATCTACATTACATGATTCACATCTTCTATTATGGGCCTTTGAGTCTACGATGCGATGCGTATGAACTTGTGGAACTCGCATTACCCGGGCTTTTTTTTCAGGTGGAACATCATTACTGGGAGTAGTAGATCTCTTCGTACCTCCGGATGATTCGCCGATGCGGTTAGATATCAGCTTACAACTTTTATTTTGATGTCGACGTAAATTATCTACCCTTGTATATGTTAAACCACAATTGCACTTATACATGTTTATTATTTTTATGATTATTTCGATATTAGATGATAGAACTACCGATAGGCTTAAAGCTAACGATATTTGTACGGATTTGGATGCGGGTCCTACTATATATATATCCTCTAGAAAATTCCACCACCTCTTCTTAGCTCCTCCCTCGATATTTCAGTTAGGCGCGTCTATCTATGGCGCAGCTACCCCTTCTTAGTCCCTTACCACGATATTTCGGTTAAGCACGACCGTCTCTAACGCAGGCTAAGCACTCTAGGCACGACGGCCGAGAGTTAAGGATGTGCTGCCAACAGTAATCACTAGGAGCTTAGATAACATTCACTACATTGCATACAGTAATTACTACCTAAGGTGTACTTACACTTTAATATGTATGGAGTAATGAGATGTATACCCTGTGGGTAATTGGGAGGTACTTATTATGCAATTACAATCATTACAGTATGGCGTGTATATGGTAATTGGGAGGTACTTACTGTGCAATTGCATTTATTACAGTACATGCTGTAATTGGGAGGTACTTGCTAATTGCGCGTCTATCTCTGGCGCAGGCTACCCCTTCTTAGTCCCTTACCTCGATATTTCGGTTAAGCACGATCGTCTCTAACGCAGGCTAAGCACTCTAGGCACGCCGGCCGAGAGCTAAGGACGTGCTGCCAACAGTAATCACTAGGAGGCACTTAGATAACATTCACCACACTACATTGCACACAGTAATTACTACCTAAGGTGTACTTACACTTTGATATGTATGGAGTAATGAGATGTATACCCTGTGGGTAATTGGGAGGTACTTATTATGCAATTGCACTTATTACAGTACATGATGTAATTGGGTGGTACTTACTGTGCAATTGCACTTATTACAGTACATGATGTAATTGGGAGGTACTTGCTAATTGCGCGAAGGGTGGGGGGTACTTAGGATAATTACTAATTACCCAATTACCTCTCTCTGTACCTCTTTCTCATTTCCAGAACCGGCCAATTACATCTACTTACCTACTTTGGATATTAATCGTAGAAAAAATATATTCAGAATAATGAAACATTATTATTAAATAACAAGTTTTTTTATTGTCAATTTAATACGTAATATTATTTTTTAATTGCAAATATTTGAATGTTAAAATTATAGCGTTTAATTTTTTTATTCAATGACGAACTCGAGAGTGATAGAAAAAAAATACTACCTACCTTTAATGCAGGAAGTCGATGTCAATTTATCCAAAAATAAAACTGATTAAAATGTACACTAGGACACTTGGCACAAATAAATAAATTTTCTATTAAAGAAAATAACACTTATTAAAAACAAACAGCACAATAAAACACTTCAGAAACGTGTAATGTAATTTTGAAAACTAAATACCCGTAAGCTTGTTTGTAAATTTATAGACTCTTAACTCCTTCCCCCAGCCTTCATTAAGTATTTTAAAAGTCGTGACGTCATATTGGCACAGATATACGGTAATGTGTTATTGACAATCAGGGAAATAACTACCTAAAATAAGATAAATGAATGTTAAATACCTACTCATAATATCTATTGTAGGGTTTTTGTACTTTAATAGGATAAATATTTATGCGGGTCTGGAAATTCCAGGAAATGACAGTCAAAATTACCCAAAAACATTAGGTTAGTACCAACATCAGATAACAGATAACTTCGGTGTTTAACCAATTAATCACAATTAATATTCTTGAACATTCAAATGACAAAAACTTCCATCTTTAACCAATGAGAATATAGTTTTCATTCGATACTTCAAAATCACAATTTATTAATTAGGTAGAATAGTTTTAAAATATATTGCGAATTGCAACACGTCAATAAGCGTAACACTCCGACTCAATGTGACGCAATTATTGTCGCAATATATTTTGAAACGACTCTATATTCGTGACTTGAAATTATAAACATCCCTCGTATTACTACCCGTATATAAACCAAATTATTTATTTTAGGAAATATTTATATTTAATGTAAGGCAAGATATCGTTTTGGTTGTTACCATCTACATTCTTTACTTTGGTCCAGGAAACAAAGTCAATTTTCGATAAAAATAAAATGTAATAAGTAGGTAATATTTTATGAAACAGTACAATAAAAGTATTGAAATAAAGTATGCTCATACTCCAAAATGAGTCCTAGAGTTAACATTTTTATAATATTATAAATGGCATATAAAACGATTGGACCGTTTTCACAATCGCGAAATAATTTTTTTTTATTTGGTGAAATCCCGGCAATTATTGAAAAATAGATTTTATGTTCAGGACTATTATTATGATTCTTCGAACTCAGTCTACTAAAAACCGGTTTATAATACAATATCCCCTAATAGCTAGTCGGTCGATATTTATAGTTACTTAAAGATTTCTGTAATAATTTGCACTAATTCAATCTCTAGTCGGTAGGTAACAGCACCTCCTTGATTGAATCTAAAGTGACATAATTTTGTTCAGAAATTCCTAGGAGACGCTGTCCTTAAAGGACCATGCACTTTTCTTATGGAGTACCGTCAAAATGTCTGAATTTTTGATATGTTAAGTAACTTGATGTCCTCATCAAAAGTGTCCATGGGCCCAATCGTATCCTATGACTAGATTTTGAGATACAGGGTGTTGAAGTTAGAAATCCCTAGTTCTTTAAAATGGACACCATAAATCACCCTTAAATATTTTTGGAAGTTTTTTGCTTATTCTGTGTAGTCAAAATACATACTTAACTACTATAATTAAAATATTGTACCTTACAGGGTGATTAATGATTCGGAAAATCTTTTTTGGTCAAAGTAGGTATTCCCACCGAACAAAAATAGCTAAAATACCGAAAAAAAAAAAAAAAAAAATATCACCGTCAAAGTCTCTCAATATTTGATATCGTATAGTACTCGATGTACTCGTTCAAAATTTTTATTGGTAAAATTAGATCCTATGACTAGTTTTCCAAATATAACAATAAATATATACTGACATAAGTTGATATTTTCAAGAGAAATATCTTATATTAAATATTTTGACATATTGTTTTAGATTAAGAATATACCCCTTGTACTATTTGCAAAGGGAAAACAAATCGTACTTACAGGGTGATAGCGGTTGAATATGTAAGTTAAATCAACTAAATGTTGAAATTGTTGCCAAAAAATAGAAAATAATTGTTGTTCATCAAAAAAATAGTATACAGTGCATATACAGGGTCAAACTTTATTTCGGTACAAAAAGTTGATTATATGGTAGGTCTCAGTAGGATGTGCAGAAATGATTTATGATCGGATTACAGGTTTATTTGGCTCGAGTATTGTCATAAGTGCCTCTTTGTATTGTATATTTAAATAAGATTATGAGCTCCATTCACGCCACCAATGAGGTAAAGCCTCCAATACATTTTGTTTTAAGTCGCATCCCTTGAAGGATGGTTACAGTTGAACTTGCAAGGTGGAAAAATCAACAATATATAAAATTATTGCCAAATATTAGAAAATAAATTGCTTGTGAGTTCTTTATTGAAAAAGATTATAAATATACATACATTAATATTTTAAATAGCCAATACCAAACTTTGTCAAACTGACATAGTTTTTGGAATAACTAGAAATTAAAAACATTTAATGGAGCCTCAGAATGAATTAGTCAATGAGCAGAAAAATCTGGGAAATTATCCATTTCTTAACTACTGTTTCATTGCGAGTTTTCTTCTAGGAAATCCATTGAGTAATAGTTATGCACAAAATGAAGTATAAATGTCATATCTACTTATTGGTACTCATTTATATAAGAAATAGTATTTTCATGTTATTGGTTTCAATTATTTAACATAAGTCGAGCAGACATATTATTGTAATTTAATTTTCACGAAACATTTGTTGATATTTTTATAGTTTACAGCTTACCTGTTCCTCTCTTGATTTTTCAAGGGCTTTTCAAAACAATATGATATGAATATAGTGTAATAAAATATTCGTAAATTTCGAATAACCTGCCTGTTTTTATATTTTCATTATGCAAAGATATGCAAGTCGTTTTGTTTTTCACTTCAGACGTTAAGCTTGTTGTAATCGACACAACCAAGGCATTTTAAATCGACTTGGGTCTGATACCGTGTTAAGAATCACCCTGTATACTCGTAATGATAAAATATAAAGCTAAAGACTGTCTGCATGCCTGAAGTTTTGCTTTTTTACATCTACTATGATAATACATAATTTTTCCGAAGATTTTCACAAAAATTGATTACCCTGTATATTTTGTAACCTATGAGTTTTAGACGATTGATTGATTTTATTAGTAAATTCTAAATAGTGGTGAATATGCCAACAACCTTATAGGATATATAAACATGCTTACACTTGATTTACATATATTGATCTAGAAGGCTATGATTAAATATTTTCCAAATAATTGAACATATTGTTGACTTTTATAATAAATGACATTTTTATTACTTTAAGCGAGCATTAGACCGTTCTGTATTAGTGTTTTAAATAAATATTGTTGCAAGTATGGCGTTTACAAATAGGATTAGCTGTTTCAACACTTTCAACTTCGACTCATTATTCGTTTAGACGAGGACAATAATATAGATGTGCTTAACATTACTAATTTTAGAAGACAAGCTGCCGGACATCCTGCAGTCGATAATCTACAAGAAGTAAGATTATGTTTAAACTGTTATCACGCAATTACACAGGAAATTATAATATTGAACATGATCCAAATTGCCTAAGACTTAATGTTTTAACACCCCACTCAGTTCGTGGTTGTATAATTTGTAACGCACAAGTAAATGTAAGAAAACTATCGGCAGTATACAGAGCAAATATTTTTTTAGTCTCAAATATTTATGTACCCGAATATCTGAAGATTTGTGACATTCATCTAAATCATTCGGGTTTACTAATGATTAATTTACATGCTGGTTTGCGTTTTGTTTTTAGACCATTCCTCCATGTTAATATTCAGCTATTCAGCAATTTTTGTCTAGTTTAAGAGCGGCTGCTAATGCTAATAATAATTTAAAAAATTGGGAAGACATAAATACTTTTAGTTTAGAAGAATTTAAATATTTAACTTCAATTTCTAAAGAGAATTTTCAAGAATTATATGAATTTTGTGAACCAATAAAACAATATGGTAACTTAAGAAGCATTGCTCAAAAAGATTTACTTGCTTTCCTTGTTAAACTAAGACATGGATTGTCAGATGAGTTTATAAAATTACTTTTTAATTATTCATCCCGACAAGTCACTAGTATAGTCATATCTAATGTCCGTATGTCCCTGCTTCAAAGATTTGTACCTAGTAATATTGGATTTAGATCAATAACCAGAGAAAACTACATCATAAATCATGTCCCTGAATTCGTAAACGCGCTTTACAACCCTATAGCAAATATTCCAAAGGCCATATTTTATGTCGATTGTACATATAACTCAATTGAAAAAAGTAGTAATTTTAGAATTAATATTACGTCAGTCCTATTGCTATTTTAAGAAGGAACATTTAGTTAAGCCAGAAATTACAGTAGCTCCTGACTGATATATTTTATCAATCAATGGTCCCTATTATTCTGATGCATCTAATGATGCAGCAATCTTACGGCAACAATTGGTTAATGATAATAATGAATTTAGAAATTGGATAACAGAAGGAGATATAGTAATAGTAGATAGAGGCTACAGAGATGTTATTCCTAGATTAGAAGAACTTGGGTTAATTACTTATATGCCACCTTTGCTTTATCAAAACCAACGCTAATTATCCACAAGTGAAGCTAATAGAGCGAGACTAATAACTAAAACTCGTTGGGTTGTAGAAGCCAGAAATGGACATTTTAAATCCATTTTTAAATTTTTTTAAGGCCGCATATCCACGCATCATGCAGTTAATTTGAGTGGTTTTTATCAGATTGCAGGTGCGTTGTTAAATAAGTTTCATTCTCTTATAAACCTACCAGGTACAATGGACATAGCAGTTGAAATTTTAAACAAACTAGATGACGTTAATATTATACAAGCACGCGTCGAAGCCCAAAATCTGACTACCAGAAATGGTCTGTGGCGAAGATTAAACCACATGCATATTCCTGAATTTCCTCGCGTAGAGATCAATTTCCTAAAAGACTTAATAGGTTCTTACCATATTTATTTAAATCCATCATATATTCAAGATAAACAGAGCCCAAACTGATGTTATTTACACAGACTTTTCTAAGGCCTTCGACAGACTTGATCATGGCATTCTGCTTAACAAACTTGTAGCTTTTGGATTATCTCCTTCTTTAATTTCACTATTTCAATCCTATCTATGGGATCGAAAGCAACATGTCCAGCTTAATGGTTTTAGGTCTGCTGAATATAGTGCTTCTTCTGGTGTTCCACAAGGGTCGAATCTAGGATCCCTTCTTTTTATTATGTTCATTAATGATATTGCAGATGTTATAAATGTAAATTTGCTTTTGTATGCTGATGATCTAAAACTATACTGCCTCGTAGAGAAGATAGGTGATTGCGAGAACCTTTCAGCAAACCTAACACGGATTGTTGAATGGTGTTATCAAAATAACTTGTCACTAAACCCAGATAAATGTAAAGTTATGTCGTACAGTTTAAAAACGAATATCCTAATATTTAATTATTCAATAGAAAACGTTGCTCTTGAGCGACCGAAAACATTTACTGATCTTGGCGTCACGTTTGACACTGCACTATCATTTAATAAGCATATTGATAATGTTGTATCCTCCTCCTATCGAATGTACGGATTAATTGCACGTAGCAGTAGTGATTTCAAAGAAATATCTACCTTAAAAACTCTATTTTATGCTTTTATAAGATCAAAGTTAGAATATGCTTCAGTTGTGTGGAGCCCCTTTTATCAGTATCATATAGATCGAATAGAAGCAATTCAAAGACGATTTTTAAAACTGCTAAGCCTGAAAACTGATGGCATTTATCCTCTAATAGGTACACCTCACTCTGAATTACTACAAAAGCCTAACTTTTTCAGTCTCGATAGAAGGCGTGATTATTATAGTGTAGTAGTAACTTATAAAATTATTAAAAGTATTATTGACTGCCCAACCTTATTAGAAAAGTTTAATATTTGCATTCCCAGAATTTCTTCCAGACACCCGAATACTTTTTATATAAATACATCTCGCACAAATGTTCTGGAAAATTCTCCGCTCCATACCATGTGTACAGTAACAAATTCTATTGTCAATGAACTTGATATATTTAGTTGCAATTTGTCAGATATAAAATCTCACTTTTTATCTTAGTTAATTTGTTACCTATTACGAAATACAAGTTCTTTTTATGTGCTTAACATTCATATAAAAAATGTGATCTATTAATAATTATATTCTGTCAATTCCTGCTCTGTAATTGGGTTTATGACCTTTAGAGTATTGTATTATAAATAAATAAATAAATAAACTGCAAAGAGAGGAAAATAATGTTTTAGAAATAGACGAATTTAGAGAAGAGAATAATTTTATTACGTTTTAAAATTTATTCTAAGTTCAGAAACGCAACTAAATATATGCTGTGGTTGGCATACGAAGAGGAACTTAATGAAAATATTGATCCAATTTTCTACTATTATTGTACATGTCCATGCGGTTCGAGAACTATAAGTACTTGCGCACATGTTGCATCAGTGTTATGGTTTCTTGGTTATGCAAGGCACCAGAATAATATAAAATTTTCAACAACACGTTTACTAAATAGCATCGATGATGCAGCAGATCGATTATTTCCAGAAAATATCGATCTCGGTCCCATAGTAGAAGAAAATTAATTGGTATTATCATCTCATATTTGCACCTAACAAAGTATCTGAATTTATATCTTTAGTGTTTGTAATAAATTCAGTTGTCCTTTGTAATTGCTATTATTGTTATATTTTTCCAAGTTATGAGAACATTAATAACAATGCCAAAAAAGAAAAGAAAAGAGAATTGGGTGTACGTACATACGTGCTAAACTTGATGCCAAAAAAGACTTGCTAAAAATGTAATGATCTCTTTATATAAATAAGTAAGATATATTAAGATAAATGGAGAAATGGGTGGGTGGGTGGGTGTAACTCGAAATGCGGCCACCTCCTCGTGGTGAGTTCTGGGTTGATTTAACATTCAAAACCGGTTTTATTATCTTGTAGCTGCCCTAAACCTCTTGAGTTTTAAATCAAGCCAAGAGCTGCACAAAGCTGCATTTTTTTAGTTTTTTAATTTCTCACCCCTAAGGTCCCAGCTAAATATTTTATTTTTTCACTAATTTTTATATAGGGTTCAAACCATATAAAACACAATTTTTTCACACTAGCCTAAATTAATGTTTTTTTTGGTAATTTTTGACCTGCCCTATTATACAAGCAGTGCACTATTCCTACAGGGGCTAACACTTTACGCGGAAAGGAGATCCCAATCTGATATAAATATACAATATAAAGAGGCAATGCTTCAGTCAAAATAAACATTTAACCCGATCATTATTCATTTCCCTAGATCCTACTTATACCTACCGTATAATGAACTTTTTTTGTAATGCAATAATGTATGACCCTGTATGTAAACTTATAAGATTTTTTTAATAAACAACTCGCAAGTTAAAAGGCAATTATTTTCTATTTTTTGTCAACAATTTCAGCATTTTGTTGATTTTTTCCTTTTACATATTCAACCGCAATCACCCTGTAAGTACGATTTTTTTGTCTCTTTGAAAATAGTACAAGGGGTATATTCTTAATCTAAAACAGTATATCAAAATATTTAATATAAGATATTTCTCTTGAAAATATCTATTTTGTCAGTATATATTTATTGTTTAAAATTCATATATTTGGTACATATTAAGTTATATTTTAAAAACTAGTCATAGAATCTAATTTTACCAATAATAATTTTGAACGAGTACATCGAGTACTATACGATATCAAATATTGAGAGATTTTGACGGTAATATATTTTTTTTTCGGTATTTTAGCTATTTTTGTTAGGTGGGAATACCTACTTTGACCAAAAAAGATTTGCCGAATCATTATTCATCCTGTAAGGTACAATATTTTAATTATAGTAATTAAGTATGTATTTTGACTACACAGAATGAGCAAAAAACTTCCAAAATTATTTAAGGGTGATTTATGGTGTCCATTTTAAAGAATTAGGGATTTCTAACTTCAAAATCAAAATCTAGTCATAGGATACGATTGGGCCCATAGACACTTTTGATGGGGTCATCAAGTTATTTAACATAATAATATCAAAAATTTAGACATTTTGACGGTACTCCCGTTTGCATAAGAAAAGTGCGTGGTCCTTTTAACTATTTTCTTGAAGTAGGATGAATAGATACTAAGAAGTATGCATTTTGTAAATCTAAAAAAGCCATATAACAATTTTTTGTTATTAAATTTTTACAGTTTGATAATCTTCCATTTTAAAATGGAGAACATTATAAATTTATTAAGGGCTTTTAGTTTTAAAATAAACCTGTTTTCCCCGTTGGGCTTTTTTCTTAAAAAATAAAGTAAGTAAGATGAATTATCCCTTACAATGTTTTGAGTTTCTAATTGCTCTTATTTTTAACAAGTCAGTTATGGATTTTGACAGTTTTGCAGAGAGATAATTAGGAGCAATTTTGTTTTGTTTAGGTTTGGTTTGAAATAAAATTTTATAATCTCTTACTAAATTGAGTATGTTGCTATCGATTGTAACCTTTAATCAGTTTCCGTATAACATTATTTTACCAGCACATTTTACCTCTTATTTCGTTTGTGTTGATAATGTTGTTTCTTCTGTTATTGCGGTTTCGGCTGCCAGTTCTTTTTGCTGCTCATGCACTCCCCCTCCTCTCTTGAATGTTTTTGTCTTCTTGAAAGGAAAGCGTTGCCAGTTTAAATGTTTGGGATATGTAGAAGGTTTATTTATCTACTCTTTGGCTATGTTTTCGAGTGTTTTTGCTGCTTTGCAATTTTTGTCCAGGTCAGAACCAAACAGAAAGTCACCAATGCCTTTCTTTTCTATTAATTTTTGTATTTTTGGAGTTAAATGACTATTTAGTTGGTGTATTCTTTATGTGGAAATCGTATGGTGGGTACATACACTATCGCCGTTACAGGTTTTTCATCATGTTTCTTGACATCTGTCAAAACCGTCGAAATTGCTGCTCCTAAAGCAGTAAGTCCCTTTTCCAATATTTCTTGAGTATTCTGAATAAAATTTTCAAGCACGTGGGGCCAAAAAAAAAATTAAAATTCGGGATTTAATGTTGGAACTTTTAGGGCTAAGCAGTTTTTAGGCGTGTTCCAAAGATTTATTAATTCGTGACGCTCCTCTTTTTCTAATCCCGTTGTCATGTAACTTTTCCATCTGCTTGTAATTTCCTCGGCGATCTCGTGCCCGTCTGTGATCTCTTTATTTGGATCTACCCCAGAAGATTTTGAATGTCATCTGGAGTCTCCTCTAAATCTGACTACCAATCTTGTTTCGAAATTGGATGATTCTTATTATTATAATCATTGTTTTAAATCTGATAAAATGGTATTGTTTTATTTTCTAGTTGAAAATAATTAATAGTATTGTTGCTAACTAGATACTTAACTACCTTTCATAACGTTTTGGTTATTCCTTTGACCATTTTCGTGAAAATGACACATTTTTTTTGGGAATGGAAATGATCGTTTTAATTCATTTATTTTGTAAGGAAAAATAATGATCAGATAACTAACCATTCTTTAACATATTAATATTTATTTACCCATTTTCAAAGTGAAAATGATATTTGTTAGAGATTTTCTTATTTTCGAAATGGAAAATTTTTGATTTTTTTAACATCTATGGTTCTGTTGGGAATTATAATGCCTGCTCTAACTATATAAAAATTTAATACTTTGGCCCAAAAAAATTAGGACCACATTTTTTAAAAGTTTAAAAAGTTGACAAAGTTACCTCGACTTTGGGGTTACTTTGCCGGCCCTCGAAGGGTTACTTTACCCTCCTTTAATGTGTTAAAAAAATATTTTAATAAACATAATTCATTTTTACATTATAAATGTATATTTTTAAGAAAATAAAGAAACATTTACCTCTTTTCAAGTCAACAAACAACTCTTATAAAATAATAATAACTCTTTGGTAAAATAATAATAATAACTACTAGGAAACAAAATAATAAGAACATAATTCTTAACTATTCTAAGTAGGTAGTAAGTCACAAAAGAAACTTAACAAATGCTTCAAAATAAACATTTAAATTTTTACAAAACAAAAAACTAAAACATGTTATATTTGAAAAAAATCAAAATTTTCGAATGTAAAAATTTGTCTTGATGTCAATGCAAGTTTCGGCCCATCAATTTTTTTGGACCACGGTATCACCATTTGTGTAAACCAGTCTTCAATTGCGTACTGATCAAACCACCCAGATTTGGTTCTATTATAACCATGAATCAAATAATCTCTCCGCCTTATACAGCAAACATGACGGATATTGAGGACTTTGTTGAGTTCATAATGCGTTCACGGGTATTTAATCTCTTTTCTTAAAATACATTTTGACGATCCAGGATCAACTGTCAGATTGGTCTCGTCGTAGTTAATGATGGAACCAGGTAGAATTCCTGCCACATTTCTTTCTAAATTATCAAAGTAATTGCTCATTTCTTTATCTGCTTCCTCAGCTCTTGCTTTTTTAATATTTTGGCACTGTCTGTTGGATAATTTATGTTTGTGTCTATAATAAAATTCTTGCACCACTCTACACCTGGTAAATTGTCATTGAACTTCTTTAGGGGGACACCTTCTTTGTCTAAATGACTTTTCAACACTACTCGCAATTCTGTTATATTCGGAGCTGGCTCGTCGACAATGGACCGTTCAATCTACGGGGCGATTAGCTGAGGTGCTCCAACAGGACCTACATTTTTTTTTAATTTTATTTACTAAAGTTCTTCTAGGAATATTAAAGGTTTTGGATGCTTTGGTTTATATCATTCGATTACTTTTAATCAGTAGAACAACTCTATGCAACTGCTCTTCGGTATAATCTTTATAACGCCGTGCACCCACTTGTCTTTTATACGTTCGAACCATTTTCTAAAAAAAATACACAATGTATGCCAACTTTGCTAACCGCAAAAATTATTGGAAATTTGGTATTATTGGAAAACTGTTAATATCAGAAATAGAAGTTACATATGCACAGGAATAGGTGATGTTAAAAGCAGAATTCAAGATTCATTAGTATTTATTACACAACCCTTAGCATAGCAACATGATTTTACGAGGTCAAAATAAATTTTTTACTCACGTGATTTTCAAATATGGCGCACCGCTTCATCGAGCTCCGGACTGCCTAAAATCTGTTGACCGCGTAGTATTTTGCCGCCAACTGGAGTAGAACAGCGTTGCCAGATTTACAGAAAATAATATTTTAGTTTTTTGCCCTGGCTGGCAAAGTAACCCCACTTTACGGTACCTATCTGTTTTATTTGACCATTTTCGAAGTGAGACTGATATTTTTCGAAATAAGACAAAAAATATATTTTATATTTCTGAAATGAAAAGAATAATGTTCAATAATTTTAAAAGTGAAAATTATTTTTTATAAATTGTTGAGGTAAAAAAATTGGCCATATATTTATTGATTTAAAAAAAATAATTCTTTTTAAAATATATTTTGGACTATTAAAATTTTACTTACTACTGCTTGACGATATTTCCTGAATTTTCTTCTCTATTTTCCTCATTTTCCTATTTATTGTATTGAGTATATCTGCTTTCCTTTTTCTTCCCATTATTTCACTGTACCTATCACTGAACCAAAAAACGCTATCTTAAATATTCATAACAGAATAAAGCGACGTAAAAACAGGTAAGAATAGCTATCGTCGTGTCAGCAAGACGGTCATGTACATGCTTCATACTTTTCTTTTAACAATACGAGCAAAAGCAATAAGAAAGAAGATGTGGCTACCGAAGTATAATTTGGCAACTATGTTAGATAATAATGTGAGATGTGAGTCTTGCAATTCGCTTTCTAGTCTAGTAGTTGTTCGTCGTAGAGGAAAATATAGTTAGTTAAATTAAAAAAATTGACAACTATTTTATGACTTTATTTATGGAGCAAATACGGTAAGATAATGTTTTATTGAAAAATAAAGTAAAACTTATTCAGCTTATCTTTATTCTATGAATTTTTCAAAAAACTACGGAACTTATATTGTCGATTAACTCGCCATGTACCCAAACCTTTTACGAACATGCACTACTAAGACGTGACAATTGCGTTCCATTTGAGAAGTTCACGGCATTCCCAAAAGATAGGCGAAGATAGATTACCACTATTTCAAATTTGGGTCCGCTCCTCTATACCACGATTTACTTGTTTCTATACCATTTTTATTAATAAATATTACCAATAAATGTCGTGTGTCACTTTTAAGCCATATATGAATATTTTATAGTTTAAAAGATACAACTAGACAGCTGAATTCATGTGTTCCGTTTGTAAGGATTTCCTAAAAAGAGAGGTTGTTCCCATTTACTTGGAACAGACGATAGAAATAAACTTTAATGCACAATTGCACATACATTTTTCAGTAACGCTCACAACAACAAGAGTTGCAAAAAAGTTTTTCTTGTTTTGCATAAAATAGTGACCCGTAGTCGTATCTATTCGTTCTCATTACTGCCCTGTCCAGTGCACAGAATTGCGGTTGTTTAGAGAAAACTCTGAACTCTGTTTACATAGCCTGTTTTATTACGGTGTATATATATATGTGTGTGTATCTACCTATATACCTAGTACCAAATTACCAAACTTTAATTTGGTTTTAAGGTAATTAAACTTTATTTGCAACTAAATTGTTGGACGTGATAGGTGGGTTGAAGTTGTAAAGCTTCATAAAGCGATTTTATTTTTTAGAATTATGCAAATAGAAACAGTTTAAAATAACCTTATAGATATAGGGAAGTGGGATAACTTCATATTAAGAGGAGTATTTACTTGACTGTAAAGAGGAGCATGCAAGGGTTTCGTAGTACCCCACTTTTAAAGTTTATTTTTGACTTATTCTGAAAGAAAAAAATATGTGCGTGTAGGTAAAGAATAAATTTATGCTCCTCTTTTTTAAAATTTGAAACTGTTTTTTCTAAAAAAAAAAAATACAAATCTCAACTATTTTTACCCATTTTCTCAATTTTTTTTTAAAACTAAATTGAATTTTGAAAAAGTGGTTCCAAAGGAGCATAGATTTAACCTTTACCCACACGTACATATTTTTTTCTTTTAAAAATAGTCAAAAATAAACTTTAAAAGTGGGGTACTACGAAACCCTTACATTGCAAGTTTTTTCGTCTGGAAAGTGGCGCCTCTGTTAGATTTTCAAGAAATTAATATTTGTGAATGAAAACAATTTATAATATATTTTACTAATATTTTACGAGGGATGAATAAATTTTACATATTTTACACCTTATTTTTTACGTAATTTATTTCTGTAATACTAAGATTGGTATATATATATATTATATGCAAGGGTTTCATAGTAGACCAATTTTACGGATTATTTTTTAATTTTACTAAAATAAATTTTATGTAAGTACAGGTAAAGGCTTAACCCATACCTCTCTGGAGTCACTTTAAAAATATGAATCAGTCTCTTTTGAAAAAAATCTAAGAAAAGAAACGAAAAGAAATAGAACTGTTAAAAAATGCTAGAAGAGAACCATATATTTAATTTTTGCCTACAGGAGCATTTATTTTTATAACAATAAAAATAGAAATATGTTAAAAGCTTTTTCGTCTAGAGGGTAACACCAACAAAATATATATCTTTTTTCTACTATTTAGTGATAAACAGTATATAAGTGATTTGAATTCATGTTATTTTTTACATACAGTAATTTCGCTCAATTACATTAAATTAATTTTATCATTTATTTATTAAAAAATATATATCCGAAATTGGAAGATATACACTGAGATATGAATTATAAATATGTTTTTGTTTAATGAATACCTCTTCAAGTCAACAATAATTATTAATTCCAGCATGTTAATATCTCTTCAATCCGTTAAAGTAATGTAAATATTTTTTCTTGCTTTCGCGCATGGCTTTGATCTGTCGCACCCTTTGAGGCGTGCTGCAACAGAACATTTTCTAAAGTATTAGCCAATGTCTATAAATGAGAAAAAAACGATTGTGACAAGCTGATTGTACATTGTGGCACAATAAAAGACGGAAACGAGTCACCGCTTTAAAATTTAGAGAAATTTGTAAAAAATCTCCTAAAATCATTTATTTATTTCTAAAGCCACCCGATATGACATGGACCATAAATTCAGAGCAAAATAAGATTTGGAAATTTATTTGCAAGTAAAAGTTTTTAAATTTGGACATTTTATTGAATTCGAATTTGAATATGTTGCTGCCAGTCTGGATGGAATTAAAAAAAAACAAAACACTATGATATAGTTAAAATGTCCATATGGAGCTGAAGTGCTGACAGTAGAAGAAGAAATACGCAGTAGAGAAATAACTTTTTGGAAAAAGGACAATACCATTAAGGAGAACCACTATTGGTAATTTCAAATTCAGGGCTAGCTGCACATAACACAAATGAATTTTTTGATTTTGTGCTTTTGGACTTCTGTAGGAATAAAAGTAGAGAAAATATCTCATAATGACAGCTTTTGGAAAGAAAATATCCAAATAAAATTAAATTTTTTTATATGCAATATGCCTTGTCAGAACTTGTTGACAGCGAAGCTAATAGAGACATGGAAGTACAGGACAGAATACTAAATAATTCGTGAGAAATTTTGTTTAATGTTTATTGACATAACGCAAGGAATCTTAAATTATTTTGAATATTTTTATTGCTTTAAGAATTATATTTTATTTATTTCTAAAACATGGTAGATATGATTAATGTCTTATTATTATAATACACTATTTTAAATTTAGGATTTTACCAGTGGAAGTGGTAATTGATGATATATTATTATTATTATACCAAATGTTTTAAAAGGCTACACCAACTAGTGGACCACTCTTTTAAGTCCCCAAATAATAGTTTCAAGATTTTGATTCGGATATTTTTATTTCACAAAAATAATAAGTCAGTTTTTGTTTTTTATGTAAATCATCATTTTCAAGGCAATAAAACAGAAGAAAAGTCACCGAATACCGATTTCAAGAAGGTCTATTAGTTTTTATAGGAAATGGAAAGAGAAAGAACGCTTTTTGATCAAGTTAAAATTCTTTACTAATATCGCTCTTTCTCTTCAACGATGTCCGGTCTCCTTGTTGTTTAAAATCGATAACTATAAACGGATTTAGTTATTTTGTACCGTTTTAAAAAATTTAAGAAAAATTTTGAAGAATATTTGTTTTTTTTAAAAAAATTAGGAAACTTTGACAAACATGTACAATATTCTAAAAGATAAATCACATTACGTGTAGGTAAAGGTTAAATCTATGCTCCTCTGGAACCACTTTTTCAAAATTCAATTTAGTTTTTACTTTCCTATCTGTATACAGATATAAGGAAAGTATAGGAATCATGATTTTTTTCGACCTCGAGTTTTCGACGGATTTTTACGTTTTGAGGTCCCTTGAATCCGTTTTGACTATTTTCGCGATGATGTGTGTGTGTGTGTGTGTGTGTGTGTGTGTGTGTGTGTGTGTGTGTGTGTGTGTGTGTGTGTGTGTGTGTGTGTGTGTGTGTGTGTGTGTGTGTGTGTGTGTGTGTGTGTGTGTGTGTGTGTGTGTGTGTGTGTGTGTGTGTGTGTGTGTGTGTGTGTGTGTGTGTGTGTGTGTGTGTGTGTGTGTGTGTGTGTGTGTGTGTGTGTGTGTGTGTGTGTGTGTGTGTGTGTGTGTGTGTGTGTGTGTGTGTGTGTGTGTGTGTGTGTGTGTGTGTGTGTGTGTGTGTGTGTGTGTGTGTGTGTGTGTGTGTGTGTGTGTGTGTGTGTGTGTGTGTGTATAATATTTTTTTATAAAAATTGTTCAAATAAAAGTTGTTTGTAATATAATTCTCTATAATTTTTATTCTCTACATAATTTCTCTAAAATGGACCGTATTCGAGATATTTGAGAAAATGTGTAAATTTCGAATTTTGAAGAAAACTCAAAAACGGATAAAGAAAAAAAAACATTAAATTTTAAACTTAAGGTTTATTTCGGCCTGACGTGAAATTATTAGATTTTGGACAAAGTCGGAACATCTGGGAGGCCGTTTTTATATTTTATGGAATATATGTTATTTATGTTTGGAGAGGAAATAAAAGTTACTTCTAATATTATTATCTGTAATTTTTGTTTTATGTAAAAATTTCCTGAAATGGTCCGTATTCGAGAAATTTGACAAAATGTGCAAAATTCTGATTTTTATTATGAAAGTTTTTGAAATAAAAGTTGTTTGCGATATCGATCTCTATAATTTTTGTTTATACATGATTTTTCTAAAATGGACCGTAATGAAAAAATTGTAGGAAATTAAAATTTTTCAGTATTTTCGTTTTCCATGAATATCTATAGAAAAATGTTTCGAGGTAGATGTATGTGGACAATGTATATATTTAGTTTATCCTCTAAACATTTATATAACTAGATAGGAAAGTCATGTGTTGGACACATCAGATTTTTTTTTTTTAAATTGAGAAAATGGGTAGAAATGGTCGATCTTTGTATTTTTTTTTTTTTTAGAAAAAACAGTTTCAAATTTTAAAAAAATGTCTCCAGAGGAGCATAGATTTATCCTTTACTTACACGCACATATTTTTTCTTTCAGAATAAGTCAAAAATAAACTTTAAAAGTGGGGTATTACGAAACCCTTGCATGCTCCGCTTTACAGCCAAGTAAATACTCCTCTTAAGAAACGAAAATTTTATTTATTTTTCTAAAATAATATGGATTTTCCTCTAAAATATATATAGTGGCTCACAAAAAGTCTGCTTTTTATATGTTACTTTTTTCAGAAAATCTTATTCCTGATAAAACTTGGTGTTTAATTAAACCTAAAACTTTATTTATTCAAAAAATTCTGTATCATAAATATAAATTTGAATGCACAGTGAACTAGGTAGGTACTTTTCTAGGAACCGAACCCACATTTTTACATATAAGATTAATTTAACAAGATATATATAACTCCACATAGTAGTTTTTTAGTTAATACAATTAATATAGATTATTATATCCTTTTTAACCTACTTCAAAAAGGAGGAGGTTCTCAATTCGTCTGTATATATTTTTTTTATATATGTTCAGCGATAATTCATTAACACAATGTCCGATTTAAATGATTCTTTTTTGCTGGAAAGGGGGTACTTCCGGGATGATCCCATATAAATTTGGTTAAAATCTAATAATTGGGCCCATGAGAAAATCCTCAAACTTTTCATTTTTTATGTATGTTCAGCGATAATTCTTTACCACCTTGTCCGATTTCTATAATTCTTTTCGTTAGTAAGGGGGTACCTCAGGGGTGATCCCATATAAATTTGGTTAAGATGTGGTGATGGCATCTGCGTGATTTTAAAGTCGGTTTTTTAAAATTACTTTTAATACATGTTACGTAAATTAAAAGTTTAATAATTTGGTGCTTTCTTGATGCGTCGTTTTATGATTTTACTTTGTATATATGTTTAAGTGCAGATAATTATTATTACTGACAATTTATTTTAAATCATTAAAATAATATTTTGTTGATCCAAAAAAGGCAAACAAAAAAGCCATGTCACATTCAGTGTAATAATAAAAATTAGATATATAAATATAGTATATTATGTACCAACAGACTAAACTTTCACTTTCAATCCCGCCTTTTTGTCGTAAAAGACTTCTAAATTTTTACTAGTGACGTCCGTACAGGGTTTGAACTGAATATTTTTGAACAAAAATATGGTACGCCACTGCTTTTTCTAAAAACCAAAATTATCTTTAAAATTCTTATTTATTTTGGAGCAAATTTGGTTTATAGACGTACTTTCGTACGACGCACCCTTTTCGCGTAAGAAAATAAAAACCAGTTTATTGAAACTGCTTTTGATATTTTGTTGAAATTTGGTAGAAACCCACCATGAGTGAAAACACTTTTTTTTGGGCAAAATTTTATAAAAATATCTAGAGTGATAAGAAACTTATAATAAAAGTTATTTTTTTCTTAAAACTTTAACACCCAAGGATTCACACCCTTAAGTATCGGTACTCAATTAATAAATACCCTGTATTAATTGATATTACTTTATTCGAACCAATCGTCTATTTTTTCGTTATTTGTATTTATATTTCACAACTCTTTACTCCTAAATGTAATTTAATCTTACTAAACCTATTCACTAAATTAAAATATAAAAATAATGTAAAACCCTCTAAAAACTCGAACTGCGTTATAACAATATCTCGCAATGCACCAAGAAAAACAAATACGATTTTGGTTCCCCTAATTTAGGTAACAATGACTCACTAAAGAACGTCGGCAGCCGAGGTAGGATTTTTCGGTTCTTTTGTCTTAACTACACGCGTTAGAGTTTGGAATACGTATCCCTCGTATCTACATGCAATTGTTAAAATTATGAATGAATGCGGATTTTGTTTAGTCTCTGAAGTAATTTTGTAGTATTTAGGCTCCACCCTTAAGTTGTAATTTTTATACCTACACTAAACTACCGTTGCCCCGCAGGTCTTTCAGTTTGTAATGTAAATTTTTCTCTTAAGTTCGATAAAGACATAACATATATTGTGCAAAACAATTACAATTCTGAATTAAATATACAATATAATAAAAATAAATATGCATAGCACAGAAGGATGAATTCGGCAAGCTGTTTTTCAATTCAACCTGCACAATATTGTACAGTGTTCACGATATTGAATAATAATATAAGTTACAAAAAAAAGTAAAATCAATTATTCTTCATTAACTTTTTTTTCGTAATATGACTAGAAAATGTACTAAAACTTAAATACAAGTAATTTAAGTCTACTCTAAATAAAGTCGGAGCGACATAAGAAAAAACCCTTTAAATTTTTTATTTCTGTGAAGCGAAATAATAGAATTTTTTTTACTGCCGTTCTTAAAGTACTATCATTTTGCATGCTACAGAGTTTGTAAAACTTTACTTCACGCACTAGTGCGTAAAGAATTTTTATTTACGCACTGAGTGCGTAAAACAAATTGTCAAATTTGAGTGTATTGACCACAGAGCAACAAGTTTTAGTATTGACTGTTCTTATAAAAATAATAATGAGTATATTAAATATTTAATTTAATTTAATTGTTTTCAATTTAATCTTATATTTTTATAGTTATTTCAATCCAGTTGAAATATTATATTATTAAAAATTATTGTGAAATCTTATTACCTATTTAAGTTCCTAACGATCCAGCTAAGTTGGCTATGGATGACTGACACTTTTTCATTTAATTTGACATTTTAACTTTAAAAATCAAGAACAATATCAATATTCACAAATATTATAAATTAGTTGCTTTATTATTTTGGTTTAATCATACATCAAAACTTATTTGAATTCAGCAAATGACTATTAGTAAATATAAGTAATATAAAATTAAGTAATAATAATAATAATAATAATAATAATAATAATAAATATAGAGGCAGCACTACTGCCGAAGTTAGCCCTCTCTTGTGTTCAATTTTAGAATTAAATGGGGTAAACATTGCAAGTAAAAAATAAAGGATATTTTTTAAAATATTAAATATAGTTAAATATAGATACCGGCCCGTAACAAACAATCGTTTACATGGTCAAAATGATATAAAATGTGAAAAATTATTAAAATCTGGACATGTATATACATTTTAAGCAAAAAGATTTAAATGGTTAAGTGACAATAAATTGTAAAGTTGTACCTCAAGCAAGTGCGTCCAATGTCAAAATATCGGTATTTAGTAACACTGAATTTAAAAGTATTACAATAACATTTTAAAAATGTATATTAATAAAAGAGATTGAGAATAATATAATAATAATAATTCTTAATGTTAATAGAAATGCCATTCAACCACCTTAAACGTTTATGAGACCAATGCTATACATAATTAATTATACAGATTGCTCACCCATCTAAATAAAAGATTACGAAAAGCAGGTTGCAATGGGCACTGCTATATTGCGTTTCCTAGTTCCCACGAAATAGGGCGTTCTAGCCCAAATGAGTTTTAAAATAAAATTTTGGTGTTTTATAATATAATATAATAATAGAAAATAATTACTTAATTCAAGACACGTTATTATGTATTTTGAGAGTTGAGTTTCCATGTAGTTAAATAATATTAAGAGATCTAAACAATTTTTATAAGGATATATGTAAATAATTTTAGACCTCTCTCATTTCAGAAATAACACTATATAAAACACATAATTGCAATATGTAATACAACTTTGTAAAGATAATGTAAACAACTTTAATATGAGATATAAACAACTTTTGTAAGAGTCGTAATTGGACACTTATCTATTATTCGGAGTAGTGTTTAATAGTAATGTTACTAAAAATTTTACATTTTTAATATTTTAAAATTTGTTGCAATCTCTTTTGACAGTAATTGCAATGTATTAATTATAATTTGTTTATTTTATTGATAAATGAGAAATAGTTAACAAATTGTATGATATTGTTACGCTGGTTTTTGGTATCTCAATTTATTTGAACTCAACTTTTACAATAACTCAATTCAACTGATACAATAACTCTAACTGATAACATTCACATGTAACGTCTATCATAAAACTAAAACTCTAACGCCAGGTCGTCGACTTATATAGCTTTCTTGACCTTCTCGAACCTTCTCGACCTGTCATCTAGAATGTTCTTGACGGGTGATGACATTTCTGGACATTTCTGGAATTTTCTTTTACTTGTACTTTTACTTATGACGACCGCAGCACACTGTAGAGCGAGGAGTAGCAATCCACTTCTTTTTCTATCTGTACGTTTCCTATGATAGCCGCAGGCTACTGCAGGGTGCTGCGTAACAATATGTTTGTCAAATTGGACATTCTTATTTCACAGTAACATTCTACATTAGTTTTAATAAACAGAATAAACCATTAATTATCTGTAAAATTATATTTATATAAAATGTTCATTTAAATATGTAAAAATCTTAATGACAAAAAACACTAAAGATTATAATATCATAAACCGGTTCTGTAAATGATTTGTTTACAACTGAGTGCTCAAAATTGATACAAGATAGATACATATGGATAAGCAATCTATGTAATTATGTATATCGTTGGGTGTGAGACACGAAGTGTGCTCTGTGGAAATTTATAAAATTTCTTTACTACCGAATCAAATCCAGGTTTCCAAAGCGATATGTTTGTAAATCCACGGATGAAACAAGTTTTTTCGATAATGATATTATGAAAATAATTCGACTTTATTTAATTAATAATTACTAAACAATAAATGCCGTATAAAACATTAATAAATCTCCCCCAAAAAGTGCACATTTTTGTCACCAGGTGGCGTTAAAGTCATGACACACGGTCCCTATAATAATAATGAAGTTACAAAAATTGTAATTAAAGATTTCTAACAATCTTTCTAAGTTGGCTGTGATTGACTGATATTTAGTACGTGTTGTGAGATATTTATTAAATTTCTTTATTCTATTCGACATTTAAACTGAAATGGGTAAGTAAAAATATTTCTATTTAATATTTCGGTAATTATTACGATATTATTGTAGATATTTTCTTCAGAAAACAAAACAGGCATCTATACAAACTTCATTTTAACAAAGGATTAATCTAATTCTGATGATTATTTCAAAAATACTCCATCGAATACATTGGATGCAGCACAGAATGCTTCCAAAGATTTAATGCCCGAAAAATCAGCCAACATTTATGAGTCGAAATATAATTTCTTTATGGAATGGTGTAAAAGAAATAAAATTAACAAATATTCTGAGAATGTCCTGGTGGCATATTTTTCAAGTGAATTAAAACACTCTAATCTATCCACAACATGGTCGATATTTTCTATGTTAAAAACAACTTTAAAAATCAAAAATAATATTGACATATCAAAATATTATAGATTAGTTAGTTTCGTAAAAAACAAGAGCAAGGGGTACAAGGCTAAAAAATCAAACATTTTTTAAAAAAGATCACTCAATAACTTTTCTCAAAAAGGCTCCAGATTCACCTTTGCGAATGATTAAAGTAAGCATAATTTACAATAATTATTATAACTATATTTAAATTACAAAGTATTGTTATGTGAGCCATTTCATTATTCAGTCATGCTATAACCCTCCAAGTCTTATTTGGCATTTGAGGCTCAACTTGTCCGATGATTATACATAATTAAACCCCTTAAGACCAAACCTATGTGACGACTATGGCGGAGGTACTTTCGCGAACATTCCAGAGTCAACGGGATACTATTTCTAGTCTATTCCAAATATAACGTGATAGTGTTTCTAATATTTGGCGAGAACGTTCTGGAACCTTCACCATAATTTTAAATTGGTATTTAAATATTGGTGGAGAATAACGCGGTATCAGTTATTATATGGACAGTGAAGATAAATAGTAATTAGTAGATAGACAGTGGTGAATATAAATAGTGATCAGTTTAAAGACATTCAAAATATATATAAATTAAAATAATAGTGTTATTAAATTAATGTGTTTAAATAAATTATTAATAAATAAACTGTTGTTTAAAATAAACAAACATCACAGTATTTATATAATTTTTATAATAAAAACTGGTAGTGTTGTAATTTTACGGAAAAATTACAAATATAAATAATATAACAAAGAGTTATAGTGGCGCAGTGGTAAAATTATTGTCTCCTAAATATATCAATATTGTTTTTTTCCAAGTGGCATTTTTAATTAGCATTTCCGGCGCATGCCGAAGAGTCGAATTGACAAATTTAAAATATGATGATAACGAAGACAAAAAAACAGTACTTATTATAGTATGAGAGCCCACTGCAAATTTCGACCGTCATCTGATAACGACATGAAATATGCTTCAAAGACATGTAACAACATTGTACTTTACCAAATTGCACCTGTGCCAATCCCTATTCTGAGCAAAGTGGTTAAAAAAAATTATTTTATATTAAAAAAATTACATAATACATGACAGCAACAATTGTATTTTCCCTGAAAATTACAATCCTAATTCATTGTGACCCTAGCTTTTAAACCTGAATTATTAATATTTTTACCTACCTTTTAAACCATGTTTATGTGTGAAAGGAAGAAGGATGGCATTGTAAAAACCATTTGCAGAGATAGTCAAGAATAATTATAAACTCTTGTCAGACAATTATTTTAAACTATAATCATAGTAGTTTTTTTGTCGTTTCTATGGCAACCTGTAAAAATGAATCACAACAATAGGCATAAAAATAAATTTTTAAATCAGCAAAAATTGATTCATATTTTTAATGATTTTTACCTATTAATCGTGGATAGATGTTTTTGTGCGATGTTAAGAGGAAGAAAATGTTTTCCTTTTACCATATATATCAAGATATATTTGAATGTTATTTTCTGGAAAACTTTAAGGGCAAACAAAATTAGCGCTGCCATGCCTTATGTGCTTTTTTTAATATAAAATAATTTTTTTAAGCTACTTTGCTTAGAATTGGGATTAGCACAGGTACCATTTGGTAAAGTACAATGCTTTTCCATGCTTTTGGGGTATATTTCATTTCGTTATCAGATGACGGTAAAAATTTGCAGTGGGCTCTTGGGCCATCTATTATAGCAAATTATCTTCAATTGCCTAATCCGACTATGTATACTGGACATTGTTTTAGGAGGTCATCAGCAACAATGTTAGCAAATTCTGGAGGTGATCTTCTAACAGTTAAGAAATATGGGGGCTGGAAGTCGTCTACCGTCACAGAGGGCTGGCTACGTAGATTCTACTTTAAGTAGCAGAATAATTAATTTATCTAACTTATATGGCCTGGAGACATCCCATGCAACACGATGCCGTCATTGTGACATGATTTTTTTGGTGTGCGTTACGTCATTTGATGACGTGAAAATAACGTTATGGCAACGTGAGAATATCACAGCGAAATGACGTCATTCCATATCGTCATTTTGACGAATCGATATCACGTTAAAGTAACGATTATATCGGGTGTCCTAGGCTAGGCAAATTGACGTCATTATCACGAATCTACCTAACGTCAAAGTGACGTTTATATTGGGTGTCCCAAGGTTGGATGGAATTATTAAAAATACTAAGAAGATAAAAGTTATTTATTTAATCCAAAAAACACATGAAAAATATATTATAAAAAATAAATTACACTGGTAAATAAAAAAGTCATGTGCAAGAAACCAAAAGAAATAAAATGACAAAAGAATATTAGAAGAACTGACACAACATACCTAAAATTGTAGATTTGATTTTAATTGGGGGTGGGCAAGTACATATCAAAAAATTAATATACTATCTACAATTAAACAATAATTTGGAAATACAGATGAAGCCGATTTACCTATTTTAACAAAATTACTATTATTCTATTTATTAAAACTCAAAACACATTATTTTTTTAGTAAACTTGGACATGTAAAAGCAGCCATGAAGGTAGGACATTAGTGAGTGCAAGAATACTTTGAAATGTGCTGTGAAATACACATAGAAAGGATCATAGTATGGAAAATTAAGTGTGATAACATTTTACGACATGTATGTCACTAGTTTAATTCACAGATTTCTGTGTTCTGTGTTTAATTATGTGCTGCTATTTCAAACTTTTAGTATCCTTTGATAAAAGAAGTTGAATATTATTGTTGACCTTTTTAAATTGTTTATTTTATCAGAGAATTAATAAATAATTAAATAACAATATATAAAACACTACCCCATTCATAAAAAAAATCATGATTTAAAAGTTTTTAAATATTGGTCATATTAGTCATATATTATATAGGGATATATATATATATATATATATATATATATATATATATATATATATATATATATATATATATATATTGCAACAGTCAGTCTTTTAGCAATACAGAATATAAAAACAAATATAATATTATTTAAACGAATAAAACAGAATAATAATAATAATAATTTAATTATAAATTGACATAAATAAACAAGAATGTAAGAATCTTTTAAACAATGTTTATTGGAAGGTGTTATAAAACACACTAAGATGGGTTATTTTCATAAATATTGCAAAATTTTAACAATCCTATAAAAAAATATCTTTAAAAATTCAAAATTTACATACCTTATTTAACTTCATATCCAGATATTATTTGACATGTATTTTCAAATTAAATTATTTCTTTTGTAAATCATGAAGGGGACATCTGACATCAGGTATAGACACCATGTGGGTCCCAAGAGATAAAATTCTAATCGGCAGATTGAATAATGTTGGATGATGCTCCGATTTGACATCTAAAAACAATTCGAACATTAATAACTTTATAAACATCCTGTATGTGTTTAGAAACACAAAGTAAGAATAATAAATAATATTAAAATACAAAACATAATAACAATGGTTATTTTGTAATAAAAACAGAATTTTTGAGTCATGTAATTTAAGTATTTTTGTAAACAAATTTTATTGATAATTTTGTAAATATTTAATCTTAAGAAGTGCTACTAGTGCTAGTGATACAGGGACGTTTGTTTGTGAATGAAGATGGATTTTGGACATTTTTGGAAAGATAAACCATTATTAATTTTCCACAAGGGGGAAAATCTCAACACCCTGTAGGTGGATTTGGATTATTTGACATTAATCGTGACAATATCAAATTACCTTTATTTTCCACAATAGTTGGCTCTTGCTATGAGGATGATTCCTGGTTGCTATGAACGACGAGGAGAATCAACAAGAGGGCTAAAGAAGAGACTCCATTTTGATTTTTCGGTTGAAGAGGTTTAAAAATAAAAACTTCCACAAGTTTTTACACAAAATTCTATCTGCAGAAATGTTTTTTATACACCTTTAGTTAAGAAAAGCTGTTTGGAGCTTCTGACAACGTAAATCACGAAAGTTTGGTGATAACTAGGCGATGGAATCCTATTTTACACTACCCAGTGAGGACAGGTATCACCAAAACTGTTTTATAAAATTTCCATTTCCATTGTATTGGATAACTACTAATTGAGTGTTTTTTTTATCGTAACAAACACAAGAACTATATTTGTCACTATTTCTTTTTCATCAAAGACTGAATTTTTCACCCTGTGTATATAAAAAAACTTTTAACTCGCTAATTTCATTTAATCTATAACACATATTTTTCTTCTATTTTAATAACAATTATTCTTGAATTCGTTTCTGTATTTTTCAATCATGTTTCTAGGTTATATTTGTATAATTTAATTTTTAAAGTCAGCTGACAAATAATCGATTACTGGCTGTGTTCAGAATCGGATCCATCGAATCTATCGATTCTACTCTGGACTATGCCACAAAAAGCAAAATTTACTATCAAAGATTCTGTTTTCATGCTATTCATAATATTATAAAAACATTTGTTGCCAAGATAAATAATTTAATTAAATAAAACATACCTTGTTATAATTTTTAAACCAGTGTTCTTACTAAATCTCTCGAACGAACCTACGGCGCCCAACAATCGATTTTTCCTGGTATTCAGATTATGGAATCCAATTGAACCCGAGATGTCTCATGCACCATTACAGGTAACAATTCCGAATACGAGGGGAAGGTAAAAATTACATCTTATTCAAAATAAACTAACAGTTCAAAAATTAATCATCATTTTTATTATTATTCATAATACACTTCCCCGCAAATGGCGCCCAACGTGGGGCCAATCTGAGTAACAGGAATTTCGAAATAAAGTTTCAATAAAAATTTCATTTATAAAATATCATAAAATTTATTAGAGGGATTTTCGTACAATTTTTTCACTACAATAAAATTAATTATAAACTAAATTAACAACTTATAATAATAAACTTAACGAAACGAATTAAAATGGGTAAATTTAAACTTTTGAAAGATTTAACATCTGCTGAACTAAGCATCATTTTGGAAAAAAGGGGTCTGGACAAGACAGGCATTAAAATAACAAAATTTACCAGACTGGAAGAAACGATGATTACAGAAGGACTAGATCCTGAAAAATATCTCTTTGAATTAGAAGAAGAAGAAGTAGAAAATAGAACAGAAAACAAAGAAGAAGGAATTTCAGCAAAAAAGTTGGACACATCGGCAAGAGGAGATGAAAATCCTAAAAAGGAAATAGAAATAACAGAGATAATGCAATTTCTAAGGAAGATGACAGAAAACCAGGAGAAGATAAGGGAGGAACAGAAAGAGAGGGACGAAAAACTAAAAGAAGAAATCAAAGGTACAATGAAAAGAGAAATACAAGATCTAAATGACATTTGGAAGAAAGAATTACAGCAACAGGCGACAGAATGCAAAAGAAGACATGAAAACATAGAAGAAGAGCAGGCGATACAGAGGAAAAAAATAATAGATATACAGGAACACATAGAAGAAAAAGTGCAGAATAATCTTATGATAACGATTAAGAAGACCACAGAAGACATGGCTGGTGTAAATAGAAAAGCATTGGAAGCAATCAAGAGGAATCTAGCAGGAAAGGAGAAGGCTATAATGGATCTGAAGAAAGAGGTGTTAGAAATTAAAAAACAGTATGAAGCGTATGAACAAGGAAAAGGAGAAGGTGCTAACGTTGATAGGGAGAATGATCTAGAATTTCGAAAGAAAATAGAAAGAATAAATAGAGAAATAGAAGACCTTAAGGAGAAAGTACAGGGATCAAGCAGAAGTAGAAATATAGAAGAACAAAGATTGGAAAGTGAAGTAAGAAGAAGACTAGAAGAAGTATACGTAGAAATGAGAAATGATATGGATAAGATAAAGGGGCAGATGACAGATAGGTCTGGTGTGGTAAACAATACCATAATACAGAGTACGAGTGACGACAATTTAAAATTTGATGGCAACATTAGGAAAATACACCCTAAAATATTTCTCAAAATCCTAAATAATAAAATAAAATATTTCATTTCTTTTGAAGACATAAGTGAAGTCATAAGAAAACATCTTATAGGACAAGCTTTATTATGGTTCACTAGCCAAGAAATCAATTTCAAAAGTTTCAGAGATTTTGAACAATCTTTTATAAAATTATATTGGGGAGAGATTGTACAGGGAGAAGTAAGGGAACGACTATACTTTGGGCAATATGATGAACTAAGGGGTAATTCCATGCATAGTTACTCCATGTCCCTATTTTCTCAAGCCCAATACCTAGAACCCATAATTAAAGAAGAAGAAATAATAATGTTCATCTCACGACATTTCAAGGCACAAATTGCAGAAACGATAGCTGTACAAAATATTAAAACCTTTGAACAGCTAACAAGCTACTTATTAAGAATAGAAAGAAACTTGACAAGTAATCGTAGAACTAATAACAATAATGATCAACAAACGTATAATAATTACAATAAAACAAACCTAAACAATCAAAACTTTAATAATAACAGAAATAATTTTAACAATAACCAATACAATAATAATAATAATAGGAAATATAATAATAACAACAACAATAATCAATCAAGCTACAATTACAATAATAACAACTACAGAAATAATAATCAATTCAATCAAAACAACTATAATAGAAGAAATAACCAAAATACAAATTCTAACTACAATAATTACTCTAACAATTACTCTAATAATCAAAACAGATATAATAATAATGATCAAAATTACTACAATAACAGACCAAATTATAGTAATTCAAATAATAATAGAAATTATAACAATCAAAATAACAATAATTATCAACCAAATGATAGAAGGCTAGTACGTAGCAATTCTGATGGTGACATGACCAGAAATGGACGAGGTTTAGCTCCATATCCAAACAACGATAATCGTAGAGTGCATTTTAATAGATCTAGTAGTGCAGAAAGGGTAAACACTCATGATAGATCACAAATATCCACAAATCATGACAATGTTCAAGTCAATACTATGGATTACTCTTCAACAATGGTGAATCCAGGAACCAGCGCCACTTGTGCTGATGTCCCACCGAATTTTCAATGATGGGTGAATTAACACGCAATCTGTACAGTTATGTTCACCCTAGGGAATTTCTGAAAACAATAGATTGCTTAGATAACATAGACAAAAACATTTTAGTCACAATAAAGGGTAAAATTGAAAAAAAACTTGTAAATATTTTAATCGATAGTGGCTCAGAAACATCTTTAATTAATGAAAATGTTGTTAACGATTTAAACTTGCAAAATAATATTATTAAGGTACCAAAAGTTAATTTAATAGGTTTGAATTCAAAGAAATTTTGCGAAGTAAACAAATCAATTATAGTCAAATTACAATTGCCTCCTAACTATAACACAGGTGTAGAATTACAGCTTTTAATAACTAATAATATGGAGTATGATATTTTATTGGGTTCAGATGAACTATATAAAAATAATGGGGACATAAATTATGAAACTAGGAGAGTAACTTTAAATGGCAACAGTGTAAGATTTAACTTAAGTGAAGATCAGGTGGAAAATAAGAAGATGATGAATATTTTTAAGAAGAATAATGAAGAAGATGAAATTTATGAAGAAAAAGCAAACAGAAAAAAAAAGAAGTATACAATGAAACATATTTTAACGGAGAAGATGGTATGGATAATGGTGATAGGGACAAGAATGGATATTATGAGTATGATATGGAATTTAATAATAGTAATAATAAATGGAATGAATTGAATTTGGATTGTGATAATGGTAGAAGGAAAGAAGTGAGAAAATTGTTGGAGAAATATGAAGATTTATACAATGAAGTACCAAGAGTTGCGAAGAATTACACCCACAGTCTTAAGGTTAAAAATATGGAAACATTTAAAGTTAAAACTTATCCTATACCCTATAAGTATAAAGATGATATGCAAAAAGCTATAAAAAAGTTAATTAATGATAAGATCATAGAACATAGTACTACACCATACATTAACCCTATAGTTATTGTTAAGAAAAAGGACGGTGATATTAGAATTTGTTTAGATGCTAGGGATCTTAATAAACGATGTGTGCCAGAATACGAGGCACCTTTAACTATCGAAGCTATTTTAGGTAGAATTTCAAAAACTAAAGTATTTACAAAGCTAGATTTAAAACATAGTTTCTGGTTAATACCTTTATCCAAAGAAAGTCGAGACTATACTGGTTTCATGGTAGATGGTGAGGTATATCGTTTTAGAGTTGTGCCATTTGGGACGCAATCTGCTACTTCAGCATTACTCAAGGCGTTACACAAAATACTCAACAAGTTTGAAAAATTTGTACTGCATTACATAGATGACATTCTTATATTTTCCGAATCTCTGGAAGAACATCTAGAGCATCTGGAAATAACAATAAAGGCATTAGACGAGGCAGGTTTAAAATTAAATATAAACAAATGTCAATTCTTTAAAAATGAAGTTATCTACTTAGGTTATAAAATTGATAATAAAGGTGTGAGCATGGATCCTAACAGGATAAAAATTATTCAGGACTATAAAAGACCTACAAATTTGAAAACCCTAAGAGGATTTTTAGGAATACTTCATTATTTTAAGAGATTAGTGCCCAATCTGACTGAAAAAGAAATCCCATTAATAGAACTCCTAAGAAAAAACGTGAAATGGAAGTGGACACAAGAAAGAGAAGCAGCATTTCAAAGAATAAAAGCAGAGTTTACTGAAAATATTAAAATATTTCATCCGGATTACAACAGAACTTTTATCTTAAGAACTGATGCTTCACAACAAAGGTTTGCAGGTAGTCTTATACAAGAACATGAGGATGGTGAGATACCAATATCTTTTGTTTCAAGGATCACAAAAAAGGCTGAACGCCAATACAGCGTTAGTGAACTTGAACTCGCCAGCATTTTGTTTTGTGTAAACAAGCTAAGGTTTTTTCTATTGGGAAATAGATTTGTTATCGAAACCGATAACCAAGCTCTGACCACCATTCTAAAGAATAAATATGGAAACAATCGCATTCATAGATGGGCATTACTCTTACAGGAGTATACGTTTGACATAAAATATGTTCCAGGAGTAAAAAATGTTGTATCTGATGCAATAACTAGGATGGATGGCGAAATAACAAGAGAAAACAGAAACAAACAAATAGGTGTCAACATAATGAAGAATAATACAGGGATTTTTTCATTTAAAACCATACTCGAGGACCAACTAAGTCTCACAAATTTAGAAAAACAGAGAACCTTGGAAAATAATGATAACGTTATATACAAAAACATCAATGGTAAAGAATTATATGTAATTACACAAAAATTAACTAGGAAAATAATTTATGAACTTCACATAAAATACAATCACATAGGTGCTAGGAAAACTTTTAATATTTTTAGAGAAAATTATGTATCTCGAAAGGATTTGTCAATAGTAAAAGATTTAGTCAGTAGATGTGAACTTTGTCAGTTGAGCAAAAATAAAAATTTCCACAATCAAAATCTTCCAAAATCAATAATAACAACACATCCTCTAGAACTTATATCAGTAGATTTCATTTCTAGTTTAATTCCTAGCTTAGAGGGTAATCGACACATATTTGTAATAGTAGACAATTTTTCTAAATTCATATCAGTCTATCCCTGTCAAAGGACAAATAGCAAAACAGTAAAAGAATGCCTAACAAAATATTTTGTGGAAATAGGTATGCCTAAACAATGTCTAATGGACAATGCTACTTATTTCAATAATGAAAATTTGAAAACTTGGTTAAGAAAATCAAATATTAAACCAATTTATACATCAATAAGACATCCTTGTGCTAATCAGGCTGAAAGGTATGTACAGGAAATCATCAAATGCCTAAGAATACTAGTTCACAAAGAGCAAATTATGTGGGAAAATAATTTAAAATCAATCCAACACAGCATAAATAATGTTCCACACGATATTACTGGTAAATCTCCTATCAGGGTGATGAAAAACATTCTACCTGATAGACCCTGGGAATTTGAATCTTTTGAACCTTACGATCAAGTGGTAAAGGAAACTTATGAAAGAATTGTCCGCAGAGCGGAAAAATATAAAAGCAATCGTGAAAAGAAAATTAGAAACAAAATAACATTTAAACAAGGTGATTTAGTAATAGTTAAAGCTCTAAGAGTGCCAAATAGAAAAGAAAACATGTGTCCTAAGTTACAATTGGTGTACGAGGGGCCTTATAAGATACAAACGCAGAACGGGGTAAATAGCTATCTATTAGTACATCCAGTTACTGAAATCCCTAGGGGAATATTTAACATTGACGTGCTGTACAGATTTGTGACAACAGATAACGCATAAAGACGTTTATCTAAAACTAATTATGTAAATATGTTAATTAAGTAATAAACACAAAATAATAGAATGATAACCTAATTATCGTTAAATTTAAAAATATTCATTAATAATTTAAGTTTTATTTGTGTATAAAGCACATAAAAGAAAATCTTTAAATGATTTGAACAAAGTGTTTGAGTTCATCGAGAAATTTAGAGAAACGCATGAGAATGACAAACAATGGTCTATAAAAATTAAAATGATTTTTGTGAATTTTGTTTACAACATTCTAGACTTCAAAAAAGTTATAATGATTGTAAAAAAATTCAGGGTATGTTGCAACAGTCAGTCTTTTAGCAATACAGAATATAAAAACAAATATAATATTATTTAAACGAATAAAACAGAATAATAATAATAATAATTTAATTATAAATTGACATAAATAAACAAGAATGTAAGAATCTTTTAAACAATGTTTATTGGAAGGTGTTATAAAACACACTAAGATGGGTTATTTTCATAAATATTGCAAAATTTTAACAATCCTATAAAAAAATATCTTTAAAAATTCAAAATTTACATACCTTATTTAACTTCATATCCAGATATTATTTGACATGTATTTTCAAATTAAATTATTTCTTTTGTAAATCATGAAGGGGACATCTGACATCAGGTATAGACACCATGTGGGTCCCAAGAGATAAAATTCTAATCGGCAGATTGAATAATGTTGGATGATGCTCCGATTTGACATCTAAAAACAATTCGAACATTAATAACTTTATAAACATCCTGTATGTGTTTAGAAACACAAAGTAAGAATAATAAATAATATTAAAATACAAAACATAATAACAATGGTTATTTTGTAATAAAAACAGAATTTTTGAGTCATGTAATTTAAGTATTTTTGTAAACAAATTTTATTGATAATTTTGTAAATATTTAATCTTAAGAAGTGCTACTAGTGCTAGTGATACAGGGACGTTTGTTTGTGAATGAAGATGGATTTTGGACATTTTTGGAAAGATAAACCATTATTAATTTTCCACAAGGGGGAAAATCTCAACACCCTGTAGGTGGATTTGGATTATTTGACATTAATCGTGACAATATCAAATTACCTTTATTTTCCACAATAGTTGGCTCTTGCTATGAGGATGATTCCTGGTTGCTATGAACGACGAGGAGAATCAACAAGAGGGCTAAAGAAGAGACTCCATTTTGATTTTTCGGTTGAAGAGGTTTAAAAATAAAAACTTCCACAAGTTTTTACACAAAATTCTATCTGCAGAAATGTTTTTTATACACCTTTAGTTAAGAAAAGCTGTTTGGAGCTTCTGACAACGTAAATCACGAAAGTTTGGTGATAACTAGGCGATGGAATCCTATTTTACACTACCCAGTGAGGACAGGTATCACCAAAACTGTTTTATAAAATTTCCATTTCCATTGTATTGGATAACTACTAATTGAGTGTTTTTTTTATCGTAACAAACACAAGAACTATATTTGTCACTATTTCTTTTTCATCAAAGACTGAATTTTTCACCCTGTGTATATAAAAAAACTTTTAACTCGCTAATTTCATTTAATCTATAACACATATTTTTCTTCTATTTTAATAACAATTATTCTTGAATTCGTTTCTGTATTTTTCAATCATGTTTCTAGGTTATATTTGTATAATTTAATTTTTAAAGTCAGCTGACAAATAATCGATTACTGGCTGTGTTCAGAATCGGATCCATCGAATCTATCGATTCTACTCTGGACTATGCCACAAAAAGCAAAATTTACTATCAAAGATTCTGTTTTCATGCTATTCATAATATTATAAAAACATTTGTTGCCAAGATAAATAATTTAATTAAATAAAACATACCTTGTTATAATTTTTAAACCAGTGTTCTTACTAAATCTCTCGAACGAACCTACGGCGCCCAACAATCGATTTTTCCTGGTATTCAGATTATGGAATCCAATTGAACCCGAGATGTCTCATGCACCATTACAGGTAACAATTCCGAATACGAGGGGAAGGTAAAAATTACATCTTATTCAAAATAAACTAACAGTTCAAAAATTAATCATCATTTTTATTATTATTCATAATACACTTCCCCGCAATATATATATATATATATATATATATATATATATATATATATATATATATATATATATATATATATATATATAATAAATAAATAACAATACAAACCAACTAAACAAAACAAAATTTGTATTTTTCATGTTAGTGCATTTTCTATTTTTGTTTATTGGCTGTTTACCATTTTTCTTTTTTATTTTATGTATTTTTATACTATTTTGTGTATTTTACGGTATTTTAATATTTTTTCTATTTTTGTGTATTTTGTGCATTTTTATTCCATTTGTATATATTTGTATTTTTTGTTACTTCTTCACATGTAAGATATAAATGAACAAGAGCTAAGTCCCGTGCGCAACCTTTTTAGGTTTTTATGGGTTACCCTCATGTTTGTTTTACTTAAGAAGATATATGTTAATACAAATTTTATAAAAAAAAAAAATGTATAAGTAAAAATAAACATAAACATTATTATTATCTCACACATTTTTTTTTCTACTCTTCATACAGTATTTTGTAAAGAGTATTATAGGTTTACTTTGTCTGTCTGTCCGATGTCACGTTTTTTGTCTGCACTATAAATCAAAAACGAAAAATAATATCAATTTGAAAATTATAAGCAAAATCAAGCTCTATAAGGGGACAAAGCCTATTGATTTTTAACAAATCTGATTAAAAATAGGGGATTAAGATGGGTTGAAATTAAAAAAAAATCCTAAATTATAAACGAAAAGCGATATCTACATGAAATTTTTAGTAAAAATGAAGCTTTATAAGAAGATAAAGCCTACTGATACTGAACAAAATATGAATATATTGGGGAGTTAAGGGGGGTTAAAATATAAAAATAATCCTAACTGAAAAACGAAAAATAATATAAACTTGAAATTGTTAGCATACATCAATATCTAAAAGGAGAAGAAGCCCTTTAATTATAAAAAAAAATCTTATTAAATATGGGGGATTTAAGGGGGGTTGAAATAAAAAAAAATCAAAAATGAAAAGCGATATCAACATCAAATTTTTAGTAAAAATCAAACTCTATAAGGAGTTGAGGCCTATTGATTGTGAAAACAATCTGTTTGAAAATGGGGACTAAAGGGCTCTGTTAAACTGCGAAGAGTATCATTTAGAATGCCAGGCATTATATATCTTTATTCTAGTTTGTGTCTGTGTAATATTATGTATTGTGATGGGACTGATCTTATACAATATACATTTAAAACATTTTAGTTCTTATTTTATTTTCCAATAAAAGGTATTTAAAAAATATATTGTTTATTTGACATCTTTGACAAATTGTGAAAATGATTAAACTTACAATAAAAACTAAAAAATGGTAGGTAAAGTTTCATATTAAATTTTTACACAAAAATCAATGTCAAGCTTTCTACATGACCTGATATATATTTAAAAATAATCTCAAATTATGAAGGAAAGTCAGTTTACTAACTAGTAATATTTATAGATGGTTTTCAATGAATTAAAAACAAAACAAATATTACACTAACTAAAATATTCATTTATTAATAGTTGTAGTGCTTGAAAACAGTATGATGTTGATAATAATAATAACTACACTTAATACAAACTCAAATAATAAAAAAAACAGCGATATTGACTCTTGTACAAAGTTTTGATCCGAACTTACAAATGATAAAATTATTGGAAAAAGTGAACACCCATTTTAAATTACCACGAGCCGCCACTAATCTTGAACCGTGGCAAATTTTCATTTAGAACGTTCTGTAAAATGTGCATTACTTTTCTAATTTTTTTGCAACTACAAAAGTACGAATTGTGGATTTTTGTTAATTTTTAAAGGTTCCGAACCTTGTCCGCGGTTGCAAATTTAGCAAATTGTTAAAAAAAAATAATATTAACATATGCAACCAATTTTCAAAAGTTTTACATTTTTTTGACAAAATTAGAGGAAAATTGAATGTTGAAAATAATACAATATTGTTTCTAGTTTGCAGTGCTTTTGCAATTTTTAAAAAAATTATAAACAAAAGTGCCATTTTGCTATAAATTAACTACACTAAGGAATAAGTTTAACTGAAACTTTTAAATTTTTACCTAGACCTGTTGAAAAGTTTAAGTAAATAGGTCTCAGAAACGTTATGTTACTATTCTAGTTAAAAATTAATTTTAGAAACTGCGCAGCTGCTACGTTCAAACTTTTTACAGGAATATGTTGTTCAGTTTTGTTTCGAGACAAATAATTATTTTCCATATAAATGCAAATTTTTCCATTTTTATCTCATGTTTACTCACTATCATAATTTTCCAATGCCATAATTTTTATTAAGATATCACCGGTTGTTATACATGTAGTGGTCCTAACCGGTTGTTACACCTGTTCAATCTATCATCTATATAGATGCCGAAAAGTTTAACTAATTCATATGGATGATTATTTGTGTTTCTTGTTGTATACAACATTTTTTCTAATTTTTCAAAATTCAGTTTGAGGCTATTACCACTATTAACTACCACTATTATTACCCCTTTTACCAGCAAACGTTTAAACTGATTCCTGCACATTTTGTTTCTTCGATATTTTAAATAAGATGGTTCTTCTTACTTCTGTAATAGTTCGCTTTTCCCACCATTGTTTTTTCTTCAAAACTATGAACCTCAGTTTTTGGTATTTCGGATTGCTAGTCAACAGAGCTAGTGAGGATTCAAATTACATATTCGGATCCCAGGATCCGAATTCTTTTTGAGATTAGAATAGTCAAATAAAAAGCGATTTGGGATACGAATTCGCTGCAGAAATTCTAAAGGATTCGTATTCGAGTCACCAATATGAGGATAGAATCCTTTTTGAGAACAAACTAGTTGATAGTAGACAGTATTATTAGGACCTTAGCAGAGATTCATATTCGTGATTCTAAAAAATGGATCATTTTTTTGTAAAAAGGATTTGGATATGGAATCCGTAATTCGAATCACTTCTCGTAAATCGGATTCGTGATTGAAGATTTTATATTTTCTCCTCGTATTTCTATATTTTAAAACACTTGGCGTCAGTCTTAAACAAGGCCTAAAGACAAAGCCGTTTTTCTTTTAACATTAAAGCGAGCGTCATTTTTTATCGTTTCATTCACTTAAGCACGAACGTCTTACTTACCTACCATTCTGTCGTGTCGTGTCGTCAGCATATTTTATGAGAAAATTTAATAAAAGCAAGCCTTTTGTGCACTTTTCCATTTTCCGGACATTTTCTTACCTTGAAGCAGTTTTGGTGTTGAGTTTGAAAATGTTCGCGGAAATAAATTCTGCTAAACTTCAAAGCTAAGAAATGCTAAACATCTTTAACATTTTCTTGTTCTGTAAAGAGCGCATTACTTCTTATTTGCGAATGCACTGCTCAAAAATCTTTATTTTTTATTAAAATTTACATGTAACCTAGCCAAAAATGTGCATTTAGGTGGGCCGAAAGAGGCATAATTTTAAAAAATATAAAAATTTAGTAGGTATAAAATACCTATCAAAACTTGCGTTTTACTGTGCTTAATTTGTAAAATTTCTATATTCACATTTTCAGTCCTCTACTGCCCTCTTAATGGGTGAAAATTAAAGTTAGACATTTTCACTTACAATACCTACTAAAAGTTACATTTTAGTGTTTGTATTCACACTCTTTATTTTTAATATTTTTTTAAATAACATCTCCAGCCCTCTACTACCCATTTTAACCAATATTTAATCCTTTTGTCTTTAAAAGATAAGGTAAAAATTACTTGAACAACAAATAAATATTACACGATTAAAACTAAACAACACATTTATTTAAAAAATCTGATGTGTCCAACACATGACTTTCCTATCTAGTTATTATAGGCATTTTCCGGTTATTTTGTACAACCTATTGCAGCATCTCTATAAATGTTTAGAGGATAAACTAAATATATACATTTTCCACATACATCTACCTCGAAACATTTTTCTATAGATATTCATTGAAAACGAAAATATAGAAAAATTTAAATTTAGCACTTTTCCATTACGGTCCATTTTAGAAAAATCATATATAAACAAAAATTATAGAAATCGATATCGCAAACAACTTTTAGTTCAACAATTTTCATAAAAAATCAGAATTTTGCACATTTTATCAAATTTCTCGAATACGGACCATTTCAGGAAATTTTGACATAGAACAAAAATTATAGATAATAATATTAGAAGTAACTTTTATTTGAACAATTTTCTTCTCCAAACATAAATAACAGATATATTCCATAAAATATAAAAACGGCCTCCCATAAAGTACCCCCCCAGATGTTCCGACTTTGTCCAAAATCTAATCATTTCAGGTCAGGCCGAAATAAACCTTAAGTTTAAAATTTAATGTTTTTTCCTTTATCCGTTTTTGAGTTTTCTTCAAATTTCGAAATTTACACATTTTCTCAAATATCTCGAATACGGTCCATTTTAGAGAAATTATGTATAGGACAAAAATTATAGAAAATTATATTACAAACAACTTTTATTTAAACAATTTTTATAAAAAATTATTTTTTTTACATTTTGTCAAATTTCTCGAATACGGACCATTTTAGGAAAATTTTGCATAAAACAAAAATTATAGATAATTATATTAGAAGTAACTTTTATTTGAAGAATTTTCTTCTCCAAACGTAAATAACAGATATATTCCATAAAATATAAAAATGACCACCTATAAAGTACCCCCCCAGATGTTCCGACTCTGCCCAAAATCTAATCAGCTCATTGGACGCTGAAACAAAGCTTAAGTTTAAAATTTGGTGTTTTTCTGTGTATCGGTTCATGAGTTATGCGTTATACAGACACACACACACACACACACACACACACACACACACACACACACACACACACACACACACACGCACACACACACACACACACACACACACACACACACACACACACACACACACACACACACACACACACACACACACACACACACACACACACACACACACACACACACACACACACACACACACACACACACACACACACACACACACACACACACACACACACACACAGACACACACACACACACAGACATCATCGCGAAAATAGTCAAAACGGATTCAGGGGACCTCAAAACGTAAAAATCCGTCGAAAACTCGAGGTCGAAAAAAATCATGATTCCTATACTTTCCTTATATCTGTATACAGATAGGAAAGTAAAAATGGTAAAAAGTACCTAAAGAAATCAAACATAAAAAGCTAACAAATCAAACATAAAAGCGTACAAGTCAAATATAAAAAGCTAACACAACAAATACAAAAAAACATAGTAATAAAAACACATTTACTAAATTCTAATCTGTCGTTTACTTTCAAATGTTGGTATAATTTCTTCTGATTTTATTCTTGAATAAATAAAGCCCGTCTCTTGATTCTGGACCAATTACTAAAAAAGATGACTTCGTAACTAATTTTACGCATCTCTCCACGGATTGAGTATGATAAAGGAACTTCGGAAAATTAAAGTCTGAAATTTCGGTTTCGTTCATAAAGTCCCTAAGATTATCATCAGCAAAATCCCTAAAAAATGTTGTGTCTTACTTCAACGGTTTCTCGACTGGTTTCTCTAGCTTTTTAAGTTTCCGAACCCATTCACGAGTGTCTGTTAGCATACACAAAATAATATTTTTGTGTTATATAAAATACGAGTTTCTTCGGATTACCGAATCCAGAAAACTTTTTAAATCATTTCTTAAATACTATGACAGTTGAATCATTAGTGGAACTGAAATTTAGTTTAATATCAAGCCTCTTTGGGACATTTTAATTATGAATTCGGCCATTCCCCACACTCGGTTTTTCAACGTAAATATAACGTTGTACGGTATAAAAAAAGGTTATTGGTTGAAAATTCAACGTTAAAATTTTAGTTAAAAAATTATACGTATAAAAAGATTACTTTCGGATGCATTTTTAGCTATTTTTAACTGAATATTGAAAATTAAATAAAATGTTATTTTCTTGTTTATAATTAACGTTTATTTTTTATTTCGCTTAATACTATATTTAAACCTATAGTTATTTTTTTTTGCAATTACTACTTATCTTATCAACATTATTTTGAGTCGCATAAAAATCGTATTGAAAACGTTGTTATATCAAAACATTTTAACGTTTGATTTATTTTTACTTTCCTATCTGTATGCAGATATAAGGAAAGTATAGGAATCATGATTTTTTTCGACCTCGAGTTTTCGACGGATTTTTACGTTTTGAGGTCCCCTGAATCCGTTTTGACTATTTTCGCGATGATGTCTGTGTGTGTGTGTGTGTCTGTGTGTCTGTGTGTGTGTGTGTGTGTGTCTGTATAACGCATAACTCATGAACCGATACACAGAAAAACACCAAATTTTAAACTTAAGCTTTGTTTCAGCGTCCAATGAGCTGATTAGATTTTGGGCAGTGTCGGAACATCTGGGGGGGGGGTACTTTATAGGTGGTCATTTTTATATTTTATGGAATATATCTGTTATTTACGTTTGGAGAAGAAAATTCTTCAAATAAAAGTTACTTCTAATATAATTATCTATAATTTTTGTTTTATGCAAAATTTTCCTAAAATGGTCCGTATTCGAGAAATTTGACAAAATGTAAAAAACATAATTTTTTATAAAAATTGTTCAAATAAAAGTTGTTTATAATATAATTCTCTATAATTTTTGTCCTATACATAATTTCTCTAAAATAGACCGTATTCGAGATATTTGAGAAAATGTGTAAATTTCGAAATTTGAAGAAAACTCAAAAACGGATAAAGGAAAAAACATTAAATTTTAAACTTAAGGTTTATTTCGGCCTGACGTGAAATGATTAGATTTTGGACAAAGTTGGAACATCTGGGGGGGGGTACTTTATGGGAGGCCGTTTTTATATTTTATGGAATATATCTGTTATTTATGTTTGGAGATGAAAATTGTTCAAATAAAAGTTATTTCTAATATTATTATCTATAATTTTTGTTTTATGTCAAAATTTCCTGAAATGGTCCGTATTCGAGAAATTTGACAAAATGTGCAAAATTCTGATTTTTATGAAAATTGTTGAACTAAAAGTTGTTTGCGATATCGATTTCTATAATTTTTGTTTATACATGATTTTTCTAAAATGGTCCGTAATGCTAAATTTAAATTTTTCTGTATTTTCGTTTTCAATGAATATCTATAGAAAAATGTTTCGAGGTAGATGTATGTGTAAAATGTATATATTTAGTTTATCCTCTAAACATTTATAGAGATGCTGCAATAGGTTGTACAAAATAACCGGAAAATGCCTATAATAACTAGATAGGAAAGTCATGTGTTGGACACATCAGATTTTTTAAAATAAAAATATACGTTATTTCAATATTAATTAATTAACTATATTTTAATATTATTTTTAAACGTTTCTATGTAACTAAAAGTTTTGTTAAATATACGTATATTATTCACGTTAGTTTAAATTAAATACATGTCCTATAGAAAACGTTCGTGTATTCGTATCTTTTAACGTTTGATTATTAATGTTAATCATATATTTACGTTATTTTAATATTATTTATTTAAGTATATTTTAATATCATTTTTAAACGTTGCTATGTAATTGTGATTCTACCGAGGGTTGAAAATTTTGTTTAAATACGTTTAATAATAACGTTAATTTAACCGACATAAAAGTCGTAATAAAACCGTTAATGTATCGGAACACTTAAAAGTTTGGTTTAAATGTTTAATTAAAAATAAACGTTATTTTAATATTAGTTATTTAACTATATTTTAATATTTTTTAACCTTGTTATGTAACGGAAAGTTATAAAATTTTGTTGATTATACATATAATATTAACGTTAATTTAAATTAACTAAAATTCATATAGAGTGGGTCGTACAATAGGTAGTAAAAATGAAATCTTAGTTTACACTCTGAACCTCGTTGTATAATCATCGGTTATTCTTAAACATAATTTTAAAAATACCATTTTTACTTTAAATATAATCAATTAAAATTTAAACTCCTGTTAGCTAAACTCCTGTTATTTCTTTAACGTTTTTTTTTTGCATTTGTAGCTCTTCCGAAAGGTAAAAATTTTATTTAATATACATGTTAGTTTATATTACATAAAAGTCGTAATGTTTTAAACTAAAAATTAACGTTGTTTTAATGTTTATTATTTATCTATGTTAATATTATTTCTAAACATTGTTATATGACTAAAAGTTGATAATTTTGTTAAATATACATATAACGTTAGTTTAAAGTAAATGCAAGTCTTAGAAAACGTTATTGAATTTTAACCTTTTAAGATTTGGTTAATAACAGAAACTAAATATCTACGTTATTTTAATATAAATTACTTAAGTTCAATATTAAGTACCTAAGTTTGAACATTTTTAAATTTCGTTAGTAACGGAAACTAAATATCTACGTTGTTTCAATAGGAGACGCCCGGGCCGCCAAGGGGAAGCGAGAACCCAAAAAGGGCATTACCCCAAGAGGGAGGAGCAGATACGGAGAAGGAGATAAAAGTAAGTAAAACTTACATTGCTGGTAGATTACAACTATTTCATAAAAAATGGGAAAAAATCACTTCTAATGAAGTATTACTTTCCTGGATTAATGGTTATAAAATTCCATTTTCAAAAAAGGCTACTCAGCAATATTTTAGGCAACAACAAAATTCAATGACTGAGAACAAATTATATAAAAACGCTATTGACGATCTTCTTAGTCTAGGTGCTATCAAAAAAAGTAAAAATTGCCCAGGACAATTTCTTTCGAGGTATTTCCTACGTGATAAATCAAATGGTAAGAAAAGGTTTATTCCTAACTTAAAAAACTTAAACTCCTTTGTTCATGCAAAGCATTTTAAAATGGAGGATTACAGAACCGCAATGAGGTTACTCCGAAAAAAGTATTTTATGTCATCCATTGACCTAAGGGATGCTTATTTTTTAGTGTCTGTAGACAAAAACTATAGAAAGTATCTACGGTTCCAGTTTGAAAATTGTATATATGAATTTACATGCTTACCATTGGGTTTATCATCAGCACCACATTGTTTTACAAAATTGTTAAAACCAGTGATGAAAAACATAAGAGAAAAAGGTATACTAGTTGTAAATTATTTAGATGACATATTTGTCATAGGCGAAAATAGGGAGCAATGCTCTCGTCATGTAAAATACATAACAAAGCTGTTAGAGTCTTTAGGTTTTATCATTAACCTTGAGAAAAGTAAACTGACCCCGAGCAGTAACCAAAAGTTTTTAGGGTTTGTGTACAATTCTAGAGACATGACCTTGGAATTGCCGTTGGAAAAGCGGCAAAAAATATACCAACTAGTAAACTTTTTTCTCACGAAAAAATCTTGCAAAATAAGATATTTGGCAAAATTTATTGGCACTCTGATTTCTGCATGTCCAGCTATAAAGTATGGCTGGCTATATACAAAAAATTTAGAAAGAGAAAAATATCTAAATCTTTCAAAAAACAATTTCGATTATGAAAAAATTATAACTCTGTCACCCAGTATTATATCCGAACTACAATGGTGGAAAAGCAATATCATGACCAAAAAGAATAATATTTTACAACACCACTATGACATAGAAATATCAACAGACGCTTCCCTGACAGGATGGGGAGCCTGTTATAAAAATCAGACTTTTAAAGGATGGTGGAGCGAGGAAGAAAAATCCAACCATATAAATTGGTTAGAACTAAAAGCCATTTTTAATGGTCTTAAACAAAGAGCTTACAATATGACTCACTCCAACATCCTAGTTAGAACAGATAACATGACAGCCTTACCATATATCAATAGAATGGGCAGCATCAGATTTCCAAAATTGAGTTCCTTAGCAAAATCTATTTGGCAATGGTGCGAAAGCCGGGATCTCTGGATATATGCCTGTTATATTAGTTCTAGTGATAACTGGAAAGCAGATGAATCCTCCCGTTCTCTACCAATAGAAACGGAATGGTATTTATCAGAAAAAGCCTTTCTTAAAAAAGTTAAACACTTTGGCGAACCACAAATTGATCTGTTCGCATCAAAACAGAACGCAAAATGTAATACGTACGTTGCGTGGCAAAAAGATCCAGAGGCCTTGACTTTAGACGCATTCAGTATAAAATGGAGTGAAATGTTTTTCTACGCTTTTCCGCCATTCTCATTAATACTGCGTTGTTTACAAAACATTATGACTGACAATGCAGAGGGCATTTTGGTCGTGCCATTATGGATAACTCAGCCATGGTTTCCCTTATTCAAAAAACTCTCAGTAGATGACATTGTCTTCTCACCTGAAAGTAATCTGGTTTATTCGTCTTTCAGCAATCAACACCCTTTGGCGAAGGAGATGACATTGATTGCCGCCAAGCTATCACGAAAGCGTTCCTAATCAAAGGAATACCGGATTGTGCGATAGAAACTACCATGAATTCTATATCTTCGTCAACTAGGGCCCAATACCATAGCACTTACAAAAAATGGTTCGTATTTTGCAAAGAAAAGAAAATCGACCCATTTAATGCACATACTTCACATATTATAACATTTTTACAAAACATTATGGACACAGGAAATCATCAGTAGGGTACAATAAACTCACATCGAGCCGCATTGTCTCTTATACTCACAAAAAACAATATAATACGACGTGGGACCATCAACAAGTTTTGAACTACATAAAAAATATTGGAAATAATTCGGAAATATCTTTAAAGATGTTAACATTAAAATTGACCACCATGTTTGCTTTAGTAACGGGACATAGAAATCAAACAATATCTCTTATTAAACTTTCCAACATCCTTTTTTCGGAACACGACATCAAAATTTTTATCACTGACAAAATAAAAACATCTGGAATTAACAGGGCCCAACCTTGCCTCCAGATTCCCCAATTTAGAGACGATCCAAACCTGTGTGTTCCAACAGCCTTAAAGGAATACATAAAACGAACTGAAGACAAGAGATGTAATAGATACTATCTTTTCCTAACCCATAAAAAGCCCTACACGGAAGCTAATAAACAGTCCATTAGTAGATGGGTTAGAGAAACATTAACCCTGGCAGGCATAGACAAATCATTCACAGCACACTCTACCCGTCATGCGGCTACATCAGCAGCAAAACGGTATGGCGTATCTATAGATTCCATAATAAAAACGGCTGGATGGACAACACCAACAACCTTTACCAAAGTTTACAACAGGCCTGTTGTAGATAACAGCGAATTCGCATCAAAATTACTTTCATTTCACAAAAAATGAGATACTTTTAGTTTAAATACTTTGGAATTACTAGTTATTGTGTTGTATTGCATTATTTTATAACAGTTTACCATTACTTTTAAGTTACTGAAATGTTATCTACATATTTATGTTTCTTTGAAAAATAAAAAACATTTAGTTTTTACTTTTTAATACGCAATTGCAACAAATTCTTTAAACATCTACGAGTAAGTGATATCGAGGACTGGAACGCTGAAATATAATTAAACGATCAAACGAACTTACCTGAAGTGAAGTTCGATCGTAATTATATGAAGCTTCCAATCCGAAGATATCACTATTCACCCAAGCCCTCAAAAATAATATATTTTGCCCTGTTGCAATAGCGTTTCTTTGGGAAAAATGAAGGGTAATGGAAGGAACAGCGGTTAGGAGAGAGAAGCGGGGAGTCTGCCAATTCTTTAAATACGTGCACAAAGTAGTACCAGGGACGGACTACGAGTAAGTGATATCGAGGATTGGAAGCTTCATATAATTACGATCGAACTTCACTTCAGGTAAGTTCGTTTGATCGTTTAATTTAATTGGCATGTAAACGTTTATTAAATCACTTGAAAATACGTAATATAGTAACGTTAAAAAAACGGGAAAATAAAACCGTTGCAATATTACGTATATGTAATAATACATTTTTTTATTTAAAATCAACCGATATTTCTTCTTTTTCATGTTAGAAACTATGAAAAAATCCAACGTTTGATTTTGACATTATCTTAATAGTAACATAAAACGTTACAAACATACGTTAATTTTAAATGCAATTTGTGGTTGTTAAAAAAGTTATTTTGCGCAACATTTGAATTTTTTTATACGTTTGGTTATCAACCAGTTTTTGACGTTTTTTTAACGTACGTGTGCTCATTGGGTTACAAAATATGGACCATAGACTATTCATAGTACCGTTGTCTATATACATTTATACAGATAACGATACTACTTATCTTCACAATAAAAAAGAGAAAAATAAAAAAAAATGAAATGAGGATAATTTCTTGACCGTAGTTGAATTTTTCATAAACAAACTTAACTTCTTTGGTATGATCAATCAACAAATTTTTCTGGTTGTCATGGAAGCGTTTTAAAATAACAGCATTTGATCGGCTATAAAATACAGGTGTAAAATTATAATATATCCTATCACGTGCCAAATTTTCAAACCCGGGAAAATAAAAGCAAAAATATTATATTTTTTAAATTTAGAAGATGTTGCCAGACACATTTGGCAATTTCGTAAATCCGCCAGACTTATTATTATTATTAACATTTCATGATTGTATATCAATTTATATTCTCAATTTTCTGCCACACTTACTTTTCACTATCTGAGATAATCCAAACTGCTATTTTTATAAGCTTTATGTTCTAGTTTAATAAATGTAAAATATTTATGACTGAGAAAATAAGTCTGACACTTATTTTGTTTTTTGTCACTAAGAGAACAGTTTATTTTCATATCACCCACTGGAAAAATGGGTACGAAAAAAAATCACTGCCTCCTGAACTAAATGTAACATTGCAGAATCAATCAAATGACACGATTCTTTTTATTTTTTAATTTCTGTTCTGAAATCTGAAATGTATGGGTGGATGTGCGATAAATGTTCGAATTATTTTTGGGGGGCTAATTTAATTTTTGGGGGGACTTAGCCCCCCAAGTCCCCCTTAACTTCGCCCATGTCAATCAAAGTATATTTTTATATACTGTGTCTTCAAAAATAACCGTATCCCACGTGATCTGGTAACTTCACAAAACTCATCAAAAGGGTTTGATTTTATTTCTGATGTATCAACTGTCGTTGCCAATACTGTGAAAAATGTTACTGGCGTTCATTTGGGTATATTATAGGTCATTGATTTTCTTTCAATTTGTCAACACGCATTTATTCAACTTTTCATCAAATATTATAAAATAAATTAATTTGTTCTTTTTGGAGTTCGTTAGTGATTTCATTCTATTTTGTCAGTAAGTTTAAATTTATTTACATTTATAAAAGTTTGTTGACAATATAATTTTCAGTTAAAATGTTTACATCGAAACATGGCTCTTTAATTTTAATTGTAAATTTTAGAAGGGGAACACAAAATGCTGATGGAACCTGGTCATATTCAATTCAGAGTTGCATTCAACAAATTGAGAAACGTTTTCCATATATAGATAGAATTATAACATATTTTAGTTTTCAAAATCATAAACAAATTCTTGTTTAACGATTTGAAATGAAAAATTGTATTTGTAAAGAGGTCTAAAAGGCCTACAGTAATAATCGAAGAAGTTATTGAAGATATACGAATTCGTATGAAGTAAAGTCCTAATAGATCGATGAAGAAATTAACATTAGTGGAGATAATTTTACATATCACAAAAGTTGGTAGTTGGATAGAAATTTCAAAAAGAACAGAAGGACCCATATTTTTCCCAGATAGAACTAATGGTCACCTATAATAAAATAATTACAGCTAGAGCTAATAATGGCCTAATAAAAGAATATTTCGATAACCGAATTATCAGTAACGGATTATAGCCTCTAAGACCTCCAGACCTCACAGCAACTGACTACTTTCTATCTGAACACATAAAAATAAAATATTCAATAATCATTTGCATAATGTGAATGAACTGGAACAAGCTACTTTTAATGACATTTAAAATGCAACTGAGGAGGAGCAACTGCGTAATGTGAAAATATGAAAAGAAGGGTTAATGCTTGCAATGAAGCTGGTGGTGAACATTTTGAACACTTACTATGAATGTATATCGTTTGTAAGTATACCACCACATTATTCTTTAAAATAAGTGATTGAAGTTCATTTTATGATCAAAGGACAATCCATTTTGTTCAGAACTGGATTGATTTTGTTTTATCAATATACATTTTTTACAATTTAAATGAACACAAACTAATTTAACATGAAAAATTGGCAGCATATTCTAAAATTAATTTTGTAATTTTATGGATGCCTACTAATTTAATATAAATAATAAAAACACAATTTAATTCTGATGCATAGGTAGGATTCCTTACTACGACCATTCACTGTGGTGTTGTAATAAACAGTGATGTTCCTAAAATGGCTCTGGAAAACAAGGCCTGTCTAGGAGCGTGGAAATAGTGGAGTACTAGCACTCTTACACTATGGAGTATTAGACTACTAATACTCCATAACCTACATCGAACACGAGGCTAATGGCCTAAGTTGTCGAAGCCGAAAACATCGATAAAAAATTGTTTATATTTAATGTGCCCATGTATAAATGTACAATTTTACCTCATAATCTAAAACCATCGAAAGCATCACAAGTTGAATCACAATAGAATTTGGAGGATTAACATTCTCAGGAAAATTTATTAGGTTATTTTCTTTCACAGTAGCTACCTACTTAAACTACGATAATTGCTATAGTTCTATGAATTCTACCAATACTATTGTAGCTTAAACTTTCAGCCGTAGCTAAAATACTAGATACAGTCAATCTAAAATAATCTTTGTTTTCATAATGTATACACAAAATGTTGTAAACACTACCTCATCCTGACAACAATATAGTTTACTGATCCTGGCAGATATACTATCATCAAAAAAGGTTTACTATATCAGGTTTAAATTTTGAAAGTGAATCAACAAAAGTGTTCACAGACAATCATATAGTTTTTGAAGTTTTTGATTCCCAACAGGTAGTTTATCAAATACTAAATTTTAATTTAGAATATCTATCCCTTCTGAGACCATTTTCTTGCTGGTATAAAATGTTAACTGCTACTACTTAAACCACTAAACAAGTTAGATATATCTACATCTGCTTTTATTTCCCTATATTCATTATCAATATCTTGCAATATTTTTAACTGGTACTTTATTAGGAAATTTTACAAGATATGCGTGACTCACAAATTCTAGGTATGTAGCTACATGGGGTCTAAAAATTGAAGTACTTTAAAATATAGATATTTAAGGACAATCTCGATTTTAACTGATTACTTAACTACATAAGAAAAAGTTGGCATATTATAGAAAATCATGAATAGTTATGTGAACATTGTTTCCCTGTATTTTAGATATATTTGGCAACAGACTTATTTAAATAAAAAGTTTTATTTGAATAATTGGTATTTGATGTTTATTTTTTATTAATTTATAGACATTTTATTAAAATCTAAAAAAAAAAAAAAATAGTGAAAATGGTAAAGGATAAATGTAATTAGATTATTTGACCCCAAGAACCATTATGAGTAATTAAGATCTCATTTTCAAAAGTGGCAAAATTATAGTCAATTAGGTTATAATTAAATAATCCATTGAGTGTTTCTAATGATCAGATTGTAATAAGTAAAGGATATTTGGTTAAAAAAGCTTAGTTTAATGGTGTTTTTAATGCACCAAAGGGCTCATCTAATCCAAAATAAAAATAATTTTGTCATATTACGTTATTTTTTCAAAAAGATTATAAATTAAACGAATTTTTATATTATACTGGAAAACATAGGTATATAAAATATTTCATTTTGTTGTTTTTTAATATAATATAGTATTACCGGCTACAAATTGTTTGCATACATTGTCGGCGAACACCACTCAAAATAAATTAAATTCCATAAACACAATTTCGTTCATCCGAACTCTTCCATCCAATATAGTTTGGGAAAACTCAAATGCAAAATTGTAAAATTTACGTCGGACCAACAACCAACACAACAACAGATTCTCATATTTTACCGCTTGGACGCATAAACCCATATAACTTCATCAATAATTTTACAACAATGTATTCAACTCTACGGTATAAAATGGATGATACAGACATCGGTTACTGGAAATAGGAAGAGTCTTAAATGCATTTTACGACCTAAACGAGAATGTGAATTTTTCTCGTCTAACAACATTGATAAACCCTTGCTTGTTTTCTTTTCGCACGTTTCCTTTATTATATTCTATTAGTTATTTCAATAAAAACTTTAAACATACTATAACAGTCAAATTTTAGTCCATGTTAAACTAACCACTTACAAAGTATTTTAGTGAAATTTTGTTCAGATATCTCTGTAGGCCAAGGAAATAATTGTTAAATTTGTAAATTTTAAGCCCCTTATGTCCCGTGACGTGTATACCAAAATCCAGATGATTTTAATTTTGTTGCCAATGGTCTGCTTTTATTCTCATATTGATCCCATCTCTGTGAGTATTGTAGAAAGAATAAAATAGAAAAATAATTAGGTGTCGGTTTTGTGACATACTACTCCTTCTTTTATTCGTGTGTTCTATAACAGCAGCAGGGTACCGCAGGATGCAGGGTAACATGTCTCTCTCCTCTCTTATTATTCGTCCCAAATAACTTGATTACTGGGACCTGGTTAGAGCCAACGAAGGGGATCTGGACCATGGTATAGAACTAACTTTTCCATGTGAATTACCTTGGGTTTACTTTCCACTGACAACTGAATGCGGTAGATCAGGCCGTTAATTTTCTTGAGGACGGTGTCGCGGCCTTCCCAATTCCGTTGCAGTTTTTGACAATGTCGCTTGAGATTGTACAGTCTTACTGGGTCGCCTCTCTCAAAATGTGTCCCTGTGGCATGCATGTCGATTCTAGCTTTTACTTTATCGCTGTTGACTTTCAAACGCTCCTGAGCGAATCAGTAGACCTTTGCTTATCTTTCTCTTAGGTTCTGTATATACGTGGAAGGTGCACGGCCATCTTCATCACTAGAAGGTTGCCTTCCAAAAAGCAGATCATGGGGAAACTTCATCTCCCTTCTGGTAATCATCATAGATGGAGTCTAACTAGTTGATTAAAGTTCAGAACTTCGGTAGGCTAGCAGAAATAGAGGAAATTAAGTGCCTCGTTCCTTTTGGTTTTTAGAGATTAACATTAAAAGGTACTGGCGTATGGTTCTATGGTGCCTTTTTACCATTTCATCAATCCGTGGGTGGAGAGGCGTAGTTCGTGTTTTCCTGATGCCTAACAATTTCATGGAATCTTGTTATAATTCAAAGGATTCATTAAATCCTTGGTCAGAGGGACTCCAGGTCTCGTTATGACGTTCTTCATAAATGATTCTGCTACTGTGTTGCTTCCCGATCAGGAATAGCCGCTATTTTGAGCGTCTATAAAAAATAGTCCATAACGATCTACAAGTATTTGTTTTCCCTCTCTGTTAAGGGAAGTGGTGATATCTACAGCTCTTCGAAAAGATACTGTGCCATTTTACCTCGGCTTCTTGTTCTGGGCCCTTTTCTGCCATTGCATAGATCACATTTCTAACACCAATCTCATACATCCCTTTGGCAATTGACCCAATAAAATCTTTATCGAACTCGTTCCATTGTCCTTTTAGTATCAAAATGTCCTCCTGAACGGCTGCTATGAAGCTCCTGCACACTTCGAACAAGTGATTTCGGCAATACTCTTGGCGCACTACATGTACTCCATAGGGGCTCTCCCACTTCTGGTGCAATAAATCATTGCGAAGATACAAGTCCATTACCTTTTATTAGTTCTACTATAGCTGGTTCTTGCCAAGCAGGTCTGACTCCATTTTTGAGCCATTCTCGGACAACCTTTAAGTCATTGTCTTTCATTTGAGCCTTTCTCAGGCTTTTAAAAGTGATACCATCTTCGTCCTTCTCTGACTTGACAGTGATTGCCTGAAGACTAACTTCCTCAAGCGTCTTCTCTAGTTCTCCGAGACTTTTATAGTACCGACATTGTCGTTTTAAACAGGCTCGCCTGGAAAAAATATCTACATTGCATTGCTCTTCGATGCACTATTTCAAAGTTATATTGTTGCAATCGTTCTATGTATCTAGCAACTTGTCCTTCAGGTTTGTTAAAATTAAGTGTTGTCACTTATTCGCTCCGTGCGAAGTCATGGAAAGGGAAGCAAAAGCGATACTAGCGCTAGCTGCGGATAATTCGTGTATTTTAAGGCGATATTTTGTAATTTTGGAATATCAAATACACGTATACATTTTATTTGTTTTCACAAAAGTAGGTAAAAACAACACAATAAGCAACCGGAGTTGCTGTGTTGAAAATTGTACAAATACTAGCAAAAAAAAAACAGTGAAACTTATATAACAAATTTTACTAGCAAATTGGAAATTAAATCAAATAAATAAATGGATATGTGTACAGTAAGAAGAAAAATTTCCTTTATTTTTGTGATAATAACAGTAATGCTGGAAATAGTAGACATCAGAAACTTGAAAGGTTTTAAATAAACAATAAATTATCATTTTACGATATTCTTTAATATCCCTTTATTGTTAAATGTTCATTCAGCAAGGACTAGATTTCAAGATTTCTGCCTTTGATTATAATATGTGGCTGCAATGCAATTTTGTGACTTACTGATGGGAAACCAGTTTTAATCATTTATTCTATGTTTTCTTTCGAACAAAAATGAAAATATAAATAACGATCCTTTTTTATACATTTTAACTTCACGCTATTATTAAAAGGTATTTTTTTATTTTGACAGAATAGGCTAATTCTTCAATGAAAACTTATTAGACTTAGGCAACTTCTCATACATTTTCCAGTAAATACTGTTGCCTGCCTATATTTTATTATTGATTTTTATTGATTATACATAATTTTCTTTAATTTAAGCGGGAAAAATATATAATAATAATAAATTAATGTTTTACTTGTTTTACAAATCCATATACTTTTATTAAAACTAACATATATACTTTTTATTTACGAATTTCATTAAAAATTGTATTTGTCAGTATATGCGGAAATAGTTCTTTAATACCAAAACAAATTGGCGCTGCTGTCGCGCACGCAGCGAATAGTGATTAAACATATGTTAAAAAGATAAGTGCGAAAGTGTTCAAGGGCTTTGACAACAGCTAAGAGTTCTTTCCTAGTGATGCAATAATTTTTCTCAGATTTCCCCAAGGCCTTACTAAAATAAGCAAAGTATTGAACAAACTATTGAACAGCGACTAGCAGAAATAGAAAACTCAGTGGCGTCCATAAAATCTGAAATTAATGACAAGCAAATTGAATACGAGCAAAAATTTAATCTTATGAACAAAACTATAATTGATATGTATCGAAAACTAGAAGAAACTGAAGAAAAATTTGATCGCCTTGATCAGGAAAATCGTCTCACTAACAAGAATTTTTAATATAAAAGAAAAAGCCAAAGAGGACACAAGGCAAGAAATAATAAAAATGTTTAATTCTAAGATGGCTCTAAAACTGAAATCCGAAGATATTAATGTGTGTTATAGAATAGGTAATAGAAATGATCAAAAGACCAGGGGCATTTATCTCAAATTAACAACAAGAGAGTTCACAATTCTCAATGTATGATTTAAGTATCTGAATGCTTGCGAATGTCTTATGATTCGGTACCTGACTAACCTGACGATTAGGAAATATTCTTCTTAGATAATTTCTTTTTCGAAATATGAGAACCAGCAACATATTCAACGTATTCATCATAAGAATACGTTGCAGTCATTGTCGTTGATAAACTTAACAAGGAACTCAAATAAAAATCTGAAGAAATTAAAACATTAAGGCCACTGTTTATAAACAGATCTCAGGTAAGTCCGACTCAGCTGAGTCGTCCTTGAACGATAATCAAAATTTGGTTATATAGCGTATATTTAGAGATGAATAGTAACAAATCCGTAACAAATTTACTACTATCCATCTCAAAATTCCAGTGCAACACTGGAACTCTGGAGAAATTATAACCGAACTTCAATTTTCGTTCAAGGACGTCTCAGCCTAATATTTCCGCGTTTGACTATCCACATCGGATGCATTTTGTACATCTCGAGCGTTTGTTTATCCACATCTACTACATCTATAACTTTACTATCCTTAGTCACAACACGTGTAGTGCCGGAACATCATAAACCACATTACTAACAATACCAGATGGCCAAACGCAGAATATATTTATATAGATGGATCAAAATTGAAGACAAGACTGGATGCGCCTTATACCATTCCAACGATAATGTATCACGGATATTTAAATTACCATTTTAAATGTCGATTTACACGGCAGAACTTATAGCAATATTAGAAGCATTAAAATATGCCATTATTCATGATAAATCCAATTTCGTAATTTTAACAGACAGCAAAAGCTCTATTGATTCTTTAAAAAATATACAAATTTCGAGTACATTACCAGTACTAATAATGGAGATTTTAGAGACAGCTAGAATTTTCCACACTATGAGAAATACCTTTTCTTTGGTTTGGATCAAAGGCCATCAAGGTATCACAGGTAATGAAAAAACAGACCAGTTTGCAAAATTAGCTACACACTCTGAAATACTACTAGGCGAACCACTAAGAAAAAAAATTAGAAATCTGGCAAGAATTATATTCCAATTCAATAGTAGGAGAACGGTTTCGAGAGATAAATCCCAAAAATTAGTAGAAAGCCATGGTTTATTGATATTTTAAATTGGCATATGATTAAAACTATAAACAGAATAAGATGTAAACGTGGGCTGCATCTTGAACACAAATTTAAGATAGGTTTGACAGATTCCCCTTTCTATAGTTGTAGGCAATTGGGTAATTTACAACATTTAATCTTTAGCTGCCCTAATTTTTAAAATCTAAACGAAGAATTTTACAAGAACCTGCAATTAACAGGGGCAACACTCTCCACCAACTTAGATACGCTTTTATGTTCAAAAAATATAAAACTGTACTATTTTATAAATGAACATTTGAAAAAAAATTAAACAAGATATTACGAAAAAAAAAAAAAAAATACAGACATAATAAATAATAATATATAAAAAAATAAACAAAAAACAAAACAAAAAGGAAAAACAGAAAATTTTTTACTTTTAATAGACTTTCTTCATTATTAATTATTGTATTGTTGTAATTTGTAAAAATTGTAAGTAGGATTAGTAGACGTAATCGGATATTTATGGCCCTGATCCGGCGGTAGTGAGCCTTGACGATAGGTATAGACACAAAAAGCAATAAGTCACGACAGTCACGTAGACGTGACGTGGTCAGTCTTTGCTCAGACATAAACCAGATAGGCAGTCCGCTTGCTATGACAACGGTAAATATTCGTAAAGGTGGTGTTGTGTGAGGTGATTGAGAGGACACCGGCTAAGGAGAATTCTCCATGTTGTGTACTTCTTGTCTTGTGAGACTAAATTACTTTATTGAAAGCATATGCCGACAAGGGATTTAGCAGTGAGTACTTACAGCAAAGTATTCGGGGGTCCGGACGACTTTAGAGACAGTGGAATTTTAAAAAAATTTATTTTTAATCAGGAAGAGCGTATTTTAAATAGTACATTTAAAAAAAATTGCGGTAAATGCATTATTTAGGCCAAAAAAAATTCTTTAATTTCTATAAAAATCAGCATTTTGGCGACTGTAAACATCGAAACTCGATGGTTTCTGTTAAATTTAAAAAATATAATTGCAACTTTGCCCGATTGTGATAAAATTAGAAGTTTACAGCAAATGGAAAATTGCGATTGCGCATACCGGTCCATAAATATGCAACAAGAAAACGAAGCAATGACTTCTCGTAGGGTGGCGGCTTCGGCGCCACCAAAACAATCAACCCATACCTGGCTACGCCGACCGGCATAGACTCCAACGGCTTGGCCACAGCTCAAATTGAATAATTAAAATGAAAAGTCTCAAATAAAAACATTTATATTCTGGTTTTATCATCTGGCCTGCAGCTATTGAAAAAACAGCCACTGTCATTCCTGTTATTGTAACAATATAAAGCAATTGGCAACGTCGCAAAAATCACTCACAGGCGCTCTTAGTGTGACTGTCAAATCAAAAAAATTAAAAACAATATGGCTACGTGAAAATGTCGTTAATAAATGCATATTCTTAATTTTTTAGCTTACAAATGTATTTTAATAATATTTGTTGCTTTAATTAGGTTATGCTTATGGAAGATTAAACAGTGTAAAAATATTATGGTTTTACTTAATCTTTATTGAAAAATTGACAAAATTACTGTCCCTAATAACGTCTTAATCAAGTATTCTTTTAGTGACTACCTGCTTGACTTCAATAAATATAAAAAGAATTGATCATTGCATTTACTTTTAGTGTATTAAACTTTTATTGGCTAAACAGGTACCTATTCGGGACTATATTTATTTTATTATTTTAGCAAATTAGTCTAAGTTTGTTTATCTTTGTTTATTCTTTGTATTTGTTTTGTGGATTTTGGAACCTTGCGGCTTACTTGCGTGAACTTAGCGCCCGAGAGACAGCGCTTTCTGGCAACATTCATCCCCACCATTACGATAAGTTCACACGATACAAAAACATTGGCTCTGGACCATTTTATCAATCTATATTACGTTTAACGGTGCTACAATTATTAAATATTTGTAGTATCAGAAACGGTAAACTTCTAATTCTTTTTTGTATTCTCTAATATTAAATCTTTGATTACAACTAAATTCTACTCCAAACTACAGCACCTACATCAAATGGTATTTTTTGCAACATCTTTCACTAATTAAGATGTTTTTTAATCCAAAAATGTATGTCAAATATTAAAATAAACGATTATTCTATTTTATCTTTATAAAACCTATAGGTCGTAGCAAATAATTTACCTCTAATATTTTTACGAATAGATTTAAAAGTTCACGACATGAAACTTAAGAAAAATATCAGCGGCATAGCTAAAGTTATTCACTTCCATTAAATTTAATTATTTTTTTCAGCAAAAACTAAATTGCATCACGCCATAAAACTCACAAAAGTAATAAAAATAGAATATACTTTCTAATTCCAAGCTCAAAATTTCAGAAAAATATCGGCATCATAGATAAAACCACCCCCCTCCACTGAATATTACTTTCTGTGAGTTTTATGGCGTGACGCAATTTAGTTTTTGCTGAAAATAATAATTGAATTAGTGGAGGGGGATGTTTTAGCTATGACGTTGATATTTTTCTGAAATTTTGAGGTTGGAATTAAAAAGTAAATTTTATTCTTATTACTTTCTGTGAGTTTTATGGCGTGACGCAATTTAGTTTTTGCTGAAAAAAAAAATAATTAAAGTTAGTGGAGGGGGATGGTTTTAGCTATGACGCCGATATTTTTCTGAAATTTTGAACTTGGTGTTAGAAAGTATATTCTATTCTTATTACTTTCTGAGTTTTATGGCGTGATGCAATTTAGTTTTTGCTAAAAAAAAAATAATTAAATTTAATGGAAGGGAATAACTTTAGATATGCCGTGAACTTTTGAATCTTTTCGTAAAAAAATTAGAGGTAAATTATTTGCTACGACCTATAGGTTTTAGAAAGATAGAATAGAATAATCGTTTATTTTAATATTTGACATATATTTTTGAATTAGAAAACATCTTTATCGGTGAAAGATGTTGCAAAAAATATCATTTGATGTAGGTGCTGTAGTTTGGAGTAGAATTTAGTTGTAATCAAATATTTAATATTAGAGAATACAAATAAGAATTAGAAGTTTACCGTTTCTGATACCACAAATATTTAATAATTGTAGCGCCCTTAAACGCAATATAAATTGATAAAATGGTCCAGCGAGCCCAGAGCCAGAGAGCGCTAAGTTCACGCAAGTTGCGGCTTTCATTGTAAAAGCGAAGCCCGACTTCTGATTTAATAAATAAAAGGATTTTTGCAAATTATTTAATAAAAAATTGTCGTTTTATTTCTTATTTGCAGCCCTTTTCAACACATCTGCGTTTGTTTATCCGAGATGTAGCTGTCCAGATTATATTTTTTACATCTCGATTTGTAATGAGATGTTCGTTCCATGCCAGAAAGTAGGTGTCCTGTGAAGCCAAAATTATTGTTTTATACTTTGTTTATGCTAGCGTGAATAAAAAAGTGAGTAGTGTGTTTAATTTTTGTTTAGATTTCAAATTTAGATTGATTTCTAGTCTCAAAAGTCAAATATAAAAAATATTAACTTCTATCTATTTTATCACGTGACCAATAAAGTTTAGAGCATTTGTTTATTACATCTACATTCAGATCTAATTTTCTGTCACGTGATAAAAAATTCACAACATCTCAGATGCATTCGATGTGTATATTCAAACGCGGCATATATATCTACAGCAAGTGTTTCTCAATTTTTTTTTGGCGACGAAACCTTTTTGAAAAGCGAAATATTTGACGGAGCCCTAAACACATTTCTAAAAAAACAAAAAAAAGTCCTCAAGCAAAATCATATCCTCCTCCTTCTTAGTGACTTCTAAAAAAAAGGTCCTCAAGCCAGGTCCCTCCCTTTTGTGGCGATAGTAGTACTGCTTCTCTTTTTTTTATTATGACTATTATTTTTTCACGGAGCCCCCAAAAGGCTTTGCGGGGCACCAGGGCTCCGCGGAGCACACTTTGAGTAACACTGCTCTACAGTAAACGTCTGTAACCATAGAAGTGGAGGAAGATGAAGGAAAATGGATACCGTGATGGTAAGAGAAAACGTTTATCATACCGTAAATATCAGGGGGGACGAGAGACCGAAAATTTTGTGATAGTTTACATTTCATTGTTATTCAAAAGTAATTTATATGCGAATTATAATGTTTTTGTGAGTTTTGAAACGTTATTTTGATTCCTAAAGACTTTTTGGAAAATCGTTAAATCATGTTTTTGTAATACGGCGTTAAAACCAACGAAATAATTATGGACAACTTCTCATTGGTAATTTTTTAATACAAAAGCAGTTAAACAACAGATTCGTATACAACAAATCTGTTTGGAATAATGAGTTTGTTAATTATTGTTTTTAGATTAGATACAAGAGTATTGAATGTGATAAAAGTCCAGAAATTGTTTTAAAATATGTTTGAAGCGTTTTGAGAAATCTTGATTTGAATTTTAGTCAATGATAAAACTGTGATTTTTTTAATATACAGAGTGGCCCAAAAGTCTGGAAACGGCCAATTATCTCGTAAATTGCTAATCCTAATTGCACAAAATTTGGGGTACATCTATTTTGGAATACGGAGATTTTAGATTTGATATTTGCAATTTTGCCAGATTTGCCGTTTCTCTTATATTACTGATCACTTTGGTGTAACACTCATGATTTTATGTAGTCTGGAAGGTCTTAAATAAATAAAACAATCATGGAGAAATGTGACTGACGCATTCTTTCATCGATTAGGGTACTGTCAACCCACAAATGGAGCACATTTTGAACACTTGATAAAATAACCATTATGATAAAAATGTTATAATCTTTCAATTATTACGTTTTAATGTAGTTGAAAATAGTTTGTATTAAAGAATTTATTGAGACAATTAGGCGTTGCCAGATTAATTTTATTTATTTAAGACCTTCCAGACTACATAAAATCATAAGTGTTACATATGGTTGAACTTGTATTGAATGGGAAATTACAATAATGACTGAATATATAGGGTGATGCATTTTAAAAACCAAAGTGACTAATAATTTAATAGAAACAGCAAATCTGGCAACATTGCAAATATCAAATCTGGAATCACCGTATACCAAAATAGGTGTACCCTAAATTTTGTACAATTAGGAGCAGCAATTTACGAGATAATTGGCCGTTTCCAGCTTTTGGGCCACTCTGTATATCACTGTATAGGAGAAGATACAACTACTATCTATATTTTACAGGAAATACTTTTAATACAGATTTATAAAACTAACTTCTGGGTAATATAAGGTGTCCATATTTATTTTGATCCAAGCTTGATGCTGAACACGAATACAACAATTGGTAATAAACTTCCGCAGGTGAACATTTTTTTAGCTTCCAACTATAAAAATATAAAAACAGAGAAAACAAGAAAGGCCCTATCTGAAAATTTGTTGTTTCGACATATTTATTATATTTTAAATTTTTTTGTGAAACTCTCTAACATTTTAAAACAATTACGATGCCAATAGGACATTCCATTTCGATATCAAGAAAGATATATAAAAAAACTGCTAATTTTGCAGAAAGAACCTTTCTTGCTAGAAGAACAGTAACATGTTAACTTTATACATTTCAGTAAATTACCATTGCTGGACAGTAGTGGCATTTTTCTGGATAAATATAGCATTTAACTGGACACATATATATCGACTACGGTGGTGTAGGTGTCTACGGCGCGCCATTCCTTTGTCAGCCAATTTTCTGGTAAACGAGACACGGTTTCAGATCCTACGGAGGACCATGTGAATTTATTTGCATGGTTCTCTATAGGATTTGATGGATGCCATATTAGCAGAAATTTAATTTCTGTTGATATGACATCCAGATTATTAAAAAATGAAATCACCATGTATTACCGTTTTTGATGATGATGAGTGGGGTTTTTCGGGTTTTCCTCACCTGTAAGTCAAATGGCACCATTAATCATTTTTAAGTCGCACCGGAGTGCTACGGCAAATAATAATAATAATACCGTCCCTTTCCCCGCACAAGCTCAGCTTTTGGGGTTAAAATTAACTCGTAAGGGGATGAATTAGGGAGATTATTTTTATTAATATTATTATTATATAACTATGCCGTTTTGCTGTACGTTTGCTGCATAATATCAGACTTTAAAAATGCTGTACATATGGTCACCCTAGTGTAATAATATTCTTAATCACTAAAAATACATTTTAAAAACATTATATTGTAAGTTTGCTTTGTGCTGGATTATAATTCTAGTAAAAATCTTAGAAATTTTAGAAGCTAAAGTAAATAATACAGAATTGGTTAAAGAAGACTATACCTATAACATCTGAAATTATTTATTTTTCTTTCATAGCAGAATATTGTGCTAAAAACCATTGGTTTTTTATAAAAAGCTCTGTATAACTTGGAGATCCATTATTAAGCATCAAAATAAAATTCAAAATAAATTTCATTATTTATTTAAAACAACAAAGTAAGTAAAAATCAACTAAAAACAAGTGCAACGATTTAAAAGTATATTTTTCCATTTCTATATATATAATATTTTTTTTAATAATAGTTAATCAAGTAAATTTATTGCCTCCAAAGTTACTTTTCACAGAAGAAACTATAGAATTAAGATCAAACTACTGAGGCCCTTCCGATGGGATTTTCTTGAATAATTACTTCTAATTTAGGAGCCTATTGATTTTCAGAATTTTCGGTTCATCCTAACTACTTTAATATCAATTTTCTTAAAATATGCCTATGCATTCCTTATGTGACAATTTTAGGAATTCCAATTATTTTTAAAGTCAAAATTCCTAACATTCTTTACATTCCATAAATTGCCAACATTTTATAACGACCTGTCAAACAACCGCTGTTGATAGTAAAGGTGAAATTTCTAAGGCGGGTTGCGACCTTCATACTTGGCAACCATAGCCATTTTGAAGGCTAATTTCATTCGAAATTAGTCGCCAAGCCTGCCAATTTATAAAAAATATATAAGCAGTTTCTTAAAAATGAGTTTTTTATGGTGGTGCTATTAAGCGCACTACTATTTAGCCCCTAGCCACAAAAACACCATCAAATTTACTGGTTCTCTGTCGCGACCTCATAGAATAATTAACTGGCCATTTTATTTGGAAAAAATTAGAATAATGCTTGGCTGTGCCTGTCAAGTATCAAGATGTCAATTGTGATATGTGAATGGCTCTTAAATGTCAAATTATTTAAAAATGTATACTTCTTTTGATATTTATTGCAAATAATTTGTAGTGTATCTTAATTCTGGCTTTCCATAAATAAAGATACAGCAAGACAGATAATATGTTATTATACAAAGTACTTTTTATTATATAAAAGAGAGGTAGGATATAATGCCCATTTCAAATTTGGATCAATTATGATACCGAGGTAGTTTGTTGTGTTTTTCATTTTAATTATAAAGTTATCATTTATTTGTATGTTGAAAGAAGGCCTTTGTAAATTACATTGCTCTCTATGGATCTACTTTCACACAAAAATAGTTTTGTGGCTATAAGTTGCTATAACCTATCGTCGCAAAACTATTAATAATTTAAACATAGTAAGTAGTATTAATATAACGCCAAGTAATTTTTTAAAATAAAGTACATGATCTCAAAACAAATAATCTATAATAAATGCGGATAAAACGAGGGGTAAAATAACAATAAATTAAGGGAAATACTTAAAAAGGGCAGGTTTAAAGAGTATTATCACAAGAAAGTATATCCGTTCTGTTTATTTATCACGTATTGTTTGAGGTTACTTTTAAAACATTTATTGTTTTTTTTTTAATTTCTGTAGGCAGTCTATTAAATTTTTTAAACCTTTAATAAAAATTGTATTTTGGGAACTTTTAGTTATGGCTTGCCGTACATGAAAGTTAAATTGGCTTCTTGTATTATAGTTGTGATATTGCGAATTATATTGATTTTTTTTCTAATAGATCTGATGCGATGGTACTGTCATTTTTATTTTATAAATAAATATCAGTCATGTACTGAACATAATTCTGAACTGAAAGCCAATTTATTTCTTTTAACATATTTGCAATACTCATCCTTCTGTCCTTTATTAATAGAATATTAATAGGCGAAGTTAGAAGCCCAAGTATTTTACATGAGCACAGGCTTAAGAGGTAAAGGGGCCAATTATTATTGGATAAATTGCTCTAGCAAGTTTTTAAACCCTAATCAAAAGGCGATATAGAATTGTTTTAAATATCAAGGCTTGTGAAAAGCATCACATGGTTTAACTTAAGTAATGCCAATGCTTCATAAACCAAAAAATTCAACGTGCTAATACTACTATGGGCTTTCGGTATTTCGTTCCAAGTTAAATCATTTCTCGTTTTTGTTACGCTACGAGTTTACCCTTGTGGGCCTCGACAAGGTGGAAATCACCGTTTTAGCGTCTCTCGAATTTATATTAAAACTATGAATTAGTACCAGTTGTAGGTAAATATCTTATTTTTAGCATCGTACAACTGTCATCTTAATAAAAATCTAGTAATCTTTGAAATATACCTTATATAAATACACTTTTTAACTACTTTTGTACAATTGTTCACCATTTAAGCTACTAGTGAACCTTATTATTATTATACTCTTTCGTGCAATCATTCAGTGTTTTCTATTCTAGTGAACCTTTGAGATACTCCTTATATACTCTTTATACCTACTTTTGTCCAATTGTTCAGTGTTTTATAGCTACCTTATGGTATCACACATTTGTTTATCTATATTATTAATACCTACTACTACTACTTGTGTGATATTGGTACTTGATTTCAAAAGCTTTTTAATATTAAATTTATACAATTTTTTATTTTGTTTTATTCAGATTTTACTATGTCCTCAATATACTATTTTACATATTAGTGTGTCCAAGGATGGACATATACTTGTAAAAATATTTATTTTAAATTTTCAAAAAAGTCAGTTTTCATAATTTTTCAACGTTAATCGTATTTATTTAACAAGCAAAAGAAATTATGAAAATTACTTTTTTTAAATTTAAAAATAAATATTTTTACAAGTATTGTAAAGTCCATCCGTGGACACACTATATAATGATGTAGAATGAATTCACATTATAACATCTATAAAACGTTTCAGCGCAACTTTCGGGGAAAGTACCGTAAAAGTGCTAGTGTGATGTTTTTCGAACTTCACTTTGTAACGTTTGTGAGATGTGCTATAAAAGTTTTACCGTTGCGGACATTCGGAAATTGCAGGGACATTAGGGTTACATTAAAAGTACATTGCATGCATACTTAAAGAGCCTAAAATTGCAGCTTATTAACATAGATGGGATGTTTTTGTGCTAGCTGGGAATATTTTCATAAACAATAAATCAAAAATAATTTAATCTTAACGTATTTTTGCATTTTCTAGTAATAAAATGAGTGATTCGTAAAGTTTGCCATCTGATATTCAAGAACAAGCTTTAGAAGTTATTTCTGGTCTGTTACCGGAAAAATCTAAGTCAAAATACGAGATGGTCTATGCCAAATATGAAAAAAGGTGTTCAGAAAAAGAGATTTGCAGTTTGGCAAATGAGAAGGTATTATTGTCATACTTTAACAGTTTATCCAAGGTTTGTAAGCCTTTATCTTTATGGGCTGATATAAGTAATTTGTTATTAAATTTAAATAGATTTTGATATTTTGACTTTTTTATTTTATTGATTGAAAAGCAGTGTGATAAAATTTCGTGCGTTAATAAACTTATCTCACGCAAAATGAGTGGGATAAGAAAGTCTTATCTCACAAGCGTAGATAAAAATGTTTAACCACTTGCCTTTAAATATATAAGAAGTATTTCCAGTCAAAAAATATTTAGCAGAAAGGTAAAGTATCTGCTATTAGAAAAAGCATATTACATACTTGAAGAGTTTTTTTCAGGAAAAATTTAATTAAGGACAGCGTCTCCTAGGAATTTCTGAACAAAATTATGTCAATTTAGATTCAATCAAGGAGGTGCTGTTACCTACCGACTAGAGATTGAATTAGTGCAAACTATTACAGAAATCTTTAAGTAACTATAAATATCGACCGACTAGCTATTAGGGGATATTGTATTATAAACCGGTTTTTAGTAGACTGAGTTCGAAGGATCATAATAATAGTCCTGAACATAAAATCTATTTTTCAATAATTGCCGGGATTTTACCAAATAAAAAAAAAATATTTCGCGATTGTGAAAACGGTCCAATCGTTTCATATGCCATTTATAATATTATAAAAATGTTAACTCTAGGACTCATTTTGGAGTATGAGCATACTTTATTTCAATACTTTTATTCATAAAGTATTACCTACCTATTACATTTTATTTTTAACGAAAATCGACTTTGTTTCCTGGACCAAAGTAAAGAATGTAGGTAGGTATTATGCAGATGGCAACAACAAAAACGATATCTTGCCTCACATTAAATATAAATATTTCTTTCCTAAAACAAATAATTTGGTTTATATACGGGTAGCAATACGAGGGATGTTTATAATTTCAAGTCACGAATATAGAGTCGTTTCAAAATATATTGCCACAATAATTGCGTCACATTGAGTCGGAGTGGGACGCTTGACGTGTCGCAATTCGCAATGTATTTTAACTATTCTACCTAATTAATAAATTGTGATTTTGAAGTATCGAATGAAAACTATATTCTCATTGGTTAAAGATGGAAGTTTTTGTCATTTGAATGTTCAGGAATATTAATTGTGATTAATTGGTTAAATACCGAAGTTATCTGTTATCTGATGTTGGTACTAACCTAATGTTTTTGGGTAATTTTGACGGTCATTTCCTGGAATTTCCAGGCCCGCATAAATATTTATCCTATTAAAGTACAAAAACCCTACAATAGATATTATGAGTAGGTATTTAACATTCATTTATCTTATCTTAGGTAGTTATTTCCTAGAAACATTTCCCTGATTGTCAATAACACATTACCGTATATCTGTGCCAATATGACGTCACGACTTTTAATATACTTAATGAAGGCTGGGGGAAGGAGTTAAGAGTCTATAAATTTACAAACAAGCTTACGGGTATTTAGTTTTCAAAATTACATCACACGTTTCTGAAGTGTTTTATTGTGCTGTTTGTTTTTAATAAGTGTTATTTTCTTTAATAGAAAATTGATTTATTTGTGCCTAGTGAGTTTCATTGTACATTTTAATCAGTTTTATTTTTGGATAAATTGACATCGACTTCCTGCATTAAAGGTAGGTAGTATTTTTTTTCTATCACTCTCGAGTTCGTCATTGAATAAAAAAATTAAACGCTATAATTTTAACATTCAAATATTTGCAATTAAAAAATAATATTACGTATTAAATTTGACAATAAAAAAACTTGTTATTTAATAATAATGTTTCATTATTCTGAATATATTTTTTCTACGATCAATATCCAAAGTAGGTAGGCTTTTGCACATTAAAATCTAAATAAAAAGTTGACGTTTTCTGCGAATTGTCATAATTTGACATTATTGGCGCACATTACCTAATATTCAAACCCATTTCCATGCTTAAAAATAGAAGATGGTGACATTCATTTAAAAGAAAACCATAACTACTTTTACCAGGTGAAAAATGTCAATATGTTAAAATAATTCATGATTTTTAAGAAATGTGCTAGAAATGATACTACAATATTAATATTCTTTTTATGTTTGATTTTCTAATAATGATTTTATATACTTTTAGATTCAAGGACAGCTAGGTATAGCTCAAAGAAAATTGTGCTACTTTGTAGTATATACTGGAGATGAAAATCCACTATTTGTTGAAAAAATTCATTTTCAACCCATTTTTTTTTTAAATATGGTTGAAAAATTAGAAAAATTTTACTCAGAATATATGGCACCTGAGATAATTTTAAATAGAAGAGGACGAGGATTAAAATGTCTGGATACCCCATATAATGAAACTTAAAGTGCAAAGATTAGCAAATTTATAAAAATTACAATTTAATGGACTTTAATGATACAAGTTCTTGAAATAATGTTTTTTTTTTGCGCAGAAGCATGTTCATACGTAATTTGCAATTGGTAATCACTAAACACAGATGGAAAAGTATATACGTCAACGATATGTTCTCTTATTTTTGATTTATTTTAACAGGTATAATATATGGTATGTTACTTATAGTATAGATTTTTTTATTTCTCGACCTAATTTATTTGTTACGTCTTCAGCAATTGTCGCTTTTAGTTGACATAAACGAAATTGATAAAAAGTGTTTATCGCATTTTATTTTGACTGTTTCTCTTACTTTCGAATAGAAACTGAGCTTTGTAAACATAAAATGACGGATATGTCAAACTAAAACTGACGGTAAAATGAAACATTGAGTATCGTTAAATGCAACTTTTGAACTAGTTTCAAAAATAGCATTAAAATGATATTATCATTCACAATGTACTAATTTCCTATACTTTTAGTTGATAAATAACCGATAATCATACATCATATAACAAATAGGCGCGTGTCAAAAGGTCAGAAAAAAGAGTGCCGATGAAAAAAGGTCGTTTCCAATTGTATCATATAAACAGTATCATCATCTCGTATATCCCCCGTAAACACACTTAATATAAACGGAAATAATCAAATACTAGTCAAAATATTATCGATCGGAGCACCATCTTTATTACATTACATGAAGTAATTATTGATTTTTCGGGGTTTATTTAGAGTTAAATTAGACGCCATTTTTGGTCCAAATTCGTTTTGACATGTTTTTTCAAAGAAAGTGACTTATAAATTTCAAATCTACACGTTTAGAAAAATATACAATATTTAAATATTCTGAGTGTACCAAATTCCAAGTAAAGGTTGAACTTAGGTCGTATTACATTTTTTTTTTATTATTTGTTTGACATCGAGGTTAAAATAATTCTAGACGGCACCTTTGAGATGAAATAAAATGGGGTTATTTTACATGATTGGTTTTTATTGAAAATAATAAATTTATTAATTTTCAATAGTAAGGTGACCTAAGTTAGACCTTTATTTTTAATTTGGCCAAAAATTAAATTTTTAAACACTACATATTCGGAAAACTGTCGATTTAACTTTTGGTCTACACATACAATTTTAATACACAGGGATACCCCGTCCTTAAGTTAAATGTATTTTACTTATTTATACCTAAGTGTTCTTTAAAATTTACTTTTGGCGACTGTAAACACAACATGTGTCCAATGCCGATAATAACTACAATAAATATTGCACAATTTTTACTGTATTATAAATTTATAATAAAAGTACATTTGGTTTTGATTACAGATAGAGTCTTAGCCATTCAGCCAGTTTTGAACTAAATATAATTAATACAAATAATTGTGTTATTTTTTAAATATTTTATAATTCTAAATTTTAATTGACGAACACGCAGAGTTGCAAAAATACTTGTTTAATCTCTAAATAGCCAACGATCCCATAATTTTATTAGATTATGCGTAATTTGAAGTTCATATTATTCAGACAGATCACATTCATAAAGTTTGTCAAAGTTTATTGAGACCACACATTTTAATGAACATTGTTGCAACCCGCTATTAGAGTAATAAATTAATACAAAACAAGTATAAATTTGTTGACAGGTGGTAGATGACAAAAATAGCTTATTCGTTTGGAAATGGTTTAGGATTATTTTTAGACATTTATCATTCTTGCCTTTTATTTGTCTATGTATTCTGCTGTGGTGGACTGTTGTGGTTTAGTAAAGAGCAGACATTTCCACTTTCGACCTTTGGCAGGCCACCACCAACTCACACGCCGCCACGCCGGATACATTGCGGCAGCGGGAATACGATTTCAAAGTGACATGACATGGGGACCCAAACAATGGCGAGAATCAGGAGAGTGCATACATTGCATACTTGTCGGGTTAAACTTGATATCAAGTGGCCTGTAGCCACAGGAATTATTTAGAAGTTTGTTTGAATTTTCAGTTGTCTATTACACTTATACTACCTTACCAAAACAATAGACAATGGGAAAGTTTCAGGATAATGTAACAGAATTGACGCATGTTGAAAAAAGAATTTCTCTCTTTATAAAAATTATGCAAATAAAATGTTCAAAATACATAATTGATGCTATAATATATCATATTATACCTATAATAATTTGTCTCAGACGTATGTGTGTGTGATTGGATTTTGTGACTGCGGATATAATCCATTAGCTTATTATGTATTTCTGTTTTATTGATACTGAGTTAGAATGAGAGAATCATATGAAGTATTTTACAATTGTTTTTCCTCATACTATTATTGTAAGGATACAAAAATTTTCTTAATATTTTATATTTTTTTTTCTTCTGTTTTAACCTTGTTTTAGTCTCGGATGTAAATTATAATATTTAATTTTGAGATACCATATTTAAACCATTTTTAATTAAATCATACCTAACATGTGCATAAAACAATGTATATTTGATATTACTGCTAACCTGTCTGGTTCAATTTGTAGAGTGTTGCCCATGTCATAGATTCTTTCTTTTAGTTTTAAACAAGTAATAAAATGCAATAAAACGTAATATGAAAATGCATTTATGGACGTGCCTCGTCGTCTCTAATAGAGAACAGTGGCGTGACTGCACACCATAAGAGGTAAATCGCGGTATTTTTATTAGTTTATTATTTTTCATTTGAATATTATTTTTAAGTGAATCAGGAGTTACCCAGCCGTATCAAAAGCCTTCTGCGAAACGGAATCATTTTTCGAAAGCGGAATAAAACAATAAGAAATGTATACTATAGTATTCGCGAACATTTTCCAGGTTATATAGTTGATGAGGTAGCAACATTTTCTTTATGGTAAGAGAAAGAGAAAATCGTTTTTGGCGTAGAAAATATAAGAAGGAAATTCATAGATATTGCATTAAGGGCAAAACATTTATTATGTGGACGAAATCTGAGTTAATTAAGGGCACACTGTTACAAAAGCTAAGAAAATTTAAAAATTAAAAATCGTAGAGATGCTTTCTTACAAGGGTTCTCTACGGAATTAAAATCACCTTCAGATAAAGGATATCGTTTAATAATTGGCGATACGACGCACGGTGCTGTCGACTGTGTGAGAGAAAGCTAAAATATTCGATTAGTTGAAAACGAAATAGTAGTTTGTGTAACAAGACTGGACGATTTCGTCTTCGTGCGATATGGACAATACACTTGAGTTGTACAGTGTATTTCTTTTACGACCCACTAACGAAAATCTATAAATATTAAAAATTATTTAAGGTTATTAAGATAATATTATTAATTTAAAAATAATTTATGACTTTTACTAATAGAAGGAAAAAATGCTAACCATAGGACCATCTAGGCGTCTATTTTTTTGCTTTAATACTCCTAATTAAATTCACTTCATATAGTTTTATTAAAATTAACAAATTATTTAAAATTATAGATGAAATAAAAATAGAAATTCTTTTATTTATCGATTCTACACAAGGATAACTCATTTTAATGTATCTTTAATCTCAATAAATTAAAAATATACTGATAATAAGTTTGACAGAATTGTAACCTTTAAACATATTAGCAGTCAAGTCAGTGAAAATATGAACTGTGATTGGTGGATTTGATTTTTTTGCAGTGTTCTCACTACCTAGAATATATATAAAATATATTTGTTCAGTTGAAGGCAATAGCATACTTTTTCGTTTTGTAATCTGTGCGTAGATAATTTAAATAAAGTTTTACGACAATATATAATTTATTTTTACAATAGAGTTATATTATTTAGCTTATTGGCTTTAAAATATTGCGATCTGACTCAGCTTTATTTAATGAAATATTAAATATTAAAAAAGTTGCAGGGTGTCAAAGTTGAAATATATATTTTTTATATTTAACTTTTTTATTTTACTTATAAAACACTTTTCGTTTCGAACTGGTTTTTTTTTTCAAAAAGGTTAAAGCAATTTAACATAATAATGATGTTTACATCATAATTTCGTTTTTTGTAAAAATTAGCAAAAGTTGCGCCACATTTGTGCACGTGGCACCCTGTATAACACAATTTAAGATTTTACATAAAATCAAATTTCTTGCCAAAAATAATAATCTTCTGCCAAATTTAGCAACAATTTTTAAATATATTGTGAAATTATTAACGAAAAAGCTAAAGAATTATTTCAAATAAACAAAATAAATGATTGGGAAAGTTATGTGGTATTAGGTCAAATTAAATTTAGTTAATGGTTAAAACTTATTTAGAAAATTAAATATCACTGCACATCTTTATACAAGGGGAAACCAGGTTCTCTATTCACAGGCTAATGCAGGTACTCGCGCATGAAGGGTTTCGCACTATCATACAAGATTTATTACTACGTAGGTACTTTTTAAATAGTTTATTAAGATTAAAATAAAAAAAAACACCTTTCTAGTAGGGGACTCTCCTTTAATTTTTAATTTATTTTTAGTTTTATTATTTGTTGTTATAGCGGCAACATAAATACACATTCTGTAAAAATTATTTCAACTGTCTACCTATTACATATCATGAGATACAGCTCGCTGAGAGACGGACGGACAGTGGAAACTTAGTATAACGGTCTTGTTGGTTACCCTTCGGGTACGGAACCCTTAAAAGGATAATATTCAAGGAATGCCTACTGATATATTTTCAAATTTAAATATCAGCCCGAGAATCCTGGAAACAGGAATTTCCCATACAGGCTGAAGTCGTCTGGTATACTGTCGGTTCAAAAACCAAGGAAGGAGCCGGTGTTGGAATATTTGGACCCATGAATATGCAACAGTGTTCCAGACTGAACTTATTGCCATACAACACTGTGCAAAAGAATTAATAAAGCAGCAAGCATCAGGCAATCTATTGCCTTCTAGTCTTATAACCTATCAGCTCTAAAGGCAATTATCTCACCAGAAATCAAATTACGACTGGTGTCAAATGCGATTTTTTAATTTTCATAATTTATCATAGAAAATTGGATTAGACTGTAACATTTCCATTACATTACCATTACATTATGGGCAATTAATTACGGACTACCCTGTAGCGAACCAACTCTTTAAGATATTTTAACGCTTTACGATAATACCTCAGAGGTAGTGTGGAAATGGACTAAAGCTCCAAAAACCTCTACAAATTTTTGAACGATGATAGATGTCAGCATTCCATTACAGATTTCTAAAATTTTCGAACTGTCTACTATGTAATGCCGGCCTTAGTTATTACGTTTAAAATAGGCTTAAGTATAATTTTATTATTTGTAAATATATCATAAAATTGTTAACGAAGAACTATGGAATTAAGTGGGTTACCGATATTGACACCTAAGCAATATGAAGTAATTTGTTTATTTGGATGGTTTTTCAACACAAACTGCAAGGTTCAATGACAGAGCGAAGGCAGTAAGACTTGCAATGTAATACATTCTTTGGATTAAAATAAATACAAGTTATAGATTCGATTCGACTTTATCTTTATCTTTATCGGTTGTAAGCAGGTAGGGTTAGGTCTGGCCCAGAACACTGCGGCCTCTTGTATTCCCCTGCTTTCCCCGTATTCAGGTACTATCTTTGGAATAGTCCTGTGTCTTTGGTTAGTTTTAATAGGTTTCCTACCAAGTGTTCCTGGGGCGTTCTTTCTGGTTCTAGGCCGAAGAGGTTGAAACGTCGCCTAGTAATAGCTTCGCATTCGAAGATCAAATGGTATGAGGTTTCTTCCTCTTCCATGCAAAGTCTACACGTAGTGGGATCATTGTGTAATTCCATTATATGAAGGTGTTTCAGCAAGCAGTGACCCGTTAATAATCCCACAGTGGTAGATATCTGAGGCCTTGCGAGTTGTAGTGCCTCAGTAGCCATGCGTGGATTTGGTATCCTTAGCATGAGCTTACTGATTCTGTTGCCAGTGAATTGGTGTTTTATAGTTATCCACCTGTTCACTGCCTGTCGAGCAGAGGTTTTCGTTATCCCAAATACAGGTTCGGGTCTTATGAATGGTAGATCTGATCCCTCTTTAGCGAGTTCATCAGCCTTTTCATTTCCTTGGATACCTTTGTGCCCTGGTATCCACGCCAGTTTTACCTTGTTGTGGGTTGCCAGGTCATTCAGTATTCCAAGGCAGTTCCAAACAAGCTTTGACTTAATTCTGTTTGAATCAAGAGCCTTTAAAGCTGCCTGGCTATCTGAGAGAAATAGGATAGTTTGTTTTTTGTACTTCCTTCTTAAATTCTCTCGTACACACAATTCGATTGCATGTATTTCAGCCTGAAATACAGTGGCATGTTTTCTCAGTGAGACGATGATGTCGCATTTGGGTTTAACTCCATGTTCCCTTGTTAGTTTTAGATCCATCCGTATACCATACGAGACCGCTAAGCAAGTATTTATCTATCTCCTTATTTACCTCGTTCCAGTTATAGTTGACCTGGAAGAGTCTGTTAAAGGTTAGGAGGGGTGTCATGTGATCTGAGTCCATATTTATTATAGAATCATTTACTTCATCTGTTATTTTGGTATGTTTTATATGTCCCAGTGGGTTCCAGTTGTTGGAGATTTCCAGTCTGTATGCACTCATTCTGGCCTCCCCCTTTATGACTATGTCAAGGGGTGGGAGGTTTAGAATGATTTCCATAGAGGCTGTCGGTGTACTTCTCAGTGCTCCTGTAATATAAAGGCATGCCAGCCCCTGTACTCCTAAGAGGGTATTGAGGGCTGTTTTCTGGTTTACTTTTAGCCACCAATTATGTAGGTTACCTGTATTGACACATAAGCAATATGAAGTAATTTGTTTATTTGGATGGTTATTCAACATAAACTGCAAGATTCAATGACAGAGCGAAGGCGTAAGACTTGCAATGTAATACATTCTTTGGATTAAAATAAATACAAGTTATAGATTCGATTCGACTTTGGTTTCATTACAATATGTAAGATAAGGAGGTCCCTTGTCCTAACATTACACTATTTTGGTAACGTAGTATAGGTACATTCTTACGTTACGTTAAAAAATACGTCAAAAACAAATACGTTATGTGCCATTCTTTTTATTTGTGTAGAAAAAAAAGTAATTGATATTTATCTCAAAATATCTGGTTTCTCGGAATTAAATAAAAAGACTAAAATAAAGAAAAATAAAAAATCTGAAAGTTATCTTTCAAAAAATAATATGAGCGGCCGTTCCCCCTTCGAAAAACAACTACTCTTTACTAATATCACAACATGCATTAAATTATACCTAGATCCAAATAAAAATAGCAGAAACAGACAATTTTTTTCAACTTTGATTTCGTACTTGCTGGTACATGTCAGCAAGGAATAGAGATTCTCGATTCCATTCTCTATTGCAACCTGTAAAATTTACTCATAGTTGGTTAAGTGAAATTAAGAAGTTATCAAATCTGTACCTACTTAGTAAGCAAAATCAAAGCTCGCTTGTAGTACCCAGTTTAGAAACTAGGTATAGAAAAAGACAGGCGAGATATTTTTAAAAATAAAAATAATTCCTAACTCAATGTGACCAAGACGTAAAATAAGAAAAAAGAGAAAATATCAGAGCCGTGTATCATAAAATAATACAACCGACCATTCTTCTCCCGAAGTCATGTCCGTGATAACTACGCGTAGCTCTAAAACAATTCTAGACTGGCCCTTAAAAAGAAGGAGAAATCACGATGCTTTGTTAATATTTTTTGTAAATCATTCCTTATATACTTCTATTCTATGAAAACAGAGCAATTCAATGATATTATTTGCTAATGTTTAAACGAAATATGTAACGAAATTTTTTTTATTTATACTGGATAGTTAAATGAGAAATTATTCGGTTTAATTATATATTTTTCTTTTCATTTCTTTTAAACATCGAATATTTTTGGTGAAATACATTTCTTTACACAATAACATTAATTAATATATATATTTTTTAAAACGTTAGGTTTAGAATATGCTAAGATGATTGAGCAGAATTTTAGAATTTTGACAGCAATTGAAATATCGGAAATAGTGAAACTAGGCATATAAATCAAGGAGGTTTACCAAATGGTACTGTATCTTCTAAATTACATAAAGCGTCACTTTTCAACCATAGGCATATCCTGTTTAATCTGGGTAAAAAAACCTCGGGTGAGAAGACATATCGTAATGCTAGGACCTGTAACTGGGGGGCTTTCAAGCAAGAATTGAAACAGGGACTAAAGGACTGTCCTCCGACACAGAAGAATTTAGTGGAAGTTGAGTTTATGTCAGAGTTTCTGACACGAACCCTAACCAACACGTTTGAAAAAAATGCCCTTTGAAAATAAGGAAAGAGGATAGAGACGCTGTATGGTGGAACCAAGACCTTTCCAAAAAAAGAGCAGAAGAAAATTCCTTGAAGAACTTCTGTGACGGCATTGAAAGTATTCCAGAATGTTCCCGACTCAGAAAAACTCTACAGAGAGATAAGCAAGGATGCATGGGATCTCTGAAAAATCAACAAGGAGAACAAAAACAGACGAGGAGACTTTAGATTTACTACTAAAGTCACACAAGAGGAGTATCGAGGCACTAATTTCTAGGGCCTCAAAAACAAACTGGTCTCCTGCAAACTCAATAGTAAATAGAACAAAACTTGTGGACCTATAGGTATAATCCCGGCACTTTTACAAAAGGGTCAAGAAGTACTGGAGGGACCACTCGTGTAAACTATTTCGAGCTAGCATAGCCCTCGGATATGTTTCACAAAGCTAAAGGCGTGCAAGAGTTGTCTTCATTCCCAAACCCGGGAAAGCGTCTTAAGAGGAGACCAAATCTTTCAGACCAATCAGCATAACATCATTTCTCCTAAAAACATTGGAGAAATTGATCGATAGATATATACGGGAGGATGTTCCATGGGATAAACCGATATATCTATACCAGTTTGCCTACCAATCTGGAAAGTCTTGCGATGCAGCCATACATAGGCTAGTTCAACAGGCTGAACAAGTATTGGAAAGCAAATAAATAGCACTTGAAGTCTTCATAGATATAGAAGGAGCCTTCGATTCGGCTTCATATAATACAATACTGGGATCTATGCACAGGCGTGGAGTAGCCCACCGCATTACGAAGTAGGTTAAGTTCATGCTTAATCATAGTCATTACCAGTAATCTCCTTAACAACAAGATATGTCTTAGTCAACGAAGGATGCCGCAGGGAGGAGTGTTATCTCCTCTTATGTGGACCTTGGTGGTTGATGACCTCTTATGGGAGTTAAAAAGAGAAAACTTATACACGAAAGCACTTGCAGACGACATAAGCATCGTAGTAAACGATTAATTTGGGTCTGTTGTAACCGATACAGCGGACACACCTCTGTTGTTGCATTCACAATAAAAAGGAACCTTCAAGGAATTAAGGAGCCTTATATGTGGGGACAACATCTAAAAATGGCAAGAGGTTAAATATCTTGTAATCACTCCTAATGACAAGCTTAGTTTCTATAGCCATACAGAAAAAACAACAGGAAAAGCTGTAAGAATACTATGGGCCTGTAGACGAATGGTAGGGAATACATGAGGGCTTAAACCAAGTATGATGCACTGGCTTTACACTATGGTTGTAGAACCTGTTATACCATATTTATCAATCATATTATTATGGTAGCACAAAACTAAAAGCATAACAGGTAACAGAAAATTAGACAAGGTACAAAGACTAGCCTGTCTAATAATAGCAGGGGTATTTAGAACTACGTCCACAGAAGTAATGGAGCCTCTGCTAGGTCTTCCTTCACTACACCTTGTGGTGAAGAAGGAGGCTATGGCGGCTGCATACAGGCTGTATACTAATGGATTTGGATGGGAACTTTCGAGAAAAGTGATATGATATTAGAGAAATTAAAACAAAATCAGGTACTAAGAATGCCATCGGATAGAGTGCCCATTATTCACGACTTCAGGAAACCTTTGAAATTCAAATACCAGAAAGGACCAAAAGCCGGGAAATTAGGAAAAAAACAAAACGAATCAATCTAGTATACAGACGGGTCGAAAATGAAAAACAGCACAGGAGCTGGGATCTACCATGTGAACTCAGAGAGGACTATTAGTCTGAATCTGGGGTCACTGACAACAGTCTTTTAGGCTAAAGTAACAGCAATAAATGCCTGCGCCAAAGTCATGCTAAATGACTCTTTTAGAGATAAGGTTTTTACCATGACAGACAGTCAGGCAGCCCTTAAAGCACTTAAAAAGGGTAGAAGTACAATCTAAATCAATACTTGATTGCCAACAGTCCCTCCAGGCCCTGGCAGAACATAAAAGGTCACCCTTGAATAGGTGCCGGGACATGAGGGAGTGTTTGAAAATGAGAAAGCAGACCTCCTAGCAAGGAAGTGAGCGGAAAAAACTCTTATTGGACCAGAACCTACATGTGGTATCTCATACCAACATGTTAAATGGGTGTTAAAGGGACAAACAATTAGTGAACACCATAGGCTCTAGTTGGAACTTCCTGGACTTAGACAGTCCAAAAGATTTATAGAGGGGTCATCCACGAGTAGACAAAATCAACTGCTAAACCATAGCAGAAGCAAACTCAAGGCCGTAATAGGACTCCTTACGGGACACTGTGACCTTAGAAGACACTTAAATGTCTTATGGATATCTGATGACTCCCTATGTAGAATATGTGAAGAGGAGGACGAAACTCCTATTCACATACTATGCCACTGTCGGAACCTTAAATGGGAACGGAAATGGTACTTCGGGGTACAATATCCGGAATTTAAAGAAATCACAAAAGCGCCCATCAGACATACGGGGTTATGATGGACAAATAATGTTATTTTTAACAGACACGTTATTTGTGAACAGGTTGTTATTTCTGTGTGTTTATAAAATAACAGACCTGTTAAAAATAACACAGGCTGTCAATCATAACCCCTATATTCTTGAATTCATCAGGAAAATCAATCTGATGGGATATAAACTGAGAGGGGTACAATAAGCCTAGAGCTTCAGTATGAGTGGGCTTTGATCCACGCCACAATTCAGATAGATAAATATTACACAAAAACGGTGTAAGGAGAAAGTATAACTACCAGTGGCGGATTTAGGGAGGAGATACAGGGTAGAGCTTTTTTAAATATAGAAAAAGTATAATTTTGTCCAAATGAATTTAACTTCATCGTCTCCAAAACTGCGACTTCGAATATTTTTAAAATATTTACAAGTATCTTTAAATTTTTTGTAAATATACAATTTCTGTTCCAATTAAATAAAGAAGTATCTACTGGGCGGGTTTTAAAAAGATAACCACATACCATGTTATAAGACCGTCATAAGAGTTTAGCTTCATTATTTATCGTTATATAGATTTGGATGTATACGAAAATCCTTAATCAATTTTCAAATAAAAAGAGGAACATTAGAATTTAAAGAAAAATTGGTCCTATTTAGACGGACACATTTGCTCAATTTTAAAATGATTATTATCTCCTAAAGGATATCCAGTTCAACGACGTAAAAATATCCAACGAATAGGACAATATATAAATCGCGGGAACACGGAATTTTTCCTGAGATCTTTTTTTTTTGATGCTGCAAACTGGTCTGGTCGTTTAAAACCGGATTATAGACGGCAATAAAAAAATATATCGAGCTCTTTTTACGGGTTTTATTGGAGGATTTTGGATCGTCCATACTGAAACAGTGGCAGCTCACCGTGAAAGCATCGGTTTTTAAATTCGCTAGGTTTTTTGGCTACTAAAAAGCCAATATCTCAATGCAGACGATTTTATCGTTAGGTGTTTGTTGTCTCAATCGTTCCGAAATAAAAAAGATACCAAATATAAATAATAATGCCAAAATTTGCATGTCTTCATTATTTACCTACAGCTCCTCGAATGGTTTATGTCAAGAAAACTGTTTTTAATTCATAATTATAATAAATGATGATAATAATAAATATTATAATAACGTTAATTCAAAGAAATATGACAAATGACAATTTAGGGCCATTTTATCTTGATGACAAATATTATTACATAAAGAAACTGGAAAAATACCGGTGTTACTTCCGAATATTTCTTTGGTAAAAATGTTCTGTAGTATATGTCGCTGGTGTTAGAAGAATTGGGTTCTTTTGTAGAAATAACTAACGAGTCATAAGTAGTAGAAAAAGAAGTGTTTTTAATTTACTATTTTCACTGAAGTAAATACATAGTGGTTGATTCCATTTAGATATAATAATTTTCTTATCTTCACTAAACAGTTTTAAATATTTACAATTTTAGTTCATCACAATTTGATTAACTAATATAGTTGATTTTTTAGTTACCAACTTGAAAACATTTGTTTGTAGAATTTCTTATGCCATAATAATTGTAGAAGATATAACTTTCACCAGAAAATAAAATGCATTAAATGCTCGTAAAAATGTAGAAAGTAACGTGCCGTCGGCAGAAGCACCTGTCAAAGAGCAGCGATGATGGCAAAAAAACAACTGAACTCTTTGGTGGCAATAAGACAACTGAACTCGTTTGTGGCAATAAGACAACTGAACTCGTTTGTGGCAATAAGACAACTACTGAATGATGGCAAACATACAACTGAACTGCTCGCGTCGAGCTCACCTTAATATATACTGTTGGGACGAAATGAGTGTCCGGGGCATAGTTCACGCACCTATTCGGTTTCAACCAATGAAAACATCATGACATAATGAAATACGTCATTTGTGCTTCGTTAACTATGCGCCGGACACTCATTTTGTTCCAATGCACCGCTGTGCACCTAAAAACACAGGTGTTCGACGTTCGGTATTCTGAGAAAAATGCTATTTATAGTTTTATGACTTCACATTATATTAGGGTAAAAAGCAGTCGAACTATTTGAGAATTGTTTATTTATTTAGTAGATGTAAAATATTAATTTGTTGATGTTTTTACTAGTGAAATTGTAGAATTTAACCAGAAACATTATATGAACATATGAACAAACGTAAAAGGTATCCCTAAAAACTTATCGCATTCTATGCATGTCGCATGTCCTCAGTAATATCTAGAACCAAAGGAATCAAATTTCAGGGTAAATATAGTCATACAATTTGATGCCATGGATTGTTATACTTCATTGCAAAGTGTTTTTTCTTGTTTTTAGAATCATATACATTTAATTTTGTCTTGTTTTATTAAATTTTCTATTATTTTTAAATACCGATCTTTTGGAAAAGTTTGATATCTTCCTTGTTGTAAGAGATATTAAAAAATATATTATCAAAATTTAAAGGGTGATATAAGGAGAACATTTTAAAATAACAAAGAGATCTACAGGGTGTTGCATGACTCAGGCACGAATCAAATATATGTTGTTCTAATCAAAGATATCGGATTGAATAGATACGCCTTGTATACATTGCATTTGTTCGCAACATCTTTCTGACAGTATGCTCTTCCTATATTGTCTGATCACTTCCGTCAAATATCCTGCACTAAATTTTTATTAAAAAATGTACTATTCCCTTTAATGTAATCTATTAAAAAAAAATAAAAATATAGAATTGAAACCATCAATATGAGTTTGTTAATAATTACAATTACTTAAGATTTTTATTTATCGTCTTTTATACGTGTATCGTATGTGGGTATTAAACATTCTAGTTCCTAATCTTAAAGTTTGGCAACCTAAGACATTTTGGTGACGGCGTCAAGTGACAACTTAATTTTTATAGGGCTTTTTTGTAGTTATTTGAGATTTTCGAGAATAATTTTAACATTATTAAGGACATTTAAGATGGTAAAGAAATGTGTAGTGTGCCAAACTATTTGTAATAAGAATGTTATGCGGTCATTTCTTAGGTAACGTTTTGTTAGCATAGACGGAGACATATATGGGAAATAAGATTTATTTAACATTTTAAAGGAATGTATAAAATTGTCGTTTATATCGGTCCTAAAAGAGTTATCATTCCGTTATGCAGATAACTCTGAACGTATAGGTGTGTGACGTGCAATCCAAAGGGTATGTTTTGGTAAGATCCTTTTTTTATAATTATGTCTGAAATAAAGTTGTTTTGTTATTGATTTCATGTTTCATGTTAATATCGCTTTTGGTTTTAATGTCTTTTTTTTTTCAATCCCCTTGACTCCTATTTTATTAAGTTTTTTTTTAAATCAACTTGCTTTGTCCCCTTGTAGAGCTTAAATTTTCCGATAATTTTATGATGATTTTATTCTTTTTAACCTCTATCTTTGTCGGTAATAAGCTGGTAAGGTGATATTATTGTTCGTTTTTGAGTTAGGATTTTTTTTAATCTTTCAATCCCCCTTGACCCCCTAATTTTTAGTTAGATTTTTTAAATATCAATAGATTTAGTTCCGTTACAAAGCTTCATTTTTCCTGAAATTTTTGAGTTGATATCATTTTTTGTTTCTGACATAACCTGCCGACAAAAAACGTGAAATCGGGCGGACGGACAAAGTTAACCTATGATTCACAGACTAATGTGTGAAGAGTATTATGTTAATAAATAGCCTAATAATTTTAGCTATTTCTGTATTTTTTTACAATGATCTAGAATAACAAATTTGCAATTTAGTACAACGACGAACAATTACTAGACTAATTTTGTTTATAAAAATCGAGTTGCAAACATTCATGTAGTTGTCAAATTATTATGAGTATGTGTGAGTTATGTTACAAGGATTCTTTATGGTTATAATTCGGTATTGACTTAACATAAGACTCTAAAAATGCACAAAAGGCTTTCAAAATTACATTAAGGAAGTAGGTTTGCATTCTTAGTGCCAATTATTATCAGTTTAATGTATTTCTCTCGTTGAAACTATCATAGTTAAAGATGATTTTCAGGAAAGTTCGAAATTAATTTTGAAGTCTGACAGCAGCGTAAAGCAAGCATGGTAGACATAATAATTCCCACTCAAATTAGCAATTAGTAGCCGTCTCGTTCTTTCTCTTTCTAATACAGCAGCCAATACGACAGCCAATACGACAGCCAATACGACAGCTTTGTTTACGTGATATAAAACACAATCTGAATAACTAAAATAAATATTTAATCAACTATAAAACTATCAATGAAAAGATTTCAACTACTACTATATTAACATTTTCGCGACCCTTATGATACCTTACAGAAAGACTTGCAGCAATGTCTTTTTTGATTCTAGTATAAACTTGGAAATGAAAAAGAAAATGATTAATGCTACGAAAAAAGACGAGAACAAAGTTGATGAAAACAAAATTACATTAACTAAAACATAACTTGACATGATTTGCTCAAAAGGTATCAGTGATTTTATCACAAAAAGATCGTTAGAATATTTTGACTGGAGTTATCACCAGACTTTTTAAATATTGAGCCGGAACATTGGACAGAAGATGATTCATACAAATTATGTTCCGATATTGTTAAAAACATCAAATGTGTTAATGATATTGCTGAACGAGCTATTGTATTGATACAGAAATACATTTGAATTCTAACAAAAAATGAGAAACAAAAACAATTCATCTTACAAGTAGTGCAATTATATCGTCAGCAATATCCTAATTGTAATAAATTAAATTTCATTAAGAACTAATTAGTTGTCACAAAGAGTGTATAAATGATTTCAATTGCAATAAAAAATTTATTAAACACAATAGGTTTTCTTTTGACAAATCTAGATTATTAGCGATATTTTTTAACTATTTTATATTATTTAAATCTAATTTTTGTTAAATATAAACATATTTAATCAAAAAACACTAAAACTGAATATTTTAATTTTTTCACTTTTCAAAGATTTCAAATATACGAATTTTTTAATTAAAAAAAATAATCCAGGGATAGATTTTTTAGAAAATTTTATGCCCTACAAGAATCCACGACGTAAAAATTTTTATCCTAAACGGTTCAAAAGTTATGGTATTTTTAATAAAAAAAATGTTGAACATGATATTTGAATAGAAAACTTTGAACGCTCACCGACACCTTGCAGGGAAATTTTTTTCTCGGTATATAGGTTCATTTTAACCCACAAATTCGATAGGTTAGTTTTTTTGGCTCACCCTATTGTATATCCAGCATTAACCCAAGTTTCATCTTAATAAAATACTTACCTGTTTATGCGTCCGCTATTTTTTTAAGTAATCATGTATCCACGCAATGATTTCATTTTTCTCTGCTAAAAATCTGTTTCTGTCACGTTTTTTGTCACGAAAATGTAATTCATGTAATATTTTTTATTTCTATTTCTGAGTCTATTTTTTTAAGTGTAGGAATTTCTTTACCTAAGTCTTAGTAAATGTCTTCTTTCTTTTTTGATGTGATACTTCTCCAATAAATGTATTTTCTTTAATAATGTATATACTATCTGCTTAGATGCTCCAGTATAGATCTCACATTTAATTGTTATGTCATCCTCAGAAAGTGCAACAAAGATTATTAAATATATTAAGTACGATATTTTTTCTTCTAAAGATAATGCTTTATGTCCACAAGGTCGTTTATGAGTGCTTGTGCTTGCAATATTTTCCAAATTTCGCCTTTATTATTGTATAATAATACAAAATTCTGAATAAATTAAAATACATACGATACGGCTATGAATAAATATAGAGTGACTTACCTGTCAAAAAGAAAAGGTTCATTACAGTAAAAACCATGATTAAATATAAACGGAAACTTTTATTAGGCCGATCATTTTTATTTAAATTTTCATTTTAACTACAAATAAGCATTGAAGGATGAGGCATAAATAAAATGTCTACCTTTTGAACCTGTACTACTTTCTGCAAATTAAATTACTCCACTCCTTTCTTCTCTAGACTATAATTGAACGAGATCCGTCCTGTATGCAGTATTCGCAAACGGTGCGTTAAATGCACCAACATGATCGTTGTAGCATTCACGAATAACAAAATTAAACATTTCGTTAAGTTTTCAGCTGGCTTATTTCAATCATTTGAAAATATTCAGAGCAAAAAAATCCTGGCGATTTGCAAAATACATCGGTAGGTTATCGAACGGTATACAAATAACACGTCATAAAATTTAATATCATGGCAGATTTTTAAATATTGGACAACACACATGAGGCCCGTTTGATTTTGTTATATAGGTAGATATATAATAGATACAGATACATATATCATAAAAAAATTAAAAGTAGAAAATAAATACTGTTATGTGAGCCATTTCATTATTCAGTCATGCTCTAACCCTCCAAGTCCCTCTCTATCTTATTTGGCCTTTGAGGCTCAACTTGTCCGATTATTATACATAATTAAACTCCTTAAGACCAAACCTATGTGACGACTATGGCGGAGGTACTTTCGCGAATATTCCAGTGTCAACGGGATACTATTTCTAGTCTATTCCAAATATACCGTGATAGTGTTTCTAATTTTTGGTGAGAACAGTCCGGAACCTTCACCATAATTTTAAATTGGTATATAAATATTGGTGGAGATTAACGCGGTATCAGTTATTATATGGATAGTGAAGATAAATAGTAATTAGTAGAAAGACAGTGGTGAATATAAATAGTGATCAGTTTAAAGACATTCGAAATATATATATATATATATATATATAATTAAACCAGTAATTTGTGGGTAATGCAGCAAATGAAAGATTACTTTTTTAAGTTTATTCCAAGCTTTCGGAAATGTTTATTTCCATCATCAGGGAATATATATATTTATATATATATATATATATATATATATAAATTAAAATAGTAGTGTTATAAAATAAATAGGTGTTTAAATAAATTATTAATAAATAAACTGTTGTTTAAAATAAACAAACATCACATTGGTGTCGAGAAGTGGAATAGTGTAAATTAATAGTGGACAATAATGGCTAAAAGACTGTGTGATTTAAAAGTAACCGAGCTACGTCGGGAGTTAGAGACGACAGGGAAGAAAGCAGAACTGACAGAACGACTTAAAGAAGCACTAGAAAATGAAGGTTTGGATTCGGAAACGTATCTATTTTCTGATGATTCATCTTCTGCTATAATTTCTTCTATTTCCTCCTTAGAAAGAAAAGTTTCTTCTGACATTTCTTCTTTAGATAATAAAGTTTCTTCCATGGAAACTAAAGTTTCTTCTGATGTTTCTTCTATCAAAAATGACATTACCTCCTTAGAAGAAAAGGTGTCTTCTGACATATCTTCTTTAAAAGATGAAATTTCTTCCAACTTGGAAAACAAAATGTCTTCTATGGAAAATAAATTTTCGTCTAATATTTTTTCTTTAGAACAAAAAGTGTCTTCTGAAATGTCTTCTATAAAAAACGAAATTTCTTCTATGGATGATAAGATTTCTTCCGTTGAGAATTAAATAATGTCTTCCGTTAAGGTGAAAATGAAAAAAATGGAAAAGAAGATAGAAGAAATGGAACACGTAGACCGAACCAAGAACGATGAAATAAAGTGCCATGAGGTGGAGTCGAAGTTGAAATTGGAAGGTAAACTCTCCTCGTGTTAAAGCCCCAACTTTTGATGGGAAGATGTCATGGACGAACTACCTTAAGCAGTTCGAAACAAGAGGCCGCAACGGTTGCAGATGTATTGATAAAAGAGTTTATCTGTCGATTTGAAATGTCCTTGGAGATCCACAATGACCAAGGCAGAAATTTTGAAAGCCAACTTTTTCGTGGAATCTGTGACAGACTAGGCATGAAGAAGACCAGAACCACAGCATTGCTTCCACAATCCGATAGAATGGTAGAGCGAATGAATAAGACCGTTGGCAAATATCTGTCAAAAGTGGTTTCAAACCATCAGCGAGATTGGGATCAGTATCTTTCGCTCTTTGCAATGGCTTATAGATCCGCTGTCAATGAATTAACATGCCAAACACCAGCAAAGGTCTTGTTTGGGCGTGAGATGAGACTACCGTGCGACCTCAAGTTTGGATGCCGACCTGGAGAAGATGTAGCTGGTGAAATTTATGTGATCCAGTTACGAAGAAGAATGGACGACATGCATGAATTAGTTCGTTCGCATCTCCAAATCGCCAGCGACAGGATGAAGAAACGGTACGATACTCAAGCTACGAAGGGATGTTTTGAGGAAGGCGAAAAAGTCTGGCTCCATAACCCAAAAAGACAAAAGGGTTATTCTCCGAAGCTTCAAAGGTCTTGGGAAGGTCCGTACCTCATCAAGAATAAAACATATGATGTAATTTACCGTATAAGTAAGATCCCAAACGGTAAACCAAAGGTGTGCACCAAAACAGGCTGGCGCCATTTGAGGGAGACCATGAAAAAGAAGTAAACCAAGTTCAAGAAACATCAGACCTTGTCTTTTAAGGAAGGAATGGGTGCATATGGAGGTACTGGAAAAGCCAGATATGGTGTTATGACCGAGCAACAACAAGATCTGCTCTCGCTTCTGAAAGACTACTCGCTGGTCCATAGTACTTCCTCCCGCATCACCGATGCGCGAGGACTGGCATATGTCTTCCGTAAGAAGTTTGGTCGACTGGTAGAACTTCAATGTCAGTTACCAGCCCCTGGAAAAGCCTTGAAACCTCAAGACGGGTTACGTTATCTTTTTTATTTAATAACGAAGAAGACCTTCCAAGAACGATCCACCTATCAGGATGTATGGGAAGAATTACTTAGTCTAAGGGAGCTTGTACGAGAGTCCAATGTACCGAAACTAGCCATGCCAAAGATAAAAGGAAATCAGCTGGATTGGAGGATCATTAGGAACATGGTGGAAGTAATCTTTCAAGATACCGGAGTTCAAATACTGGTTTGCAGCCATTCGTCCAGTACCCAGGTTACAGCGAAGACAGTCCCTTGTTACTTACATGCTACTGGAAATTGTAAAAGAGGGTTCAGTTGCAGATACAGCCATTCCATTTTAGTTTCGTAAGAGTTCCAGGAGGGGGCAATGTTATGTGAGCCATTTCATTATTCACTCATGCTCTAACCCTCCAAGTCCCTCTCTGTCTTATTTGGCCTTTGAGGCTCAACTTGTCCGATTATTATACATAAACCCCTTAAGACCAAACCTATGTGACGACTATGGCGGAGGTACTTTCGCGAACATTACAGAGTCAACGGGATACTATTTCTAATCTATTCCAAATATAACGTGATAGTGTTTCTAATTTTTGGCGAGAACAGTCTGGAACCTTCACCATAACTTTAAATTGGTATATAAATATTGTTGGAGAATCGCGCGGTATCAGTTATTAAATGGACAGTGAAGATAAATTTTAATTAGTAGAAAGACAGTGGTGAATATAAATAGTGATCAGTTCAAAGACATTCGAAATATATATAAATTAAAATAGTAGTGTTATAAAATAAATAGGTGTTTAAATAAATTATTAATAAATACCCAGGCAGCACACTTTGGTATAAATTACGGTACTACCATACGTATGAATACGGTTGATGTACTACCAAATATATTCGTGAAAACGTCCGCCTTATAAACGTCGATTACTAAGAATTTATCCACCTATAATTAAACATTTTTACTATACGTTTATATTAGATTTATAGTTGTAGTATATTTATACGAATCCACTTTGGTATAAAAGACGTTTTTTTAAGTACTACAATATACGTATAGATACCGTTGATATGCTACCCAATATATACGTGAAAATGTCCGCCCTATAAACGTATATTTTTTTTTATTTTTTATACGTCTAACATTACTACTTTATCTACCTTTAATTATCCTGTTTTACTATACGTCTATATTAGATATAATTGTATGATTTTTATTAATGTGTAAAATGCGTCTACCTGATATTGTTTTAAATGTATTTCAAACACAAATTAAATAAAGTGATCGAAACAAAATTTCTAAAAGAGGCCATGGAAAAATGTTAATATATCTTAAATGATAGTTTGGATTTTATCCATAGCAGGTGTGTATACACCAGAAATAGGCATTACTCGTGTTTCTATTTTGGTTGTAATTGGCCTAAATATTTAGGAAATTTTTTGATCACTTATTATATGTACAGAACAATATTTTATTAAAAAAAAATAAACAATAAAGTACTAAAAAATAAACACTAAAATACTGAATAACAAACTAAACGAAACTTTTCTTTAACTAACAAAAAATATATATAAAAATTAAAATCTTAGCTTAACACTTTGGATGTGTTGTGTCCTAGACAGGCCTTAGCTAACTTGAGCCAATCTTGAATAGCACTACTAATCGTTCGGTCGGTTAAGTCTCTTGGTTCACCCCCATTCCTATAACCAAAATGTATCTGCATTTCAGGTGAAATATTTTCTAAAAGCTCCAAAGTTAAATTTGTATTATTTTCTAGGAAATTATTATAAATAATAGAATCAGATGATATATTAATGTCCGAAGCCTTATTAATGTTATCTTTATTGGGAATCAAAAAAATTGATTTGACTTTAAAGCATCTTGAACATTTTGTGCTATTTTTCTTAGTAGATGACGCCGAGACAGGGTTATTTTAGACATTTTATTAAATAAAAAACAACTGACCAAAAAAAAGGAAAATATGTATGCTTGGAATAACTAGGTAGCCTAAAAAATACGTATAGAAATACGTATAAAAATAAGAGAAACAAAAGTAAGGTTATTTTTTGGAGTTTCTATAAGCATTTTACACACTGTAATAAAACAGTACTTGTTGTAAAATGCAACAATTATTATACGAGTAGCTAAATTAAAACATTAATAGAAACTTACCTGTGCTATTAACCAATATCGTAAAAGCCAGGACGCCAATGCAACTGGGCACAACAACAACACCAACAATTTTACAATAATTTTTTATTACATAAAAAACAATTATCGTGGTTAGCAACCAGTTAACAGAAGTATAACTTATAATAGCGTAAATTGTCTGATTGATAGCGAGCGCTTCACAGCTACCAGCCACCATCAGTCAGCTGATTCCCGATCGTCTGCCGGTACCCTTACTCCCCTCTCGATTCTCTGCACTAGGCGCACTTTGGACCAGCCCGACTTAGCTTAAAGCACACCCCGAATCTCACTCACTGAAACGACATGGACTAGTCCACGCCACCATGGTTATTGGCGGGTTATTTAAATATTCGGGTGTTTGAAATCGGTACAATGGGGAATTTGTTATAAATATTACAGGTAATATAATTAAAAAAATATGGTGTAATGTAAATAAATATATCTATAAGCTTTTAATTTAAATAAACCTAAATATATACCTATTATTTACTTCTGTCTACTAGTTCATCGTAAACTAGTAATATGCGTTTAAGGTGACTTATATTTAAAAGTAGAATAATATAGATATATTAACTAGTATCCACAAACAAAAGCGTTTAATTTATCTGTTAAAGAACGTTAAGTATAAAAATGGTAGATGGTAAACGTTTAAAAAATCAACCAAGACGAAATTAAAACGGAAGTTATAAACGAAGAACACATATTGTAATATTATGTAAATTTATACGAATTTAATTTAAATAAACCTAAACGTATATTTAGGCCCACTGTATATAAATAATTCATCGCAAACTAAAAATAGTCGTATATTGTTAACTACATTTAAACGAAGAAAAATTTACAATTATATACTATAGAATGTATACAAAAAACGTTTAATATATCTTTTAAAATACGGCATGTATAATAATCGTAAACTGTAAACGTATACGGAATCAACCAATACCAAAATTAAACGAGTATTACGTATAAAATACGTTAGTTATACTAATGTGTGCTGCCTGGGTAAACTGTTGTTTAAAATAAACAAACATCACAATACCTTTACAAAAATATGGTGTTTAGAACCACTTTCCTCTAAAGTTTGAAAAAGTTTTCAGAATATAAATTAAAGATAAAAAATTTCTACATATTTAACAAAAAATTTAAAATATATTAAGTATTAGTAAATTTCAATAGACGCTACCCTTTTTATTTAGTTGCCACGCCACTTCATGCATCACTAATCTGGGAAATAGTTTATTTAAAATTATATAAAAAAAAATGTTTTAAATAGGATTTTATTTATTATGTACCATTAAATTACCCTATATAGGGTATAACTTATATCGGCAAAACGCATTTTTTACTAGCTTTCTACTGATGTATTACAAGTAGGGTATGACATTTTTAATATGTGGAGCATAATGGGTTGATGGGAGTGAGTTCCATATATTTAGTTATTTAAGTTACCCTAGAAAAGATTTTAAGCATTTTCTGATAATAAATCATCTTTAGTTCATGAGATATAGCCATTATGTCACCATTTATGTAAGTAATTAAGGTTTGTTTCTGGATATTCGTAGACATTTTTTCACAAACTTGCTAAGGATGGTTTTTGGAATATTTTGAATAAATAAAATGGGACCCATTTCTAATTTTTACTAGGCCATCTTTATTTGTGCAAAATAAAAATTAAAATAACGATATTTTTTGTTTGACTCTTCCATATTCCTAATTTGTAGAAGTAAAATTTACAATAAAAAGTTTTGTGTTTTTATAGAATCATCATCAAATTTATTAGCAATATTCTTTCTGTGAAAAAGTGCCCACCCTGTATCCTTATCTACTTTACGATTACCGTTAGTTCTAATTCAAGCACCTACGTTTTGCTCTTATTTACTATTGTTTGCTGGTTTGCTGTATCGAATAGGAACAAACCTACAAAAGAGTGTTTATTAAGTTAAAAGTAGCCATTAAAGTCCACCGAACGACCAACGGTTACTGAAAATTTAATGAAGTGCCATTATTAAGACCGCTTGTGTAAATTGGCTCTTATCTAGCAAAAAGCAATTATTATCCTTATAACTTACTAGCTTGGGACAATTATCCAAGGCGTCGACTGCAATTGTTAGTGGGATATAAAGGACATAGACGTTCAGGGAGGTGGCAGGAGATGGAGATGATTTGTTAGTGGGGTATAAAGGACATAGACGTTCAGATAGGTAGCAGGGGATGGAGATGATATCACGTAATAGAAGTAACACAACTTTCGCTTCATAAAATATTTACATTTATATGTGTGAGTGTCATTACACTGTGATTTTGGTTATAATACAGTAATTCTTCAAAAACAATAATACCAGACTAAAAATTTAATAATAAAAATAATGATGCGTGTATGAAGAAAATTGTGATTTTTATTTGCTGAAAAAAACATTTTTTTTAATGAGAGCAATTGTTTTTAATTGGTTATATTTTTTCTGGATTAATATGGATTCCTACTTTACAAATTTTAAATATTTAATTTAATGGCTTAGAAATGTATCTACTGTTTCCATCCACACTGCTAGTTTAAAATTAGCTGCACCTTGTGGTGCTAATTAGTTAGTACCCAGATAACAATTATACATTCTTAGGATATTCTTAGTATATACTTTTTAAGAATACGCATATGCTGAGAATATACTGTATTTGCATTTAGTACATTCTCAGAATATGCTAAGCATATGCTACGTGACGTTGTTTATACGTGCTATGCAGATACTGAGAATGAACTTCAAGTATGTGTACAGTATGCAACAGGTATCTACTTTAATTTGATAGTACGTTCTAAGTATATGCTAAGTATTTAAATATAGCATATGCTAGGCATATACTAGACACCTTAATACAGGATGTTTAATTAATATTGAACATTAAAGAATAAGTGTATATAATGAGTCTTTATTTCAAAGAATTCATACTTATTTTTATTACAAGTACTAACTTTGGCCTTAACCAATCAATATTTTATTGTATCAATGGCTTGAGTTTCATTTGCTTGATTCCATTGGATCTTCATTGAATCTAAAAAATAAAAAAAATTAACAAACTTGGTACATATACAAATTAAGTGGAATATTTTAAATATTTTTTTCCAACATAAAACATTAAAAATTATACATGGCATTCCACTAACAAAAACAAGAGTTACATTAATGATTATGATGTTTAGTGAAAGTTTAAATATATTTTTGTTAATTACTTACCTCCATTTTGTAGTTTTTGTTCTACTTTAGCTAACTTTTCTAGTTTTTCCAGGTCAATATCTGGCTTTACAGGATTTTTTCATAGAAAGTGTGTATGTAATTCTGGTAACACTGTATTTTAGTTTCAATCCACCATTAGTATTAACTATATTAATAAATTCACGCTGGCAATTAATATTTGGGATATCCTGTATTCTAACGTCACTTATAGGTCCTAAAAACTATAAATATAGTAAAATTTGTTTATTTTCATATATAACATACGATAATTTTTATTAATTGACTTACCTCTTACAAACGACGAACGAGATGAAAAAAAATTTGTAGGAATTGTAGGTTATGTTATTCTCCTTCTTTTCTTCTATTTTAGTTTGAGAATGTTTTTTGGCCTAAACATTCAACATTAGTGCGTTTGGTAGCGAATTATTAGATCGGGATCTGGGAAAATTTCATATAGATATGTATATAAACTTGTTTTTACATGTATTTGGTGTTAATTTTTACCTGCAAGCATTTAGAACATTCTCAGAATATGAGGTACATGCTGGGTATATGACTTTTAGTATCTTCTAAGAATGTCCTGTTATAGCACGTGCTCAGTTTATACTTTTTGGAATATACTTTTAAGGCACATACTCAGTATATACTTTCTACAATATACTTTCAAAGTATATTCTAGGTATGTTCTAAGAACATTGTAAAAGGATATACTAAAAAGAACTTAAACAGAACGTTCTTGGTATATTCATAGAACATTGATGTTATGTGGGTATGACAATAAACCTGATGTAATGAAGTCAATTTTTCCTCAATCTGTTTATTTTAATTTTTCATTTTTAAACTTGTACAAGGTACAAAGATGACAGAGTGGGTGCTATGAACTAACATGGGGTAAAACACAATAAGGCAATAGGGTTCAGTGTTATTCGGAGACACATAGTCAGACGAGCCCAGGAGAAAGAAAAACAATATTCCATAAACGTAACTTAAAATGGGAAATGGGCAAATGAATAAGAAAACATGTTTGTAGAATGTTCTTCATTTGAGCATAACCGTAACTGATTGCGTTCGACAAAAAATTTGCGATAAAGCTTAATTTATGCCTTTTCGTATAATGTTAAATGGATAAGATATATTTTTGTATTGTACATAATTTGTTCAACTGCCGTTAATATTTTAAATCTTTTTTTACTTATTTCAGATATCCTGCTGATCTCACAACCAAACTGTTAAGTATTTTGTTTGAAAATTATTAGCATTTCTAACAACACATGTCTGTGTGTAGACCATTTTTAACTGAACATTATTATAAAGGTAGCAATAGAATAATAAAAGGATCTATACCAAAAGCTGTACCTGTACTTTGCTTTGGAAATGAGTAAGTTTTTTCCATATAAACTGTAAATAATTGTAATTCGATATTATGTGGCTTTCGAAACACACTTATTTGCTTATTTTGTTAAACACTAAACATATATTATTATTAGTAAAGTATTGTTTACAGGCTTAAAAATAACGACGGCAAAGAAAATATGCCCTTATCTGCAGTTCCCAACATTGGAAATTTCTAAGTTTGAAAAGAAAGATAGGAAGCTAATAAGAAGGTATTATTAGCTCTTATATTTTTAAAAACCAAACAGGTGCTGGTAATAAAACCCTTTGGAACTTTTGAAATTTAATTAAATGTATATCACTAATAAATCTGCAGAATACATTTTATGTACATTTCATTTGTAGGGACGAAAATATGCAAGATAGGGAACTTCAATCTTAACTCTCTTTAGAAGATAAAAAATTGTTTAAAATTTGATAAACTCATCACCTAAAACCACAATATCTGTAAGCTCTCATTCATCTACACTAAATGCTTCTGAACGGGAAAGAAAACTTAGAAAAGAAAAACAAAGGTTTGTTGAAGTCAAATAAGATATTTTCTCATAATAATTAAGCAATATTATGATTTCAGGAAAGCAATGCTTAAGAAAACAATTTAAACAGTTATTTTTTGATAAAAAATTAGCTCTTGCCGAAAAGAAGATTCTATGCCAAAAAAATTATATATAATTAAAAATATTTTACAAAGTAGATTGGAATCTTTAAATAGTATGATAGGATATATATATAAACAACAATTTTTTTATCAAAAGTACAAATTCATTTGGATGTTAGAATTAATTCTGATAATTTATAATTGTTTTTAATGATGAGGAAACATTTTATTTATATATGTTATTTTAGATCAAATTAGTTAATTGTTTAGGCTACTCTTGCAAGTGGATCTAAGTAATTGCCCAAGAGAGCAATTAAAGATCATTCCAGAACAAAATACTCCCCCGAATTAAGGCTTATACATATGTGAATGAAAAATTTAACAATTGTCTCTCACATCTCAGTATTTTATCAAAGTGGTATCTAGGCGGTTGATGGTTCTCCTGGATTCATTAAAGAGCATTGAAATTTAAAGGCGGAGAAACTCAAAAGGTTATAAAAAGGTTTTTTGAATCATTTGATGGATAAAATGAATGGAAAGGACTGGCCAAAAATATATTGGATATGTTGATGTTGGAAGCAAGTTTCAACAAAATCAGTTAGTTGAAGTAAAAGAAGCTATTGTGTTCTGCTTGCAAAGTTCATAAATATGTCTATTACGAATAGTTAGGTACCTACTGTATTTTATATTATTTCTTGTATGTGTATATATTACCTATTGTGTATATATTAATAGTATGTAAGTTTTTGTGTGATAATTTTAAAATATTTTGTGCTCTAATTAATATAAACAGTAAAATGTAACTGAACATTTTTTGTCTGAAAATTTGTATGATATATCTCACGAATAAAATGTATTTTTTCTGTATTCATCCCATTCTATAGGTAATTGGTTTTTAACCGTTAAGTGGTGACCTAAACCAATAATAAATAAATTTTATGGAAATTCAGTAGCATTAATGTTTATTTCATTTTTTGTTTTGTTTTATAAATAGTTTACGTCTACACACATAATATATTTAGGCACAACCAATAACTATGTTTTGATTACATTGATTATTAATTTTATTATAAAACATGTATATTTAATATTATTACTACTAGAAATAAATTATTGTTATTTGTTTTTATTTTTCTTTTATTTACTCTATATAAAAAAGATTTCAATTTCTAAATAATCTACTTAAACTAAACAAAAATAATGTGTGACCACGAATTCAGTCGAAAGCATACAGTTTCAAAACATATATCTACAATAAAAAAAAGTTTTCAATCCTAAACGAACATATAGTCATTTCCAGTAAAACATGTTTAAAATACAATGTATAATCAAATCTTAACATATATAGATAAAGAACATTGTTAAATAAATTTGTTTATTAATCAATTATCTAAATTATTAGTTATTGTGAAATTACAGTGTATAAATGGTAAACATAAATACGAACCCTTTCTAATCGTACGCCATTGAGAATGGAGTACCTACCCCTCTCCCCTTACGCCAAAAGTGATGATCTTGCTTATACATAACAAAATACATTGAACGATATCTCTAGTCTTATATGCTCTAAGTTTACTACCAAATTTTAAATTAATAGTAGTTGACACGTAAGCGTGACAAGTGAAAATATTACTTAAATACTTTGCAGACACCCATGATGTCCATTGGAGAACCTACCTCTCTTACATATAATATCTCGCTTTGAGTATACACTCTTGCTATTCTTATTCTTACGCTTTATAAATAAGTATGAGTATATTTCTGCCTTGTTTTGAATGTAGAACTACGACGTTTTGAGATCACTGTCAGTTTACTAAAGTTTTGTGGCTTAATATAATATTTTTTAACAAAAAATGCCTGGTTGTGCTGTGGCAGGTTGTCGCAATTTTAGTAAAAATACTAAAGAAAGCCAAATTAAATAATTTTCATTTCCTAAAAGCGACATTGCTAAAGAATGGGTTGTAGCGTGTAAACGAAATGATAAGATACCCAAACAAGGAACTCTTGGAAGCAATAAAAGTACTTGATATAGAATTTTATAAGATGCATGGAAACTATTTGTCTGAAGAAAATAAAATATTTACAAAACTAGAAAATAATACAAGTGCAAAACTTAACAATAAATCTTTTGTGCCTTATGAAGTTATTCTTTTCTTAAGTCGAACAAGAACTTATTCGATTACGCGACCTAAACAGAAAAATTCGTTTTGAATATTGTAAAAGGTCCCTAGCAAAAAAATGTCAAGGTTAACTAATTTAATAAAGTTACATTTCCGTTCACCAAGTTTGTTAATTTTATTTTTTGGGGTAAGATATTATTGTCTTAGTAAAATGGAGCTTCTAATGAAAATGAACTTAAATTATTTAAAAATAATGTGTTTTAATTTAGAACATATGTATTAAGCATTTTAAAATATAAAAATTTACAAACTTATGAAATATAAATGCCTGATTTTCAAACTTATTAAATAAATAATGTATTTCTATTGAAATATATTTCATATTTCTAATAATAAACTTAAATTATATAAAAATATCCTGTTTTAGTTTAAAAAAAAAATGGATTAGGTATTTTGGTACTTTAAGATTTTAAACTTATTATAAAGAAATCATGTGGGAATTTCCATTGCAATATTATTCACAGTGCTAACAATCGTAAAAATATTTATTAATTTATACAACAAAAGTACTTTAGATAGGCAAAATAATAATTATTGTCATTCATCGTGGCGTAAATCGTTGAGATAAATGCGAATTATTCATGCGAGGTGCGAATATGATGTCACATTGTGCGAGAGAGACAGAGCTACATGCGTGTCGGCATACCGGTGTACGTTTACTATGATAATATACAAACTTATTAAAAAAGTAAAGCTTCCAGTTAACGATTTCTATGACGACTAAAAAGAAACCACCTGCTGTCACACGCCGTCTTGCGGCTATAAGAAAAATTACAGAGGGGCGCGGGCGCCTTATGCAAATCCCTAGCAAATTTTCAGTTCATTAGGCGGGCAAATTAAAGAATTAGAAAGGTGAGGCACTTTTTTCGTCACGCTATTTCATTTGCAAATACCCTCAAACGACTTTTTCATTTGTTTTCGTAGAAGTCGGGGCCTTCATTAGACTAATGAACTCCGTCAGGTTGCTTGCTTGCCCTGGAAGAGAGTAGAAAGAAGGAAGTCGATTGGAATCTGTAATTTAAAATTCATTCGAGGATTTGCATTTCTAATGATTATTTTTTGTGGATCTTGCTTTCTTGGACAGAGAAAATGAGTTTCTCTGCTTAAATGCCGGTGTATATTTTTTTAAACATTTATATCATAATTTCAATCACAAATTCAAAAATGTTGGTACAAGTGTAAATCTGGACAGAGGAAATCAAAATCAATCATAATACATTTTAGATACCTTTATTTAAATTTTTCATATTTTAAAGATGATATAGGTACAAATCCATCATATTTATTAGGGACAAACACCATTACTGCCATTAGTTTATAGACCTCATTTTCGAATTGAATTTTTCACATGGAATGGATATAAATAAAAAATTGAGTATGAACAATTCATCGAAGAGAAAGAAAATAAATACTCAAGATCCTACTTTTACCATTATTTTCCAGAACCAGGAAAAAACCGTATAAATCTGTCATTTTGTACGCATTTCTTCCATCAGCAAGAATTTTATGATATATTGGATTTGATTGCTGTTTGTCTTTTACAAATATCACCCCTAGACAGTAGGTAGTTTAGATATACCGATTGGTAAATATTATAACTAATTTTGAATATATTAATTACAGTAGTTCAAATATTTCGTTGTTAAATTAAACGCCAATTTATTTAGTAGTGTAAATATAAAGGTTATTAAATATTAAAGTAAATAATTTTATAATTACTGCTAATAATAGTTCAAATGAATCACTGTTAAATTAAATGCTAATTTTGTCGCTAGTTCAGTTACCCATCCCAAATGTTATCAGAGCAAGTTATGTTAAATCAATAAATAAAGTATTTTAAATAAATATGTTAATAATATTATTAATATTACTAGTAATAATAAGACAATTATATTAATTAATACAATTAATTAAGCACAATAGTTCAAACGAGACCATATTTACAGTAGTTCAAATGATACCTGCATAGCAGTACTTCATATGACATAATTTCAGAAGGTCAAATAGCAATTAAAATATGATAATTACAATAATTCAACTGACCCCATAACCTATTAATGCCCAGCATAACCATAGAGTTACGGCTACAGAGCTCTATTGTAAGCTTTACTACTTGGATATTTTTAATCTTATTACTGGATGGCGTTGCGTATCTATTAAGACCTCAGATAAAAGTAGATATATAACTGTCAAGATTTGTTTGACTTTATCATGTTCCTCTTCCATTAACAATTTTTTGACAATTGGTAGGTACCGGCATTGCATTGTAGATTTTCAATTTAAACGCTCTAATAATTAATTCTGACCAATTGTGTTGCAGAACCATTAGAGAAAGATAGAAAAACAAAAACTAAACGATAGTCACATGACTAAACAGTGTCGTCTCTCAGGGAGTTGTGTATTATTGTGATTACTTTGTGTTAGATATTTATATTTTTTGTGTAATCTGTTGTAAAATATTCAAAAAAATTACTGTTAATTGTATCCCTTGTGGTAGAAAATACATTAAAAAAACTTTTTACAGGTAGGTAAAATAATACTATTTTTTATTTTTATAGAATCTGGTTCTTGTTTTTTAGTTTTTACCTTAGATCAATAGGGTTTGTACTATGTATCGTTTTTAAATCTTAATTTCCTATTATGTTTAGATTTCCTGAATATAGAATTCTATGAATAGACAAAATTCTATATGTCCGGCACTCCGTGATACCTTTTAATAGACAAGATACGATGATTTGGGTAGATTCTCAGTATAGGTATACTCAAGCACATATACATGGGATAAATTGCATTGAAAGATGCATTGGAGTATTAAAGGAAAATTTGGGAACATTGTCAATGCCTGTGCTATTTTGCATAATATCTGTCTAAATGGTGATGCTGAAATAGATTTTGACTTGCTGATACCACCTCCTCAGGAATATCCTATTAACAATGCCGGCTTGGTGGGAGGAGATATTAGACAAAATATTATCCAAAGATATTTTATACTTTAGTGTAAGTTAATTATATTAGAAATAACAAAATATATGTTTTTGTTTAAATCTGAAATATAAGTTTTACCAGTAACAAAAGCAAAACATGTGTCTGTATTTATTTTTTATTTCCTTTAACAATATATTTTTGATCACAGCATATTTTTGCTACAAAAACAAAGTAATAATCTTGTGACAATTAAATCCAAGTTTTTAATAACTAAAATAATAAACTATATAATATTAAAAATAAGTAACTTGTAAGACTAACTTAAACCGAACAACAAGTCAGAACTTAAAATTAGATTCAGTTGGCAAGAAAACACAAAGAAATCATTTTAAAATATATCAGAAATTATTGACATGCACTGTGCAATACTTTCTGTATTCTTATTGAGTTTTTTAAGTGACTGAGTGACTATTAGTATGATCAAGAAATTGTTTAATTGTTAAAACAGTTTCACTACTTAACTTTACAAGCTCATTCGATTGCTTTGGAGTGAGGGTAGCCATATGTGAGTAGTAGGGATTAAGTATAAGGGGTTAAGAAAAGATCCTTTATTTCTCACACGTCAATTTTAATTGGCGACCGGTTTCGAAGCTATTGCTTCATCATCAGGCACACCTAAATGGAATGTCAAGGAGTCAGTAGTAATAAAAACAATTATAAAAGTATGAACGGACATTAACATATACAAAGTAACAGAAAAATTTTCTTTTGTGTTTTTTTATTATTAATTATTATTTTTGTTTTTTTTTAAAGCTATTGCATAGTTTTTATCGCGGGCATGAACTAGAAGTTAAGAAAAAATAATGATACTTTTATAGTTTTTAAATCATATATTTATGTGATTCCATTAAATTACAATGTAGGTATCATTTGACATGATAAAATTTTGTTTCCAATTTATTTTTGTATAATTAAAAAGTAATAATTCGTATAAATATTTGTAATCAAATGTTATATATTAGTATAAACGATTCCAAACTTATATTAAAATGTGCTTGGTGGCGCAGAGCGTACAGTGGTCAAAATTTTGATAGTGTGGATAGCAAAGTTGGTGGATCGAGCCCCGAAACTTTTAGTTTTCTTTCGTTTTTTTTTTTCTTTAAAAAAAAGGAAAAATATTATTGTTTTATTATTTCACAGTCTTGGTAATTTAAAATGTTTAGTTTTTAAAAAGTATATACTTATTCAATGTATAGTGGCGCATAACGAGGTTCATTCAAGTTCAGCTAATTTTAAAAATGCAAGCTACCAGTGGAGACTTCGTTTATTTAAATTCAAGAAGATAAACAAATAGGAAATATATTTTTTTTAATAAGTACAATATTAACTTCTCATTTATTCAATAAAAGAAAAAAAATTGTTTTCTTATCGGTTTATTACACTGTTTTACACTAGCACTAACATTAACGTTCACTGCACTAGCTCAAATGGCTTCTTCCTTTTGAGCCTTCTGTTGAGTGTAGAGTTGTCCAGTTATTGCAGCGCTTCTTCGTTGACATGGGAGTGGAGTCGACCCTCATGTTTCGCAGCAAACCTCTTTATTTCTTCTGCGATTGTTGGTATCTTCAGGTCTCTATGAAGATAATCGTTTCGGCAGAACCAAGATGCATCAACAATGCATCTTAGGACTTTATTTTGGAAAAATTGTATCATATTAATATTACTCTTGCTGGCACATCACCATAGTTGCATGCCATAAATCCAGAATGATTTTAGGATTTTTTTATAAATCAGCAGTTTGTTGTACACTGACAATTAAAATTTTCTTCCTAGGAGCCAATACATTGTTTTGAATTTAAGTTCTTTACGCTTTTTTTTATGTGCTCTTTCTATTTAAGTCTTACATCTAGGTTCATCCCTAGGTATTTGCCGAATCATGATGTGGAATAACGTCATTATTTATTCTTATTTGTTTTTGTTCATGTGGTCGAAGAGTAAAATCAACATGCACTGATTTAGTTTCATTTATTTTGATTTTCCACTTTTTTGTCCATAGATTGATTCTGTTGCGGGTTTCCTGATGTTTTTCTGAGGTCTCTGCCAATATTGCAGTGTCATCCGCAAATATTGCTATTTTAACAGATTGTTGTTGAGGGATATCGGTGGTGTATAATAAGTAAAGAACCGGTCCCAGCACATTGCCTTGTGGGACATCTGCCTAAATTTTTTTTATTTCGGAGTATGCCTCGTCTTGCTTTACTCTAAACATTCTTCCCGTTTGATACGATTGTAGAATGTCGACATATTGTCTAGGGAGCATTTTTTCAAGTTTCTGTATTAGACCAGCGTGCCAAACCTTGTCAAATGCTTGGGCTACGTCAAGAAATATAGCTGAGCATATATATTTTTCTTCGTAAGCTTTTTCGATGATATCGGCTCTCCTGTGTAGGTACTTGATCTATTGTCGAGTGTTTATTTCTAAAACCAAATTGGTGCGAAGGGATCAGATTTTTATTTTCAATTATTGGTTTTAGTCGTTATAGTAGTAGTTTTTCAAATAACTTAGATATTATCGGTAACAATGATATAGGTCTATATGATTCATTCAGAGGTTCTCCTGGCTTAGGAATTAGGATAACTTCAGTCATTTTTCACGCATCAGGTATATATTTAAGGCAAAATACTGCATTTATGAGCAATTTAACAATAGCCTTCCGTGGTAGTTTCTTTAATATTTCTCCAGTAATAAGGTGATATCCTGGGGCTTTCTGTGAGTTGATGTTTGTCTGAATTTCTTTCGTAACTTCATTGGGGGTAACTAGCTTAATTTCAAGTTGTTCCATATTATGGATGGTCTCATTAGACGTGTCTTAATTTTCATCTAATTGGAACGTCTTTTGTAGGTGGTCAGCGAAAATATCAGCTTTTTTTTTGATTATCTCTTGCCCATTTGTTATCTGCTATTCTGATAGGAGGACAGTGTTTTCACGAATTTTTCATCTTTTTAGTTGACTTCCAGAGTAAATATTCAGTTTCTTTATCATCTGTTAGCCCTATCTGTTGAAGGATTCTTCTTTGTGATTAAGAATTTCTTTTCTTGATTCTCTTTTGCAAAAGTTGTGTTTATATCCAAATAGTTAGCAATTTTTGCATTACCGATCTAGTTTTGACTTTCTTATGGTTTATATTCTAACTTTTAGATTAAGTATTGCTTTGATTTCGTAAATTGTCCTAATTAACTTATTAAATTGTGCATTTTTATTTAAAATGATTTTTAGGTACTGCAAAGTTAATATTATTCAGAACATTTTGTTGCCTAGGAATGAAAGTCCAAAAAAATCCATTTGATATCCCCTTTTTCAGCAGTGTCACATTTCCACATCATTTGTCCAAATAGGTTAAACGCAAATTTTATTCATTATTTCTTTAATTAATATCGTCTTATTACCTTCTCAACTTTGTGTTTAAAAAAGTGCAAGTTTAGAAAAGAGATACACATTCTGATTTCGTTACTTTGAAACCTGCAAATTAAATAATAGCTACATTTATATCCTACCAAACACAATATCAAAGTTTTTGTAGCAGTTACAGGCAATGACTTACTAGATTAAATTAAAGAAACATGTTTTGTAGACATGAGATTGAGAAAACAACACGGTGATATTTTTGTAAATTTCGTGAATTTTCATTATCAAATTTTTGTAGATCTGCGATAGATGAAATTGAAGTTTAAAACAGAAAAAAAAACGAGGAGAAAAGGAAACTCCGGTAAGCAGATGGGTGAAGGTCGATCATACTTCGTATTCTGTATTAACCTATGCGCTACATAAATTCAGATATGAATATTTTTTGTCATGAAGAAATTATTGTCAGATGTAAAGTTAAATAATATAAAATTGATTGTTCGCTATATTAAAAAAAAAAATCAACGAAAATGGTGGATGTCTATGGACAACATATTTGAATGAAACAAAAAATCTAAATGAACCGAACTGAAGAAAATATTTTTATAAATTTTATTAAAAATGGTAATACTCAATATATTATTTATGTACAATGTTTATAAATGTAAAAACCAGAGCAATGTCTTCATGAATTACATCGTGAAGAAATTATCAGATGCAAGTTAAATAATATAAAAATGATGGATAGACATGATTATTCCCAATATTAAAGAAATTCAATAAAAATGGTGGACTATCATTATGGTCAACGTTTTTTAATTAAACAAATAATATTCTTAACTAAGCCAACTGAAGAAAATCTATTATTTTTATATATTTTATTATAAATAGTAGTCAATATCTTATGGGCAATGTTTATAAATGTAAAAAAAAAGTGATTGAGGAGTTAAAAGCTATGACAAAATATTATTAAAGTAATTTAAAAATGGTGGCTGGACCTTGCTTATTCGCCATATTACACAATATTTTTCGACAAAAATGGTGTTTATTAAAATAATATAATAATGGTGGCTGGACCTTACTAATTCGCTATATTACTCAATCTTTTTTTGACAAAAATGGTGGACATCGTTTTAAAACCTAACAAATCAAAGCGAAGGAAACTAAAGCAAATGTATTATTTTTATGGATTTTCAGAAATACTGAAAAACACTTTATAGATAACGTTTATGTAAAAAACAGGTATTCCAGAAAATGGAAGCTGTGAAATATAATATTTGTTACTTAAATTACATAAAAATGGTGGCTGGCCTTCGATCCTTGCCATATTTTCGATAAATTAACAGAAAAGAGTCGTTTATTATCTATATGGCCATCTTTAATACAGTGCAAACTTAAATGTAAATAAAAATTTTATATTTCACAGTAAATTTACAAATTAAAAAACAGGTACTCCTTATATGTTATACCTTGTTTTTCGTATTGACTTTGTAAATATTAAATTGAAGTGGGCTATGAAATTTTAGTAGTTTATGCAACAATTGCGCAAAGCGATACTTTTTCCACGAGCATAGAAGTTTGTAGTACGAGCCGTCAGGCGAATACCACAAATATAGTGAGTATAACATGATATTTAGGCAATCAAAATAAAAAATAACATAGCTACATAGTATGTAAAGAACCTTATAAATGAATTTAACTTAACTTCCTAATTTAAATTATTTGGGAAGATAATTAATTCTAATATTAGAACAATTCTGAATGTTTATTGCAGGAATTTTGGTGAGTTTTTTAAATAAACTTTCGTTAATAGTAATATGTATCATTGACGACGTGATGGTTATTTTTGGCGAGTATAAAAGCAATTTTTAAAATAGCTTTATTGAAATGATATATAATTTTAATTCAGTCATTCTTCAAATATAAAACTATTGACTTCAAATTTATCAAAGTACGACTCCAAGTCACCATTTTGATAACACTTTTTTCGTCAGTCTTTTCATCGCTAAGTGCATTTATCTGTTATATAGCAAAATAGTGTTTATCTTGTCTCTATTTAATTATATCTCGATGAATTCATTTAACCAACACTTCTTTTAATTACTGCCCTTGATTTTTGATACTTATGTATATATAGCATCATTTAATAATTGAAATTTTTAATTAATTTATCTTGTTATCAACCTTTCTCATTCTTTAATTAGTAACAATTGGTTTTTATTACTGTTATATTCGTTAAGTTTTCTCTAAATTGTAATAAATATTTAGATTAGTAACTAAACTTGTGACCTCAGTATTCTGATATTAATTTTTAGCTGGATCACACAGCACTTATGCCTCATAAGCCCATTGTGCATTCTCCAGGGGCATATATAATCTACCTCTTATTATGTCAAAACCTGCTGGTTTCCGCTGGGAGACAGCCATCTTCCCACCTCATCAAACTTCTGCAGATTATTCATTAAAAACCTGCTGATTCTCTAGGGAAAGCCAATCTCTTAGGTCAAAGTTCTGCAGGTTATTGCCGAGAGGAGTATCTAGATGCCTTATTTTTGGAAAGTAGTCATTTGATGGGCTTCTACCACCCCTGAGGTAAATACAATATAGTAAAAATGATAAAATAATTAAAATAACCAAAAAAGGTTGACGGCTGTGTGCTCGTAGTTTAAATTAAAAAGGAAAGACTTATATTTCATGCAAAAGTTTTAATTATCAAATGCAAAGCGCTTTCGGTATGGTGCTATCATCAGTGCTTATTGTCCACAAACAAGCATATCCACCAAGTTCTTTGTCATCCTTACTCCAACTGAACTATGTCGTACTATTTATAGAGGCATGTTGGAGGTATATGACACTATGTCATATAAAAATTGTTATCAGAACATAGAAATATGTTACCAAAACTAACAACTCGTGTATATTAAAAAAAATTAGATTATTAGTAAACAATACATATTGTGACAATTATTGGGGCTAACTGCATTTCTTGTCGAAATATAATTGATATATGTAAATATGGAAGTGTCCAAATAACATTCCGTCTGTTCTACTAAAAAGTTGACTAAAATGACTGCAGTTTACCTCCGAGGCACTGTTTACCCTTTAAATAATTTTCAAAACATTGACTTATTCATTTTTTATTGTACCTTTTTTAAATCTATTTTATTATTCTTTTAGCCTTGATTATATTATTATTATTATTATACTCTTCACACAGTAGTCTGTGAAGAGTATTATAGGTTTACTTTGTCCGATGTCACGTTTTTTGCCTGCAAGTCAAAAACAAAAAATATTATCAGCTTGAAAATTTCAAACAAAAAACAAACTCTATAAGGGGACAAAGCCTATTGATTTTGAAAAAATCTGATTAAAAATAGGGCGTTAAGATAGGCTGATATTAAAAAAAAATCCTAAATTGAAAACTAAAAGTAAAATGCGATATCAACATGAAATTATTAGCAAACATCAAGCCTATATAGAGAAAAAGCCATTTGATTTTAAAAAAAAAGCTGAATAAAAATAAGGGTTTAAGTAGGGTTGAGCTTAAAAAAAAATTATAAGTCAAAAATGAAAAGCGAAATCAACATGAAATTTTTAGTAAAAATCAAGCTCTATTACGAAATGAGGCCTATTGATTGTAAAAAAAAAATAAATAAAAGTGGGATAGGGGTTAAGGGAGGTTAAAATATTTAAAAAAATTCTAACTTAAAAACGAACAATAATATCAACTTGAAATTTTTGGAAAAAACCAAGCTCAATAAGGAGATGAAGCCTATTGATTCTAAAAAAATTCTAATTGTAAATGAGATCTAAGAGGGGTTTATTAAACAGTGAGGAGTATAATTTAGAATGCCACGCATTATATATCTTCATTCTAGTTTGTATCTGGTAATGTTATGTATTGTGATGGGACTGATCTTATAAAATTAACATTTTAGTTTACTTTTTTATTTGCCAATAAAGGTATTTAAAAAATATATTATTTTATTTGACATGTGTGACAAATTGTGAAAATAAATAAATTTACAAAAAAAACCGAAAAACGGTAAGTAAAGTTTCATATAATATTTTTTACAGAAAAGTCAATATCATGATTTGTACATAACCTAATATATATTTAAAAATAATCTTAAAATATAAAGAAAAGTTAGCTAAATATAACTAATAATGTTTATAAATGTTTATAAATGGTTTTCAACGTACTAAAGAAAAAAAAATACAATAACTAAAATATTCATTAATAGTTGTAGTGCATGCAAACAGTATGATATTGATAATAATAACTACACTTAATATAAATCCAAATAAAGAATAGACAGCTATATTGGAGATTGTGTAAAGTTTTGAATCGAACTTACAAACAATAAAATTATTGGAAAAAAACTGAACACCCTTTTAAATTACGACGAGCCGCCACTGTTAAAAATGATTATGAATTTAAACAAAAAATTATATGCATAGGTAATGTTAGTTTCACAAAAACTCAAATTAGATTAAAAAAATTTAATTTATATTACGGCATGCTATAGGTCACCATGCTCAGACATTTAAGACTTCACTAATATTCTACAAACTTATTTTAATACACAACAAACAGAAAACAATGATAAGTACATTTTGTTGGCAATATTAATATTAACCTATTGGAAAACAATGACAATAATACAGAATACCTTAACACATTAAATAACCATGGATATATTTCGACAATAAATAAAGTCCTGTCTTGGTCACATCTTTATCAAAACCAAAAATGTCAAATCTAGTGAGATGATTCTACCTCTAAATGTTCCAACAAGTATAACAGACCACTCAACTGTAATATTACAAATTATTATTAAGGATAATAAAACTAAACGCAATCTTACTTCCAAAGTAGTAAAATATTTAAACTATGAAAATTATTTAGAAAATTGAAAAATATCTCCTGGGAGTCCATGTACCGCGAGGTAGATCCAAATATTGCCACAAAAATCTTTATAAATATAATTCACAATAATATTCATGTACAGAAGAAAAAATATTACAGAAACAATACCAAAATAGCGCCGAGGATGACAAATTCCTTACTAAAAAGTGTAAATGAAAAAAATTGTATGTTTAAAAACCTGAAAAAAAATCCTCAAAACAAAAAACTAAAGCAGCAATATATTTTACTAAAAAACGGAGTAACTAATTTAATTATCACTAAGAAGCAATATTATAGTAACCTTATTCAGACAGATAGCACAAACACGAAATACTTATGGAAAATTGTACAAGAATTTACAGGGACTACAACCAAAACTAAAAATTCGGACCTATAAAAGACGAAAATTGACTATTACTGAAAATGAAAGTATTGCGAAATAATTTAATTTAAAATTTATTAATATGGGACCCAATCTTGCTAAAAAAATAGTCAAACAACCACAGACATAAACAAACTAACTATAACAGCAATATTCTACAAAATTAAATAGTTTTATTTTACACAGAAATAATAAAAGAACTTATAACTCCCGGAATAGCTGACATTAAATCAATAACGAAGTATATATTTGATCCATTAAATAAATGTCTAGAACAAGGGACTTGGCCTGAATCTAGTGTCCCCATATATAAAAAAGGACACAAAAAATCTGTTAATAACTATAGGCCTATATCACTTATCACTCATTTATCAAAAATTCTTGAACTAAATAAAAAAAAAACGGTTAAATGGCTTTACAAAAAAAATATAATTTAATATCCAAGCTACAGTTTGGGTTTAAAGAAAAGACTTCAACCGAGGATACTGTACTCAAACTAACTTGTCATCAGAAAATGGAAAACGTTGTTTTTGTCTATTTATAGACCTGAGCAAAGCATTCAATACTGTTGATCACTGCCTGTTACTTAAAACATTGAAAAATATAGGTATTAGAGGAACATGCTTAGAAATATTTAGGAAATATCTAAATGAGAGAAAATAGCTAGTTAAAAAAATTAATACAGTGATTTTGAGTATATAAAGTATGGCGTACCCCAAGGTACAGTTTCACGATTACTGTTATTTAACTTGTATATAAATGAAGTATTTAAATTAAAAAGTTCTAGTTAAATAATTGGTTATGCAGGCGATACCGCAATTTTTATGAGGCAAGCGATTGGTTACAGCTGAAGAATAAAGTAGAAACAAATTTCAAAATTATAAAAAATTCGCTGGACAATAAACTTCTGACTGTAAACTTAGACAAAACTAACGTTCTACCTTTTAGCTGTAACATCATAGGGGCTCCTTCTTTTCATTTTTAGAAATGAAATTTTTGAGCGTGCATATCGATTTATATTTAAAATGAGATATCCACATTAATAACAATATTAAAAAATTACGAACAATTTGGCACAAATTTAAACAGCATAAGTTAAAAAAAACTGTATTCTTCACTTGTTGAAAGTCACCTGAGATATGCAATCACTGCTTGGGGTTCTACTCTGAGGGTTCACTTAACTGCACTTGAAATAATCCAAAAAAGATTTCTTAAATTAATAATTACAGATATCCAACTAAAAATGTATTTGCAGAAAGTAAAATATTTGATCTTAGACAACTTTCTTCCTTTGTACCAATACTAAATATCATTTTGATAAACAACCAATCGCGAACAAAGCTACTGTACTAGAAATCGTAATCTTCACACTTACCCCATTTCCAAAAGGGCATACTTTTATGTCGCAATAAAATTTTACAATTTTATACCTGAAACACTAAAAAGAATAAATAATAAAAAGCTAAAAATGTTTATTATGAAAAATTATAGACAATTTGTATCTAATATCTAATAATTTTACTTATATTCCAAATACATATATAAAAAAAATAAACAATTAAAAAATACCAAAGAAAAAATAACTCGGACTAGACATACTTACCTGAATTACTAAACCTACCTGGAATCAACATTTAGAATCAAAATAGGGGCTTACCTGGACTAGGTATACCATTACTTCTTTCTGTTTTTCTTTAAGGAATGTTAATTAAAAATAATAATTTATTTAGCGAAACAAGTACACTGTACTTATCGCTTCTTACTTTATTAAATTTGTATAATGTAGTTTCTAAAATTATTATTTTATCATTAAAAAGGAAAGACTTGTATTTCATGCAAAATTTTTAATTATTAAATGGAAAGTGCTTTCGGCATATCCACCAAGTTCTTTGTCATCCTTACTCCAAAATATAAATATTTCTGGAGAGTCACAACTTGCTAAATCATTATTATTTACTATTATTAATATTTTAAAATTTAAATTGGTTTACACCTTTATTTTTATTATTTGACCATTTGTTTTCAGGTGACAGTGGTGACAAGCGAATGTTTAACGTCTTTAAGTATCGCTTGTCACCGGTACATTAGTCTGACACTGTTTATCAGTACCTAAAGCATTTATAGATAGGATATATTTCTATAACTTCAAATTCATTAGGGACAACATACAAAATAAAACAATTATTTGTACAAAATTGTACTAGGGTCAAGAAATTATCCTTGTTCATATAAAATATATATTAAAATTGTCATACTTCTGGTACAATGTACAATGATTTTTCTTGGCTGGCAATTGCAATGTAAGATCTGTTTAAAGTTAGATAGTTTATATCGTTGCCATAAGAGCCCATTTCTTGATGGAACTCAGTTATCGCTTAATTCTGATGGTTTTCCTATGAAAGAGTACCTATGATATTGTATCCATTTACGCAATTTTATGTTTTAGAGTTGGGTATAAAACACATGACTATTTTGTAGAAACTGGAATAAAACAAAATAAACACATAACCTTAAAAATAACAGTAAATGTTTAACCTGGAGCTTGGAGACGTGTTTCGTTAACAATCATTGAATTGACACACATACTTCTGATTTATTAAATTCGCAGTTTTATTTAAACACAGTTTTTTAAATAAACACAATTAAAATTGTCTTATACCCTTACGGTGAATTTTAGAGCTTCATAGCTTGATATCACCAAGATAATATAATGTAGAGAGGACATAAACACTATTTTGCGATATAACAAGTGAACGCACTTCGAGTCGCATTTTGAATATTTTGACATTAATAATTTTATATTTGAAGATGGACTGAATAAAAATGTTTTAAAATCATTTAAGTCATGCTATTTAAAAATAAATGGTATTTATTCTCACTAAAACTGACTAACTCCACTTGTTCGAGTTTGACATTTGACGTAAAACTCTGTGGACACTTTTAGTATCGTCACAGCAGTTCATCTTTATTTAAGTTCGTATGCCCCGCTCTACTTTGTTAGGTCATTGTGTGCGTTGCGCAAATTAAGCTAATTTACGTGATTTTTGTTTGTTTCACTACGTTTCGCGGATCTGTTAACGTGTGACATCTCTTTTTAGCTATAGACTTTTTAGAACACTTCTCACTCCTTCGGACTTACTTATAAAAGAGCGCCACAGAAACTCGATTGTCTAGAGCGCAGTGGTGTATCCAAAAATAGATATTAACACGTATGAAAACAATAAATTTAATAAAATTAAATTAATATTTTTATGTTATTTATTTTAAAATAATGTGTTTTTATGAAATGTAACTGGGTATTCAATGCACAAATAAACCAATGGAGAAATCATCGCTGATTTTTAATATACATTACTGTGCCGTTATTTTGGTTAAATTTACCTTGAATATAAATTATTAAGTTGTACAGATGGGGATCATGTATTTACCACGTTTCTGTCAATACCAAACAATCGCACCCAATATCCAAATCTAGCAGAAAAACTTTGACTCAATCAAGATTTTTATTTATATTTCTTATATTGTAATGTACAATCTTAAAATAAGGATTTTTAATATTTGTATTTAGAACCTCTCTGCATTAGTCAGCGGTGTCGAAAGTGTAGGTTTCTGGCAAATTCATTTAAAAATCGCGAATGTAAGGGTCCATTGTTTTTATTTTATAAATAGATAAGTTAGAAATATAAAAAACGATATAAGAAGCACTGAAATTAATATAAAGTAGGTGAAAAGAAAAATTATTTATTTCATTGTTTTCTAGAGCGCAAGTTTTGGTAGATAATTATTTGGTTTTCTTTGTTTTTATCTTAAATTGTTGGTTTTTCGTTTCTTTTAGCAATTTTTTCAGCCACTTCTTCTTTACTAACAATTTTGGTAGAAGATGCGACATTAGTTTTCGAAGTGTCGTTGGTTGTATCGTTATCCTGTAATTTAGGAACTTTTTTCACTATTTTGTTCCAGTTTGAAGTTTCTTCTACAGTTGTATCATCAAAAAGAATTTTTAGTATGGTAGGTATTGCAGAGGCACTGTTTGCTCTTAAATCACTAAGATGGTCCTCAATAGAATCTATTTTATCCATTATGTCTTCTCCAGTCTCTTTTCCATATTTCATAATTGTTCTATACTATAAGCTCTATTATTGACAATTAGCCTACGTTCCTGTGTCTTAGCAACAAAATTACGTGATCTGGCAATATCTAGATCTTTCCTAAGAATTTTGTTATCTGCTCGTTCTTCAAAATTAAAATCTTAAGCAATAGATAGTTTCGTACCTCGTACAGTTTCTCAGAATATTGTTTTTACCAACTCCACCTTAACAGATCTTCTGGTACCGGCAGTATAAATTATTTAAGTTATTGTCTGTTACTTATACTTTAAAACACTTTTTGGAATAGCTCTAATACTTCTTTAATTAAATCAGAGTTTTCTGTTTTGTCCAATCCAAATATTAAAATTTCATTTTATCGCAATGCTCTATCATAATTTATATATCTCTTTTCTGAGTGTAGAATTTTTTGTTCAAGTTGATTAACTCAATGTAAACATTGTTCAATTTAATTTAGATTTTTTTTTTCGCTATATATGCTCTCATCTGATTGTATTCAATTTTTATAAAATTTAGATCATTGGCGGAAATATCTTCATTAGCTGTGGTCTCCATTATTCAAAACATCTAAATTTAAAGTGTTATGTTTTAATTACTTTATTTACATATCTATTAGTAGTTCAGTCACTGCCAATTTTTGTAATATCAGGTAAACCTGTTTAAATACCGATAAGATAAATTAAACTACCGGTTTTTGTTTTAGATTATTTAAATACTACACAATGCATTACGATCTCCCAAGCACAACGAAAACAAAGAAATCTCCGATTCTGCATCTAGCGGGGATCTTTCAATGTTTCACTTAGTATCAATTTTAACTAAAACTTTTTTATAAAACTCACCAATTTTGTGAAAACAATGAAGAGCACTTAAACACTCGATCTTCTTGTCCAGATAAAGCCATTCTTTTAGCTTACTCCACAGGGAAATGATTAAGGATTATGCCAACTTCGCACTGAGATTAACTATTTCTTACATTTTCTTAACAATCTCTTCTTTCACCTTTTTCTCTGGTAAAATGGGAACCACATGGTCCAGATATACAGATTTTCCTGTCAAAAGCATTGTCAAATAGGCCCATCAAAGATTTAATGTATCTCTAACCTCCTCATGTGATCTAAGATTCTACTCACATTTGTTTATTTTCTATTCAAATACATGTTTTGAATTTCAGTCGCATTTCATACTTTTTGCGTTATCGGCTACCAAAAATAATATTATAGAAGAAGACTCTTTAAAAAATTAGTTAAAGGTGTTGAAAGTTCATAAAATTTTTACTGTTATTATTTAAATATTTATTTAAATTTAGATGAAAAACGTGATATGTTGTTGTTTAAATATTCCTTTAAATGTAGATAATGCAATAAATAATAGAAACATTTATAATATACATTGTCAGAAGTTATGTGTAATGATAAAAATGAGTAAAAAAAACGTGAATAATTATTATTCGCTTTAAATTTTCAATATAACATTCAAAAACAGTATTTTAACTAAGTAACTATTTTCAACTTTATTTATGTCTACAAAACCTCGTAACTAGCATTTCACTCGTAAACTCGTATTTTACCATTTAAACAAAAAAACAAACTTAAAATATTTTTTCAAGAATAATTAGTATATTATATATTGATGAGGAAGCAATAAAACTTTCAGATTAAAAATAAATAATGGAAAATTTTCCCCTCCTAACGCCTCTGTTGACAAGATAAAAAAGTAAAAGGCCAAGGCCATTCAGACCAGACTCGAAGAAGAAAAGAAGAAAGATGTTAAGAAGAAAACATCCCACATGTAGCCGATAGATAATGTTTATCTGGTAAGAAAATAAGTATAATTAACATTAAATTATTTAAAAATCCAAAAATTAAGAAGCAAATCGTTTGTTTTAAACTAATATAACCTATCAATTATGTTTTAAACTTCATATTTTCGATTTACATTCAAAGAATCCCTTTCTGTCAAACGATTTACCTATCTATTTAAGAAAATGGCTTTACTAAAAGCTAACTAATATGCTGCAAATTCGAGATGATATCAACACAATTATTATTGTAACTAAGAGGTGAGAAAACTTTCAAATGAGAAGAAAAAAATTCAAGTTTCTATTTGTATGGCATGAGACGTTAGCAGAAGAGGCTATTTAGAAGATACAAATATTTTTAAAGCTGTAAGTTTTACTTTTATTAAATAAAATAGAATCGTTTGGTAAAGTTTAAGAAATAAAGCATTGAAAGTGGTTTCATAAGTTATTTCTCTTTAATGTTCACAAATACATATTTTTATTGCAATTTTAGATTCAGCAGTTACCAAAACCAGGGACAAGGACATGACGAACTTATGAAAAGATGTTTTGTTTCCATAATTTCTAATATCCTCTCAAAAGAATTCGCATAATATGATGGTATGAAAGTAAAATGGTAATTTAAAGAAATAATGAGCAGTTTTTTGTTTATATGTAAGTATAGAGGTAAAGTACATTAGTCAATGCATATTTTCATATTAGTTAATAACATTTTATCTAAAAGTTTTACATTTTTAACTATCAGTTTTGCCTGATCAGGCGTGTATTTAACGATTGATTTAAGACTCAATATTCGTATAAAATGTAGTCTTTTTTTAGCTGCTGCTGAGAGTGACAATGGTACTGCTTAAAAAGTAAGCGAAATAGCCTTAAGAAAATGACTGAGAAGGTCAACAGAAAGAAGTGCGTATAAAACTAATACATGCTTGATATTATTTATGATAATAAAAATAAGTCCATAGTTGCAATTATTTTACTTCATAATAATATAGGTGGTGATGTCCGTCAGATGTCCATAAATTGTCCAAAAGCAATACAAAAAGAATCCATATATGGACCTTTCATGGAGTCCAAATGGACGTCCATGTCCATTGGATATCCTTCGGTAAAATGCTGGACGTCCTTTGGACAACCGATATGTCCATGAATGAACTTCCGATGGACATCCAATGGATTGAATTATGCTGTCTGGGTAAAGACGCGAAATAATAAATTATAATTAATTACTGACATTAGTTATTCGTCTTTCATAAAAAAAGTTATTTTGAACGATTTTCCAAAAAAAAAAAAAAACAAAATTTGACAGAAAACTCAGTAGCCAACTTTGATATGGGCTATTTTAAGTTTTTAAATAAGCAAAGGTGATTGTCCTACGACGTATTTTTCCAATGGTAGTATTAAAAAAAGACCCATATGGATCCAAATTTATGACACACACTGTACAACCAGAATTGCTTCAATTAAAACATTCAAATTTAATAAAAAGCTAAGACGCTTTTATAGTCTTACTTTAATATAATATTTCTAATAATTATTATTCTTTTTATTACATTAATTGTAGTAAAAATACTAATAACAAAAAAGCTAATGAGAATACAAATTCGAAAAATATAACCCATTAATCAAAATTCCCGCGCCCAAACGTCCTCACGCCCAAACGGCTCCGCGCCCAAACGTCTCGCGCCCAGGTGGCCGCGCCCAAACGGCCGCACCCAAACGGCCGCGCCCAAATGTTCGGCTCCGTTCTCCCACTTACCCTAATTTTTTATTTCTAACACTGGAAAAGTTCACACAGGAAGAGTGTCCCTTGTAATTTTATATTTTTTAAGTATTCCTTCTTATTAATCTAATTATCTATGTTATAATTTTACCATACCACACAAAGTTTTATCTATACCTGTACTTAATAATCTCCTGCCCTACAAACTGTTGCTATTTGTTAAATATTTTCTTTTAAAAACCTAATTATGTAAGTAAACAGTTTGTCGTTTTATTTTTTACTTTTTACATATTTGTATTTCTTTGTATTGTAGGCCTGATTATGGACATTTTTTGCCGAAATTAGCCGAAAAAGTCTGATCTAATAAAAAAAAATATGGCATTAATTTTGAGAGTTTTTCTTACTTTACAACTGACCACTTTTGAGATAATGGTTAATATCTTATTCCCAACTATATTTATGATTTTCTCGATGGTTCTTTACTATGATGCCTAATATTTGTTATTATAAATTTATTCTGCATATTTATTCAACCTCTCTCTTTACGACTTTTGACTATTTAATATGAGGCAGAGATAATAAACGACCCTACGTCCATCAATTTTAGTGGCCAACACGGGAAGTTCCATCATTGTTACTACGGTCCAAAATTTCACGCCCGGGAACCATCATATTACCCCTACGATAAGCGCCGTAGGTGTGCGCCCCCTCGTGAGTTATGCCCCTCGCTCGACGCTGATATCAACAGTTTATTATAATAGCAAGTCGCATGGTATGATTACTCGTTATTACAGTGATGCCAACCGTAAACAATTTATGTCGGAATAGGGGAAACCTGAGTCCGGGTCTTATTACATGGTTGGGTGACGAGGCGTGTAATATAGGTGTAGTTAGTTGTTACAAGATACTAATTTTGGGGTATAAATTCACTTAAACATATCCCCAACACTTTCTGCCGTTACCTGCAATATTTAAAAAATTAAGTAGTCTGGGTTCAATTATTTTATTCTAGAATGTTAATTTTATTATTTTGGTCCTGGGCATGTCTACTAAGGGTAGTTTCTACAGCAGAAATGTTGGAAGAAACCAGAGAAAACGTGTTGCAGCAATATAGATAGAGATACATTCGGGATGTTATGAGCTGATAACTGATCAATGAAAATGATCAGTTAATTTTAGGTAATTTTTATGAATTTATTAATAGGCTCAACTTTCGTTTAGCCAAAATCTGTGCGTAGCGTGATCTTATAATATAGGTAGAAAAAAAGCGCGCCCGTTACGAAACTCACGCGCGCAAATTTCGAGTCGTCAGCCGGACGCGCTCGGTTCGCTTGCTTTCCTCTATGTTAGTTAGGAGGTGAGTAAGAGGAGCGTAGCGTGATTTTATAATATAGGTGCTTTGCTTTGCTTGCTCTCCTCTATAGTGGTTAGGAGGTGGGGGAGCGTAGCGTGATCTTTGGGAGAAACTGTTGCCATGGAAACGCTTGTAATGCTAACGACTAAACAAAAACCCAAATCTTGTAGTGAGAAAATGCCTAGTTGCTATGTTATAGATGGTTTCATTTTCACTTCAGTTTAGGATACAATATATTAGGAGTCAATCTAATTCTAAGAGGTAACTACGCATTTTCTCACCATCGAAATTATGTTGTTGTTTAGTCAACTCCACGACAAGTGTTTCTATGGCACCGGTTTCTCCGTAACCGATTTCAACTATTGTGAAAATTAAATGACCTGTAACTTGCCAACTATATATTTCTTTATCACGGGATTTGGGTTTTTGTCTAGTCGTTACCATGACAAGTATCCCTATGGCAACAGTTTCTTCGTAACTGATTGCAGCTTAATTAAATCATCTGTAACTTGGCAACCACGCAATTTCTCACCTCGGGACAGAAGACAGAAGGGTTATTCTCCAAAGCTTTAAAGGTCTTGGGAAGGTCCGTACCTCATAAAAAAAAAAATCAATGATATCATTTATAAGTAAGATCCCGAACGTTAAACCAAAGTTAGTGTACCAAAACCGGCTGGCGCCATTTGAAGGTAACCATGAAGAGAAAGAAGAAGTATACCAGCTCCAAGAAATACCTGACTCTGTCTTTGAAGAATTTATGGGTGCATATGGAGGTACCAGAAAAGCAAGACATGGTGTTACAACCGAATAACAACAAGACTTGCTTACGGTTCCAAAAGACTACTCGCTGGTCCATAGTACTTTCGCCAACATCTACGACGCTCAAGGTCTGGCATCTGTATTCCGGAAAAAGTTTGGTCGATTGCCAGAACTTCAAGATCAGTTACCAGCCCCTGGAAAAGCATTAAAACTTCAAGATGGATCGATTTATATTTTCTATTTGGTAACAAAGAACACCTTCCGAGATCGATCCACCATCATAATGTATAAGAAGCATTACTCAGTCTGAGGGAGCATGTAATGCAGTCTAATATACAAAAACTTGCTATGCCAAATATAGAGAGCAATCAGCTGAATTGGAGGATCATAAGAAACATGTTCAAGATACCCAGGTTGAAATACTGGTTTGCTGCCATTCTCCCAACGTTCAGGTTATAACGAAGACTGTCTCTTGTTACTTCCATGCAACTGGAAATTGTAAAAGAGGATCCATTTGCAAATATAACTATTCAGTTTTAGTTCCAGGAGGAACTATTTCTTAAGGAGGGGGCAATGTCATGAAATTCATAATCCGACCCTGTGTCTAAAGCAAGCGCGACCTTCAGCTGGTACCCGATTCATGCTCGAGGCGACGGAACGATTATTTTCGTAATCGCTTGAGATATTTGAGTGATATTTAATATTCAGTGACAGTTAATAATAGTACATATTTTACATATAAAAATAATTTTTAGTTTTAACAATGGCGTGCATACGGGCACTAGCCTCAATATTTTTGAAAAAAAAAATATGATAAGCCAATGGTTTTTTCTCAAATTAAAATTTTTATATTCCCGTTTAATTTAAACTTAAAGCTCCTGATTTGTTTTTCTACGCTGCTCCGTTTTTAGGTAAAAAAATAAGGTGTTGTATTGTCCAAGAAAATTAATGTAATTATTGAAGAATGAACAAAAAAATTTGACATTTGGACCATTGTTTATGAGGCAAACTATCACTAATTTTATATGGAGATTAACACCTTTAAATATTCGCATATCATAAAGGAACATCCTTTATATTGATGACGCTCCAGACAGGACAATAAGATAAACATATTGCTCTACTTTCCCAGCAGCAGTTTAAGCTGATATAGTGCATTTACACCGAAACACCCTAATCGTATGCTATGGATAGGTTAAATAATAGTGACGTTGTTGGTAATAAACTTGGAGCTTAACCGTAACGTATGATTAAGAGAAGCAGCTTGTCGTGACAGATTAGGTTAGACAAGAAATTCGATAAAACGTGTATTTGCAGGATTTTGCGGAATCCTGCTGAGCTTCTAACGTATGTTATGTGCGAACCATGAAACCCGTGCAGAGAAATTTAAAACTGTTTTACCTAAATGCAAATGATTTTCTTTGGGAAAGATTTATTTTGAAATCATCATTTTTTGGGCTGAAATCTCATTTCTTTTGTTTTAGCTCCTATTTTGTTAAATCTAAAATTTTTCTTCGTGTATATAAGCATTAAAAGTGCACATAATGAAATAGATAAATAAATTTAACTGTTTTATTATTGGTTTTGTGAAAAACGTTTTTCATGGTAAAGAGTTCTACATGGTTTAAAACTTAAAATGCAACCATTAAGTATCAATTTTTTAAAGTCATATACAAGGTTTGTCAAATAATATGATTTTTGTAAGTAAAGTACCTTTATTTTTAACCAACTTCGTATACGACTGATAAAATTTGATATCCGACTGTTGTATTTTAGGTTTTAGACCATGCTTGACTTTTTATGAGGAATAACTTTTTCCTAATATTATTAATAATAAAGTTTCCCATGTGCCATTAACTGCCTACGTAATGTTAAGCAGACAGAACTCTCACATCAGCGCTGCATTAAAATGAGCGAGACGCCTACTAAATTAAGAGGCGATAATTTGTGAAAGCATGTGTTTTATGAGTGAACCAGTTCGTACAATTGTAATTTCTGCTTCAGAACGTTATACTCCAAAATAAATGGTGTATGTTTCGGTAAATCACTTTCAGCTTCACTAATAGTGGCAACAAAGAAAGACATTAAATAGCTAATAAAAATGCAATTATCCTTTCTCAATATAATTCACCGACGCCATAACCTTTTTGGCCTATGGTTCTAGAGCTTAGGTTAAATTAATTTCGAATTTTAACTATATACAATCCTTGTAACAAGAATCGATCATAATAATTTAGAAACTACATGATTTTGATTTTTGTAATAAAAATTGGTCTAGTAGTTGTTCGTCGTTGGTTAAATCAAATAATAAATTGGTCTGCATCGTAACTAATAATTTTGAGTAAAGTAGAAGTAGAAATAATTTTAAAATTATATGCCAATTGTAAAAAAGTACCGACTGTTAATATCTAGTGTAGAGAAAATGACTAACTGCGAGTATAATTCATTCAGTTGTTGAAATATTCCGAATATTAAAAGTATCAAGGCAAGTCATGAAAACCATTAACCATCGCAAACACGCATATATCTACAAATTTTGTATATATTTTGTTACTACTCCTGAAAGTAGTTTACAACGTTTCCTGTAGATGGTCGTCATATGCTGTTGGGTCGTCCACATCGTCCTCCTCATCCAGGATGATAGGGGTGACAAAGGAACTTCGCGCCCTTGGCAAAAGGAGCATCGAATTGTGACACTTTAGCCCTACCTTTCTGCAGGTGCTTAAACCTAAGCACCTTTTTTGCATTTGTAAGCTGCCATTCTAAGCAGGGTCTAAGGAGCGGGCTCTACATAAATTGTGATGACTTTTAACCATTTCTGCACCTATTTGTAGGCCCTCCAAGAATTACAGTTTGCAACCTCTGTCGTGGGGGGAGGCGGGCATGGTTCATTTTTGCTGTTGCTGCCGAATTGTTCCTGGTTGGAGTTTCGATCAAGTAAAACACTGGCGAGGTCTTCATCTTGCCTTGTCAGAAAAAATGCATGCATACAGGAACAAAACCAACCCACGTGTAATCTGCATTTCTCTACATATGAAGAAATGTGCTAGATATTAAGCGTAATCTGACCTCTGCTGTCCCAAAATTAAGTTGAAGAGGACCAGAAGGTCGACGTCATCTCCAATGATAAAAACTTGGTGGAACGATGAGCTCTTGGAGAGCGTACTTCTCAATATATATACCTCGGTCCCTGGCTCTTCAATTCAGTACGCAATATGGTGATGAGTCTGCATATGTTAGATTCACTTAATAGCAGTTTTACTTGAGACACTTTGATGGGTATTTGATTTATGAAATAACATGTCACTACAGGAGAGAGAAGCAGAGCGTTGCATGTGTTTAACTGATTAAGTACTACTTGAGAGTTACATCTTGTGGGTATCCATCCAAAACCACAATGATCCTGACTAAATCATTTCGATACTAGGAGTTAACCATCATCGACCACTGTAAATGCTCTGTTTCCTCGCATCATGTTTTCAGTGTACAGTATAAATGCTAAATAGAAGAAAGATTTCGTTATATCTAAAATGTTAAATTCATATTTTTTTACGTATTTAAAAGAATTACACAATAATATTTAGTACAATGTTTTCATTATTTTACCTAAATTTATGTTTTATTCTTTTTTTTGTTTTTGAAAAAAACTATGAATCAATCCTCTACAAATTTTTGTCATAACTAGTCTTTTGGACCATTAGTAAGTGTCTTGGAAAATGACCCTACTGAAAAATTTTCACTTTCTGAAAACAATTGTTCATCTTTTAGTAGGTGTATCTTCACATCCAATTGGCCTAAAGAGCTTAGATTTAGCAAAAATTGTAAAAAATTAAGTTTGCATAACAAAAATAAAGAACAGAGATACCAGAAAAACGTTTCCTTAAGGAAGTTTTTTTTTAACTGCAACAAGTGCCAGAGTTTGGCAGTTTTTCTAGCACCACAGGAGTAGCACAGGGTTTTCAGGTTTGAAAACTAAGATATAAACTACTCTTAGGGATTCTTACCAAATATTTAAAAAAATTGTAAATTCTTGCCTGTTTACGATGTTTGCTTTTTTTATGTTGATATTCATTAGCTTCTTTCGATTCTATTTTAATTAAAGTTATGTCGAAACTAGTTATTTTAATTAAAGTAGGCTTGTTAAATTTTTTATTATTATACTAATCATATTCAAATTGAGAGAAAAGTTGTAAGTACTTTACAATACTCTACCTTGATTTGTCTCACTAAAAAAAAATTCATTCTTTAACCGGTTTCGTCCTTATTAGGACTCTTCAGTATAAAATAGATAGTTCTCTATTCCAGTCTTCAATGGAATTAACGATGGTAACACTAGTATACAATAATATATGATATGAAAATAATAAGAATTCAAGCAGTGAAAATAGTGTCGTCATCTGTTTCTAGTAAATAAAATCAAAGGTCGTTTGTAGTACCCAGTTATAAAACTAGGTGAAACGACAAAGCCAGGCTGGCAATATAAAACTGCTTTACATAGCACAGCAATTTATTTATAATTTCAGGTCCAACACCAGTTCTTTTAAAATTTTGGTTCGACTGTTCCATTTTTAATTTTCATGTTTCGTTTAATTATCGATAAAATTCCCAAACGTCCTGTTAAAACTATTTATAATTCTAACCTCTGCAAATTATATCAATTGAACCAGGTTTGTTACAGGTTGGATCAGCTATGAGGCTATTTTGCCATTTATTAATGTCCATTTTTCTTAATAATTTTTTTGGTAGTGTTTGCGTTAGTTTGAGCAGTACAATTGATGTACGAACAAGGGATAGTTGCTAGAAAATCGTGGTTTTACTGTACCTTCAATTTGCTATTTAGAAATATTTGGTTCTCTATCTCCCAATTTAGAGATGTCTGCTCGTATTCTTTTTCTTGGTAAGTTTAAGAGTTGAGCTGCTTCTTCGGTGATAAAAGATGACTGCGGTCCTTGATCAATTAGCATTTATAGAAGTTGGAACATTCAATTGGAAGTTTATACCTTTACCATAGCTGTAGAATTGTAGATATTAACACTGTATTATCTTCTCTTCCTATGTGTGTTGACGTAGATACAGGTTCACATTGAAGTCGCTGATTGGCAACTATGGTATAACCTATTGGTCTGGGATCTTGTTTTGTTAATAGGTCTCGCAACTATAGCATGTTCTGCAAACCTTGGCTGTTCTTTTCTGACTTTATGCAGAATGCTGTGATAGGACATACCACAGGTGCGGTATCGGACTCACATTTTTCCTTTGAATATAATGTCATACAGTTATAACATAGTCGATTGTTTTTGATAAATTATTTTCTATCAGCTACAGACAGGGTTCTAAATTGGTATATGCTATGTAACTGCTTACAATACAGGTAGTCTTGATTTTTTGGCTTTGAGTCAGTCTGGGATAACATATTTAGATTTTTAACGGTACCTACTAGATTTTTCTAGTGATTGGAATCATCTTTCAAGGAACTTCATGACATCTTTAAAATGTGGTATCTCATTTGGTTTGGTTAGGCTTTGCTTATAGATTCTGTTTGTGTCTGGATCCCACTTTCGCATTATTATACGTGTTAGTAATAGACCCCAATAGTCAGTCTTAACTCCTAATTTTTTTATGACTTAAACGCTTTTATCGGTTACGTCCTGTAATAGCTTGATATCATTTGGCGATACTCGTTTGGATACTGGTAAATCTAAAATTCTATCTAATAATATGAATAATATCTAGCGCATGTTTTCATATCTATTCTGTAGTGTCTTCCAAGTGACCTAATAGTTATCTTCAGTAATTTTAAAGAGTTGTATTAACTTGAAGGCTTTACCTTTTTAACTTGTTTTCTAATACTGCATCTTTTCTGACTTAGATAATGTTGTTTCATGTATAACCTTTTAAAAGAAATCATTGAAGTAACGCCAATTTTCATAGTTGCCATCAAAGAAGGAGATGTTAATTTTTGATAACACCACATTGGAGTTAATACCATCTAAAGTATTACCTGAATTTTCTTTTAAGGCCTCATACCTGTATTTTGTTTTATATTGGTTTGCTTCTTGTTGTATTTCGTTACGATCTGATTTCGCCCTAACACTTTTGATAATTGATTTTGTCAATTGACTTTGTTTTTGGGCACACTCTATATTTTGGCGGTATCTTTCTTTGTCTTATTAAGTTGAAATATTATGTGGTACATGCCCTATATTTGTAAATTTTTTGTGTCATTTGAGACTGGAATTCTCTCCTAGAGTGCCCATGGTGGTTTTCTAGTTTCTAGCTTACGGCTGTCGATAGTTTTTCTTCGGGGCTTGTCGTGATAGCTAGCAGATTTAATTTGTTTTATTTATTTTTGTATGTTTGATTATTGTGGTAGTGGTGATGATGTCACTTGAAACAATAGTTCTGTCCTAGAGTGCCAGGGGTAGTTTTTGCGTTTCTAGCTTACGGCTGTCAGTGGAAATTTTTCTGGTTTCACTGTAGTGAAACTTGTGGCTCGTTGTTTAATGTATTTTGGGTTGTCTGTGATCTTAACGATGCATTTAAATTCCCATGTTTTGCCATTATTGTAATCCCTCATACTCCGTCAGCAGAGAGAGTTTATTTTTATTTTCTTTAGTTTGTTTCTGATAATGCATATAAACCAAGTTCGACAGTATAATCTAATTACTTACTTTGATATAGTGTGATTATTCCATGAACATTACGTCTAAAACGACCCGAGCTTTTATTCTGATCTAGATTTGTCTTCGTCAATAAAGCAAGCTGAAGTACTTATATCTTTTTGTATAATTTTGTTTCTTTCGTGTGGAGTTTCACCATATTCCATAGTTTCAGTCTGATGAAAACTATATTTCACTGAGGTTATAGAATCTCTGGACATTAAAAAAAAAAAAATATTATGTGTAACTAGGATAGTTTTAGTACGGCCACTGTTTACCTCTTTGTGTATGCAGTATTTTTATTTCGTTAATTCGAATAATTTATAAAATATATTTGTTGTTATAAATATATTGTCAGTTAGATGTCCTTAACTGATTTGATGTTTGAAAAGTCAAGTGTCGATGCTGTCATAGTTGAAGCACGTTTAGTTGTGGTTCTGACGGTCGAGACATTATACATGTGTTGAATTCAGCCACTTTTTCTTCTTTGTGATGTTTTTATGGGTGATGGTTGATTTTCATCACTCGGTTTTGACGACTAAACAGAGCTGGTCACAAGTCAGAATTCGACATCAAGAAAGAAATGTGATTTGGTTTCAGGAAATCCTGAACGTTTATTTGTACATGTAGACGAAGCATTTTTTGGATATTGTGGTATGCCAAAACTGCATTTGGTTTGAGTAGTTTTTTTTTGTCCTTGCCATTTATTGGAATATATTTTTATTTCGTCGTTTTTTTATAGAAGGTAAGCTTTGTTTTCTCTAACAACATTAGCAGTACACTATTGTCCCTATAGTTTTTATATCAGTAAGGTCGAGGAAAAAGGTAATGAGTAATGAGCCCACGTGTTGCTCGTTTTTTTTATAAAGGGAATTAATTCACCCACACAAGACGCACCTGTGCTTTGTAGGTACTTATTCGGAACACCCTGTAGCAGTTTGAGTAATATTTTTAATTTTTCATAGTTTTAGGGCTAGTCTTATCACCTCTAAGTAAAGTTGAAATTAACTACTTGCTGATTAAGCTATATACTATAATAGTGAAAGTATGTGTAAATTGGTTCCTCAAACTTGGAAAGTCCACTATCAACGAACTTGAAAAATCTACCAGAATCCAAGTTAGAAAAACTAAAGAAAGGAGAAAACTCTAAAGCCCAATCGAAGCAACCATCAGATTCCACTCCAAAAGCAGAAGTACAAAAAAGTAACATTATTAAACCCAGAACACGATTTGGTTCTACAAATAATAATAAATAATCAAATTTTCATTATTTAAATTTAAAAACTTAAAATGAACGCCTATATTTAAAATTATAAACACAAAATTGTAGACACTAGTCAATAAAATATATGTGAATTCAACATACCAAATTTAAAAAATACATTTGGCAAGTTTAATATGATTTATTTTAATAAAAACTTTGATAAATTCTTATATTTTTAAACAATTTTGAAATGGAGTTTGATATAATTGTTTTAACAGAAACCTCTTAGTTCTCTGACTCTTTTAATGTGTTCTCACTGGACGGGTATGATATTTTATATAATGGTGGTACGTTAAATAAAAACGATGGTATAATTATTTATGATAAATTGTCACTAAATTATAAATTTAAAACCATATTCACAGCTGAAGTAAATATTTCATTAAAAATCGATAATCTTTTTTTAACTGCAATATACAAGCCACTAAATTCATTTTTAACGCTAGATCAGTTTAACTTGGAATTATTAGGATATCTAGAAAAAAACAAGAAACATCAAACACATGTTACAGTAGGTGATATGAATATTGATAACGAGGAACAAGTTGACAATTATAAAAACTATTTGTACATTATTTATAGTTTACGAATCGTATATAAATAAAATTACACGACCGGCTAGTAAAACATGTTTAGATCTTTTTTTTGTTAAAACAGATAATATAATAATAAAAGAACAAGAAAGTTGTATCTTTGAAAACAGTATAACAGACCACTAGGATTAACTATAAATATAGGCCAAGAAACCCAAAATAAACATGAAAAAGTTATTTAAATTATTTTAATTTAAATATAGAATTACAGAATGAAAAATGGGAGGATGTGTACAAACTAAATAATACAAATGAAACATTTGAATATATCATAAATAAATTAAACTATTATATAGATAAAAATAAAAAATTGGTGAAAATAAAAAAACCCTGGACGACTCATGGTTTAGCCAATTCTATTAAGGAAAAAATTAAATTGTATTTATTATTGTTGAAACATCTTGAAAATAATCCTGAAATTAGAGAAAGGTATAATAGGTATAAAAATGAAATTATATCCTTAATAAATATAAATTAAATTATATGAATAATTTATTACACAAAAATAATAACTCATCTTCAGCTTTATGGGAATATGTTAACAAAATCTGCGGTAAAAAATGCCCAATACAAAAATTAAAAAAATAAATAACGGACAAGAAATTATTACATGAAAATGATATTGCGAATAACTTCAGTAGCTACTATAGCAAATTGGGATAAAACTTCGCAAACAATATATTGCCTCCTGACGACTTTGATGAACAGTTAGACATACTTGAAAGCACTATGTATTTACATCATGTAACTAAAGTCAAAATAAGGCATATTATAAATACATTAAAAGCTAAAAAAGCACCCGGATGAAGCTGAAAACATTAAAGAAATTAAAGACGAAATTTTACAACCTCTAACATATCTAATAAATAAGAGTTTTAATTATGAATGATTTCAGGAATGTCTAAAAATTGGGATTATCAAACCGCTTTATAAAATAAGTGACAAAACGTTGATCCAAAATTATCGACCTATATCGTTATCAATTTTTTCAAAAATTTATGAAAAAATCCTTAAATTAAAAATCGACGATTCACTGTTGGGTTTTAATTAACAGTGCTGTTTCTAAAGTGGCGCTGGAAAACAGTAACAAAGCCTATATAGAACACGATGCTAATGGCCTTAGTAGTCGATGCCGATGACACCAAATTAAAAAAAGTGGTAACTAATAATCAGTATGGCTTTAAAAATGCAAAAACACCTGCAATTTACATCTTTGTTGACCTCTCTAGAGCTTTTGACACGGTATATCACAAGCGTTTACTAGAGAAAATTAAATGTTATGGACTGTGTGGAAAAATATACAATATATTATAAAGTTATCTAAAAAATAGAATACAGTACGTGAACATCAATGGAGTATTAAGTGGTTCAAAAACAGTTACCTACGGCGTTCCAAAAGGGATTGTATTTGGACCTCTTTTATTCACTTTATATAGAAATAGCCTAATGACATTACATACAAATGGAGAAATAATAAGTTTTGCAGATAATACTGCCATAACTTACAAGTCAAAGACCTGGCACACGCTGAAAACAAATATTCAAGATGATTTTAAAGTAATTAAAAAATGGTTTCATCTTAATAAATTAACGTTGAATATAGAAAAAACAAAATATTTACCATTTACCTCATATGTAAATAATTTGCTGAGTTTTGGTTCGATACATATATACGACAATACTCAAATACCTGAAGTATCATCAATTAAATACCTAGGTATCACTCTAGATACTTTTTGTTTTATTATATATTTATTATTCTTATTTATTTCTTATTATTCTATGTCGAATTTTAAATATTTCAAAATAGACTATCTCGCACACAGGCATTACAATGCCTCAGCGAGTCATCAATGTGTACATTCAAATTTATACTGTACTTGTACTACTTTCATTGTACTATTTCAAATTTATTATTTTTATTTGTACTTATTTCATATTTAATTTCATGTAACTTTAACTCAGAGGTGAAAAGGTCAGCCTTAGTCTGAGCTAAACTATAGATGTTTAAAAATCTACTATTTTCTTGCTTTATTTAATCAATAATAATAATAAAGAAGTCTAACACAATTAGATTAAATCGCCTTGTATATAAAGCCATATCATAAGGTTACAAAGATTTACTCAATCGCTCCTGTTCATATTACAATATATTTAGGAATCTCGTGACAACGCAAATAACTCCGCAAAAACGATAACCATAAATTTTGCCGAGATCTGGGCCCAGGCTCTGGTTTGTTCACTTGCAAAGTCGAAGTAATGACTTTGCAAGATTTGTATCTCCATTCAGAATATTCTCGAGCAACTTTGAATAATTCAGGGCGGTTTAAAAGAGACATATTTTAGGTGGTGCTTTTGATTTAAATATTTCAATTTTGCGCAGGGTTAATTACCCCTATTTTGTTTTCTTGTCATCGCAGCAAGATATTGTGGAATCTTTCAAGCGGCAGGATTTGTGGCGGGGGGAGGGTTTAATGTAGAAAGTTAGTCAAAAGATTGCGCATATTTAATATAAACTGAATAAAAATCGTAGGCATAATTATTACGCTATTCTATAATTTTAATGTGAACTTTTGGATATTAATATTAATTTTTAATTTAATTAGTTGTTTGATTATTTGAGGCGGTAGGTTGACTCAGTGGTTAGAGTCACGACTGTAAGACAAAGGGTATCAGCATTAAATATCGAGTGCTGCGGAAATAATTATATTTGAATTTTTCCCTTCAAAAGATCATTTATGTGGAAAAACAACTATTTGGTTAATTGGAAATTGGCAAGATGCTTTTTTCTAATAAAAATACATTCTAAATATTAAGTAATATGGACTCATCTAAGTAAAATATAAAAAAGTGAAACTACAAATGAAAACAGAACTCAATGCATTGAGATTATGATCCTATTCAGAAATTTTTCCGAAACTGTATAAAAACTATACGAGCCCTAACACAAAAATGTTCGGACATCAACTGATTTTTCGTAAAAGTTTGAAAATTTCCTTAAGGGATTCAATATCATGTTTTTCATTTATAAGACATAATATGTATTGTTTTACATTATATTTATGATATTGTTTTCAAATAAACTGATATTGATCAATAAAACTAAGCTAATGTTGATAATAATGCATATTTCTTGACACATAAATGTTCGGACAAATCACATCAATAGCTGGTTGCATCTCCCTTTGCCTTAATAACAGATTTTATTTAAGCATAGTTTTAACAAGCTTTTCGCAATCTTCCGCGGTAAAAAAATCCCAGATATTTTGCAATTTTTATCCGCAAATCAGAAATGTTGCGCTGTGGATTATTTCTTAATTGCTGCTTCATCTTGTGCCATACAGTTTCGATTATATTTAGATCAGGGCTGCTGGAGGGCCAGTCAAGGACGAAAATATTGTTGTCCTGCAGCCACTTTCTTGTGGTCTTGGCTGTATGGCAGGAGGCGCCATCTTGTTAAAAAGTAAAGTTTCCATCAGGTGATAAAATTAGAATTGACACTAACAAATTGGTTTTAAGAATGTTCTGATATTTTTCTGCGTTTACAATTCCGTCTATAAAGTGCAGTTTTTCAACACTGAAACCAGACATGCTTCCCCATACCATGACACCTGATGGAAATTTTATTTTTCTCTTTAGACAGTCTTTGTGAAAGGCTTCATTTTTGTTTCTTATAACACGTGATCGATGGTCACCCACGCAAACATCAAATTTTGATTCATCGCTAAAAATGATTCTTTTCCAGTCTTCAAAAGTCCACATTGCCCGTTCCTTTGCCCACGCTAATCGTCTTTTCTTTTGTTTTTCCGTCAGCAACGGCTTTTCTTTTGCCTAAACCAATGATTTCACTGCATAAATATGAGATTTTCCTTAAACGTAACCTACGTACCTAGCAAATACTCGAAAGGTTTTTCCTTGGTTAAACAGTTTTACTATTAATTCTCTAATTGCACCATTTGTTGCTTTAACACACGACAGTTTGGAGCCAATTGATAATCGAATTAATTCTCAAGTTAAAATGTCAAAATAGAAACACTTTTTTTTGTTTCCATGGCTTGCTATTATTTATTTTACTAACGTGTCCGAACATTTATGTGTCAGCAAATATTGCATTTTTATCAACAATAGTTAATTAATCAATATTAGTTTATTTGAAAACAATTTTATAAATATGATGTAAACAATACATATTATGTCTTATAAATGAAAAACATATGATATTGAATCCCTTAAGGAAATTTTCAAACTTTTTCGCAAAATCAGTTGACGTCCGAACATTTTTGTGTTAGGGCTCGTATATAGGATTGTTTATTCATTTATTTTTATATCTACAATACGAGTATACAAAAAGGGATTCAAATTGAAATAAATATTTATACACAGACCGTTTATCAATTAAAATTTATATTATTGTTACAAAAAAATCCTGTTTGCGCCAAAAAATACATTTAATTCTTCCCAATAATTTAAACTTACTGTTGAAAACGACACTATGATTATAACTGAGGACAAGTATCCAACTGCAAGATAATAGTCATTTTCTTTTTACAGGTATACTTGACTAACTGAAAGTTAGATTCTGAGCTAAGTTATAAAAAGAACGCGAATTTTGGTTGACAGGTGACGTGTCCCAGCCATCCGTTTAAAAACAGTCGACATTTTTATCAAATTTTATAATTTCTTTATCATTCAATACCTCGATATTGCCCCATGTTATCATAGCCTTTTAATCTCTCTAAAATAATGAATTCATAGGATATGTTTGTTCGTATAATGCACAGAACACTCACTTTCTGTTATGGTTTATGGTTGACGTCAAGATCCGTGTACCTTAGCATAGGTAAGGGGGGAAGAAATATTCTGACTTACAATCACAAAAAGAACGTACAACTAAGCTTAGTCGCTGTAAGTTAGCTTAGATTAGTGGTAAAAGGAAAACGACCAGTGATTATGGTTTGAGGTGATTACAGCACCCCCTTATAATTTTCGGACAAGGATATCTCAAAAAGTAATTTTTTTTTAAAAATTTAAATTTTGACAAAATAAACTAGGCAATAATATCTAGAATATGCATATTTTTAAAGTTTTAATTCCTTCCAGTTTCCGAGAAAAATAATCAAAGGGCTTTAAATTTTGAAATATCATAATGAAAATAAATACATTCCTCAACAGCACTATTCTTAATATAATCCCGAAATTTGAGCTCTTAATGTCTTGTTAATGATTTTTTAAAATTCGTCAAAATTAGTCGCTAAAAACGTCTCTTTAAGTGTTGCCTTCTGTTGTAGTTTGTAGTTAAGATTTCAATCAGCAAACAAGTGTCCTAAAACGTGCTCCGCTAAAAATTGAATCATGTGTGTGAATGTGTACGAATAAAAAAGTGATTTATACAAAAATGTTCAGTGAAAAATCTACTTTCTGAAGAAATAAAAAAATGTAACTAGAAATAAACCTAGAGTGAGTAAAAGTGCATAAATAGCATTTATGTAGAGAATAATCCAAAAAGACAATTAATAATTATAAAAACTGGTCTTGATAAACTGATTGTGATACTGGATAGCAAACCCTTTAAAAATCGAAAAAGACTAAACAGTGGCGAAGAAAGATAGACTATAAATTGTTTAACGTAATCACGTAATTACGGTAAAAATAAAAAAAAATATATATATACGTAAAGATATGGAAAATGATATATCCAATACTGATTTATTAAATCGCATGTTTATGTTCATTAAATCAGAAAGTGAACAAATAAGAAAAGAGATTAAAAGTGAAAATAATAAAACTTTACAAAAAATAGATGCATGTCTTAACAGAATAGATCAAGTTGAATAGGAAACCAAAATACTTGAAACAAAATGTTTAAATTTCGACAGAATAAGTCGTAAAAATAATATTATAATAATAGGAATTGATATTGATCAAAATGAAGATATAATTTCTTTGGTTATAAATAAAATAAAGGAGTTACTTGGAATAAATGTATCAGTGGCAGATATAAATAACTTATATAATATAAATTTAGGCAATAAAAAAGCTATTAAAATAAAATTCGTGTCCTTTTTAAAAAAGTCCCTAATATTAAGAAATTGCAATAAATTAAAAGGGAAAAATATTTATTTTGTTGAGGACTTGTGTTATGAGGATAGACAAGATAGAAAACTTCTTCAAAAACATTTAAACATAGCAAGGTCGCGTCATTATCACGCAAGAATTAAGGGCCGTACTTTAATAGTCAATAATGATGTGTACAAAATTAAAGAATTACAACGAATGGACATAAATGATGATATAAGTGAAAAGAAAACAGAAACACCTCCACATAGTCCTGATGCTAAACAAACAAAGATTAAAACAAATAGTGCCCCACCAACTCCATCTACAAATAACGGCTTAACTAGTGCCCCACCAACTCCATCTACAAATAACGGCTTAACTTTTTTTGAAGATAGTTTGAATCTATTTCATCTGAAAACACCACAAATTCCTATCTTGTGCGCGAATAACGAGCAAAGTGAGAAACCAATGGACAAAACACTTGAAAAATCAAAACTGGATGAAATACATTTAAATGAAAGTGAAGACACAAGAATAGAGACAAACAAAGAAGACAAGAATACCGAAAAAAAAGACAGAGAAGAAAAAAAGGCAGAGAAGAAACCAAATGAAAAGTCAAAATCAACAACAAATTCCACTTATAGTACATCCAACAGAGTTACAAGAAAAAATAGTAACAAGTAACGTACATTGTTTATTTGTAGTTTTTATTTTCCTCTGTTTTTTGTCATTATTACATGTAAATGTTTATTATTAATATCATACATTAACAAAACAAAAAAAAAAACTATTCACATATTATCATGGATGCATTTTTAAGGGATTATGAAAATGATCCAATAAAAAGCACAATTGTAAATAGATTACCTGAATTTAAATATGAGCATAGTCCAAACAATATAAAAATAATTCACTTTAATATAAGAAGTATACATAAGCATTTCGATGAATTAAATCTGTTTCTATCTACTTTAAATACTAATTTTGATATAATTGTACTTTCAGAAACATTCTATATTTCAGATGTTACACTATATTCTCTTAATGGCTACGAGGTAATATATAATTTTGGCGATATGAACAAAAATGACGGAATTTTGATTTATTTAAAAACAGATTTATCCTTTAATCATAAAATTATTAATATAGGAGAAACAAAAGCAATTGAAGTATTATTAAATTTTTCTACGAAGATACAATGTACATTAACAGCATTATATAGATCACCTAGCACTTGCCCAAAACACTTTGTTAATCATCTGAATGAATACTTGCAAAATAACAATAATAACAAACATTTACAAATCTTAACTGGTGACATTAATATTAATTTATTGGATGAAAATAACTTAGATGTAGAAGAATATAAAAATATTTTAAATTCACAGGATTATGTATCGTACATAAATGAATTTACTCGACCTGAGAGTCGTACTTGCTTAGACCATTTTTTCGTAAAAAATTATATATTACCAGCAGCTTTAATTAAGTCATTTATCTTTAGATATGATCTGACAGATCACTCTCCCATTGCATTAGTAATATATCATGATACACTTAACACTAATACAAATAAAAATAATAAAATAGAGTATAAAGAATTTATAAATTACCAAAAATTGAAAAATGGTCTTTCAACTGAAATATGGTCTAATGTGTACTACGAAAAAAATATTGATATGATGCTTGAAAACTTTATTCATAAAATAAAGTTTTATATCACAAAAAGTACGACAAGAATAAAACAAAACAATAAAAACACCAACAAAAAGCCATGAATAACTAGATGTCTCCTTAACTCAATAAACAAAAAAAATGAATTATACTTAAAAATAAAAAATAATCCCAATGATTCAGAGTTAAAACAAACATACACAATCTTTAAAAATAAATTAATAAAGTCAATCAAAAAAAGTAAAAAAGAATATGCAAAAAAAATGATAGAAAATTCAAATAATTCATCAAGGAACGTTTGGGATTACGTAAATAAAATTTGCAATAAAAAACAAAATAAAACAGAAATCGAAAAAATTCTACATAAGAATAAAATAATAACGAATAAACTAGACATTTCAAACGCTTTTAATACCTATTTTAGTGAGATTGGAGAAGTTTTAGCAAACAGCATTGAACCACCTCTTGATTTTTCTGAAGACATTGAACTTACACAAAATACAATGTACTTATTTCCAACTAATGTCACTGAAGTATTTAATACCATTCATACATTAAAAAATAAAAAATCACCTGGAGCTGATAATCTAAGAGCCGAAACGCTTAAACAAATATCATATGAAATAAAGGAACCACTTACCTATATTATTAATAAAATATTCGAAACAGGAATTTTCCCTAAAGTACTTAAGACAGGAATGATCAAACCATTATATAAAGGTGGGGATAAAAGTGAAATATCAAATTACAGACCTGTATCATTAATTTCTAATATTTCGAAAATGATAGAAAAAATTTTAAAATTCCGATTAACAAGTTTTTTTAAAGCCAACGACATAATTAGTGACAAACAGTATGGCTTTAGAGAAGGTAAGTCAACAGAAGATGCAATTTTAAAATTAATTTCAGAAATATATAATGCACTTGATAAAAGAACACCTACTCTTTGCAAATTTATAGACCTCTCTAAAGCGTTTGATACTGTTTGTCATAACAAACTATTACATAAGCTTTATTCGTATGGTGTAAGAGGAAATACTTATAGTCTAATAAAAAGTTACTTAACTGATAGAACGCAAACCGTTTCAATAGACAATGTTGCCAGCAAACAAAAAAAATGTTGTATACGGTGTTCCTGAAGGAACAGTTTTAGGTCCCATCCTGTTTACCTTATATATTAACAGCTTATTAAAAATGAAAACGAGAGGAAGTAAAATTAGTTTCGCCGATGACACTGCTATTTTATATAAAGAACAATCATGGCAGTTGCTAAAACAAAAGGCAGAGAAAGATATGGTTGAAATAAAAAAATTGGTTTGCATATAATCTCCTCACTCTTAACATTAAAAAAACCAAATACCTTTCTTTTTCATCCTATGTTTCGGGCTTACCAATACTTGGTCCATTAATTATCGATAAAGACACTGAAATTCCAGAAGCAGACTCCATCAGATATCTTGGAATAATTATAGATAGGCACCTAAGATGGGACTTGCACATAAATAATTTAACGAATATGTCAGAGGCCTTTTATCTAGATTTAAATTATTAAGAGACTTTTTGGATACACAACACCTAAAAATGATTTATTTTGCCTCAGTACAAAGTTTGCTTCAGTATGGTATATTAGGATGGGGAGGTGTGTTAGATATATACATAAACAAATTACATATTATACAAAAATGGATGTTAAGAATAATTTATAATATACCAATTATATATTCAAGTAATCTCTTATATCAACAGAATAAAATATGTGATGTACGACAATTATTTGCGTTTAAAATACTTATTAATATTCATAAAGAGAAAATTTTAATACAATGCGCAAAACATGATTATGAAACACGCAACAAAGAATATAAAACACAGCTTCCTAAATGCAATAAAACAATAGGTCAACACAGTTGCAACTACATTAGCTCTAAATTATTTAATTATTTTCCAAAGGAACTGAAACAAATTAAAATTTTTCTTAATTACAAAACTAAACTTAAAAACTGGATTTTAGAGATGGATCGATATTTATTCCATCAGATTATAAATGAATGCTTAACATTCTAATTATACGTGTTACAGATACACATAATAAATAAAACAAATATAATAGTAATAATAAGGAAAAAAAACTTAAGATTGTTAAAAATTAACTATTTGAGACCTCACTTCACGGATTAGACTTTTATTTTTGATTGTAACCCTATTTTTAATTTATATATTAACTGATTTCGTTCTGTATTTGTAGGTAAGTTAGGTAAGATAGTAATTGTAAATTTAATTATTTAATTTTATATAAGTATTTTTTAACTTGTTATATTTACCCGCGTACAAACTGATTGTATTCAGTTTCTGCGGTGTTTCATGTTTATTCGTATGATTATGTATTTAGGTTTGTACTTTTAAAATATTTGAATAAACATATTATTATTATATTATTATTATTATTATTATTATTATTATTATTATTATTATTATTATTATTATTATTATTATTATTATGTTGTAACGCGATTGTAACTATCGTATCGTACATTCTCTGTCATCATACATTTACTGAAATGATTTACAACGGTTTACACTAGTTTACACCAGTTTACACCAGTTTACACCAGTTTACACCAGTTTACACCAGTTTACACCAGTTTACACCAGTTTACACCAGTTTACACCAGTTTACACCAGTTTACACCAGTTTACACCAGTTTATACCAGTTTACACCAGTTTACACCGGTTTACACCAGTTTACACCAGTTTACACCAGTTTACACCAGTTTACACCAGTTTACATCAGTTTACACCAGTTTACACCAGTTTACACCAGTTTACACCAGTTTACACCAGTTTACACCAGTTTACACCAGTTTACACCAGTTTACATCAGTTTACACCAGTTTACACCAGTTTACACCAGTTTACACCAGTTTTCACTAATTTACACCAGTTTTCACCAGTTTACACCAGTTTACCAGTTTACACCAGTTTACACCAGTTTACACCAGTTTACACCAGTTTAGACCAGTTTACATCAGTTTACACCAGTTTACACCAGTTTACACCAGTTTACACCAGTTTACACCAGTTTACACCAGTTTACACCAGTTTACACCAGTTTACACCAGTTTACACCAGTTTACACCAGTTTACACCAGTTTACACCAGTTTACACCAGTTTACACCAGTTTACACCAGTTTACACCAGCTTACACCAGTTTACACCAGTTTACACCAGTTTACACCAGTTTACACCAGTTTACACCAGTTTACACCAGTTAGTTTACACCAGTTTACACCAGTTTACACCAGTTTACACCAGTTTACACCAGTTTACACCAGTTTACACCAGTTTACACCAGTTTACACCAGTTTACACCAGTTTACACCAGTTTACACCAGTTTAGACCAGTTTACACCAGTTTACACCAGTTTACACCAGTTTACAACAGAAGATAGCACTTAACGAGCTGTTCTAGCTACTAATTTTGGCGAATTTTAAAAAAATCTCTAACAAGACATTAAGAGCTTAAATTCATGGATTATATTAATAGTGCTGTTGAGGAATGCATTTATTTTCAACATGATATTTCAAAATTTAAATCCCTTTGATTTTTTTCTCGGAAACTGAAAAGAATTATAACTTTAAAAAATATGCATATTCTAGATATTATTGCCCTATTTAGTTTGCCAAAATTTAATTTTTTTAAAAAAATTACTTTTTGTTATCCTTGTCCGAAAATTAGAAGGGGGTGCTGTAATCACCTTAAGAAATGAAAATAACGAGGGCAAAACCGCTGGAAAATTTTTGTATATTAGTACAAATTTTGTTCTAAATAGTACGTAAGGTAGAGGGGAGACATTTTAATGCTGCCATGTACGTTATCTGCTAGTGATGAGTAGAATCGGATACTTTCAAGAATCGAGTACTAAGGGATCGAGTACTTCACGAAATCGGGTATTTCATTGAATACTGAGTAATGAGTACTTGCGTTAACCGAGTATAACGACGATCACCGATACCGATGCAATTTTCAGCGATTCCAGCATACTTATATATATATATATATATATATATATATATATATATATATATATATATATATATTTACATCTCTGTATCATTGAAGCGTCCCGATAAAGATGCGCTTTAAAGCGCCCATGTCTGTTTACCCTTGATCTACTTATTTTAGACATATATACTCGTTGCTGTTGGAAGAAGCAGCTTAAATTAGGCGGATAACATTAAATTGAAAGGAAAACACAAATCGTTACTTTTACTTTATCGACACCTGGGCGTCATTTCAATTGATACACATTGTAGCGTCACCAATATTCAAATTTACGTATATTTGACCGCTTTTGTGGCGTCAATTAGCGTTTTGCGGTGTTGTCATATATTTAAATGATAGGCAGTTTAAGTTTTTGTTTAACTGTGTTAAAGATATATTTTGATACATAACGATAGACCTGCAGAGCGTTAATTTATCATTTCGGTAGCGCAGAGAGTGCGGCAGAAAGTGAATAATTTAGTTATGCAATATTGATTGTAATTTAATTCTGATTGTTTTTAATTATTGTTATTATTATTGTTTTTTTCTAAGAATAATATTTCATTAAAAGTTATTGACGTTTCAAAATTTTGCCAGCCTTTTCATGCAGAATTCTGTGGTGTAGAATTGATAAATAAAAATTATGCCTTAGTAACAGTGTACAGATCCTCCTCCCATGGGGACATATCAATATTCAAAACGTATTTTCTAAATTTAATTATTTATATAAAAAATTTAAAAACCTAATTTTTATCGGTGATTTTAATGTTGATTCTAATAGTTTAAATTAGCATTCGCTTGATTTAATTATTATATTAAATATGTATGGTATGAAACATTACATCACAGTTCCAACTAGAATAACTCCCACTTCTAAATCATGTTTGGACAATATTATTTCCAATATAAATCCGGAAGTTATAATATCAAAAGTCATTGATGCCGACATAGCCGACCATTTGACTTTATTTTTGGAGATAAAAGACTTTAATATTTTAAGTGATACCAGTTATGTCAACAAAAGATTTATTAATGAACGTACAATTTTACAGTTCGCAGAAAAGTTATCTGAAATTAGTTGGCATGGACTAGAAATGGGAAATTACTGCTCCCAGGAGATTTGTAATATAATATTTACTATTCTATGTCCTATTGTAGATCTATGCTTTTCCATAAAAAAAATTCGCAGTGGTGACAAAAAGATTTTGTGGTTTAATGAGGAACTGCGGGTACAGCGAAATCAAGTATTTCAAAACAAATCTAGATTCAAAAAAACCAATTCGTTAGAAGATTGAAGACTATATTCTGAATCGCGCAAAAACTATAGGAGGTCAATTAGATTAGAGAAACGTAACGCTTACAATAAAAGAATAGCTGCATCAGAAAATAAAAATAAAACAATCTGGAATATTGTAAACGCAGAAAGAAAATCCAACAACAAATCATCCAGTACATCGAATCTAACATCTGAAGACTTCAATGTAGCAGAGAAGGTTATTCAAACAATCGAAAACGATAATAAACTTTCCTCTAATGATTTTATTAAAATGACACCGAAGCCCCCGTATTCGTTTTTTATGGGTCCAGTCTCTGAATCTGACGTAAGAGAGGCTATACTTCATATTAAAAATACGCCATGCACGGATTACTATGGCCTCAGTAGTCCCATGATTAAGGCCTCTATAGAATCCCTCATTAAACCACTTAATATTTTATATAACCAATGCATAATCGAAGGAAATTGGCCTAACCAACTTAAAATTAGTAAGGTATTGCCACTTTTTAAAAAAGGTGATTCTAATGATGCTGATAATTATAGGCCAATTGCCATTACACCTGTTATCGGTAAGATATTGGAAGTAAAGCTAAAAGAGAAATTAGTTAACTATTTTGAAAATAAAAATTTATTCTCGCCAGCCCAATTTGGGTTTAGAAGGCATAGATCTACAATAGGAGCAGTCGCAAAAGTAATTGATTACATAGTCGGTGGCTTTGACGAGGGCTCGAGTACTACTGCGGTATTATGTGACCTCACTAAGGCCTTCGACTGTGTAAGCATTGATATTATTTTGGAAAAAATGGAGTACTATGGCATAAGGGGAAAGGAACTTGCCTTATTTTTTTCATATCTGACGAACAGATTACAGTGCGTGTTTCTCGATAATGTGGAGTCACAATTGACTCCCATTTTAAGAGGGGTTCCACAGGGATTTGTATTGGGCCCTGTTCTATTTCTAATATATATTAATGACTTACCGCGTATCATGAAACACTGTACTAGTGTTATGTTCGCAGATGATACGACTATCCTATCCAAAGATGACACGATCTCGAGCAGAACTTGTTTACCGTCCTCTAATGAATGGTTTGCTGCAAACGATTTAAAGTTAAATAATGTCAAAACTCAAAACGTTACTTTTTCATTTAGTAAAGTCAAAGTAGCTGGGTCAGTAAACCTGCTAGGAGTAATGCTCGATGCCGGTTTAAATTGGTCGCACCATGTAGACAATGTCTGTTCGAAATTGGCGTCCAAAATTTTTGCACTCAGGCAAATATCGAGTTTTTCAGAAAAATCAGTACTAAGAACAGTCTATTATGTAATCATACATAGCCATCTGAATTATGGTGTCATGTTCTGGGGCGGCAGTTATCACTCTCAGAAGGCTTTTATTCTCCAAAAAGCTGCCTTGAGGATCATTGACGGTGCAGAACTCGACATGCTATTTAAAAGGTACGTGATTCTTCCATTGCCTTGTCTGTATATACTGGAATCATTAAAAGAAATTTTTAAAAAACGTAATTCATTGGATTCGAATAAGAATTATCATAGCTACAATACAAGGAATGCAGAGAGTCTAGTTCCTTTTAAATCAAGAATTTGCCTGACGCATAATAATAAGTTGGATTTGGCCCTTTATAATCAATTCGTTAAATGTCATAGGGATATCAATACCATTCAGTGGTAGAGTCCCTGCCTGTGGACATAATGGTTCCAGGTTCGAATTCCACCGTTGGCCGGGATTTTTTTATTTAATTAATTTATTTAAAATTAATTCTGATGCCTTGGTAGGATTTCCTACTCGACCACTCATTGTCGGGTTCTAATTAACAGTGCTGTTCCTAAAGTGGCGCTGGGAAACAATAACAAAACCTGCACAGAAACGAGGCGATATAACCATTAGTAGTTGAAGCCGATGACATCATATAATAATAATAATAATAATTTGATTTTTTATTAATCAATCCCCCTTACTCCTCCTATTTGCAATCAGATTTCTTTTAAATCAATAATCTTTGTCCCCTTACAGAGCAATTTCATGATGATATCATGTTTCGTTTTTGACTTATGATTTTTTTTAACTTCCCTTCAACCCCCCATTTTTTATTAGATTTTTTTATAATCGATAGGCTCTGTCCTCTTATAAATCTTGATTTTTATTAAAAATGTTAAGTTGATATTTTTTTTTCTTTTTTATTTTTTTAAGTTTCCCCCCTGAACCTCCCATTTTAAATCGGATTTTTTTTAATCAATGGTCTTTGTCCCCTTATAGAGCTTGATTTTCCTAAAAATTTCATTTCGATATCATGTTTCGTTTTTGATTTATGATTTTTTTAACCCCCCCTTGAATCCCACACTTTTTTCAATAGGCTTTGTCCACTTATAGAGTTTCATTTTTTTTAAAACGTTCAAGTTAATATTGTTTTTCAATTTTGATATGATTTATTTTTAGGTTTCAACCCCTCCCCCTTCCTTAATTCACACATTTTTATTTGTATTTTTTTTAATTAATAGTCTTTGTCCCCTTATAGAGCTTGATTTTTCTGAAAATTTCATGTTGATATCATGCTTCGTTTTTGATTTATGATTTTTAAGTTTCAACCCCTCATAAACCACCCATTTTTTATCAAAATTTATTTCTTAATCATTAGACATCGCCAACTTATAAACTTTGATTTTTCTTAAAAATTTCAAGTTGTTATTGTTTTTCAATTTTGATTTATGATTTTTTTTTAAATTTCACCCCCCTTCCCCTTAAATCCCTAATTTTTATTCGTTTTTTTTAATCAATAGCCTTTGTCTTCTTAAAGAGCTTGATTTTTCTTAAAAACTTCATGTTGTTATCATGTTTCTGTTTTAACTTATGATTTTTTATATTTTAACCCCCCTTAAACCCTCATTGTTTTTTTGATTTTTTCATAATCAACAGACTTTGTTTACTTATAGAGTTTGATTTTTCTTAAAAATATCAAGTTGTTTTTCGTTTCTGATTTATGATTTTTTTTGAACACTTTTAACCAGATTGTTTCAAAATCAATATGCTTCGTCCCCTTATAGAGCTTGATTTTTTCTTAAAATTGATTTTTCCTAAAAATTTCAAGTTGATATTGTTTTTCGATTTTGATTTATAATGTTTTTTTAAGTTTCCACCCCCACCCTTATATCCCCCATTTTTAATCAGATTTTTTTTCATAATCAATATTCGGTGTCCCCTCATAGAGCTTGATTTATAGACTTTGATTTTTCCTAAAAAAGTTGATATTGTTTTTCAATTTTGATTTATATTTTTTTCAAATCCACCCCCCCTCCCTTTAAAGTTCCAATTTTTATTCGTTTTATTTTAATTAATAGCCTTTGTCTTCTTATAGAGCTTGATTTTTCTAAAAAACTTCATGTTGATATGTTTCGGTTTTGACTTATGATTTTTTAAAGTTTTAACTCCCCTTAAACTCCCCATTGTTTATTAGATTTTTTTCATAATCAACACATTTTGTCCACTTATAGAGTTTGATTTTTCTTAAAAATTTCAAGTTGATATTGTTTTTCGTTTTTGATTTACGATTTTTTGAATTTTCAATCCCCTTTAAACGCTCACAAAAAATGACGGACGGACGGACGGCTTCTTGAGAGAAATTTTATAATATACTAAGACTTCTACCAGGCCAACTAAGATTATTAAATCAACTTTAATTTATTTTACAACATTAGCTTCCAAAGCAACGATGCCAAGTCAGTGGACGCTCTAGAATCGAATGGGTATCAAGGAAATCGTATACTTTCTATATACATCAGCGCTGCAAGTGCCTCTGGTAGCAATAGTATTGAACTAAAGTATACGCGAGCCGTATTATTTTCATGCATTTTTTCATCATTTTGGCGTCTCTCAAAAATTTTGCCATCACGTTTCTGACGTCATTATAGACCTCTGGAAAAATTTTTAATGGGCACCGTCTTAGAGCGTCTATATACGGACGCTCTAAATACCTGGACGCTCCAATGAATGCGATTTAAGAATGTACGGACGCTCTATCTATAGTAAGATATATATATATATATATATATATATATATATATATATATATATATATATATATATATATATATATATATATATATATATATATATATATATATATATATATATATATATATATATATATATATATATATATATATATATATATTGAATTGTAGTCGTCCGTGGCATCCGTATAGATATGACCCTTGATGGCATCCGCCCAATATACACCATGTATACTGAGAAGAATTTAAAAATACTAATAGCGTCTTTCGTGAACTCTGTAAGTTTGACAACACTGATCCGTTTCAAATTGCATGAAATGTTTCTAGTTTGTGTAAAATTCAGCCCCTTTTAGACCTTAAAACCACATGTGTTTATTTTACGGACGTTTAGTTGTACTTTGAATAAAGACCCAAAAATAGATATTTGGGTATTGCTCGTATTTCTTTTACTTTAAATAAATAAAGTGCCTTGGTTTATTTGGTCATAAATTTTTATTTAATTTTTTATTTTATAGGCGACATATATATTTTGGATAACATATTCTTTATCTTCTGGTTCAGTAAATTATTTTTTAAAACATGAGGTACTAAAACACATGTAATTTTTTAAAACAGTTAAAGCCCCATATTTTGTTTTACAGCGTGTGGAGGTGTATTCGAAATAATATAATTTGATTTAACAAGATATATACAGTAGGAAAACAAAAACATGAGTGTTTACAAATTTAAAAAATATCAGTGGCGTTAAAATATAGAATAAAATTAAAAAGCTTACAATTAGTTAGAATTAAAATAAACGTTAGATAAATATTTTATGTCTGTTTTAATATTTTTTTAATATGTATCATTTCAGGGATAGTTCTTTTATTTTATTTGATTTATTTTCGAGAATTTGTACATTTTCAAAACCAAAAGAGTGCAAAAAATGTTCTATATAGAACTTGTGTATTTCTTATGACTCCTAAAAAGACAAAAACAGTCCAAAAATGACGTTCTCCTTAGTAAACAAAATCAATCAAAGAAAAACTGTAATAGGGTATTTTTTTTTTTCTAAAATTTTACTTTAAACTTAAATTGGAGTTAATATAAATTTGGGTTAAACATGTAATATTAATGGATTTTTAGTTTTATAATGTTACTATTTTCTATTAAAACTTGGAAAAAATAGTTGTTTAATTATACATAAAAGCACAAGATTTTATGCCGTGGCTGGTGTTTCATAGCCGAAGCGAAGAGTTATGTTTAATTAAAATTTAAAATTGTCACTTATCGTCAAATTTCTTAAATACGAACAATTTTAGGAAAGTTATGTATAAAAGAAAACATATAGAGAATAATTTTGCAAACAACTTTTATTTAGGAAGTTTCTTCTCCAAGTATAAATAACAGATACATTCAATAGAGTAGAAAAATGCCCTTGTATAAAGTAGCCCTAGATGTTCTGACTATGCCCAAAATCTAATCTGGTTACCACATAATAGATTAAAGCTTGTTTAAAATTTAGTGTTTTTCTCTTTATCCGCTCTGTTCAAAATTTTCACTTATCCTCAAATTTCTCAAATACGGGTCATTTTACGAAAATTATGTATAGAAGAAAAAATAATTTTGCCAAAAAGTTTGAATCAAGGAAGTTTTTCTCCAAGCGTAAATAACAGATATATCCAATAAAGTAGAAAATTACTCTCTCATAAAGTAACCCCCTGATGTTCCAACTATGCCCAAAATCTAAGCAGCTTACCGCATGGTAGATTGAAGCTTAAATTTATAATTTGTTGCTTTTTTTTTAATCTGTTTTTGAGTTCAAAATGTTCAAAATTCTAAATTTTCACTTTTCCTCAAATTTCTCGAATACGCTCCATTTTAGGAAAATTATATATGGAGCAAAAATTCTAGAGAAAATTCTAGAAAAAATTTTTTATTTAAAGAAGTTTCTTCTCTAAGCAAAAATAACAGATGTATTCCATAAAGTATAAAAAGATCCCCCATACAGTACCCCCAGATGTTCCGACTAGGCCCAAAATATAATCATTTCACCGAAGGGTGGATTAAAGCTTAAGTTTAAAACGGATTCAAGAGCCCCCGAAACGTAAAAATCCGTCAAAAACTTGAGGTCGAAAAAATCATGATTACTATACTTTCCTTATCTGTATGTACACAGATAGGAAACAAATAAAACTTAAGAATTTTTTTTCTTGAAAATCAACACGCATTGTAGTAGAATAAAGAAATTTGATTATTTTTTATTTGACCAACTGTTTGTTACTAACGCAGTATAACATTTATAATTAATATTTAAGGTAGGTACTCCATAAAGTAAAATAAAAAATATGATGTACATAGGGTAAAAATTGTCTTATAGCTTGTATTTAAACCAACCACTTCTCAAACTATTCCTACATTTATTTCTAAATATTTGTAATTATGATTTTTATCCTCATTCCAGTAATATATTTGCTCTACTTTTTGCTTTAATAGTCAAAATTACTGTAAAAATTAGAGAAATATTAGACAACATTCAAACTTTGGATTTTTGCAAGAGATTTGTTTCCTTTTTATTTTATTTTATTTTATGATCAAATAACTCGGATATTAGCCATTCCAAAACCTATGCAGTGCATGTGTCACATAAAATAGACATTTTTATTTATTAAACTTAACATTTTTTATAATGTTACAAAAAAATTTTTTTCTAAAGTTTTAATAGTTGGTTAAATTTTTAAATACAATGCTAAATAAGTAACATATGCTTGACTGGCTCAACACTTGATTTCAGAGCTTATTATTTACAATGGAAACTTTTACAATGGAATCCTTTACAAAGAAATGATTTATTATTACCTATTTGAGAGCGGTTCAAAGAATTAGAATCTCTTTTTAAAAACATTTTAGGCATATCGAATTATCTAAAAACAAATTGGTCTCTTCGCCCTTTAAATTCATTCGCGTATACAAATTTACCAATGGATTATTTCTGCCAATAATTATTATAATATTGAAAACTGTTCATAAGGCCAAACTTTATTCTCGTGTTATTTAAAAAATGTTTTTTTTTTTATTTCATTCTATTAAAAATCATGTTAAATTTGAGATTAAAACTTTATCATGAATTTAAATAGTTTTTCAAAAAATCAAAGAAGCAACATATACTTTCCAATTATACAAGGTTCTCTAAAAAAGTAATACAATATTGAAGTTTTCCGTACTGATTTTAAAGACGTGTATAGTGCAAAAGAAACATTTGAAAACCATTTTTTTGGAGTAAATGGTTTTCATTATTATTCAAAAATGTTTACCGATGTACTACTTTTTTAATTTTAAACAAATCTTTATAGGGTACATCAGTACGGAAATACATCATTTTCCCATTTTCTTTAATTGTATTTTATATCACCATTTAAAAGAACGTTTCTTAAAGTTTAATTTGAGTTAAGCATTCTCTATACCTAAAACTAATAATTTTGGGAGATTTTTAAATCTAAATGACAAAAAAAATAATTCACAAAATAGTTTAATTTTAACTGGTCACTGGTTGACTGGAAATAGACTGTGTTAATTAGTGATTAGAATTTTACTAGCTGTAATTTATTGATTGAAATTTTTTTTTTTAGAATATCCTTAAAATTTAATAACTATTTAGGAAAAATGTGTTTATTGGAATCGTAAAAATATTATTATTTTAAAAGATATTTTTTATTAAATATGTGTAAAATGTTTTTATTGAAACGACAATTTAAATAAATACATAAGAAAAAGTAATAAAAAATTTCAAATAAATGGTTAAATATTATTAAAATTTATAAAGTACTAACTAGTAACTACCTATTTGTGACAAATGTGTTTATTGGTTGCATATATGTTATTGCTCTTATTTTAAAAAACATTTTTCAGCGAATAAAAGTAAAAATGTTTTTATCGAGACAAAAAATGTATCGAATACATAAAATAAAGAGCAATAAAGCAATTTTAAATTTAGAATGAGGATATATAATGCTTGGCATTCTATATTATACTCTTCACAGTTTAACAGACCCTCTTAACCAGCGGTTTTTTTATAAACATTTTTTTTTTTTTTTGGAAATAAATAGGCTTCCCAATTTTTATTTAGATTTTTTTCTTTTAGTAATTAATAGGCTTCATCTCCTTATAGAGCTTGATTTTTATTAAACATTTCAAGTTGATATAATACTTCTTTTAGATGAATGATTTTTTTTTAATTTTAACCCAACTTAACCCTCTACTGTTATTCAGATTTTTTAAAAATTTAATTGGTTTCGTCCTCTAATAGGACTTGATTTTTCCTGAAAATTTAAAGTTGATATCATGTTTCTTTTTTGATTTATGATTTTTTTAAAGTTTCAACCCCCCACTAATCTCCCCATTTTTAATCGGATCTATTTAAAAATCAAGAGACTTCGTCATCTCATAGAGCTTGATTTTTTTTTAAATTTCAAGTTGGTATCATGTTTCGTTTTAGATTTATGATTTTTTTACATTTAAACCCCGCTTAAACCCCTACTTTTAAACCCCGCTTAAACCCCTACTTTTATTAATTTTATTTAATTCACTAGACTTTGTTTCCTTATAGGACTTGATTTCCCTTAAAATTTCAAGTTAATATTATGTTTCGTTTTTGATTTATGATTTGTTTAAAGTTTTAACCCCCCTTAAACCCCCCCTTTTTAATCAGATTTATTTTTAAAAATAAGAGTCTTTGTTCCCTTATAAAGCTTGATTTTTCCTGAAAATTTCAAATTTATATCATATTTCGTTTTTAAATTATGATTTTTTTTAAGTTTTAACTCCCCTATAACCCCCTATTCTTAATCAGATTTTTAAAAAATTATTAGGCCTCGTCCTCTCATAGAACTTCATTTTTCCTAAATGATTTATAATTTTTTTTAAGTTTCAACCCCCCCTTAAACCCCTCATTTTTATTCCGATTTTTTTCAAAATCAATAGGCTTTGTTCCCTCATAGAGTTTGATTTTTTCTATAAATTTTAAGAAGATATCATGTTTCGTTTTTGAGTTATCGTGCGGACAAAAAACGTGACATCGGACGGACAGACAGACGGACAAAAGTAAACATAATACTCACAGACTACTGTGTGAAGAGTATAATAATGTTGTAAATATTTGGTAAAATATTATTACAATTTATTAATTTCTAATTAGTAACCATTTCTATTTAGGACAAATCTATTGAATTCTTATTTTAAATAAATACATGTGAAAATGTCATTTGTTTTATTAGCCAGAAAAGCACAAGATTGAATGCCGTGGCTGGTGTTTCATAGCGGAAGCCAAGCTGAGACTAGGGAACCAGCCAAGGCATTATATCTAATTTTCTGCTGTGTGGAACATATCATTTTTTCTCCGAATGCCTTGGCTGGTTTCCTAGTCTTAGCTATGCTTCGCCTATGAAACACCAGCCACGACATTAAATCTTGTGCTTTTTTGCCTAATAAAACAAATGACAATTTAACTTTTATCTATTAAAAATGTTGTTTAAAATAAAAATAATATTAAACGAATTCAATAGATTTGTCCCAAATAGAAATAGTTACTAAATTTTTTGTATTGACGTACCCTATAAAGATTTGTTTAAAATTAAAAAAGTAGTACATCGGTAAAAATTTTTGACTAATAATGAAAACCTTTTACTGTACAAAAATGGTTTTCAAATGTTTATTTTGCACTATACACGTCTTTGAAATCAGTACGATTTTTATATAAAACTGGTTATAGCGTGTGAAATACCCTGTATAATCTCAGACTATTTTATTGTTATAATAAGAAAGGCAAGGAAAATTCAAATATATGAAATACAAGGTGTCCCATTTTGGAAAACTTTGATATGTATCACTTTCTTGGAGAACCTTGTATAATTGGAAAGTATAATGTCGCTTCTTTGATTTTTTGAAAAATTATTTTAATTTACGAAAAAGTTTGTGTTAACTGGTAGTCATAAAATGGAATAAAACATTTTTTTTTTAAATAACACACGAGAATAAAGTTTGGCCTTACCTCGGGAACTGTTTACCTGAACAATTTCTAGATTTTTCAACAAAATCGTTGGAATAAAATATGTTTAATTTTGTAACTTACCGCTATATCTCACGATAAAGGTATAATTTTTTTAAAAATATAATTGTTTTTCACAAAAAAAGTTTGATGTGTTTCATTATTTGTCAGGTGTAACGAAAAGAAAACATGTAAATATGTTTAGTTTTGAAAGAAATTCGTAGGAAAATTAATGATTCCACGTCGTTTATATAGATACTAAAAGTTAGTCATTTTTCAAATATTTAAAAAAATAACTTGGTTTCTTGTACCCAAAGTGGCTTTTTATTGACACTTTAAAGACTTAAAAAGATATATTTTTACTGCCTAGGCAGAAAAATAGACTTACTATGTAACGTTCCAGGTAGTAAGTTAATTCAAAAGGAAAGTTGATGGAATAATATTTATCGGCGAATACGAATGACTTTAAAGACCTAAAAATTATATGTTGGAGTTCTTGCTATTTAATGATTTTGATTTAATTAATTGAAAGTAGTGTACTGAATTGGTAGTATAAGAATTGTATTTGTAATCTTGGGCTAAATGTGTTTTTCCCCTCTCTGCTCCCATAGTTGTTTGGCGGCAAAAAACCTGACTTTAAAAGAAAAAAATATATATTTTGAATCATTGGTTAGTCTTAATGTTTTGTTTAATCGGTTAATCGGTATAAAAATTATATTTTGTTTTAAATAATATTTTAAACTGAATTAATGATTTTTTAAATGAAAATGATAAATTTTATTTATTTTTTAACTTTCATGACACTAAAGTCCATCTAAACCAAAGATTTCAGCTAATAACAATATTGAAATTTTCAAGCATCGCCGCCCAGTTTGTCCGCTAATTTCTCCTAGCTTATGCCTTATACGATTAAAAGCGTTTTAATTTTATCAACATTGGCAGACAAATCTGTGCAAATTTTTATACAAAACAAAACTGTTCCCCACAGATTACTGTTTAAAAAGTGACAGAATAAGTGTACCTAATTTAACCAGTATATTTCAAGAGATATAATAAAAATAGCTTTAAAAACACATGTTATTTTCTCGGAAGTAAATCGCAAGGGCGCCTCATCCTAGTGAAAGTATCTTACAGAATCTATAAAAATGAAAAGGCTGAGTTATAAACCAATATAAGATCTGGCAACAACGAAATGGATGCCATCAAACCGAAAACGGAATATACAGAGGCCACCAGGTACTCAAAATGAATATGTATATCATTGGATGCCATTACCTCCTTTAAATATATCTCAGAATATACAGCACACGAAAGTGGCGGCAGTTGCGGTCATTGCTCAAACTACCATGTTTAAAAACATACAAAAATAGGCTGTTTTGGCATCCCGCCAATATTTTGCCGAGAGTTAGTAGGGGTAGGATCCTTCCATTTGCGATGAGTTTCATCGAAAGTCCTCGTGGCATCTGTATATCGGATGCCACGAGGACGTGGATGCCACGGCAGACGCAATTTTAACATGGAGGGATGCCACCAAGGCCTATAAATAAATATATATATATATATATATATATATATATATATATATATATATATATATATATATATATATATATATATTTTAAAGGTTTCTGGTTAATTATTTTGAATAACAACGTACATTAAGTTTTTATAATAATGCGTTGGAAAAATACTAAGATATAAAAGATAAATGCTGCTGAAAATACGAGTTAGTAATATTAATAGATAAGCTATGATAACAATAATATTCAACAAAATATGTCTTTATCAAACAATGATGAACTTTACAGATAAATGCCGGGAATCCTGACATATCAGTATGCCGGTTCCTATCAGGTAGAATGAAAGGGAAAGCTACCAGTGGTGTAGGTATCCCTTAACTGCATCTCGAACTTCGAAACCGACCCGACTCTATATTTTGATTCCGTTTCAGTCAGCACGTCAGCAGTGAGCAGCACTAAAAGACAAGACGCGATTCGCAGAAGCATCGTCTAATATTTAAAATCGGAATCGATTCTGATTCCGACGCTGGTCGTCAATATTCGAATATACTACTGATTCCTTTAGGAATCAGGTATTATCCGATTCCTGTACTCGAGTACTCCCATCACTATTATCTATTACCAGTCGTTGCCTGAAGCCCGAGAGTTGCAGTACGCGTAGTAACTTTTCAGAAGAGATTATACCTATTTGGGTATTTACACGTGGTGAAAATTTAATTGAATTTTGAACTAGCGTTTCTGGCTAAATGTAAGTAATAAAATGCAAATTGCCATTAAAACTGTATCGCATGTATTCATTCTAGTCAGCGTAAATGATGATGTAAAAGTCGTTTTTTTGTTTTGAGGTGGTCCATCTATTCCTGACATTTGGGATAGATGAACCAGAGTAGTCTGATATAGTTGGTCTCTGTTTTAAAATGCCTACAAAATACAGACGAAAGTTAAGCACTAAACGGGCTACATGGACCAAAGAAGACCTTCAAAATGCAATAAAAGCTATAGTATAGATTTACAATGGAATGAAGCTTATTGAATTTTAAAAAAATCTGATTAAAATAGGGGGTTAAAGGGTGGTTGAAATTTAAATAAAAATCATAAATCGAAACGAAAAACGATATTAACATGCCATTTTTATTTAAAAATCAAGCTCTATAAGGGAAAAAAGCCTATTGATTTTGAAAAATCTTATTTAAAATGGAGGGGTTAAGGTAGGGGTTAAAACTTTAAAAAATCATGAAACAAAAACGAAAAACAATATCAACTTGAAATTTTTAGGTAAAATCAAGCCCTACACTGGGACGAAGTCTATTGATTTTTAAAAAATCTGATTAAAACAGGAGGTTAAAAAGGGGGTTAAAATTAAAAAAAAATCATGAATTAAAAGCGATAGACAATATCAACTTTTTAGGAAAAAACAAGTCACATAAGGAGAAGAAGCCTATTGATTTTTAAAAAATCTTTTTAAAAATAGCGTTGAGGGGGTTAAAATTTAAAAACAAAATCATTAATCAACAACTAAAAGCGATATCAAGATAAAATTTGTAGTAAAATTCTATAGCTTGCTATATAAGGGAATGTTGTCTATTGATTATAAAAACAAATCTGAGTAAAAATAGTGGATTAAGAGGGATTAAAATATTAAAATAAAATCCTTAGAAACAAGAAACGATATTAACTTGAATTCTTCTGGAAAAATAAAGCTTTTATATTTTATTTTAATTTTATTACTAATAACGTTTAAATCACCTTTTAACAATTATTTAATATTGTTTTTAATACAGCTACAGAATGAATTGTTATTCATGTGTTTTTTAATCAATTTTAACTATAACTACAATAACAAATGTTCTAAAGTTAATCAGCAAACTGACATGTCTTTGAACGTAAAAAGACGGAAACAAACTGAGGCAAAAAGCAGGAATTCATTACAGTCGCAACATTATTCTCGCTCGTAAAATGAGACAAATTCCAAGGGATCTTCGGTGTTCCTGAACGACACTGAGTAAGTGACAGGAGACACTCCTTTGTGCAAGAACACTTTTCTGAAGGATTATTGAAGTACTTTTACGTTATTTACGAAGAAAAATATGACGGTTATTTAAAATAGCTGCAACCTCTGAAAGTGAAAGAATGAGAGTCTCTAATTATCTTGTAACTGTGCAAGAGCTCATGAGTTTCTAAAATTTATTTTTCTAATTTTGAAATATAAAGTGAAATCTTTTTTATCCTCAGCAAGTGTCAAAACAATCTACTTTATGCCACCAGTTACAACAACATTATGAAACTGGTCATTTTGTCACTAGTGGCGAAAAAAGAACAAATAAAAACAAATCTTTTTTTTCTAATGAATGAAGGTTGACTATATAAAATATATTTTGTTGATGAACTTAAAAATTATTAATAATTCTGTTGCGGTCTCTAGCTATTGTTTATCCTAAATATGCCTATGTAAGTTACAAGTTATGCAACTAACAATACAAATGCAATAATGGTTGTATAGATATAATTAAAATTCTTTAAGTAACAAAAAACATACATACATATACATACATATACATACTTATGTTCATTCATACAAATATTCTTTTTATAAAATCTTTGATTGGAAGAAGAGTAATTTTTTCCCTAATACATTTTTTAATTTAGCGAAAATTATAAAAAATATTGTATGCAGTACGTTACGAAATGTCGTTTTATCTTTTTCGTTCATTTTGCATGACCTCACTCTGCTATTACATCCCAAATAGTAGTGCACTCATGATGGCAAGCAGACGAACCATTTGCCTATCATTTTAGGTTATTTATATATATTTTTAATAAAAACTATGATTTGAATATTGCATAGCATTTTTTATCAACTTATGCAATTATAATTATTTATTTATTTTATTTATGCAGTTTTTTTTTTCTTTGATATTAATTCAAGTTACACTTTTTGAGCATGGTGACCGATAAGAAAACTAATTTTTTTCTTTTATTGAATAAATGAGAAGTTAATATTGTTTAAAATATTTTTATTATCTTACAGGTAGGTTATTCAGGAATTTTTATCATTGAAACTATAGGTTTATGGTAACTGAAATAAGAAACATAAGTTTGAGACTTGATATCCTCTAAATATCTGGAAAATACCGCGTCAATGGTGGTCCCATATTTTGTTGTGGATCATTATTCATTTTCAAATACAATTTTTTCGAAATTGTGTCTAAAAGAGATAGAATCAGTTATGAGCAGTTATCAGCTAGTCTACACGCATACGTCTAGTCGCACGCACACAAACACCGTGCCAAAGTCTGCCGAACTAAAACGACGTTAGACGATGCACGGCTTTCAACGCCGCACCGCTGTGCTGGTCGGAGTGGGGGTGTTAGGCAGTGGCGGCTCGTGGTTTAATACTTTGGGGGGTGCACAACCTTATAATAAAAAAGTAGCGCCGCAGGCGAAAATTTTTGCACATTTCAAGGTCAAATACCTTAGATGAAAAGTAGAAAATTACATAAGTAAAAAAAAAACTTGATAAAATGTGGGTTTCCTTAAGTAATTCTTTCGTTTAATTGGATTGAAAAATTGAAAAAAAAATTACCATACAAAAATAGGTAACCAACTAATAATAAGGTAATACATATTATACAAAATGAACATGTAAATTAAATGATCTAATATTGGATTTTTTTAAAGAGAAAATCCATACGACGATCTTTAGCAGTAGCAAACTTATTAATAACCCTCTGATTGAAATCGGGTATGCTTTCAATAAGATCCCTTTCTTTAGAAAGCATTGCCAATGCAGAAAGTCTTTCTTGGCACATGGTATTTTTTAAAAATGGTTTAATTCGTTTAAGGGTTGAAAAACACCGTTCTGCTTCAGCAGAAGCCATAGGAATGTTAATTAATTTTTTTATAAGTTTTAGAGTTTCACTAAAAGTTTCACTTAACTCGATATTTTGAGAGATAAAGTCATAAAGCACAAGGAATCCCGAAACTGATTTAAGTTCTTCTGTATCATAAATGACGGTTAATTCTGTACGGAGTTTTTGCTCGATGAAAAATGGGTAATTTTTTATTGTCTCTTTAAATTTTTCTTCGGGAAAACAGGTACTATATTGGCCATATTCTTTTGAAAAGAAGAGACTGGCTGCGACTAGGTGGCCTGTAAAGCTGAATCGTTCTTTTGCTTGACAAATAATAATCACAAACTTCTTTTGCTTCTCGTGAAAATTCCGCAGAGTCATCCAGCTTATGCCGCTTTGAATTAGATGAAGTCGGCTCAACGTCATCTAAAGTGATGCTATTTCTAATCTCTGTTAATTTAGTTTCAAATGATAATATAAATTTTTTTGCGATAACAGCGTCAATTTGTCCTGTTTGAAACTTACCAAATAACTAGTCAACATGTAGCATTATCTTGTAAAATAAGTTTAACCAGGAAACAAAACTTTTGCTTTTAAGGATTTTGACATATCCTGATGCTTGGTTGGTAGTACTTACGTTTCTACTTTCATTTAGAAGATTTTCCATTGTCTCCAGAATGCCGTCTTTGTACTCAAATACGGTACAAACCACTCTGGAATTAAAATTCCATCTGGTCGGGGCTGAACATGGTAAGCGTTTTTTAACGATTTGATCTAGAATTGTAGATCTCTGAGGACTACTTAAAAAAAAGTACAAATTCCTTGTAAATTTGCAAAAAAAATTGAACATTTTTTTTTGTGGAAGCCGAGTTTAACATTACCAAATTTAATTGATGTGCATAACAATGCACGTATGCAGCGTGTTCATACGTTTTTTTAATAATCGCTTGTACCCCGTTAGAAGACCCGCTCATAACTGATGCACCATCATATGTTTGTGCAATAAGTTTGCTTCTCTTGCCTTTCACATACTTCTCAAGTTCGGTGAGAATAACCGTAGATAAAGCTTTGGCATCATGATCTGAAGGCATTAAAAAATCCCAAAATCGTTCAACTTACTTGCCTTTTAAAATACAATTGCCATTTGGAATTTATTTGATACGTCACTAGTTTCATCAGCAATTATAGATAAATAATCGGCATTTTCTATTTCCTTAGAAATTTCCTCTTGGCATAGAATAAACATTGTTTGTAAAATTTCATTTTGAATGGTTTTTGACGTACCTTTAAATACCGATGCATTTTCTAGATGCTGTTTTAGAGCACCGGCTAACTTAGAACTAAAATCAATTAATCCTCGAAAAACCCCGGGATTAGAGGAAGACGTAGACTCATCATGTCCTCTTAATGCGAGCTCAAAAGCTCCACAGAAACGCACACAATTAATTATTATGTTTAAAATATATCGATTATGTCTCACTTGTTCATTGTGCAATTCAATATTTCGTCAATAAGCGGTACTCAATTGAGCAGCCACGTTTACAGTTCCAAAAAGTGAATATTGTAAAACATTTTTAATGTGCTCTGCTGACGATGTATGATTTTTCGATTTTTCGATTTTTCGATTTTTCGATTTTTCGATATTTCGATTTTTCGATTTTTCGATTTTTCGATTTTTCGATTTTTCGATTTTTCGATTTTTCGATTTTTCGATTTTTCGATTTTTCGATTTTTCGATTTTTCGATTTTTCGATTTTTCGATTTTTCGATTTTTCGATTTTTCGATTTTTCGATTTTTCGATTTTTCGATTTTTCGATTTTTCGATTTTTCGATTTTTCGATTTTTCGATTTTTCGATTTTTCGATTTTTCGATTTTTCGATTTTTCGATTTTTCGATTTTTCGATTTTTCGATTTTTCGATTTTTCGATTTTTCGATTTTTCGATTTTTCGATTTTTCGATTTTTCGATTTTTCGATTTTTCGATTTTTCGATTTTTCGATTTTTCGATTTTTCGATTTTTCGATTTTTCGATTTTTCGATTTTTCGATTTTTCGATTTTTCGATTTTTCGATTTTTCGATTTTTCGATTTTTCGATTTTTGATTTTTCGATTTTTCGATTTTTCGATTTTTCGATTTTTCGATTTTTCGATTTTTCGATTTTTCGATTTTTCGATTTTTCGATTTTTCGATTTTTCGATTTTTCGATTTTTCGATTTTTCGATTTTTCGATTTTTCGATTTTTCGATTTTTCGATTTTTCGATTTTTCGATTTTTCGATTTTTCGATTTTTCGATTTTTCGATTTTTTGATTTTTCGATTTTTCGATTTTTCGATTTTTCGATTTTTCGATTTTTCGATTTTTCGATTTTTCGATTTTTCGATTTTTCGATTTTTCGATTTTTCGAATTAAACTATGCTTGTTCGGTACAGATATGGTAATACGAGTATGTATGGTCATATAAAATGTATATAAGTTATATTGGTACCATATAAACCAGTGGCTATTGTTTTAGCCCGTGATATAAAATTTGCTGTGTCTAATTCCGTAATGAAATTAAATTTAAATTAGGATTCAAAGTTAGTTTTTAAATTATTTCTATAAAATTGAATGATATTTTTATGTGGTTAATTGCAAACTCTATTTTATATAATGTTAATTCTCTGTTTCTATTATATTAAACTTTTTTAGAATGTTTCATTTATTTTTATTGAGTTGAAAACGTATTTCTCATCTAACCGCGGCCGCATTATAATTACGTATTTGCTTGTAGTAGTTTCAGTGTTCTCATTTATTACTCGGTTTAAACTTTGTTAATGCCGAATGTTATGTAAAATTTTGGAATTGCATGTAATCCAGGAAGAAAATGGTTTTAAGAATTTTAAAGTTTTTATAGGAGCATGAACATTAAACAGATGTATAACAGCTGCATTTAAAAAATTAATTTTTTTATCAATATCACATAATAAAGTAATAACTGTTAAAATATTACTCTCAAATTCGTTTGAAGGAGCGAATAGAATCTATATATCTGTTCAAGCAACAACAAGAATAAAAATTATCCTTTTAAACTCAGAATAAATCGATTTGAAACTGAGAGATTTGGTCCACATCGATCACCGTCTGCATTGGGGAGTTTTAAATTAAGCAAACTGGAATATCCAGCAGGAAATAGCGTGGAATATTAAAAAAAAAAAAATAACGGAAAGGGATTCCTGGAATAGGATGACAGTCCCCCTATTAATTAGAGCAAACCTGAGCGATACACTGGCAGACTGAAAAAGAGAAAAATTTAAAAATCCGGACGTACGTGTTGTGCGGTAAAATTAAAAGTAAAATCTATGCAGAATATATAGGGTTCGCTAATTCTTTGTCATACCTAGTTCTAAAACTTAATATAATATAAAAGCTAACAAATTTGATCACTAAGGAATGACCGTAGATTCCACAAATCAAGAAGAAATTGAAATAAATAAAATACGGAACGAAAATAGTGTGAAGGGGTCATTATCAAAATTGTTAAAAGTAGAAAAACTGCTAAGAGTAGTAAAAATTAGAGCATTATGTAAAAATTGAGGGGCATCATAAACATGGATAATGGCAAAAATCAAGAAAGAAAAATTCTTTGAAAAATATTTGGAGGTAATGGACACATTAAAATAACACAAAGAGAGCATAAAAACTCGACACATCGAAAATGTTTTCTTAGATTGGTACTGGCGTATTCGGACTGTATAGAACCCAAAAGCGACGGTGATTTTATGTGTACATATTATGGGAAAGTGAGGCAATTTTATATAATATTATTTAATTTAAGATTTGATAAAATATCTAGAGCCATGTAGGGAACAGGCAGGCAGAACGGAGTAGGTGCGTAATACGGGGTACCTCGTTCTTTTTTAATACCACTGGCTCCATTTATACGATGGTAATGCAATTATATTTTACACGCGTGTTCTAAAGCAGAAATTAGTGGTTGCTAGTTGATTAAACAAAGTATTATTATCGCCCGAAAATAAATTCACCGTAAGTAGTAGTAAACCAATTTATATTTAAATAACATTATTACCAACTAAACGTGAATGTTTTCTAAAAATTTCTTTGTCATTGTGTTTAAAAAAAATACTTCTAATAAAGTAAATAGGTCATAACTTAAAAATCTACTCATTAGGCAAAATAGGGTGTTAACAAGTAGGGTACGACCTTTTTATTTTAATAAGAAGTAATTTTTCTAACACAATTACGAAGAAAGTCTTTAGAAAAAATCAAGTTTCTGACATATTTTTATGGATATTTTCACAAAATATTTTTGTTTTTATTTTCAGATCGTGTTTACCTATAAAAGGAAGACTGATCGTCAAAATTGGTCAACAGAGAGTATGCAACACGCTGTAAATGATGTTGTAAGTTGAGAGATGGGGTACTATCGAGCATCTATTTCATTTGCCGTTCCTCAGTCAACTGCAGAGTGTCACGTGAAGAAAGAACGAGATATTACAGGCTATTTTGTAGCAAAAGTTTTAGGCGCTTAAAGGCCCGTTTTTATCCCCAAACAAGAAGTAGAACTGGTTAATTATCTAAAAGATATAAAATCAGCATTGTTTGGACTAGCTATGACAAAATGTGGGTAACTTGTTGGAAAGGGATGGATGTAGTTTTTGAATAGGCACAAAGACTTGTCGATTAAAAAGCCTGAGGCAACGTCAGATGCTTTAATGTCAGGGGCTTTAACAAGGTGGCCATACAACAATTTGTCCACAAATATCAACTAACAGCAGAAAACATCTAGAAGGTTAACGAAACTAGAGATACAGTCAATCCAAAAGAGGCTTAAAAAATCATAGCTTTGAAGGGAAAACCCCCGAAAGTGAATACAGCAGCGGTTTTTAGATGGCCTTGTGTCTAGTGGATGGATTGAGCTTAATGAAAAAGGGTAGATAATTAATACATTGTTTTTTCATGGTTTAAAAAGTTTGTCGAGTATTCTAGAGCTTCAAAAGATTTACCAGTTTTGCTTCTGCTAGATGGTAATTGATCACATATGAAAAATCTAGACGTAATTAATTTGATGGTTTCGGGAAATAAGGGGATAACTCAAAATTTGGTACTTTTTAGGAAAATCGATTGAAGTTGAAGTGCTGATCTTAAATAGACAGGAATTCATATATATTTTAAATTATTGTGTTAGTTTAAACTCTTGATGTATAGTTCAATGTACTTTACCAAATTTTTATTCGATAAGTTGTATAAGGAAATATCGTTAACTCGTATTGACCCCAAATGATTTATCCTCTTATTGAAAATGTAATATTTTCAGGCTTTAGATGTTGCATTTATGAAACCATTAAGTGTATATTATGACAAAGAAGTGAGAGAATGGCTAAGTAATAACATTTCAGCAAATTTTCTACTTATTCAGTTCTGCATATTTTAGAGCAGCTACAATGGTTACTGCAATTAAAGCAATCGACGTGTAGTCTGTTAATATGGCCATTTTTTTTGAAGAAAATTTCTTGCCATCAGCTCTAACTGACTTAGAAATTGATCCTTAAATTCAAATAGAATCTATTAAAGAAGGCGAGGACACCTTAGCATCAATCAGAATTATTCATCAGAGAGAAGACGCTTGAGATTCAACCAGGACCAACTACTAGAAAGAAGATGCTTGAGGCTCAATCAGGATCGTCCAAAGAAAGTGACATTAGTTTTGATCTTAGCAGTGCCCAAAGTAAATAAATCCAAGAAACGACTGTCAAAAAGAAGGGACTAAACTGCCATTTTAATGTCCCCATCCTATAAAACAGAACTGAAGATGGCTCTAGAAAAATTGCAGTCTACCAAGGTGAAATCAGTAAAAAAAGGATAGAAGATGATCAAAACAAATCACAGAACAGATTGAAACTCACTGGTTGTACTGCGGAGACATTTATTCAAGTTGCACATAGGGATGGGTAAGCTGTTCTAGTTGCCACAAATTGGCCCACAATTATTGTACAGGTGTAGAGGATAATTATGACGAAGCAGTATTTGTTTGTGAACCCTATCAATGTTTCAGTTTAAGTATGCCTTATAGGATGGGTATAATGGAGGAAGTTACATTTTTTTTGTAATATAAGACAAACGTTCCAGGTTTTCAAAGCTAATTAATAGGAATTTATTGGAAGTCGTATGCAAAATTTCATAACCTGTACTAGGATCAAAGTTGTGTCCAGTATCTAACAGGAGAAGCCCGTGACATTACTAATAAGACAACGTGTTTGCTCTTTCAGACAAATTTTGATATTACGAAAGGTTCTACAGACATATGAATATGTTAATTTATACACACAAGATTGGTCTAAGATGTCTATATTATTTTTGATTCTAATGAATAAACCACCTATAAAGGTAAGTGAGAGAAACTTAGGGTTGTCAGGTTCAATGTGGTGTAGAGGGGTTATGATTTAATATTATTCTGACTGAGTTTATTTTGTTTATTGTGAAGCATATTATCGATTATGTTCTGATCATAATTATGACTATTATTAGCTTTTTGTTTAATTGTATTGTTTTATTTATTATATTAAAGTTATCTAAAAACATTGGGACTTTTAAGACATTCTAAATAACAGTTGAATGCCAACTTGTGTGAGACTAGGAAATTAGATATATTATATATCAACACCTTTATGCGTAGGTTTTCTAAAGATATTAAATTCAAACTTCTGTTGATACAATTTAAGAAGTTATCTAAATCACCAGTCCAAAGTACCAGTATGTCATCGACATAATTCTATAATATAATGTAGTATCTGTGCAAAATTCATTGTTGTTCAAGATATTATGATTGTCAAAATTTTGCATAAAGATGTATGCAAGTATAGGTGTCAAATTACTATTTACCCCCTTCTGTTCTTTGTTTTAAAAAAATTGTTCAATTTTCATTTTTGTATTAAATAATTTTCACTTTTCCATACATTGATTCCATGACTGTGCATGATGGAAACCGGTCGCCATAAAATTGACTCAAGTTATGTAGTGGTTAATAGATTACTACGAAAAAAAAAATATGTTTTTTCACAATAGTAAATTAAGGCCCCAAGTACAAGTTAACTATAAAAATATTTAACTTCAAAAAATTTAAGATTACAAAGTTAACTAATGCTTACTTTTTAGAACATTTCACTTTTAAAGAGCTCTAAAGTTTGCTTTTTACAAAAAGTACGAATTATTACAATTACTATGCTTACAGCAGTGATAAAGAAGCAGAGACCAAAAAATTGTATGATTCTAGTTCGAATTTGTGCCCAACATTTCAAATATTTTTTTTAATTTGTTGGACCTCGGAACCGTTATCGAAAAATATTTGCCCATATATTATTGGTTTGCGGTATTTGTGCTTGCATTTTTCATTTATGCCCACAACTTCACAATTTTTGATAAATTTTGTAATAAATCCACAAACAATTTTTGTTTTGTTTCAAATCAAATCACAAAATCATTAAACTGTCTTTGTCATAGAACACGCAAATCATCCTTGATTTTATATCAACCAAAAAAAATTTACTAGATACTTATAGTTTATTTGACTAAAAGGTAAATAATGATTATAAAACGACGATTTGTGTAACTTACTTTAACTTAAGTAGGGATATTTACAACTTTTGTCCATTTATATCCATCAATTATCCACCGTGTTCAAGTCACTTAGTGACTTATAAGAGAGCACGGGGAATTTGACGGATGAATATAAATGGCGCGGTCGGTAGGATATTCCTGACATTTAATTGAATTAGTACGTTTTTTTTATAAAAAAAAAGGTCCCGAGAAAGATTTGATTAAATTTACCTTTTATTAGATGATTTTTGAAAAGGTACAGGATGAATAACATAATATATCAATATAGATATCTTAAAATGTAAAATAATTAACATTCTTTGTACACAAAATAATATATTTAAAAACAAATCGATTAAACTAAACTAAACAAAACACCGATTTCCACACATTTTTCACCCTCGTATATACTACTGACCGGAAAACTGTGTTTCATTTTTTATTTCTGGGAAATTTTTCATTTAGTTATCTTTTTATTCACCGCATAAATCCAGAGCGCGGTGACGGGTAGATTCTTTGGAAGAAGAATTCTCAACTCTCTGCTCGATAAATTACACAAAATAAATAAAATATAAGGCTAGTCGGTCGAAAGCAAATGAATCGGTATTTTGGGAAAATCCTAATCAAAGATATATATACTATCCGACCCTGTAGGTTAAAATACTGACAGTAGTTTATTAAAGTGAGAACAAAAAATCGTACAGAAAGAGCACAGACATCAGTGTCGTCAAAGAAAAGTTTTATTAAGCGATTTAAAAAAGGACGTTAGTTCCCCTTTTTGGGTCAGCGAAATAAGTCCTAAAGGAAAATAGAGCTAATTTGTCTTCTTTCGATGAAAATGACTGTTTTTTTGCAGAATGTCGACTGTTAGTGTGGTGCCATTCGCTATGCTGTAATGCCAACAGTTTTAGTAGTAGCTCAAGAAAATGCGATTAGTAAACATATTTTTTATATATAGTTGTCAAGTAAACGTAATTTACAACACATTAAAATATTTAAAAATATTTACCTTTGTCACACAAAACTTTACACATTAAGGTATTTCCAGGCCTAGGGTCCTGAAAACAAAAAATTCGAACAACAACCCTTACTTAAGTCTCTTTACTTAGGTCTCCTCTGTCAACTATCGACAATCTATTTAAAAAAATTACGTGAGAGGTTAATTATTCTCAACGTATCACCTTGGATAGTTCTTTAGTTTAATTTAAGGCATTGACAGAAGTAATAACCTAATTTTTTGGTTTCTTTTAATACGTGTGTTTTATTTTTGAATAATTTGTTAAAACATTTAAAATTTGTTAGAAGTTTTGTGTAATTCTTTATATTTTACTGATAAAAATGCCAATTATTACACCAGTTACAAAATGGATTCCTGAATCAAAACATTGTAAGGAATATACTGTCTGTACTTTTCAAGATTGACTTCAACTAAAACGAGGTAAATAAGGAAATATAAAAATAATTTTTATTATGTATGGTATACATAAGTTATACGCAAATAGGACATTAACGTCATATTAAGAAATCATACCACTGTAATTATGTAAGGAAGGCCTAAGAAGAAAGTAAAAAAAACAAACTATATTATTAATTTTTTTAGACAGCTAAGCAATTTCAAAGCTCTTAGTTTAAATAGAACCATATCAAGGATTGTCTAGAAACTGCCTTAAAATACCTAATTATCTAGCAACCCAGAATAAGGCAAAACTAACATGTACAATAGGACATAATGGTACTAGGTACTAAAGGCTGATGAGCTTGCTGAAGTGGAATCAGAATATGGAGGCCGTCGCCATAAGTTAGATATTTTGGTTATATAATAATGTTACACTACACCCTGTAGTAGCCTACGGCTATTATAGGAAACGTATAGATGTTACTCATCGCCCTACAGTGTGCTGCGGTTACATACTTTGATTTTCTCTTACACGGGAATGGTCGCACTGCGCAGCTTTCTGAGTTCCTTTTAAAAGGAAAATGAAAACTCCGCCATTTTGATGCTTTATTACGTGTTGCCTACATCTTGGCGCCATATTTTTAATAGGTGCGTTTTAATCATCTGCTCCTGCTTCGGAATTGTCGGTTTTTTTGTTTTAATCTGACAGGTTAAAACGACTAAACCGACAATTTCGGAAGCAGAAGCGGATGATTAAAACGCACCTGATATTTTGCTTGCTGCTGTCAGTGTCAGTGAATATTATTTTTGGAGTCACAGTTTATTGCTAAAGAATCAGTTAGCTCACTCGGACCAGTTAAAAGTTCCAAAATAACATCCACTCCAGAGATACAAATTCAGGATGCGCAGAAGACTGCTGTTTTATTATAGGTGGTTGTCATATATTGTATTATCCGAGTTGCGCAGTGTATAAACTGGAACATTGAGATCAAAAGTGCCGAAGCAGAGTGAGCGAATTGATTCTTTAGCTATAAACTGTGGTAAAGGCATCAAAATGGCCGCGCCTTATGTTAAGCGTGTCGCATCTTTCTCTTGCACCGTATAGTAATCAAAGTATGTGGCTGCGGTCGCCATAAGTTAAAGTACAAGTAAAAGAAGATAGAATATTCTCGAAATGTCTGGAAATGTCATTACCCGTCAAGAATATTCTAGATGACAGTTCTAGAAGGTTCAAGAAGGGTCAAGCAAGCTATATAAGGATGATCCTGAAGGCAGTTTTCAGTTTTATGATAGACGTTACACGTTAATGTTATCAGTTGCATTGTTATTGTTACAGTTTAGTTGAAATAAATTCTGATACCATAAACCTGCGTAACAATAAAAAAGAAAACTTCTTACTCAAGAAGTTTTTGGAGAAGAAGTTTTTGGAGAAGAAGTTTTTCACTCAAGAACTTTTTTTTTACTCATGAAGTGTTTTACAACATTCGTACTCACGAAGGTTAAAGAAGTTCCTTTATTTCCTAAAATATTTCTTGTAAAAAAAATCATAAACTTGAACCATGGATAACTTTAGCTTTAATTACTTCTATCTATAAAAGGGATTAATTGCCAATAGGCTTCAGTGTTATTCGGAGACACATAGTCAGACGAGCCCAGGAGAAAAAAAGGGGTCAATTAAGAAAGACAATATTAATTTTTTTCCAAAGAACTGGACAACCCACTATAAAACAATTTAGAAATAAATTATAAAATAAAACAAAAAATGACTGATACCAAACTAAATTAAGAGACAATCACGGTGACTGTAAACAAAACCTGGAAAATAACCAATGAAATAACTGGATGTAAAAAAAATTCAAAGTTTCAGATACTCATATTATAAATGAAAATCGAAATTTAGTTAAAAATAACATAGAAAATACAAACCTATTTAATAATTTCTTTACAAACTTGGGTAAAGATATGACAAAAAAAATAATTTACCAAACAATTTCCTAAATGATAATGCCATAAAAGATTCTCTTTTCGGAGCCAGTAACAGTTTCAGAATTAATAATATTAATTTCTAACCTAAAAAAGAACTGTTCTGCAGGACCTGACAATATAGAAATTAAACTCATTAGATATATTCATATACATGTATTGACTCCTTTATCGTATATCAATAATCTTGCTTTGTCTAGTGGATTACTACCTTGCTAGTAGGAACATACCACAGTTACTTCTAATGTTAATTTCGGGAATCGTAGCAAAATGTTATAAATTATTTTGCAAAAATATTTAAACAAGCTGTCAAAATCAGATTAATAAAATTACTGGACAAAAAGAAAGTTCTATCAAAAATATAATTTGAATGCGGCACTAAACTTACTTGAACCTATAGTCAGGGCCTTGGACAAATCAAGTTAATGGCTAGCAATAGAGGAATAGTACTTGATCTGATTGAAAACTATTAAACAAATAGAACCCAAAAAGTTATAATAGTAAAATGACTTAAGTACCTACCCATTCAATAGTAGGTACAAATAAGAGTACCCCAGGGGACAGTAATAGGTACAAATTATTTTTAATTTACATAAATAGAATCCAAAATAAACCATTTTAAAGAAAAAATTATATGTTATGCTGATGACACTGACCTTGTTGTGACTGGAAAATCTTGGGATAAAGTTAAATTAAACATATAAGTTTGATTTAAAGAAATAAAAAATATATCTAGATTATAGTTAATAACTCTAAATATTGAAGAAACAAAATATATTACTTTTTCTCTTACTGCAATGAATCAACCTAAAATAGTAAATAAATTAGATAACTCTAAATACAACGACACTAACAGTAGCAATAAAATATTTAGGTTCAATAATTGACTATAGCAAATAAGATTAAATGAACACGTTACTTCCGTTACAAAACCATTCGTACTCAATTCCAACCACTCACATAAGACTACCCTCATCCCTAAGAAAAACTTCCGTTCATGATGACGTATATTCAATCATAGCATATCAATGATCAAAATATAATTAAAATTCGAAAAATGAAACAAACTTAAAACTGTAGAAACAACAGAATGGTACAGGTACAGGTAGTGTCGCTAGATAAATACCACACAGAACTAGTATTCACAGGGACCTCAACCTACGTTTGGGATAAGCAGTAAAAAACTACTAAACACCAAACTTACTGGCAACAGATAATAAGACTCAGAATCAGTAATCTCATAGTAGGGAGATTTAACCCAAGAGAAGCTGCTGAGGTTCTACAGCTCTTAAGGCTCCAAATATCCAGCAGAGTGGGGATACTGACTTTACACTGTTTGCTAAAACATCTTCGTGATAAGATTACACAATGATTCTACCACGTATCGACTCTGCATGGAAGAGGAGGAAACCTCATATTACGTTATCTTTTAAGCGAACCTGTAGCAAGGCGACAATATTTACCTTTTCGGTTTAGAACGGGAAAGAGCACCCCAGAAATAGTAGGTAAGAAATCCTGCAAAACTCAATGCAGACACCAGGACTATTTAAACATAAAGCCTAGAAAAGGGAAAATATGGAGAATAAATATAACTAAAAGTACGCAATGTTTCAGACTAAATCTAACCCTACCTTATTATAAGATAAATAATTAAATGTTACTATATTGTGACCTTTGATGCAAATAAGACAAAGTTTAACTTAAGTGAAAAGTTAGTTGCTTAAAACCAAGTAGCAAAATATACAAATTGATTTATTAGATAGTTTAGAGAAATTATTTGAATGTGTACAATTAATATTCTGGTGTTTATACATGATTTACTATTTCAAATTAAAATGTAACATTTTTTTTAACTATTTCAAGTTATTTTTAGAAAGTATGAAAATGGCTTCAAAATGTTCCTTTAATTTCAACCCTTAAAGACTCGGACTATTTTTTGGTGTCATCAACATTTGTCCCAAATATATAACGTTAATGGAGCAGATGCTTGTTGGCAGTAAAACATAATGTTTGTTTTTTGTAGACAGTGTTTTGATGATGGTAATTATCTCTATATCTAACCTAAAAACTATGTATCTGATACCGTATCTGACTTATTTTATAAGTAACAGTTGAATTTAAAAAGAAATAATTTAGAACATGTTGTAAAAACCATTATAATAAAAGAATAGTAAAATTATCTTTTTTTTTTTGTTTGAGAAAAATGATCACGAGCATAATAAAAGAATAGTAAAATTATCTTTTTCTTCTTTTTCTTTGTCTGAGAAAAATGATCACGAGCAAAAATAGTAGTAATATCGTCAAACTATTTGGCTATAAGTAAATATGTGTTAACTTTTTGTATTTAGTATCTTCGTAATTTAAATTTTATTTAGTAGAGAAGCTGTGAGAAATTATTTATTGCAGTAATATCTATATTTTGAAAAGTTATTCCACACAGTTATCACACAATTATTTTTTAGTTATTTCTCACAGTTCTTATGGTTATTTCTCATAGTAATTCCTCACCCACATTTTTTTTTTCACCTGTCATAACCCGTGCTATCAAGAGCAATACCACAAAAGGTGGAAGGTGAATATTTTTTGACAATATTTTGTTGTTTTTTTGGAAATTATGCGTCTAAATTTCACGAGACAAAATCCTTCTCCTCCTGCACCAGACGTCAGTCAAGTTGTATTTCGAGACGATTTTGCAGCGATGATTTAAAGGTCCGACTTTCCTATTAACTTGATTCATTCCCTCAATTTTTACAGCCGTTCGTTCCACATCTCCGGATACTTCCTTGGTGCCACGGCCTAGGGTACAACAGTTCAGCTATTGCGAGATCTTTTATACACACTAACCTCGAGGCCTCTCTTGGTTAATTCTTACAGACATTTACAACCGGTATTTCTCACTGTTATTTCTTACAGTTATTTCTCATCATTATTTCTCACAGTTCTTTTTCTCAGTTATTTTTATAAGTTATTTCTTAGCATTACTTCGCACAGTTCTTAGTCTCAGTTATTTTTATCAGTTATTTCTTAAAATTATTGCATTTGCATTTAAAACATATATTTACATTAATAAAAATTTAAAATATTGTGACACGGAGTCGTCTTTGTACTTTTCCCGCGGTATAAAGTCTAGCGCTGGCCATAAAGAGACAACCGCACCGCTTCTCGAAACTGCCAGAAAAAGCGAAATATATGCAGCAGTAGGTGATTTTGGATTTTTTTTAACACTTTATTATACAAAAAACTTTACAGTATTGTACACTAAAATTAACTTACATCTACTAAAAGAATATCACAGAATAAAACGCCTTAAAAGGCGAAAATTTTTTTTGAGAATTTTCTTATTGTGCCTAATGAAATTTTTAACATTCTGTCTCTTCTTAACATATTTATAAATTCTGTTAAATCTTTAAAGCCTTCTTAGTTATTATATAATAGAGCGCTATAAAACCATATCCAAACATTTGTATCTAAACTATTAGAATATTCAATTTGAAAAATATCTTTAGGGTCTCCATTTTGATTACATTGCAAAAACTTGTTTAAAATACGCTGTTTACACCAATCCCAAATGTTTTTAGACAAAATGCAGTCTTTAATACGGTGTGACATGTCGTCAAAAACATTGCATTCGCTACATATGTTAGAATCGGTAATACCGTGGCGGTGCGTTTTTGATCTTACTGCGTATATGTCATTTATCGCTTTGTATACTACAGAGAGCCACTTGGAAGGAATGTCATTGTTACTAATGACCTTCCAGACTGTTTTCCATTTTATCTTGGGAATTTTTTTTTCAATTGATGGAGTTATTGTAATGTTATCTATTGCGACTTTGTAAATTTGGTTCGTATTGACTGTATTATTTTGAATCCAATTGAACTTTTGAATTAATTCATAGTACTTTTTTAGACATTTGGGTATTTGTGAGCTCAAATTTTTATCGAATAAGTTATTTAAAGTCGATTTATAAGTAATTTTATTTTTACAGTTTGTCCAAGAGAGTTGTTGGGTCTTTGCAAAAAGTGATTTAGCCTTAATTTCAAAATTAATTAAATTTAAACCTCCGTTTTTAAAAGGTAAATATAATTGCTCCCTTGCCACCCGGTATAAATGACCCCTCCATATATAGTTTCCTGTATACATTACGATTTTTTGAGCATGTAAATGGGTAACTGGTAACAATTGTGCAATATACCACGATTTTGAAAGGACATATATATTTATGAATTGAATTTTTTTAATTAGATCGAAGTTACGTGGGTAACTTAACTGCAGACAAGTGTTTATGTTCTTTATAATTTGTTTTCAGTTGGTTTTAATCATTGTATTAAAGTTTGAAGCCACCCACATGCCCAAAATTTTTGTTTCTGTCTTAAGTGGAAATTTTCCTAATTTTTCTGGGAAGGATTTTGCTAATTTTCCTAATGGAACAATAAATGATTTCTGAAAGTTAACTGCTGCGTTAGAGGCTCCACAATAGATTTTAAGCAGTTTATCTACAATGTCGATATCTTTTTGTTTTTCAAAGTATATAGTTATGTCATCTGCATATGCAGATATTTTAATTGTGCTGTTAGAAATTTTTAACCCTGGTAATGAAAAGTCACATATTTTTAAAAATGGTTCCATAGAGATGCTGAAAAGAATCATGGATAGTGGGCATCCTTGTCGTACCGAGCTACGAATATCGATTTTTTTTGACAAAAAACCGTTTATCATAAGAGACGAATTTGCTACACTATATATATTTTTTAAGAAATTAACAATTTTATTATCAAATTGCATTGCTTGCATTACTTGCCATAGGTAAGAATGGTTAACTCTGTCAAATGCCTGATTAAAGTCAAGATTTAGGATGCCTCCTAAAGACTTTTTTTCATTGTCGAAATCCAATATAGTGTCCCTAATTAAAAGGAGATTGTTGAAGATTGATTTAGTTGTACCACGGCTTTGTTGATCACCTAAAACTTTTGATATAACCATTTGAAATCTATTTGCTAAAATTTTCATTAGTATTTTATAATCGGTGTTTAATAATGTAATGGGTCTCCAATGAATCATAGTAATTGGGTTTTTTATTTTTGGAATTAAAGTGATTATTGCTTCTGTAAATTCTTTATTAGGAGTTGTTGTATTTGTAAAGATATCGTTAAGAAGTTTGGTCAATTCGTCTCCAATGATATCAAAAAACAAGATGTAAAACTCCTAGCATATACCATCTAAGCCAGGAGTTTTTTTCTTTGATACTTCATCTAATACATTTCTTATTTCTTCTTTTTTTATTGAATTTAATATTATTTTATTATCTACATCAGATAGTTTTTTTGTATATGTGCTACCATACATCAAACATCAGAATCTTTGATTGCTCTTATTTTAAATGTATCAATAAAATGATTCGTTGTATATTGAAGTATGTCTTTAGATGTTGTTAATGTTATTTGGTCTTCAGTTTGAAGTTTTGATATTATTGAAACTTTATGTTTTCTTTCTTTCATTAAATCAAAAAGTGAATATTTTTCATTAAATTGATCTTTATTTTTATTTAAGAATTTTTTTTCTAGTTGCTTTTGTTTTAATTCAACAATAATATTTTTAATTTCCAGTATTTCTTGATAAACTTGTTCACCTTGTTTTTTCTTTTTCGTTTAGTTCTATTAGAGACCCCTGATAAAATTCAAACATCTTTTTCTCATCTATTGCATCTGATATTTCTATATTCTTAAAAAAAGATTTTACTTTCTTTTTAAAAATATAGAACCACCATTTTATGAAATCTGTATTGTACCAATAGTTTGTTTTTAATTTAATTATTTCATTTTTGAATCTATTTATGTTTTCTTCTATTAGAGTTGCTTTTTTTATTTTCCAATATCCCCACCCATGATATAACGGTTTTAAATTATCTAATTTTTCTAAATAAAGAATATATGCCGAATGATCGGAAAAAGCAACAGGTTTAATTTCGGCTTTTTTATTAACTTTTGGTGCTCTTTAGATGTATAGGCTCTATCAATGCGAGTGGCATAATTGCCTCTGATAAATGTGTATTCAATTTTATTTTTATAAAGAAAATCCCAAGTATCTATAAGATTTGAATTTTGTATAAGCTGTAAAAGCATTCTGCAAATTGAGGCATTATTTCTCGAGTCTTTTTGTTGAATAACACAGTTGAAGTAGCCTAATAGAATTGTAGGATAATTAAAATTAAAATGTACGAGTATTTCATTTTGAAAAAAATCATTTCTTGTCTTATAATTTTGTCCACCTGATGGAGCATAAACATTTATGTAACGAATGTTATTAATATTTACTGAAATAATGCGACCATCAAGTGAACAAATAATATCTTTAACTTCATACCCATTTCTATAAATAACACCTGTCCCTCTGTTTGCGTTGCCTACATTTGGAATCATATTATATCCATAGGAAAATTTTAAAAAGTCAATGTTTAATTCTTGTACAAAAATGATATCAATATCATGCTTTCGAATGAAATCAAAAAAAGAGACCTTGTTTCGTCGGATTTTTAAGCGAGCTACAATTTACCGATAAAACTGTATATAATTTTGTGACTATCTTAAAAGATAAAATAAAAAAAATATATATTTATCTATGTATACATAAAAGAATAAATCAGAGTCGCTCATTTGGGTATCGCTTTCATTATTTTCCTTTATGTTATCTTCACTTTCATCAATTATTTGACTACTTTGATTTTTCAAATTAATTTGTAACTTTGGAACTTTTCTTTCTTCTTCGCCCGAGTTTTCACTAGACTTTTCTTTCTTTTTTCTCTTTTTCTCAGTTTTTTTGTTCATGTTTTCTGAAGTCGCTGAAATAATATCGATTTGGGATGTAAGATCGGCAGCCTCTTTTTCACTTGCCAAGGTTGAATATTGTGGATTGTGAATAATTATGTTTGGAAGTGCACTATGATCTTCTGTTGTTTTAATATCTGCGATAGGTGTTGCAAGGGTGTTTTCAAAAAACATTTGGTTTTCTGAGTCAGAATTAGCATAGTCATGATGCGTAATTTCATTTGTTATAAACTTTGAGATTTTGTCCATATCTGAATGACTGATGTTTGTATCTTTGTGGGATATAGCCATGTGAGCATTTACCTCTTCTAATATCGTAGCATCTGGTACCGCAGCATCTGGCACCGCTGCATCTGGTATCGCGGCGTCTGGTCTTCTAATTGCAATTATTCTGTTATTTGGTTTGTTCGGACAATCCCTTCTTTCATGTCCAGGATTATCACAAAACAAGCATGTACGTTCTTGATTTTTATACGTGACCAACGAAGTGGTCCCCTCGATTGTAACGTAAGATGGTATCTTTTTTTTCATTGAAATTAACATTGATCTCACATCACTTTCCAAATTATATAAATCATCACCCGACCAAGTTTCATTTCGAATGGTTTTTACAATTCCATATTTACCAAAATGTTCGATTATCTTAGAGTTCTTTAGTTCCGGAGGAAAGTCATAAATTCTTATCCGTATATCATCTGATTCTTCGCTTATATAAATTTCATAATCTTGTTCTTCATCTGTATAAATTAATTTCCCAGATTCAAATTTTTGCATTGTTTTTTTTACCAACCACTCAGATATTACTTTAATAAAAACTTTTGAACGAATGTGATCAAACTGTATACATACCAGCTGATCATTGGTGAAATTAAATAGTTGTTTAATCCAACGGTGAATACTAATATTAGGAGGTTTTTCCTAACATTTTTGAAGTCTAAAACCATTGTATTTTCTCGTTTAATAGCCATGGCACGCCACTGGAAACTTTATTTTTATTCGTTAACAGTTCACACACCTTTACTCTTTGAAGTCTGAGCTACGACTGGATGAAAATAGGCGATATATAAAATATACCGAGTGTTAGCTTGGCCCAATAGTACATAGAGATATTCGTAATTTTGAGATGATTTAATAATTTTGGAGTTGATATCTTTGTGAACTGCTATGAGAACGCCACCACCTCTAAAATGATTATTATTTTTTTGTGTACTATCCTTTCTATAGATATTGCAGTTAATCATATTAAGTTCCGAGTCAGTGTGGCCATTTGTCATCCATGTTTTAGACATGACAATTATATCATACTCTCAGGATGTAACATTTTCCAACAGAATTAGCAACTTTAAACAATGCTGCGAACATTTTGATAATAGATTGTTATGGTATCTTTTTTATTAGATGTGTGGCAATTTGAAGTATCTCTATAAGGATCACCTAGTTTTTTTTTTAGATACTGTAGGATTTCCATTTATATATCTTAAGCGCACCTCCTCCCCATTGGATCGTCTATTTTGTAATTCGTGTTGAGCAGATTTTTCAGCTTCTTGTTGTTTTTTTGGTTTGATCCGCATTGACACACACTTTGGCTGGTTTTAAGTTAGCTCTACCGTTTAAAGCAGTTTTAGAGACCGAAAGCCATTTTTGTTAGCTTTACCAACTTGTGCTAGGTTTTTGATTGTAATGGGTTCGGAAGTTGCTTTACTAATTAATTTTTGTACTTCTACACAATCGTTATCTTTGTCTACTAGGTTGAAGAACATAACATTATGGGATCGTTGTTCACGTTCATATAACTCGGACGTGATGTTTTAATTGCTTATGTTTGGGGCCGGATTAGCAATTGTTTGTCAGTTGCAAGGAACTGTAGAGAAAGAAACGCCTGTTATGGTGGAACCTTCAAAGTGTAAAGAAGGAGTTGGTCAAGGAACTTTGTGTGGAAAGGGGTTGGACATATCTGCTAAAGAAGTTACAGTACGACGAATGACGGTTTTCAGCAATGAGTGGGCCCCTGTCAAACTTAGGGAAGAACAAGACAACGATCCCGTTTTAAAGAAGATGCGACAATGGAAAGAGGAAAATCGTCGACCTACTTAGCTAGAAGTATCTAAACTCTCTCCAGTAGTTAAATCATATTGGGCTCAGTGGGACTCTTTTATCCTGTAAGAAGGGTTATTAAAGCCAGTGCTAGAGAATGCTGATGGATCCAAAAACAGAAGACAGCTGGTTATTCCAAAGAATAGAGTAGCCGAAGTACTTCGTCAGTTACACGACAGTCCATCAGGAGGACATATCGGTAATAAGAAAACCCTTCAGAGAGTTGGTGAAAGGTTTTATTGGATAAAAAGTTCCGATGAAATAATGGACTGGTGTAAGAAATGTACCACCTGTGCTATGAGTAACGGACTCCAACGAAAAAGGAAGGCGTCTATGAAGCAGTACAACGTTGGTAGTCCATTTGAGAGGATTGCCTTAGATATAGCTGGACCATTCCTTATGACAAAAAATGATAATAAATATATGATGGTGGTTATGGATTATTTTACGAAGTGGGTGGAAGTCTAAGCCATTCCAAGTCAAGAGGCCGCAACTGTTGCAGATGTGTTAATAAAAGAATTCATCAGTAGATTTGGTCTACAGTGATCCACAGTGATCAAGGCAGAAATTTTAAAAGTCAGCTTTTCCGAGGAATCTGTGACAGATAGGGCATAAAGAAAACCAGAACTCCGGCATTGCACCCACAGTCAGATGGAATGGTAGAGCGAATGAATAAGAACATTGGCAAATACCTGTCAAAAGTAGTTTCTAACCATCAGCGATGGCATATAAATCCGCTGTCAATGAATCTACAAAGCAAACACCAGCAAAGGTGCTGTTTGGGCGTGAGATGAGCCTATACAACAGAAGCATAAAATAATAACCGTGTCATCTCGAGTTTTAATACCGACCTAAATAAGACATAGCCGGTAAAGATTATGTGACCCAACTACGACGAAAAATGTACGACATGCATAAATTAGTTCGCACGGATCTTCAAATCGTCAGTAACAAAATAAAGAAGCAATACGATACCCAAGCCACAGAGGGATATTTCAAGAAAGCCGACAAAGTTTGGCTCCATTACCCAAAGAGATAAAGGATGCTTCAAAGGTCTTGGGAAGGTCCGTATCTCATCAAGAAAAAATAAATAATGTCATTAGCTGTATAAGTAAGATCCCGAACGGTAAACCGAAGGTAGTTCACCAAAACCGGCTGGCGCCATTTGAAGGTAACCATAACGGGGAAGAAGAAGTCAAACAGCTTCAAGAATCACCTGACCTTGTCTTTGAAGAATGTATGGCATCTCAGATTAATTTAAAATAGTTTTGATCTTATTTTCAGCTAGACAGGTTATCAACGGTCCATTTATTAGGTTGTTTAGCTAAGTGGTGGCATTTTGAGCAGATTTATGACAAAAATAAAGAGATATCATCGGCATACAACGCCCATAAGTAAATTACAGGACAATAAGGCGTACAAATGCGGCGTAAGTACTGTGCCCTGAGGAACTCTTACCTGCGCTAGTAAAGGACCAGTTGTTGAGGAGTTTATCTCAAAACAAAATTGTCTATCCAAGTAGGACTAAATTATTTTCACAATGTGTACTGAAAAGTTATCCACAAGCACTTTGTGTATTAGCCCATGGACCCATACGGTATCAAAGACCTTCTCACAATCTAAAGTTACGATGACAGTTTGCAAGTCGTTATTAAAACATTCTTTTGCGTAATGCGCGATTCTGAATACTTGAGCTATGGTGCTATGTCCCTCTCTTAAATAGTATTATTCGCGTGGGATAATATTTACTCGTTCTTCATTTTTCCTAAGTCTAAACAAAATTAACGTGTCAGTTATTTTAGCAACCGTATTCGGTAACTAAATGGGGCGCTAACTATCGATCTTATTGGCCGGTTTTCCTGATTGGAATAATATTTGGCATTTTCAAGCCACTGAGATAGTATTGTAGCTTGAAAATGGCATTTATTATGTGGTGGAGCTGCACGACAGCTTTTCTGCTGAGGTTTTTAAGCAAAATGTTACTGATATCGTCCCGTCTCAGAGTTTTTTTATTTTTAAAACTCTTAATTACCTCACATACCTCTTTAGGAGAAATAGAAAAGAAGTGTGGCACTACTTGTGGCTCCGACTGCTCCAATGCATTTACTAGATGTTCGATGCGCTGTTGTTCGGGGTTGTTTTCCTGATCGTTGATGAAATGTGACTAAAATAATTCGCCGAAGGCTTGGCCTTTGTCTGTGTTGAGTAGGTTAGGTCCTCATTTCATTGTGTTCGGTTTTTTAAACATTTTCATCACTTTCCAGTTATGTCTATTATTTATTTCTACGAGTTATTTCTAGTAATTATTTCTAATAGTTATTTCTAATAGTTATTTCTAATAGTTATTTCTAATAGTTATTTCTAATAGTTATTTCTAATAGTTATTTCTAATAGTTATTTCTAATAGTTATTTCTAATAGTTATTTCTAATAGTTATTTCTAATAGTTATTTCTAATAGTTATTTCTAATAGTTATTTCTAATAGTTATTTCTAATAGTTATTTCTAATAGTTATTTCTAATAGTTATTTCTAATAGTTATTTCTAATAGTTATTTCTAATAGTTATTTCTAATAGTTATTTCTAATAGTTATTTCTAATAGTTATTTCTAATAGTTATTTCTAATAGTAATTATTAATAGTTATTTGTTATTTCTAATAGTTATTTCTAATAGTTATTTCCAATAGTTATTTCTAATGGTTATTTATAAAAGTTATTTCCAATAGATATTTATATTAGTTATTTATAAGAGTTATTTATAAAAGTTATTTATAATAGGTATTTTTTATAGTTATTTATAATAGATATATTTTATAGTTATTTCTAATAGGTATTTTTCACAGCTATTTGTCACAACTATTTATTACATACATCTGTCACGGTAATTTATTACAGTTATTTACAAATTTATTTATTAGTTATTTCTCACAGTGCTAATACGCTGTAAGAAAAGTATTTTTTTTAGAGAAATCGTGGAAAAAATTAATTCCCCAATTACTAATGGATCTCGCTCTTTACATCGACGACTAAATTAAATTCGCGCGTTACTTTAACCACACGTTATCTTTATCCTTAAGTTCGTCTTTTTTTTGCCCTGCTTAAACACTCTACTCTCTACAACCGGGGCATTAGCCATTTCTCGGTCCTTTCGAGTTTTGAAAGTATAAATTTTTAATGCACGCTTCCATCTCGAAAGCTGTGAAGCTTACCTGACGCATATTTGCAGAAAAAGCGTCGCCACCCACGTGACTTCCGCTATTAACACGAACGTCGAGCAGCCTCTGAAACAAAAGAAAAAAAAATGAGTAATTTTTCAAGAGTAGCTTGGTTAGATGGTTTATTTAGAACAATAGACGTGCCAAAAATAAATTTTGAGAAGGATTTTGGGGAATTAATTCACTGAAAAGACGATTGATAATTAATAATACTAATTGACCCCCTTACGAGTAAATTTTAACCCCTAAAACCGACTAAGCGAATTAAGTAGGGGAAGGGACAGCTATTATTATTATTTGCCGTGGCGCTCCGGGGCGATTTAAAGCTAATTGTAGATGTCATTTGACTTACAGGTAAGCAAAAGCCGGAAAACCCCACCCACCATCATCAAAACATAATTTAAAATAATTAGTTGTGAGGAATATTTTTATTTTACTTAATTTTTTCTAGAAAAATCTATTCTATCAGAAGAAATATAATAAAATATTAATACAAATATGTTAATTTTAGGCGTTAAATGTTGGAAATTAATGGATACTTACTATAATATAAAAGGATAATATATATGAGATTATTAATTTTGATGGTTTAGTTCATCTTATATTGCAAGAATATTGTTACGCAGCACCCTGCAGTAGCCTGCGGCTATTATAGGAAACGTACAGATAGAAAAAGAAATGGAATGTTACTCATCGCTCTACAGTGTGCTGCGATCGTCATAAGTAAAAGTACAAGTAAAAGAAGATAGAATATTTCAGAAATGTCATTACCCGTCAAGAACATTCTAGATGACAGGTCGATAAGGTTCGAGAAGGTCAAGCAAGCTATATAAGTCGACGACCTGACGTCAGAGTTTTAGTTTTATGACAGACGTTACATGTTAATGTTATCAGTTGTATCGTTATTGTTAAAGTTGAATTGAGTTATTGTAAAGTTGAATTGAAATAAATTGTGATACCAAAAACCAGTGTAACAATATTATAAAAATAATTGAGAAATGTAAGTTATTTTAAATAAGCATTTTATAGCAAGAGAGCCGTCATCTGATAACGAAATAAGTTCCAAAGGTATGTAACATTGTAATCTACGAAACAGCACCTGTCAATCACTATCCCAAGCAAAGTAGTAAAAAAATTCTTTAATATTCAAAAAATCACATAAGACATGACAGCGATAATTTTGTTTCCTCTTAAAATTAAAATTCTAATGCATTATGAACCTATTTGGTAAACCTGAATTTTCAATACTTTTACTCTGCCTTTCAAACCATATGTGTGTGTGAAAAGAAGAAGGCTGGCAAAGATAACCATGTAGTATACCTATGTTACGCCGCTAACACACATGTTTAGATTTAAAATTTTACGTCACTCTCTATCGCTGCATGTCTACATTACTCATTACCTGTTGTGGAGCCTAGGAGTTTGGGATTAAAAATAATATAAATATGGTGGAGGTGGGACTTTATTTCCACTAACAAAGATGCTCGCATAATTAGGATCGAACTTCCTTCAGGTAAGTCGTTTGATCCATTAATTATGCTTCACATCCTTGTTAGTGGAAATAAAGATAACCATGTAGTTGTTTAGAGGATATTCTATTCAAAATAAAACTAGATTTTTGCTTTCTACTTAAATGTATACAATAGAATATGCAAAAAAAAATATTACTATAAATTTCCCACAAAATTAACAATAATAATTAATAATAATACTAATGAATTAATCATTAACCAACGTAACAAAAAATAATATTGAATTTTAACAATCCAGTTTTATAATTTTTTATTACTTTTGCGAACGTTGGTTTTACGTCTTAATTGTAAAACTTGTTAAACACTACTGATCTCTTTGTCCTTCAATTTTTCTAATGGTTTCGATATTGACGCAGATTATGAAGACGTTCGAGGTACATACGTATCTGTACTTGGGCTACTTACCCAATAGTTTGGGGAGATACTGGATGGACTGGAGCGTTACTGGTTAGAATAAAAGGTCCTGAAGACCTGTGAGACTTTGTTTTTTTTCTTTTTCTTCATAAAATAAAAATTGTTTTTGCCGAGCATAAATTGAGGTAATTCTTGGGGGAATGAATATACTAATAAAGGCTGGGCTCGTTGAGGAGTCGAAGTTTTAGCATTTCGTCAATGAAAATTTGTATATTGTTAGCTTCCACCTTGACATTTTCAACTTAAGTTTTTGAGAAAGTCTATACCCATTGGGCTGCAAGCATAACAAGTTTAGCTCTTAGCTGTTTTAAGTTTTTCAAGTGAAAGAAACTACTGAAGTATTTATTTTAAAACTGTGTTTTGATCGAAAGTTTGAATACATTTTGGCAAAATAGGATGACCCTTTTAGAAATTTCCTAATATACATTTTCTTTTATTATTCAGGATTTCTATGATGAAAGTTAGGGACTATTTATAATGAGAGCTAGGGCAGAACTCTGATCATAAGGTTTGCTGCAGTGAATAACTAGGTTTAATGTTGACATGTACCGTAAAAAGCATTTATTTATTTTTTTATTTTTTTGTAACATGTGATGGTTGAGTTTTCCATTTTGGTATAATCACTATGCCTTCTACTTGGTCTTTCTAATTTTAGTACTTATACAAGAAATGTATCATCTACAATCGAGTTCTCGCACATTTTAGATAAAAAACACTTTTTTTATAATGAATCATAGAGATTGTAAAGAATCAACCGTTGTATTACAATGTTTGAGACATTCATCACCAGATTTATATGTAATTAGGAAATCATTAAGGTTATTTTCAAAAGTCTTCGTTGATGCACTACCGGTTTTAAAGTGTTTGCAACAACATATGGAGCAAATGGTCAAGCCAAATGTAAGACACTCAAATTGGTAAGTTATCTATTTATTTTTTTTTCAAATACTTTCCTTAGTTTTCATGTATTAAGATGAGATAAGAGGCATCCTTTAATTTAACTTTTGACAAAATTGTCCTGTAACAAAATATTCTAGGCAGACCTGAGATCTTTCAGTTTTAAATGCGAGAATCTATATATTTGTTAAAGATAAATCTAGATGAATCATTTCATTTGGGTCTTAAAAAATATGAGACCCAAACTAATTTTCTTTAGCAAGCAAACACCTGTTGCATTCTTTAGTACTTTTTTTTTGTAAATAAAGTGTGTAGGTTAGTTTTTTCTCTAAGAAAGAACATCCTTTGGTAAAAGCTCTTTTGTGTTTTAAAGATTAATTTAAAACCTTTAACATGTCTTAGGACCTTCTTATCATTAGTTAAGTTAGCCCACATGTTTTAAAAATTTATTCAGTCTACCAGGGGCCCTATTCTGGAATGTCTATTTCTAAATGTCACACGCGACATTGATGAAATGTCGAATAAGAACGCAAAAACGTATTCTGGAATGGCGAATTCGACATTTGTTGTTAGACATAAAGTCGAGTGGTATACAACAAGTCGACATTGTAATGTCGCATGCCTTTTTAAATATGATGTTATATTATGAATGTCGTGACAGTGACAGTTTATATTTATTTTTAAGAAAAATGAAAATAAGTATTGTAGAAATTGTTTTTAAAAATATATGAAATGGTTATTTGCAATTTCACTTAATTTATCAATTATTAGTCCTGTCCAGTGTCGGATTGTGCCGTTGGTCTACAGGCAAAAGACCGGTAGGCCTTCGTTCAAGCTGTGGGCCCTCTTTCAGGCAGTGGGCCCTCGTTTGGGCAGTGGGTCCTCGTTCGGGTACTGGGCCTCAATCAGTGGGCCTCATTCAATGGGCCTAAGTTAGTGGACCTCAGTCTGTGTGCCCTTGAGAATAAGAAATGCGAAATAACCCTTGAAAAAAGCATCAATGTGCAAAGAAGGCCTTTTTTGCTCTTCAAGAAATCGGCCAATGAAAAAATATTGATAGGTGGGCCTTCTACGTTCTGACCGGTAGGCACTGGAAGTCCCGATCCAACACTGTTCCTGTTTGTCCAAGATATTTAAAACCTGTCATTAAGAACTTTATATAACTCTATTTTTTCAAATTGCAGGTAAAAAGATTATATCACAGACATTTTATGTAATGTTTAGATTGTATTACAATAATATATTTCTTCTTATTTCTGTTTATTCTCTTATCAAATTGCACTTCCAATTTTCTATTTAATCTCACCATGAAATTTCAGTTAAAAAGATTATATTTATATTTTCTCTACTATCTAATTAGTATTTATCAAAAATATATATATTCTGGATGTATTTTCAGTATTATTTTGTATTCCTAAGAGATTCTTCAAGTAATTGTCTGCTGTAATATACTCGTATTGTATGTTTTTATCCAATGTTGCCAGATGTTATCATTCGCCAAATATGTCACTGATTTTTTAAAATGTCTATTTGTCTTTGAGAATACGGATAGTGCATAGCCCTCAGAAAGTCTAGATACCGCTTGGCGTATGCTGTCAATACAAAAAAATTACCCCATTCAAGCTTGTCGCCATGTTAGGTAAATTTATGTTTTGGCTACACTGATTTTTAGTTTGTGTGTTCTGTAATACGTGAACACCGATAATCTGCACTTTGTTATTAGTTATGAGTGAGACGCACAATTTCTAATTTCAAATTAAGAACAATACTTTGACAAACCTATTTGATTTTCCTAGATCTGTTCAGACAGGACCGGTTTTATAAATTTTCTCGTTCTTGAAATGTTATTTTTACATGGTTATATATATTATTGGATAAGTGTTTTGTGTACATATTGCTATGATAATTATAGAGAAATTCAGTGAGATTTATGTAATATAATTCAAATTACAAGTAAATTATCTGTTCCTGTTTGGCAATATGGAGAAAATACCTACTTCAATGTCAAATGTACTATTTAAAAGAATGTGATTGTTAACCGGTCATTTATATTATGTATATTATGAAAATAAAAACTCGAATTTTTTAACTAGGGAAAGATATACTTACTTAACAAGGTATTTTTAGAAAAACTAATAGATTACTCCTATTCCTATAGTTTATTTGAAAATTAATAATAACAAAATTATATAAAAATATGGACCTTTGCCATAAAAACTGTGCTACCAACCATTTTCAAATAAACTATAATGATAATTTGATTTAATAGAGCGAGTATAAGATCTCACCTGTTAGAGAAATTGGGGCATAGGGAAGAGATTATGAAGCAGGTAAGCAAAGTCGTTGCAAAAGATAAATATATAGAAGTTATTTTAAAAATTTGATAAAAAACTAGTGGAACAATAAATGGAGTTGTCGCTATCGGAGATCCAATCAACATAAAGTAAAAAAAAAACTTTGGGAATGTTGGAAAAGGGCACAGCAATAGGCCCGAAACAATTCCTTGGTTTTTTAATAAATATAATCTTGTGAGATGCAAAAAATACTGCTAGAGTGGAGAAGCAGTATTGTTCTATTGTAGAAAACCCAGAGACATACAGCAGTGCACTAACCATAGGCGAATAGTCACTAAATTATACAAGAGTCCCATCTCGATTTTATTTTTAAATATTTTTGAGAATACCCATTATTATTTGTTACATTGAGTTTAATAAAACCACAGATTTCGAATGTATTGAAAGTTATTTAAAAAGTACCTCTATAAATATATAGAAAATGTGTATATGACTAACTGGTTTTATAATTCTTTTTTTTGGGGTAGGTAAATATATTTTGAAAAATTTACAATCTTCTTTTGAATAAAAAACAAAATATTTCTGTTTTTATTAACTGAACAATATTTTATACAAACATAATATATACCTATTTAAAAGAAAATATTACATTTTACAAGTATCGCATATTTATATGAAATAACTTACTCAATAAGAAATAATTAAATGACACAAATTAATAAACAATGGATATGAAAAATTGCTTTAACAATTTAATCCTTAGATAAACTTATTCTTACATATTGCTTTAATCAATTTATTTACTATAAAAGTATATTTCCTAACATTTATTACATGTAATAAAATAAAGCATAAAACATACAAACTATAATATGTACCTACTTAGAACGGAACTAATATTATTGTATCAAGGTAGTAATAGTGGACATTTTCCGAATAAAAAAAAGTAAAAAAAAAGTAACGGTCGACATGTTTTTCTGACTATGGTCTTCATCAGTACGGTGCAGCCAAGTTCAAAGGATCATGGAACGTGTGTTGGAAAAATTGTACAATAGGTCACTAACAAGGAGCCAATAACACATTTACCGTTTCAGCTAGTATCCCCAAATTTTCTGGGCTTATACTAAAGTCACAAAATGATTCAATGGTCTTCCTATGGCTATCAGTTATTCTTTCCTAAATTTTTTTGGTATGCTACAACAAAACACAAATTATTTGATTTTGAAAATATACAAATATTTTTGAAAACTTACACATGAAATGTTATTCCTTCCTTGTATCTTCTACCGTTGGATGCATTGTTACATTCACGTACAAAACAACAAGAGATTTTGAAAATCCTGTAAAAATTTAACACCAAACCACAAATGTTTTTTATTAAAATAAAACACTAAACGACTAAACTAAAAAATAATGTTTTAAATAAAACCTTTACTAGAAGAACAAAATAAACAACACAACAGATAATAAAATCGATTATATACGTCGAACGCCGATCTTACGCTTATTACTAAACTTGTGCCGATTCTGTCTTGTCAGAAGTGCCAACTTAAAATTTATTGACATTTATTTATCATGGCGCCCATCATATGGGAGGTCAAAATGTTTTTACGATGCGGTATCTAATGGGATAGTGTCAGTCGTTCGACATTTTGATAGACATTAGTAGTAGACACCATGACGAATGCGACATTTTTAATAGACATTCGAGAATAGGGCCCCAGCAATCTCTTTTACCTTTATTTACTTCCCTAATAACTCCTTCTCCCCTCTCTGTTTTTGTGAATACTTGTTGGTTCGTCCTTTGGGTTTTTTTTTTATTTCTCCTGCTCTTTCTCTGGCCTGGTTTCCTTTAGTCGCTATTTAAAAGTAGGCGCCTGAAGTTTAAAGACTGATTGAAATTATTGTTTGCTTTTAGTTGGTGCCTTTAAATTAAATGTATGCTAGTTTTTTCAAATGCTTCGTCTGACTTTCATATCTCTACAAGATTCTTTCCAAAATGAAAAACCATCGATATCTGTTTTTTTTTATCATATTTTTCACATTTGTGTTTAAGACGGATATATAAGGTGCTTACGATGCATATATTCTATGGTAGCTGTCGGTTTTATTTGATGACGTGACTAGTCACTAAACTTTTTGGTTCGGAGTTTAAGGTGGGGGACCCAAGTGAAAGTATTCCAGATTTTGATTTCGCAAAGAAACTTTGATATTTTGCCATTCTTCAAACCGTCTTGCAAATATTTTTATAACTTTTTACCATTTCTTCGTTGATTGGTTTTCCGAGAGAGATGTTGCTATTAGGATCCACTCCCAGAATATTCTGATACTCAATTTGATCCTTACTATTCGAACGTCTGTTTTGGTGAAGATGACGAGTTTAATCTATATACCTCTTAGATTCTAAATCAACTTAAATCTATATTTAATCAATGGCGAATTCATGTACACATAAAGGGGCATTTGTTTTAAGGTGCAGGATTTACCCATACAGTAATATAATCAATGAGCTTTGCGTAGCATTTTTGCGTCCTTGCATTTTATAAGCATAAGACCAGAGTTACCAGACATTTATTTGTCTATAATGCAGAATTTACATAGTACCTACATTCTGCTTCCAAAGTTTTTTGAAGTTTACATTTTAAGTAGCATTTGCGGTTAGCCCGGCTAGCATCTTATAAGTATAAGATTAGATTTAACACCTAAAGCAGCCTTCTTTGTGCATTTATTTGTTTATACTGCAGAATTTCCATATGAAATATTATCTTTGTGGCCAAAGTTTTGCGAAATTTACACACCAAGTAGAATTATTCGCGGTGCGGTTAGCTGGGCTAAGTATAAGATCAGAGTTAATACATAAAGTAGTCTTCTCTGTACATTTATTTTGCAATAATATGCAGAATTTACACATTCAAATTTACACATAAAGTAGCATTTTCCGCGGTGCAGCTAGCCGAGTTTGCAGTTTATAATTATAAGATCAGAGCTAATACTTAAAGTGGCCTTCTCTGTAGATTTATTTGGCTTAAATGCAGAATTTACACATAAAATAGTATCTTCTTAACCAAAGTTTTACAACATTTACACATTAAGTAGCATTTTTCGCGTTGCAATTAGCAAAGTTTGCAGTTTATAAGTATGACATCAGAGTTAACATATAAAGTAGCCTTCTCTGTACATTTATTTGGTTTAAATAAGTTACACACAAAATAGTATCTTCTCGACCAACGTTTTACAAAATTTACACATTAAGTGGTATTTTTAGAGTTGCAGTTAGCCGAGTTTGCAGTTTATAAGTATAAGATTAGAGTTAACACATAAAGTAGCCTTCTCTGTACATTTATTTGGCTCAAATAATTTACACATAAAATAGTATCTTATCGACCAAAATTTTACAAAATTTACACATTTAGTAGCATTTTTCGCGTTGCATTTAGCTGGGCTTGCATAATGTAAGTATTAGATCAGAGTTAACACATAAAGTAGCCTCCTCTGTATAGTTATTTGTTATTTGCAGAATTTACACATAAAGTAGTATCTTCCGCCACAAAAGTTTTTGCGAAATTTGCACATAAAGTCGCATTTTTCGCTCTGCATACGGATTATGTGAATGATGTATCTTCTGCATATTTATATGTCGTCTATATTCGGAAATTTATAGTAAAGCAGTATCTTCTGCAAGCTAAAAATCAATTAAATTATGAAGGAAACCATTCTTAAATCTGTACTAGTATAAGATCAGAGTTAACACATAAAGTAGCCTCCTCTGTACATATATTTGGCTATAATGCAGAATTTACACATAAAGCAAAGTAGTATCTGCCCTCATCAAAGTTTTGCGAAATTTGCACATTAAGTAGCATTTTTCGTTGTGCAGACGGATTTTATGAATGACTGTACCGTTAACACATAAAGTAGTATTTTCTGTATATTTGTGTGTCGTATAAATGCAGAAATTTACACATAAAGTAGTATCTTCTGCAAGCTAAAAATCAGTTAAATAAAAAGAAAAATTCCTTGATTTCATTTTTAATTTATCGTATTTCTAATACGATTTTCGATAGTTTTTGCCCATGTTTTTATAATCGCTGGAATGTGGCCGGTTTTGCGATGTGAATCTAATTATGGATAGATGTTTTTTGTGCGATGTTATAAGAGAGAAAATGTTGCCCTTTAACAATGTAATCAAGAAATATTTGAATGTGTAATTTTCTGGAAAACTTTCAAGGCAAACAAAATTATGGATGTGTCATATAAAATAATTCTTTTAAAAACTCTGCTCAGGATAGTGTTTGGCACAGGCGCCGTTTATATATACTCGTATTTTTATATGAATTCGGGGCATATTTAATTTTGTTATCAGATGACAGCAAACATTTGCAGTGGCTCTTGGACTATTACATAAGTAATTTAAAACGTTGAAGTTACACAAATTATATTTTATTTGTAACCTATAGAAGTTTTTTGTAAATAGTTGTAGAAAACCACTTTCTACGTTCACTTCTGTTTCTATTAAAATAATTTATGATGAATTCTTTTGAAACTTGGACATTCGACCTTTTCTTTTTTTAATATTTTTTAGCACAAACAAAGATACAATAAATAATGATAATAAGGAATGATATTCATTTGATAAACCTTAAAAAATATTTTTTTTATTTTGCTTACTTTTATTTTGGTTGAAAATTTATAGAATCACAATTTAAGGAAACCGTTAAAAAATATATTTCTTTAGAATTTTGATTGATCTGAGTAGTATAGATAATAAAACATTCTCCATTCTTTAAATTGTACATTAGATGCGATATTCAATTTAAGAAAATTTATCGCAGATATACCTAATCGAATCTTTAAAAAAAGAAGAACGGTCATGCCCGGCATTTTGAAGGCGACTAATCCGAGCTCGATAAATAACTGTCAAGAAAGGATATATATCCACGCCCCTGTGTTCCTTCTTCGCCTCTGCAATTTTCAATAAACTCCCAACATATTTCAAACTTCTCAGACGTTCCAACAAAAGCAACAAACGGACGTGGCGGACGCCCCGAGGGTGGGACAGAAGGGTGCAGCACAAATATTTTTTTTTTGTTACGAAAGATAGCGTAAATTATTACAAAAACATTCGGTACATGATGCTTTTCTCTGAAAAATAAAATTTGTTGGTGCAATAAAATACACTCAATATACCGGGTGAGTGCAAATTATTGTTTTTTTTTTTGAAATGTTGGCAAATAATTTAAATAATTAGTTTGGTAACAGCGATTTGACATTTTTCTGCATTGGTATTACACACAAATATGCACATTTCTGACAAATACAGGTACAACAATTATTAATATTTTTTAATTTGGTGTCATCGGCATCATCTACTTAGTTTATTAGCCTTATGTTCTGAGGTTGTGTTACTGTTTCCTAGCATTACTTTAGGGATAGCACTGTTAATTAGAACCCAGCAGTGAATGGTCGAATCCTACCTATACATTAGAATTAATATTTAGTTTATCAAATTAACTAAAAAATTCTTGCCAGGATTCGAACCTGAGACCTTTTTATCTCAAAGTCATGACTGTAACCAATGAGCCAATAACCATCTACCAGTAAATTATAAATATTATTTTTTTTATATAATAAATACATTTTTCTGTTTTTCTAGAGTTTATTTGATTTTTCTAAATACAAAATTAAAAAATAATATTAAATCTATGAATTTCCATCAAAATGGACGACAAAGTGGGCCACATGCATTTAATGCAGACATCAAGTAAGTTTTTAGACATTATAGAATGATATGCGAATATTTCAGGGTTAAATTTACATGAAAAATTATTGAAAGATTGCCTTATAAACTATAGCCCAAATGTCATATTTTTCTTTCCTTCTTCGATAATTACATTAATTTCCTAGGAAAATACAACAGTTTTTTTAAGTTTTTACTTAAAAACGGAGCAACGTAGGAAAACAAATGACTATATCCTTTAAAATTGAACGGGGAATTTAAAAATAACTTTAAACTTGGAAAAAAACCATTGACGTACCATTTTGTGTTTCAAAAAATTTGATGCTAGTGCCCCTAAGGTACACACGCCACTTTTAAATCTAAAAATTATTTTTGTATTGAAAAATATCCATCAGTATAAACTGGCACCGAATATTAAATATCACTGAAATATCTCAAGCGGATACAAAAATATCAATTAATTTCCCTTTCTTTCCCAAAACTTTAGCACCCTTTATTTTCGTAACGGAACATTTTTGGACCATAGTTTATTAAGCAAACTATCATTCATTTTTCATGTAGATTCACAGCCTTAAATATTCAAACATAGAATGTCATGTGTGGCATTTAGTTTCTGAATTGTCACACATTCAATAAAAATAAAGTATTCTCTGTTATAAGTGTATCAATACATTCATTAGTTTGCCAATGCTATGCTAGAAGGCCAATTATGAAGTGATGCATAATAAAATGAGATAACGTATTTTAATGTAACGTGCTACCTCTTCACTTTGCCAAATTATTTTCAGTATAATTCAATATTGTTATTTGTGATTAAGATCAAAGGTGGAAATTTAATAAACAATTACCAAATTATAATAGTCATTATTTCCTAATACAACAATCAACTAATTTAAATAAAATTCGGTAGAAAACTTTAAAGATCTACGTTATGTAATGCGGTATGGCAGAGCCATATAGGATAATTACAAGATAAATCGACTTACATGTAAGGAAGATCGATCTAAATAATCCATTGAATTAAAGGTTAAGTTTCCCCCCCCCCCAATACATTTAATTTTAACTTAAAATTTTAATGAGTATCTAGCCCGCATCAGGTATAGAGGTGGTATGGAACAGCAGATTTTAGTTATTCTTTTAAAATAATGTGCCCACATGAGAAGTAATCGTATACTACGTTATGTAATGAAGTATGGCAGCGCCATTAGGATAATTTGGATCGATCTTTCTTACAGGTAAGTCGATTGATCTTTCAATTTTAATACTTAAAGAAATTTTAATTTTGAGTTTATGACGGTATTCACTTTTATTTCTTTAAATATTACCGGGTTATGATTTAAAAGCAGTGGCGGCTCATAAGGGGGTTCACAGTGACAGAATATAGGTATCAGTATAGATGTAAGAAAAAACGTTCAGTGTTTTAGAAAATTTATAATATACCTTTATAAAACACTGACTGTTTTTTACCTAGATCTGTACTGAGATCTATATTCTGCTACTGTGAACCCCCAAAATTTGATCACGGGTCATCCCTGTTCAAAAGGATATTTTTAAAAGGGCAACCCCGTTGCTAGGATAGGAACAACACTGCAAAATAGGTTGAGTTTACCCAAAAAAAAAAAATCGTAACGGCATCCGTTTTCAGGATACAGATAAGTATTGAAAAAAATGTATAAAAATTTTTTACGATTATGCCGAAATTCCATTGTAATTATAATTTGTAAGAGTTTCTTCTGAAAGCTGACACATCTCATACATTGGTTTTTATGTCTGCCTCCCATAGTAGTTTAAAACTTAACTTTTTCCAGTCAGGGACTATTACTAATCTTATCAGTGCGTGCCTCTTCAACTGTTGTCTGGGATTCACCTCATTTTTATTTTGCTTTTTTTTTTCAATTAATAGTAGAAAGAAAATATTGTTACACTGGTTTTTGGTGTCACAATTTATTTCAATTCAACTTTACAGTAACTCAATTCAACTTTAACAATAACGATACATTTGATAACATTAACATTAACATGTAACGTCTATCATAAAACTGAAAACTGACATCAGGATCATCCTTATATAGCTTGCTTGACCCTTATCGAACCTTCTCCAATTGTCATCTAGAATATTCTTGACGGGCAATGACATTTCGGGACATTTCTGGAATATTCTATCTTCTTTTAGGGCGCGGCCATTTTGGTGCCTTTACCACAGTTTTTAGCTAAAGAATCAGTTTGCTCACTCTGCGTCGGCACTTTTGATCTCAATGTTCCAGTTTATACACTGAGCAACTCGGATAATACAATATATGACAACCACCTATAATAAAACAGCAGTCTTCTGCGCATCCTGAATTTGTATCTCTGAAGAGGATGTTATTTTAGAACTGTCAACTGGTCCTAGTAAGCTAACTGATTCTTTAGCAATAAACTCCAAAAATAATATTCACTGACACTGACAGCAGTAAGCAAAATATCAGGTGCGTTTTAATCATCCGCTTCTGCTTCCGGAATTGTCGGTTCAGTCGTTTTAACCTGTCAGATTAAAACAAGGAAACCGACAATTCCGAAGCAGAAGCGGATAATTAAAACGCACCTAATAAAAATAGTGCGCCAAGATGTAGGCAACACCTAATAAGGCATCAAAATGGCGGAGTTTTCTATCTCCTTTTAAAAGGCATTCACAAAGCTGCGCAGTACGACCATTCTCCGTATAGTAAGAGAAAATCAAAGTATGTGACCGCAGCACACTGTAGAGCGATGAGTAACTTTCCACTTATTTTTCTATCTGTACGTTTCCTATGATAGCCGCAGGCTACTACAGGGTGCTGCGTAACATTGCTCCCTCCTCTCTAGTTATTCGCCCCAAATAACTTGATTACTGGTATCTGGTTGGACCCTACAGGAAGGATCTAAACCACGGAATGGAGCTATCTTCCCAATGTGAACTACGTTGAATTTACTTCCCGCTGACAGTTGAATGGGGCAGATCAGGTCGTTGATTTTCCTTAAGGATGGAGTAGGGGCCTTCCCAGTTCCGCTACGATTTCTGACGAAGTCATCCATGCTGTTTGGGATTGGACAGCCATACCTTGTCGCCCCTCTTAAAATGTATATCTGTGGCACGCTTGTCGATTCTAGCTTCTGCTTTATCGGGGTGGGCTTTCAGTCGTTCTCGAGTGAATCCATAGACCTTTGTTCTGCCATTGAATACATCACATTTTTTACACCAATCCGCTACATCCAGTCGAAAATTGACCCAATAAAATCTTTCCCGAACTAGTGCCAGTGTCCTTTTAATATCAAAGTGTCCTACTAAACGGCTGCTATGAAGCTCCTCTAATACTTTGCTCACATGTGACCTCGGCAGTATCACTTGGCGGACTACATGTACTCCATCGGGGCTCTCCCACTTCCGGTGCAATAGGCCATCATGAAGATACAGGGAGTCCCACTGGGTCCAGTAGCTTTTTATAGTTCTACTGTATTTGGCTATCTCTTGCCAAGTAGGTGTGCCTTTATTTTTGAGCCATTCTCGGACAACCTTTAAGTCCTTGTCTTTCTTCTGTCCCTGTCTCAGACTTTCAAGGGTGATTTTTTCTTCGTCGCCCTCCAGCTTGATAGTGGTGGCCCGAAGAGTAACTTTATCAACTGGTTCTTCTCGTTCTTCGAGCCTTTTACCATACCAGCATTGTTCCTCTAAACGGGGTTGCCCGAAGAAAATGTCTGCATTGCTATGGATACCTTCTCGATGCTCTACTTTCTGGTTATTGTAAGAAAGCCGGCTCGGTGTGGGTGATTGGATTCTTCGGGACGCATAGCTGCTATATAATTCTTGTTGGTCTTAGTGATGGGCTTGGAAAGATTGATCTATATGATTTTCCGGTCCCATTCGCTAATTCTTGATTTATAGAATGGGCCATGCTTCTACAGGTTCTTTAAGTGTGTCCGACTCTTCCGCAATTGAAGCATCTCCTGCTTCCATTTTGGCTGTTTCGTTGTATATTTCGTATGATATTTACGATTTGAGGAATAGCATTAGTATTGGCCTCGTCACTTTCCTGGGATTTAATTCCCCTCACTTTTGCTCGAGAAGATTTGGATAGAAGTTTTACCGCTTCATATTCCTGAGTTGCAATTAGTTTCTATCTCAGCGTTTTGTGATGTTGTAGACGAAGGACTTGCTGCATTTCCACATCCGGTAGTCCATCAATGAATGCTTGTATTCCGAGTTGTTCTTGAAAATGTTTCGGCACCTGTGGATAGGCCAGATAAATCAACCTTCTTATATCAGCCTCGAATTCCTGTAGACTCTCAGTATGTTTCTGACTACGAACCTTTAGCCATATCTTGTCTCCAAAGCTTGGACGAGATATGAATAACTGGGTTCCTCTTGGGGAAGTAACTGTAAAACGGTTGCTGCCTGACCTCGCAGTGACACTATCAATGAAGCCGCCATCTCTTTCTTAGTCCACCCATTGGCTCTAGCTGCAGTTTCAAATTGGAGTCGATATGATTCCCATGTTGTCTGACCGTTAAACGTGGGTGGCTTAAGGGTCTTGCTAGTATAGTTTTGTGAAACTGGGATTCGAATGTGGCTTGGTTTGGTTATGGATGAAGACGAGGTAGTAGTGTTTGCAGCTACAATGCTGTTTACTAAAGCTTTGCTGTAAATTCTTTTTTCTAATTCAGCCATTTCAGCTCTAATTTGTCTTTCCAACTCTAATCTAGCCTGTTCTTGTTGTTCTAAATTAGCTTTCAAATGCTCTTGCTGTTTTTCTAAATTAGCTTTTGGATGCTCTAGTTGTTGCTCTAACAGATCTACTCTAATTTTAAGCTGACTAACCTCTTGCTTAAAGGTTTCCTGGATTTGTAGCAAACCGTTCATAATTTCTACCTCTGCTTTCCTACGCATTTCCTCCTTCTCCTCTTTTCGCCGTTCCTTTTCCTCCTCTTCTCCCTTCCTACGCCTTTCCTTTTCCTCTTCTCGCCGTTCCTTTTCCTCCTCCATCTTCAAAAACCATGCTGGTGTGCCTGAAGTGTCCATGTCTGCTTCGTACTCAGTGTATCTAGTATTTACCATGAACTTCTACTTTGTATCCCATTGCTGTCACGAATGTTACACTGGTTTTTGGTATCACAATTTATTTCAATTCAACTTTACAGTAACTCAATTTAACTTTAACAATAACGATACAACTGATAACATTAACATGTAACGTCTATCATAAAACTGAAAACTGACGTCAGGATCATCCTTATATAGCTTGCTTGACCCTTCTCGAACCTTCTCCAACTATCATCTAGAATATTCTCGCCGGGTAATGACATTTCTGGACATTTCTGGAATATTCTATCTTCTTTTACTTGTACTTTTACTTATGACGACCGCAGCACACTGTAGAGCGATGAGTAACATTCCACTTCTTTTTCTACCTGTACGTTTCCTATGATAGCCGCAAGCTACTGCAGGGTACTGCGTAACAATATATTTATATTGCAAAGATGTAATTTTGGGCCTAATTTATTTTTTAACGACTAGCTATGCAAATGACCCCAAGTAAACCATATTTGAGCCCTACTAGTAACTTGTTGTGGTTTTTAACACTGTTACAGCTACTGTGTTCTTAAATATTAAAGAGTTTCTTCAATAACGTAATTAAGTTATTTTACATGGTATGTTTGGTGTTTTTTAAGTTAATCAGTTAAACTCCGATTTATTTGATATATTTTATTGTTAGTTGATTAAATTCCTTCTTTGTTGCTATTTTTTCCAATAGAGTGTTTTCTTTATCTTATTTATTTTGTTTAGGGTTACACAGAGTGGGTTTTAAAATATTTAATTATTGAAACTAAATTGTAAATATTTTTGGTGAGCAATATATTTATTAATTTTATGTATTAAGGCTATTTAAGCATGTACCTATCGACCCTATTAACTCTCTCTATCTTCCGTGATTTTTTTATTATACCAATAACTATTAAAGCCCGTTAATATTATCTAGAAATTTATATTCTGACAATGCATAGATTCCTGGAATATTTCATATCTCCATCTGAAGCTGCTTTTTTGTATACAATTTGAAAGGGTTGGGTAACAAAAACAATGTTCAAATATTTCAGAATCTAAAGCGTCACAAGTAAGAATCAGTTTTACAATGCTTAGTTTTTGAGTTATAGCCAGTATCATACCTTAATTAAACATATGGTACAATTCACCCCAAAACCACGTAAATGCAACATACAAGTCAAGATCGACAATGCTAAACCTTATGTGTAGTGAATGTAAGTGCGGAATCTCATTTAATTCCGCTTGTTGCAAGCTAACGTTTTTTGCGAAAGTGTTTAACGTTGGTGCATCTCTCTGCTTCTGCTGTCCATATTACTGCCGATCTCTACGTAAAATTGACTTTTTGTTCCTCATATGTCGAATTTATTTAAAAAAAAAATTCTAATAGTGGTGTAAAGGCTTTTTATCACTTAAATGCAGCTACAGTCCGACTCTTTATTTTCTAATAAACCTCAACGTGCTATAATAAAATCTTCTCGATTCTACAACCCCAAAGAACCAATATCTCTATGTTAGCCGTTGCGAGACAGACCCACAATATCAAAGTCCGTCTCCCATATCCTTTTATGCGAAGCCCTTCGTCGAAGCACCACAAAAGCACTCCGCCGAAGGGCCCAAATACAAACATAAAAATATTGGTCCCAAAGCGACTTTTCATTATATGTTTGCCTGTATGGGCAATATCGCCATTTTGAGTGTCATCATAAAAATGAGAAGTGGGATTTAAGAATATCAAATAAACATCTTCGGGTCTGTTTATGGGAATATTCCCATTTTTTTGGAGTTAAGCTACATATGTATTACTCGAAATTCTTTATTTATTCTCAAAAAAATACTTATTCTATTGGGCCTGTTATTATTTTTATCTTACCTTATTAAAGAGGACGAAGCAATATAGATGAACTCAATGAAAATCAGAGTTGCCATGCAATTTAGGTTTATCATAATTTTCAATTAAGCAATCATAATCACGCGACTTTAAATTGTGGGAAATTTGTAAAAACAACAAAAGTGGAGTGATTAGTCAGTAGTATGTATCATTATTTTCGAGTTTTAGAATTTAGTGTTTAGTTGAAAAATACCAACAATATATATTTAATTATTATACTACATGAATATTAACAGTACGGGGTGGGCTACTTAAAATTTCTACCCCTCATATCTTCGTTATTAATTGAGATATCAAAATAAATATATTATAAATAAAATTTTTCTTTTGTTTAAAATTTCGGAATGAAAACTTTATTATAACAAATTCAATTATTCTGTGCCGTACTTCCGTTTTTACTGGAAATAACAGTAAATCACAATTTATTTTAAATGAAAACCCCAATTATTAAATAAAAAATTATAATTTAATTGTCATTTTAAAATAAGGACCGTTGTTTGAAAATATTATGTCAGCTTTCAACATAGTTGCCCTATTGGATAATACTACTTCTAAATATGGTAATGATAACTTAAGGAAAAATTTATGGAAATAAATTACTATTAAAAACGCTGCTATCATTAGTGTTTATTTTGTTACTGTTACTCTTTAGAATTCCACCTAATCTTAGTCTTTATTTCAGATATAGAATATTTTTTTTTTAGTTGAACGTTTCGGACAAGAAAGGACAATGGGCAGAAATATATGGAAAATTACCAAATGAAAAATCCTTTTAAGGAGAATATTTCTTTTCATTGCGACTTATCGCAATTTTTTTTTAATTTGGTGTCATCGGCATCAACTGCTAAGGTTATTAGCCTCGTGTTCTGTGTAGGCTTTGTTACTGTTTCCCAGCGCCACTTTAGGAGCAGCACTGTTAATTAGAACCCAACAGTGAATGGTCGAGTGGGGAATCCTACCAAGGCATCAGAATTAATTTTAAATAATTAAATTAAATGAAAAAATTCCAATTGTTCATTCTGTAATAAACAAAAATAGATTCCTATTTTTACTTAACTGCATCAACCCTGGTTTTTAAAGTTCCCCGATTTTTAAATGAATATTTTCGGAAATTTCTGCGATTTGCAAATAATTATAGATTTTATGTTAAATCTCATATTGCTGTAAACTCATCACGTCCCCACTACCGTCCTCGCGCATTTGAAATCGACGCGAAAACCGAAGAAGGTGAGTCGTAGGAATATCGCGGAGATTCATAAAATTTTAGCTGTTGGCCGCAAATAGTTGTAGTCCGAGCTTCGATCACGTTTCAATTACAATATAATTTCAAAATCACTTTTGCTTTCCGTTATATACTTCTCCGATAGGTAATTAGATTATTTCTGTAAATTTATTCTGTCGTGGGTCCCGAAAACCGAGTGAAACCAGTAGAAATCCGTGGTATTCCCGAGTTGTTTATATTTTCTTTTATTTAATTTTTTTTATTTGCAACCTTATCGGTATTTTAGAAGCAAATCCGGATTTTCTCTGCTAATTTTACTTTAACGTTGTTCCTTATTAAATAATTAAATTCATTTCAATTAACTATTTTAACTCTCGGTTTATTTTTATTTAACAATTAGAATTTGATTTGTTTTAAGAAATAGTAATAGTAAACCGTTAAATTATACCGGGGTTGTACAATAATTTAGTTTCCGTAAATTTTGTAAATATTAGTTTGAAAAATATTTATACCGGGTGAGTGATTAACTTATATTTTGTTTAAAATTAATTATAGGTTGCCAAGAAATTAATCAATTAAAATTTCAAAGTTAATTTTTGAATTATTTCGAATGGAGTAACATGAATTTCTTACACATTCATTAATTAACTAATTGTTGTTGATTCCCATCCCTTCTCTTTTCTATTAGGCCATGTTAGGGTTCCTAAGTATTTGTTTTGTACATTACGGTATAAAATTACGTGAACTAGTGTATCGTCTGAGTTGCTATTAAAGACAGTGACTACTCCCGCAGTAGAATGGGCTAATTTGGTAGCCAACTCAGATGATATGTTCCGGATTTGCTATTGAACAGAAGTGAAGCTTAGCTATCTTTACTGCCGTTTAGTACAAGTCTGCATATCTTTCGTAAATTCCTTTAGCTCCGCGATTAACGTTGTTTTGGTTTATTTGATTCTGATCCCTAGATTTTTAGTTTATTCCCGACCAGTTGACTGTCGATTTATAGTGACTATCCCGCGTGGCAGAATGGGCTGATTCGGCTTTGATCCCAGAGTCTGGTTTATACGAGCTTGGAACGTCATCCTCAGGGGTTGTGTTGACAGGATATTAAGCGCGTTACTTCTGCTCCCGTCCACTCCCCGCCGTGTCACTGTATTTCCCGCTTTAGGGATAATCGACTAGCCAAAAGCTTTAAGTCACCTAGAGAAGAAATTCATGAGATTCCGAAAGTTTACCCAGCCGAAGAAGTAGACTTGCTACAACGCCGCGTAGTACTTCTGGTTTGACCGTTGTTTTCTCGACACCGCTTTATTTAAATTAAGTTAAGTTTTATTATTTTGTTTTGCCTACTAACTGCCGTTACGTTTTTTTTTTGTTCATATTCATTTTTTTTTCAGGGTTTGATCCAAATAACTTGGGGAGGGCTTGTAAATACTTTTTTTAGCTTTACCAATATCACCGAACAGTTTGTAAATTCCGAACAATATATGTCTCAAATTGAAACCTGGCATTTCACTCCCCTGTCGTAAGTCTCTCTTTCAGGTACTACGTAACTACTGAAATATCGTTGACCCTCTGGAATTTTCATTCTTGACTGCAGCTACCTTCTAGTAATTATTACTTACTGATATAAAAATAATTATAATATCCATAAGACGCGGTCGTGTAATTTATCTGCCACGTGTATTATTCATTAAAGGGGCCTCTACGTGTTGCTTACACGGCCATACGTACGCCTTCCAAAGGACCGCGTACAATAATCCGAGACCAAGGTAATGGGCAAACATAATAATACAATCACAAGTTACATTAGAATGAATATAAAGCCATTTTTAACACATGCATGGTGGGGCATACTATATACGTCGGTTCAGACTATGACATGATTTTTAAAAAAATTACTTTTATAAATATTTTATCTGTTGGACCTATATTTCAAACATTTTTTGGATTCACAGTATATCATCTACCTATAACTTGGTAACTACCTATTTTTTTTAAACCGAATTTGGATTTTTGTTACCATGAAAATATTTTCTCCGTAATTGATTTCAGCTAAACTATAGTGAAACTAAATCATCTATAACTTGACAACTACGCATTTCTTCACCAAAGGATTTGGGTTTTCGTTTATTCGTTACCATAATAAGTATTCTTATGGCAATAGTTTCTTCGTAACTGATTTCAGCTAAATTAAATTATCCATAACTTGACAACTACGTGTTTCCTCATAATAGGTTTTTGGTTTTTGTTTAGTCGTTATCATGACAAGCATTTCTATGGTAACAATGTTCAATGTTCCCATAACTGATTTCTGCTGAATTAAAGCTAAATTAAACCATTTAACTTGGTAACTACGCATTTCCCTACCACGGGATTTGGATTTTTGTTAAGTCGTTATCATGACAAACGTTCCCAAGGCAACAGTTTCTCCACAACTGATTTTGACTAAACTAAAATGAAAATTAAATCATCTGTAATTTGGCAACTACGCATTTCTCAAACTACGCATTTCTCGCGAGATTTGGGTTTTTATTTAGTCGTTACCGTGACAAGCGTGGGGAGGTTTACAATTTACCCACTAGCAAACGGACTTTCAAAAATTAATACAGAAGGTTTTCAACTAAAAATAATCCATGTTTTGTCACATGCACTATGATATAACTTTAAATGGACAGATAATTAATAGAAGTCATAATAAAAACAAATTTTATCCTGATCGATATCTTTTATTTGACATATATTGCCGCGTTTAGGGTTTTTATGTTTCCCTAAACGAGCTGAGGGGTTAATTATAGCTAGATGGTAGAACTACTTTAATAAAACATAATAATAATAATTGAGAATATTTATTTAATAAGTAAATGATTTAGTTTAAAAAAGGAAAAAGACAATCTCCATTGAATAATGATAAAAATAACAAATTAATTAGGTACTCACCAAGGGTACACCATTTTAAGAGGGATGGTGCTTGTGTCGCTCTTCAAAACCAAGTGATTAATTATATTTAATATTTTATAAAGAAAGTTCGGGTTCATGCACTTTTGCTTGATCAGGTAATTCGTTGAACCGCGTTTACTGCTGTCTTTGCAACTTCAACGAATTTCCATAAAAGTATCAATTAATTAAGAAACTTGAATTTACACTTCCTCTTTAGAAATAATATCTTTAAATAAACTAAACAATGAATGTGACAAATGAAAATAATAATTTAATATGAGATAAATATTTTTTAATAAATGAATAATTATTTAACTATTTTACCTATAGTACATGAACCCTAAATATATTATTTGACAATATCTCACTCCTATTGGGGGTGTGGCAAAACTGCCCATTTTTCCTTCTTAAAACGACAAAGGTTTCCTTTTTTTATAACCATTGAACTTTTCTTTCATTAGGTTATCATGTATAATATATCAAAAACCGGCTGTGCGATGAAGCCTTTTTTTATATTACCTACCTTTTCCCAATACCAAAACATATAGAGAAACGAATTTTAAGAAAATCAAATAGTACATGGACTTAATTGTAATAGTAAGCAGTGCTAATAGCTCTTAACTTTTTACAAACTGTGTATATTTAGAAATGTAATATCATTATTTTTATTTATATAAAATCTAAATGAAAGCTTCTAATCTTACGTAGATTAATTAACGCAGTGCTACTGATTGCAAAGTACACAAATATACCTTGAAACCTAATCACACCCGAACGGTGCGTTGATAATATCAGAATCGCTTGATAGAAGGGAGTCTAATTATTCAGTTTTGTAGATATTTCTGAGGATAGGACTGTTCGTATTTTATTCATTACAACTTTATTTCAAATTCAAATTTAAAATTGAAATTTGTATTAGGTTGAGACTACATTTAGAACGTCTCATTTGAAATATAATGCATTTTTAATATACTAATTTTAGTGGTAAAGTTAGGTTATTTTTTAAAAAAATTTTGAACTCTAGATTTTTCCTGACTGAACCTTTATATTTTTATTAAAAACTTCTGTGGAATAATAGTTCAATCCTCTATCTTTTGGTAAAAAAGTCAATAAAATATATTAAGTATTTTGCTGTTTAGAATGAAAACCAAATACTACTTTCACAGTTCGATTACATTTGTGAGCAGTGCAATAGCTCTTAAGTATGATGTAAAATTATGTAAGGGATATTCAAAAAAGAATAACAATGCAAATAAAAATGGTATTTAATCGTTAATTATTATAACACAAGAAACAATAAAAGATTTCTTAAATTAAACATACAATATTTAAAATGACTTCTGTAAACATAATTCCAAACCTATTTTTAAATCCTGAATAAAAAATTGGGGATTTCATATAAAAATAAAAAATAAATTGCGATTTACTGTTATAGAATAACTAAATCAGTTATAATATTTTTTTCCAAATTTTTAAACAAAAAAAAATCAGTCCGATGTCTTAATCAATAACTAATATTAGAAAAAGTGGAACTTTAAAATAGCACATATTTTTTATTAAATATCTTTTTACAGAAAACTAATTCTACGTTTATGGATAACAGCACGCGGCGAACATTTTGTACTTATTGTCGCAGTGATATTTTGATTATATTATGATTTTGATCAACATTCTTTAAACATGGGCAGATACGCTTGTTGAGCAATATTGAATATAATTAAGATCAAACTTTAAATTTTATCTAGGACTAAAGGATATAAGCTGTGTCATTAGCGGTGTTCTTTTTGGGGGCGGATTTACAAAAATGCCGCACATAGGCTGAACCAAATCGCCGCCTATATATGCTATATTTTTTAGACAACTAAAAAGATGTAGAACGAAAATTATGCAAACTTTTATTAGAAGCTCATAAAATGCAACAAAATCTTAATAACAACAGAATATAAAAACTCGTATTATAGCAGATAAGGTGTAAAAGATATTCAAGTAAATAAAAATCGCATTTCTTTTCGCTCGCATTACACACTTTTCGTCTGAATTTATTCTGAAACAAAATTTTAATCATATCACCAAATAAAATCGAATTTACAGTTTCAGATTTTACTAAATAGTTCAATCTTTTTTCGGACATACTTGAAAGTAACTAAGAACTATTGCTTAGTGCCATTGCTTTGTAAATTCTTGAAACTGTTTCCATTATAGGAAAAATAACAAGCTGATTATAATGACTAATCTGGATTTGACTGTCACGAAATAGCTCAATTTTTTGAGCGTCTATTTAAATACCGCTGAATAAAATAGCACCCGATTAAAACAGCGCTAAATGAAATAACGCGTACTCAAAATAGCGCATATCAAAAGAAAGCCTGGGCCAAATAACGCGTATCAAAAGAGCACCAGTCAAAATAGTGCCTTTTGAAATAGCGAGTACTGAAACAGCACCAATCCGAAATAGCTAGTTCTAAAAGACTATTGTTTTTACCACATTTAATAAAAAATATTAACTAATTCATCTAACCCGTGCGGCACGCATATTTGTATGTAACGGACGCAGAATACAATCTATTAACATTCGGAAATTGCCGAAGAGTATTTCGTATGTAGCAGACGTATTCCAACTAAAACTAGTAACGCGTCTGTTACATACACAACGATTAAATCAAAAATCATGCCTTCAGATACCTAACCGATTAAAAAGGAAACGTTTTGTGATCTGCGAATAAGAAAGACACAAGAATGCTTAGTAAAATTTACTGATTAATTTACATCTCTTAGTAAATTATTTATGACCGTAGTGAGATCTTAAAAAACCTAATGGCTAATTTATTAATATTACTACTAACAAGAAATTATTAAAAAACCAGAAAAACCTTATTTTCGGAATTTATTACCACCAAGCCCTACGTTTTTTTCTACACAAATTTTTAATGAATTACCACAAATCAAATTATTGAAAAACATTTTACCATTTTGTTTAAAATTAAAAACGGACTCGTTTTCTAAAAAAATGGGATGTTGCCCTTTAAAAAATGTAAACTGCCTAAACTCGCAACTCTGTAAACATTTGAAAAATTTTTAATTTCTTGGTTTAAAATTAAAAAAAGAAATCAATTTATCACAAAAAAATGCGTAGTTGTCTTTAAAAAATATAAATTTTAGTCTCATCTGACAAACTTGCAACGCTGCAAAAATTTATAAGCTTTTGGAAGTGTATGTCTATTTATCCAAAAATAAGTACAAAATAGCCAATCTTAGGTTTTAGAACGATAACCCTGCATATTTTACATGGCAGTATCGTATTTTTTGTGATAAATCAATTTCTGTTCTAAGTTTAATTAGTGATGTGTCTATCAATAATTATTACTTTGTACGAGTCTGATGAATTTTTAAATTATCGGTGCCCTTATAGCTAAACCTTTCACTATATGCTTTTAGATATAAATATACTTATCAACCGAAAAAGTAATATAAATTACAGTTTAAAACCCAAGAAACACTCCTTCAATACACTAAAAAATTTAAAATAATCTCCATGCTCCTCAACAAAACGTTACCAAAAAAAGCCCTCGGCAGGCTTTTATACATTTCAGAGCGTTTAGCGCCCAAAAATATAACCTCGAAATTTTGTTTACATACCTCTACATCTTCTTTTGTTTTAATTCGTAATTTGTAGGTGGATTTATGAAGGTACTTTTAGACGGTCAGATCAGTTCTCCGTTCAGTCTCAGTTTCAGTACAGTTGTCAGTTCAGTTTGGAAATTACATCCCTTTAACTGACAACTGTTACGATAACTTGGTATACCCATCGAGCCACAGCTCCGTATCAGTTTCAGTGTTTCTTACAGTTTTTTGTGTTTACACATACAGGTAACTGACAGTTCAACTGAAACTGAGAGTGAACGGAAAATTGATCTGACCGTCTAAAAGTACCTTTAATTAACTTCCAATCATACAGCTTCGGAAACCAAATCTCACTTATTTCATTCATATTATTTTCTTTAGACAGATATAAATAAAAACGTGTTTGGTTAAATTGGCACGAACGACCACAAAATACGAATTGACAAATAGAGCAGTGCTTTGTTTTGCGCTATAATCAATCACGCGTATGTAGGAGACGTGTTAGCAGTTTTGGTTGTACTACGTCTGTTACATACAAATTACAATCACGCGTATGTAGGAGACGTGTTAGCAGTTTTGGTTGTACTAAGTCTGTTACATACAAATTGCAGTTCGACATTTCACGATTTTATGTTGCGTCTGCTACTTACAAATATGCGTGCGGCACAGGTTATGTAAATCAGCTAAGTTTTTGAAATCATTTTATGTAAAATTTGACCCTATTTTGACTGATGCTATTTTAAAAAGCACTACATTGTTCGAGCGCTATTTTGACTTACGCTATTTTGATACCTAATATTTCGTTCAGGAACTCTTTTGATACCGCTATTTCATCGGGTATCCTTTTGTTACGCACTTTTTCGTTCAGGCGTTCTTTTGATACGCCCTATTTATTCATGCGCTCTTTTGATGCTCTCTATTTTATTCATGCGCACTTTTAATATGAGCTTTTTCGTTCAGCGCTATTTCGTGATAAAGGCCTCTAATCCAGTTGCACATATTCTTATTTACACATTTTTTTGTCTTCTAGTGCCAATTACTTTTCGATATGTAAAACTAGATCATCTGAAATGTTCTGTGAATAAACTGCATGTGTATTTTAACCCTTTCCAACAGAGAGTTCGCAAAATTTAAAAAGATCCACAAAATTATTGTAAGGAAAATTTTTATTTTTAAATCATCCTATGAAACGAACAGCACTTCTTCACCAACGTCGCTTTCATTGAAATGTCAATTTACGCTTGTAGTGCAATTCTGCTTATCAACCAAATGCCTTCCTTTTTAGAGTTCTCACGGAAAGAGAAAATAAATGAAATTAAGGATTTATACAAGTCGATGACCAATCCAATATTGGCGTCTTCCTGTTTTAGTTTTTTACTGATTACATTAATGTAGGGCTGCCATCCTTTCTAATATGTCAATAAGAACAAATTTTGACATCTTGCCATATTTTTTTTTTATTTAAAATTTATGGCCTTGGCATTGCCAATTGGCCAGACTAACATCTTGCCATAGATTCCAAAGAACATCTCTTCTTTTCATCCCTTCACTTTGTCACAGCTACAGAAAACATTCTTATTGAAAAAGCAGAAGGACAATTTTTAGAGAAGAAAATGGAATTTATCTTTAATGAAGGACTCTTCTTCCTGTGGAAAGACAGGTGGCAACCATACATTGTTGCGTTTCAGAATATTACTCCAAAGTATAGAGACTTCAATAAATCCTTGCAGACATCACCTCCGCATGACCAATTTTTTTCAACGCATTGTGGATGCAGATCCTGAAATGTGAAATAATTTGTAATATCGAGAACAGAGTTGAAGTTGAGAGAGAAAAAATTCGGCGAAATTGATACTTCATTTTTAGTGACCACGGAAAAAAATTCCGATTTCGAAAAGGTATTTTATGAGGCCCTAATGTTCTGTAAAGAGTTCTACTACGGCCTTTAGTTCGTTTATGGTAAGGTTTAACAGTTGATTTAATCTATTCTTGGATGGCCCCTTTATTAATATTTTGGACTGTCTAAGTCCAGGAAGTTTTAACGGAAGCCTATGGTGTTCTATATTTATCTGTTCCGTTAGCACCTATTTAATATTTAAAATGTGGCTCTTTTCTTTTTTGCGTTTTTGTGGTAAAAAAATGGACCCGGAGCATTTCCTTGTGGTAACCCTGCTTTAATATCTTTAAGAGGGGAATACTTTTTCTTTATTTTACTTTAAAGATTATATTTACCAAGCAGGAATTTAGGGTGATTCAATATTGCTTGGGTAAGAATTTATTGATTTTATATTCAAGGCCTTCTAACCATACTTTATCGAAACCCTAAGCTACGTCTAGAAAGAGTAAAGTGTAGATCTACTTTTCTAGTGTTTTATCTATTTCATTTTATTCTGTGGACGTGATCAATACTGTAGTACTTGTGCAATTTATCATATTTTACTCCTAACGCCGTCTCTGGCACTTCTAGGTCTAATTTCTTTTTGGAATATATTTTCACTTAGTATCAATATTACTCGAGATAGATTTTCTATTTTAATGAAATTTCCGAGTATTTTTGTAGTGATATAGGAGTCCAGTGTGTCGGGTATTTTATTGCTGTCGCTTAATAATAATAAAAATGCTCTCCCTAATTCATCCCCTTACTAGTGAATTTTAACCCTAAAAGCTGAGCTTGTGCGGGGAAAGGGACGGCCATTATTATTATTTGCCGTTGCGCTCTGGGGTGACTTGAAGATGATTGCCATTTGACTTACAGGTGAGGAAAACCCGGAAAACCTCACTTACCAGAAAATTGGTTCTCCTATTGAATGGTAGTTATAACCAATTTCACTTGCTGCTGCATGCAATTTCCTACCGTTAGTGTTTGTTAATCTCGAGCCACGAATCATATTTTTGGCATTAAAACCACCTCCTAAGGTAAAATTTGCCGTAAGAGTTCTCCGCAATTTTCATTTTTTAGGTTGGAATATATACTGCTCCGACTGAATCTAAACTAATTCGTTTTTGTGTTAAATGGTGTTACCTGTATTTCTTCTATTCCCATTTTGTTCTCGTCATATTGGTTAATATTTTTTTATATTATTACAGTGCCTTTCCCCTCTAGTATTATCCGGTAAATGTATAGTTCTATAGACCTTATATCCTTTAAATTTTATGCAGCTATGTTTTGTTAAACGTGTTTCCATTGTTAGACAATATTTTGTTACATTCGGAAAACTTGTAGATCTTCCAGATGATTGTTAGATTTTATTTTATGTTTTTTTTGTTACTATGACTATATATTTTGAGATTTGATTGTCAAGTTTGATTAATAATAAAAAAATAAACAAATCAAGTATATAATTTTTATAGAAAAATAATTAACAAGGCAATACATTGCTGGTCCTTTTCGCCTTTTAAATTGAATCAAAATATGGCAGATACAGGAAGGATTACAAGAAGTAGGGCTCGAGAAGGAGAAAATTCTAAGAAGACTCATAAAGAGGAGATCCATGAAGAAGCTCACAAGGAGCCTATAGGTACGGCTCACAAGGAGACTCAAAAGGAACCTCAAAGAGAGACTCATATAGAAACTCAACGAGCATCATCTTCGAGAGTTAGTATAAGAACTTGTAAAACCACTACAAAATTAACAAGGTTCTAAAGTAACTGAATCGTCATCTGCAACAAGTATTCGCAGGATAAAAATGGAAGCTCAAGTTAAAGCTGATGAAGAACTTACGAAATTATTGGAAGAAGAACAAGAATTAGCACGTAAGAGAATGGAAGAAGAACAAGAATTAGCACGTAAGAGAATGGAAGAAGAACAAGAATTAACACGTCAGAAAATAGAACACGAAAAGAGGAGAATTCAAAATAGGTTAATTCTTGAACAGACTATGATTGAAGAAGAATATGGCAGTGAAAAAGCATCCGAAGCATATGTAGATTATACACAAAATGATGTTGAGAAGGTAAAAAATTGGCTAGGTAAAATTGATATAAAACAAGATAACGACGTACATGTGGAAAACAAGGAATATTTTCCTGATTTAAGGTATGATATGAAACAATTTTTAGCTAGACAAATTGTGGATAAAGACTTACCAATATTTTCTGGAGATGTTAAAGACTGGGTTCATTTTTATAACCAATTTTTATCGACGACTAAGGTATTAGGTCTTTCTAATTAAGAAAATATTTTCCGACTTAGAAAAAGTTTAAAAAGGGAGGCAAAACGGTCTGTGGAAGGATTATTAATGGTTACTTCGTCAACGGAAGAAATAATGTCAGTCTTAAAAAATAGATTTGGTAGGCCGGATATTATTGTTAAAGCTCTTGTTTCAGAAGCAAGAAATCTACCGATCATTAAACCTTATGATACTACTAGATTAGTGGCATTTTCTGATACATTATCTAATTTAGTTTTAACTCTAAAATCTCTAGGTATGAGAAATTACGTAGAATGTCCTCAACTACTGAGTGATCTACTTCACAAATTGCCTTACAATATGCAGTTAAGTTGGGGAGAAAGAGTTTGCAGAGATAAAATGATGGTAAGCAGTAATTTAGAAGGCTTTAGAGAGTGGATATCGCTAAAAGCAGAAGGAGTAAGTTACACACAATCTTTTTTACACACCTCAAAAACAGAAATTAATACGTGGCCTAAAGATAAATATAAAACTACACTCTTAACAATAATTGATGAAGGCAGCAAAAACAAAGGAAAATGTTTAGTTTGTAATGAAGACCATTTTATAGAGAAATGTAATATATTTAAAGCAATGAGTTCAAAAATGGAGTTTTATTAAGAGAAATAAAATTTGCTTTTCTTGTTTGCGAAGTAGCCATCGTATTAACTTTTGTAGAAAACGCCATCAGTGTGGCGTGAATGGATATGAAAAATATCACCATTTTTTGCTTCATAATGATAATTATCAACAAAAAAATAATCAGAATGCACCTACAGGGGAAGATGTACGCGTTGCAGAAGCTGCCGGAGCTGCAGAGGCCGTCATAGCCGTAGAAACTATAGTTCATACAGAAAGAATTTTGAGAAATGAAGTTCTTTCAAATGTAACACCTGTGAAGTTAAGAAACGGTAATAAAGAAATCGAAATTTTTGCTCTATTAGATGAGGCTTCAACTGTCTCACTTCTTGACGCAGAAGTGGCACGGAAGTTAAATTTAGAAGGAGAAGACACTAATTTATCTCTTAAATGGACAGATAGTGAAACTTCAAAAAAGTTGAAGTCAAAGAAAGTAAGTTTACAAATTTATGGAGATTTAGGTGAAATTTATAATATGGAAAATATTTATACTGTATCTGATATGGATTTACCTGTACAATCTGTAAACATAAAACAATTTCAGGAAAAATGGAAACATCTTCAAGTTGTGGATTTTAAAGGTATGGTAAATGCACAACCTAAATTCTTAATTGGTCAAGATCACTGGGATCTAATAGTTACGAGAGAGATTGTTAAAGGGCCTAAGAATTCGCCTGCATTATCCAAGACAAAATTAGGTTGGATCGTACATGGGAATGTGCATCAATTTCATGAAAGGTATGACGAAAATATTGTTCTGCACATTAGGCACCAAGAAATTGTTGATGAACTGCACTAAGAAGTGAAATATTTTTTTACAATGGAATCATATGGAGTCAAATTACCAGAAAAAGAAATGTCTAAGGAGGAAGAAAGGGCAAAGATGTTACTGGATAAAATGTCAAAGAGGTCAGGAAATCGCTGGGAGACATGTTTGCCATGGAAAGAAGATAATGGTGTGCTTCCTGAGAGCAGAAAACAAGCACTTAAACGACTAGATATTTTAAAAAGAAAATGTTTGAAAGAGGCACAGCATAAAAATGTATATGAAAATAAAATAAAGGAATATATTGAAAAAGGATATGCAAGAAAATTAACAGAAGATGAAATAAAAGGAAACTCTGATCATATTTGGTATCTTCCTCATTTTGGAGTGATAAATCCTAATAAGCCTGGAAAATTTAGGTTTGTATTTGATGCTGCTTCCAAATCTAATGAAAAGAGCCTTAATTACTTTTTACTTAAAGGCCCAGACCTATACAACTCTTTAGTTAAAATAATTTGGAAATTTCGTCAGAAAGAAATTGCATTTTCGGCAGATGTACGAGAGATGTTCCACCAAGTTAAAATTAGAAAAGAAGATCAAGACGGCCAGATATTTTTATGGTATGAGAATTTAAGTTATGAAAATCCGTCTACATACGTGATGGAAGTGATGATTTTTGGCGCAGTTTCATCACCCCTTGCAGCACAGTATGAAAAAAATCGAAATGCTTCAGAATTCCATGAAAAATATCCTGAAGCAGTTGAAGCTATTACTTATAAGCACTATATGGACGACTGTCTTGAAAGTGTGGAATCTGAAGAAGCTGCAGTAAAATTGGTCAAGGAAGTAATTATGATTCAGGAGGCAGGAGGATTCGATTTAAGAGGATGGGTTAGTAATTCGCAGGCAGTTCTTAATGTAATTCCCCCTGAAAAGAAAGCGTTAGAGAAAGTGGTACCAGGTAATGAACCAAGTGTGCCTACACAAAGAGTGCTAGGATTTAAATGGAATCCTTTCAAGGATATCTTAACTTTTCCATTAAATTTCCAGAAAATTAAACAAGATATTTTAAATGGAGAAAATATACCAACGAAAAGACAAGCTTTGCAGGTACTAATGTCTTTATTTGATCAACTAGGACTTTTAGTAAGTTTTATAGTTAGAGGAAAAATTATCCTTTAAGACATATGGCGCAGTGGAATTAACTGGGATGATGAAATTCCTACTGCTCTGTATAAAAGATGAAAAAAATAGATAAATGGATTTAATTCTGTTGAAAAATTAGAAATTCCAAGGCATTATGGGTTTGAAGAAGGTAATATAGTTCAGTTACATATATTTTCAGATGCGAGTGCTCAAGCATTGTCTGCTTTAGGATATTTCAGATTTACTAAGGAAAATAAAGTAAACACATCTTTAATAATGTCAAGGACACAAGTAGCACCTTTAAAAGCACTTATTATACCACGTGCAGAACTTCAGGCAGCAGTCATGGCTAATAGACTTTATGTTAACATACTAAAAGGGCATTCTTTAAATGTTTCCAAGACTTATTTCTGGACAGATTCTAAAACTGTACTTTCGTGGAATAGATCTGAGGCAAGGAAGTATAAAACATTTGTACGCAACAGAATTGTAGAAATTCAGGAAAATACAAAGGTTCAAGACTGGAACTGGATTCCCACTAAATTAAATGTTGCAGACGAAGCTACTCGAGATGAAAATGGATTCGAAATATCGACGTCAAGCAGATGGTTCACAGGGCCTAATTTTCTTCGTGAGACAATTGATTGTTGGCCAAAAGAAGATTCAGAGTGTAAATGTATTGATACGAAAGAAGAAAAGTGTTTTTTATTAATAAATCAGAAGAATTTGATGTTCTATTAAACTTTGGGAATTTTTCAAAATGGACAATACTTATCAGAAGTACAGCTTATCTAATAAAGTTTATAAAAATTTGTAAATCATTGGTAAGAAAAGAAAAGGTAAATAAAGAATTATTTCTTGAAGAAATAAATGAAGATGAAAAACTAGTATGCCGTAAAATTCAGGAAGATTGCTTTAAAGAAGAAATTAACATGTTAAAATTAAAGAAAATTGTTCCAAAGGACAGTAAGTTATACCTTATCTAGACCAAAATTTGATAAGACTTTCAGGAAGGACAGATAATTCACCAAATCTAGACATTGATACTAAAAGACCAATTATTTTAGATGCCAAACATTTAGGTAAAAATTACTAATTGAATTTTATCATAGAATCACAGGACATGGAGGAGTTGGAATTGTTAAATGAAATTCGACAAAAATTTTGGATTATTCAAGGAAGGAAGGAAGGAAGGAAGGAAGGCAGTTGTTAGTGCGTGTAAACGTTGTCTTTTATGTAGATTAAGAAGGGTTAAACCGAGAATACCAGAGATGGGACAATTGCCAAGTTATCGCCTAGAAAGACCTCAGAGAGTATTTACTTTTGTTGGTATGGACTATTTCGGACCTTATAATGTGAGAGTAGGACGAAGAACTGAAAAAAGATATGGTGTTCTGTTTACTTGTCTATCAGTTAGAGCTATTCACATAGAACTAGCAGATGATCTAACATCTGATTCAACAATTCTTGCCTTAAGAAGATTCATCGCCAGAAGGGGACAACCAAAATTAATTTTAAGTGATAACGGCACAAATCTAAGAGGGGCAGCTAAAGAAATAAAGAAAGTATTCAAAAATATAGATGAAAAATTAATCAAGGAATATCAAGAAGTCATTGACATTTTACGTTACAATGATTATGTCTAGATGTTTGAAGGAAGGTGGGTTGCTCTAATATGGTAATTCTATTAAGATATAAAATTAACATAGTCATTAACTGGTTTCTTAAAAATTCGATTTTTGGTTTCAGTTTGATTAATTCTCTTATTTATGTTTGAGTATATCAATCAAATTATCCATTCGTCCATTTTTTGCGAATTAATAATGTATTATATCTCTTTTACGACTTTGCATCCTCTAAATATAGCTTCCTGCATGGGCTTAATTATAATTTGCGCATTTTGATGGCATACTTTCCAGTTTATAACACTCACCTGTAAGATGGGTTTTGGCATATTTAACACACTGGTTTCCAATTATAAAAATTTTAAGTATGCACATATATTTGGTATCAATTCTCACTGGGTCAATTTTGATTATTAGGTTTTGAAATTTCTTCATTTCATTCTGTTAATGTTTTCGCCGTTTTCATATGTTAACATATACAATGGCTTTTTTATAGCAGTTATTATTTTCTAATTCTTCTACTTTAGTTTATCCCAAGATTTTAAATCTACTGTACTTTAACTCTTCAGCTATCTCTTAGGTTTGCTTCTATTTGTATGTAGTATTGTTCTTTTATTGTGTTTTGAAGCGACTCTTTAGGAGATTTTCGAATTTTTCCTTTTTTGATATTTCTTTTTGTTTTTCCATTATCCCAGCTGTTCCTGTATTGATTGTATCTTCTTCGGAGTCTGTCTCGATGTACTATTGTTGTTTTTGCATACCTAATATCATTTCCATTTATTGTATTCTAAATTGCATTTTCTGCAATTGTTTAGCAGCCTCTGTGTAGCAGATTATTTCTCTATGAGTAAATCTCTATATTAATTCTGAATTTTTTTATAACCTTTTCAATAATTTTTTATATTTATGCTCATATTTAATATATATAAGAACTCAAGATGACTTAATGCTGAAAGCGGTTTGCTAATTTTAATAAATTTTCTTTGATAATATATCAGCCCACCATCATTTCTGTTGATGGATTAAATCCGAATAGGCTATAAGGGCGGTAGAAAATTATTTTAAAAGTTAGTTAAAAGGAGTCTATACAGTCTTGTATCATGAAATCTCATCAGTATATTATGGACTTATTAAAACAAATATGCTGTAAATATATTTATACTTCTGAAAATTTGTCTGACAAGTTTTCAAAATTAAGAAAAATTTGTCATCTGATAATTTACATTATAGAAAATAGAAACAGAACTAAAACGTTTAGGTAAATCGGAATATTTTGAATTGATCTTAAACATTACTACGAGTTCGGTCACCCATCTAGACTTTAGCTGGTCCCATACAGCCAACTATCATCAGTATTTTGAATACCTTTTAAAGTCAGCCGGCGATCCGGCTGATTAGATCCTTCAAATATGACCTGTATATTTATAAATAATATCTTTAAGCAATTCCACTATTTTGCTTTAGAGAATCTTGAGTGGTAGGTACTAGCGGAACGGAATATTTGAATGTTGAGTGAGCTATAAATCTTTTTTATGGTGTAGATGAAAGCTGAAAATAAATCAAAGCGTTGTCCCATCTGGCCGTAAATTTCACGAATTTTCGCATTATTTATCAGCACGTGCTTGCCCTCTCCGTTGGAAAAATGTCTTCTCGTACGAGGCGATATACGTGGAAGGAAGTCTTTTTTCTCATTCTTATCGGAATGTAGCGCACAGTGACTACAAAAGCTGACACGACTTTTTTAATATAACTTGCTCAAATATATTGCCCAATGAAATACTGCGTTCGCTTTTATAGACAGATATGTATATAGCGTGTACCAATAAAATTATATTATTTTCAAAATATTGTTAATTTTTAATCAAGGGTAATATACCAAGTCCTTGATAATAGTCGGCTATTTTTGTTAAATCTAAATCTCGAGAATATTTTAATATCAATTTGATGAGACATAATTTTTGGCATTAATAATCTGATTAGAACCCGAGAGCTTTAGCTCGAGGGCTTTAATCAATTGATTATTATTGCCAAAATTATGTAGAATCAAATTGTAAAATGTTCGAGAAATTTAGCAACAACAAAAATAGAAAAATATTAATCAAGGTCGTGTTATATTTGGGACGACTATTTCACTAGACCAAATATCGACTATTTCTCTAGAGAAATAGTTGCTGATATTTGGTCTAGGGCGATAGCCTTAGATATTATCAAAGGTCCTTCAAATTGTGTAATAAATTTGGCAGTGATTGCTTTAGAAGCATCAGATAAAGCATAGCGACGCGATGTTTTCACACTTTTTGATCCAGCGTAAATCTTTCATCGCGACTTCGAAGAATATATCTTTTGAAACTTCTAACAATGCTTCAAAGCAGATACGAGGATCATGGGTGGAATCTTGAGGAGTTGCTAGTGGATGAATATTTCTCCCAGAAAGATGAATTTCTGTTCCAAAGACTACAAAATTTGTCGAGGGTTTTGTAGTTTCGTGACAAGAACGAATCGCACAAGCTACTTTCTGTTTAAATTGATCGCAGAGACGGTGATTTTCTGAAATATAGGAGGTTAAAGCTGCCTTTACTACTTTATGAGCTCGTTTCACTGGACTACTCTGCAAGTGATAATTGGAAATATGCCATGGTTCGATGTCATACCTTTTAAGAACATCATGAAATAATTTGCCAGTGAAAGGACCGCCATTATCCATAATTACTTTTTGAGATGCTCCACAATCAAAATGACATTATTAAAACCTGTTTAGCAGTATCCTGGCGTAACGGAAAAAGTAACAAAAACTTACTTAAAATATCTTGAACAGATATGTACAGTTAATTTTTGGAATGGACGAGTAGCAGTTGTACCTTGAGTTAATGTAAGACCTGCTGGTTGGGCGTTGTTTTGGTTTAGTCTGGAGACATGTGGGATATCCAGCGATATATCGGGCTACATCTTGCCAGAGTTTCGGACAATAATATTTCCTGGCGATCTTTATCCGTTTTTTAAAGACTCCTAGATGAGCTGAAGTTGGAGGGTCGTGATAAGCAGATATAATCTCTGACCTTTTCTTCTTTGGAACAATCAACAACCATCTATCAACGTTCTCTATTAGTTCAGGATATGCTATAGCCACTCTTTTAAATAATTATTCGCTTTCTACCCGCCACAACGAAAATTTTTCTGGATAGTCGTGTACCTTTTGACACATACCACGATACTATTTATCTTTGGCTTCTACGTTTGCACTAGCATTGATTCGAGGTACAGCTCTTGAAAGCGCATCAGGAACGACTGCCTTTTCTATAAACCACCTCAAAATCGTACTGTTACAGGCTTATTACCCATCTTGCAATACGTCCAATTGGATCTTTAATATTATTGATCCATTTCAATGCGAAATGATCGGTTACCACACGAAATCTCACTCCTACCAAATAGTGTCTAAGACGCTCGATTGCAAATAAAACAGCCAAGCAACTTTTTTCTGTGGTACTGTATTTCCTTTTAGCCTTGGACAGCGACGTACTTAGGTAGCAAATTACCTTGTTGTTGCCATCATCATTCGTCTGAGACAACACCGCGCCTAAACCATAGTCTCAGGTATCGGTCTGCATGACAAAGGTTTTGTTAAAATCTGAGCACGTAAGAATATTCTTTTAGAGACTTAAAAGAATTCTCACATTCCGTGCTCCAAATACAAGGTTGGTTCTTCTTAAGAAGAATGCACAAAAGTGCAGTCAATAAGTCTTCGAATTTCAGTCACTGAATTTGGTTGGGAAATTTGCAGAATTATCTGGACCTTTTCTGGGTCAACCATTGGTCCTGTTGCTCCCACAACATATCCGAGATATTTTAGTTTTGACTTAGAAAACTTGCTTTTATCGCGATTTAACGTGAGATCGGTTTTGATCAATCAGAAGGAAACCTCTTTAAGTATGTCTAAATGTCTGTCGAATGAATTTGTACAAATGATTATATCATCCAAGTAGACAAAAACATATTTTTCCAAATCTTTGCCACGTTCCTTGTGCATTGTGTAGACACATAGGCATCCTTTTGAATTGGTTGTAACACCCATTTCTTCACCCCTAAAAATAAAGAGAAGTGGTTGGGGTGGCGCTAGGCTGTTCTTCGAACAAGGGTTGCTCAGGCGCCAGTTTTGGTAACGCAGTCTACTCTGCGGCCCTGGGGTGCACCTACAGTACACCCTCAGCAGACTCAGTGGAGTCCAGGTACAAAAAAAATAAATAAAACGGCCAGACCTTCACTGTTTACTTGACCTACACTGGGGTAATAAAGTAAAGATAATTAAGCTCTGTAAACTGAAAAAGTAAAGGGGCATTTCAAAATTAAACTCAGGAATTAAAACCAAATATACAGGGTGATTCATAACTATTGGGACATAGATTAAGGGTAGGTTATTTAGATCAAAATATGGCGACAGGACCAAATATACCTTAATAAAATATGGCTGTGGAATAAGATACAGGGCGTTAAAGTTAATTTTTTTTTCCTTTTTTTATAATCTCACTGTATATTTATAAACTGTTATCAAAATCAGCTTAAAGGCATATCTTTGGATAAGGGATATTATTTTATGTATTATTTCACATTTTTTTAAAGGGGACGCCACGAGAATGATTCCTGATGATGAAATTAAGTAGTAAGTTTTTTTGCCGAAACTTTTTAGTGCTTTTTATTAGAAAATATTACGTAAACATCATTTTTACGTAATATTGGTACTCCTGTTTAAACACGATAATTTCACCTGTTTTCGAGAAAAACGCAATTGAACAGTTCAGTCTCAGAAGGATATTTCAAAAAATATTTTATTTATGAAAAGTGTGCTTTGGACTGTCAGATAATTGTGTCTGGTAAATGTCAGTTCTTGCCAATGAATTATTTTTGCTGTGAGATTATAGTCTATTATTGGATTTTTTAGCGCCCTGTATCTTATTCCACAGCTATATTTTATAAAGGTATATTTGATCCAATCGCCATATTTTGGTCCAAATAACCTGCCCTCAGCTTATGTCCCAATAGTTATGAATCACTCTGTATATTTACAAAATAAAATAAATAAGTGACAAATAATATAAAACAAATGGAACCTAGGTGAATCAGTATATGTATCAATTAAATAAAATAAATGAACTTGGGTGAAATCACACTACCCGATGTATGTAACAACGGTAATAAAATATAGGCGGAATAAATGTGTTGTTGATAAAGTAAACGGTCTCATTATCAACAGAAAAGGGCTATAACGGTAAAATTAACTATGACTTATACTATACTCATGAGAAAATAAAAATAATAATTTTCCTTTAAAAAAAATAAAACGGTGGTGGGACTAACACCCTTAGCACAAACTCTTTCCTACTAAAGAAAACAATCGGTTTTAGTAGTAAGACAAAAAAAACCTACAACAGTAAAATTAAATGCGGTTTGAACTATACGTATTAGAAAATAAAAAAATTAATAATTTTCTCTCTCGGTAATTAATGGAAATTTATGAACGGCGGTGAACTGTATCACTCTGCACTCATGAAAGGAAAAATGACTGTTGCACTTGTAAGAATGACGGTTAATATCCTCCCCGCAATATTATTTTACCAGGCATAATAGTCCCAAATAACAAATGGCTTAGAACGGAATTTTTCGACCAACACTTTAGGGAACAATGAGGGTTTTATCTTTATTTGTTCGGTTTAAAGTTTCTCTTATGTAGACATCTGGTAGTCCATAGCTTCTACAAGAGAGAAACCCTTTTTCCGAGCTGTTAAAAAGACTAGGGACTGAAACAGCTGTGATTATCGACGAGGGGAAACAAGCGCATACCGCTATCACCCCCTGGTTAACGCAAAAATGGATGAAGGGTGCTAATGCCCCTGGATCTAAATCCAATTTGCTTTATTACCCTAACAGGTACTAAAAAATTAAAAGTACAGGTCGAATTCCTTATGTAAATAAAAGAAGCAGAAATGAACGTTGCAGGGAGAATTATTAGACGGAATTTTAAATAAAATGCCTATCTTGATTAACTCCTCACTATCTCGGAAACTAAATAACGATTAATATCCAGCACAATACCACTTAAATGGTCAAAACAGCGACCAAAGTCGGCGTGGAAAAAGAGCCCTCTCATCGAAGACATCTGCTTTTATCAAAATTCGGACTTTTGCCAAAGTGGGGACGGTAGTTCCTACTCTTTTGTTATTAGTTGTTTTGCAAAAAAACATTGATTGATCGGCATACTGATAAGCCTACTAGAATTGATATTTTAAGAAATGATTTAATTTATTGTGATAATTAATAGTTTTAAACTTGCAAATGTTTAAAAATGGTAATTCTATGGAAATATTAGTTATTAGTCTCGCAAATGTTCATAGTCGGAAATTAGTTTTAGAAATTAATTTATGGAATAAATTAATGGAAATTTTTAGTGACTTCGTCACATGGTATAAGCCACGATTTGGAACGAAAAAAGCAGTCATAGATTTGTAGTCTTCTGAAAAGGGTATTTGTCAGTAGGCACTTTTTATATCTAGAGTAGTGAGATAATGAGCATCACGTAACTTGTCAATGGTGGCATTTATGAAAGGTAGAGAGTAGGCATCCTTAGTAGTCAACTTATTTAGCTAACGATAATCCACTACAAAACGATAGCGACCATCTGGTTTTTTAATTAAAAGAACTGGCGAAGACCACCTCAAGTGGAAGAATAGCACCTTCAGGTATATAACGGGAGAGTAAATTGGATTTTTTTTATTGTTGAGTTTTAGATTTTAAAATAAGTACATGAAATGATTAAAACGAACCTGCAAATGAACTTTGTGTGCAATCTCACCAATACTTCTATGACGTAATGCGCAAATTGAATTTAGTTTACTTTTGTCCATAGGGATTATTATTCCATTTTAAATATACAGTTTACCTATAAACTATATTTACAGTGTAATCATTTAAAACCTATTTTTTTTTTTTATAAATACCGTTTGTTACATTTGAATAAAACATATCAGAAAGTTATAAATTCCAAAATGGAACTTTTATTTTTTTAAATTTTATTAAATATAAATGGGTATCTGAACTGAAGCTACTGTTATGTGAGCCATTTCATTATTCAGTCATGCTCTAACCCTACAAGTCCCTCTCTGTCTTATTTGGCCTTTGAGGCTCAACTTGTCCGATTATTATACATTATTAAACCCCTTAAGACCAAACCTATGGGATGACTATGGTGTAGGTGATTTCGATGATGTTCGAGAAAGAACGAGATAATGTTTCTAGTGTGTTGGAGAGAATATGTGAACTTACTAGAACGTTCGCCATTTATTTAAGTTTGTATATAAATAATGGTGGATGAGCCATCATCATTATTATTATATGAACAGTGAAGATAAATAGTAATCAGTGATATATAGACAGCTGACAATAAAGTATTGGACTGTGAATATAAATAGTGAACGATTTAAAGACATTAGAAATATAAATAAATTAGAAATAGTTGTGTTATAAAATAAATAAGTGTTTAAATAAATTATTAATAAACAAACATCACATTGGTGTCGAGAAGTGAGATAGTGTAAATAAATAGTGGACAATAATGGCTAAAAGACTGTGTGATTTAAAAGTGACCGAGCTACGTCGGGAGTTAGAAGATCGCGAGTTGGAGACGACAGGGAAGAAAGCAGAATTGGCAGAGCGGCTTAAAGAAGCACTAGAAAATGAAGGTTTGGATCCGGAAACGTATCTATTTTCGGATGACGCTTCTTCTATAATTTCTTCAATTTCTTCCGATATATCGTCTGTGACAAACAAAATTTTCTCTTTAGAAACCAAAGTTTCGTCTGATATGACCTCTATGAAAACCGATATTTCTTGTGACATCTCCTCCTTAGAAAGTAAAGTTTCGTCTGACATATCTTCTTTAAAAGCCGAAATTTCTTCCGAAACCAAAATGTCTTCTATGGAAAATAAATTTTTCGTCCAATATTTCTTCCTTAAAAGAAAAAGTGTCTTCTGAAATGTCTTCTTTAAAAGATGAAATCTCTTCTGATATGACTTCCATGAAAAACGAAATTTCTTCTATGGAGGATAAGATTTCTTCCGTTGAGGAGAAAATAATGTCTTCCGTTGAGGAAAAAATAAAAGAGATGGAAAAGAAGATAGAAGAACTCGAACATACAGAACCTGCAAAGGAAGATGAAATAAAGTGCCATGAGGTGGAGTCAAAGTTGAAATTAGAAGGAGCTGTAAACTCTCCTTGTGTTAAGGCCCCAACTTTCGACAGAAAGATGTCATGGACGAACTACCTTAAGCAGTTTGAAACAGCTGCCAGAGCAAACGAGTGGTCTGAACGAGAGAAGGCAATAAATTTGACCATTGCCCTTCGAGGAGACGCTTTGGATGTCCTTCAGACTATACCCGTGGAAGAGACAGATGATTTTGAACAACTCAAAAAGAGACTAAATATGAGATATGGCCACGAACACTTGGAGCATTTATACCAGTCACAGATAAAGAATCGTAAACAGAAACGAGACGAGACTCTTCAGGAATATGAAGTAGATATTGCCAGGCAATTATTTTGAATTTCTTTAATTGGCTTTAATTGTTTAGAGATTTGATTAATTTTATATAAATCATTAAAATCTAATTTAGTTATATCAGAAGTTTGATAAGACTTTGAAGTTTGAATTTTCTTCATGTCGATCTTCGGTAAAATGAATGGCTTTCCTTTGCTCAGTTGAATGTTGTTGATGTATCTTCTTTCCCTTGCCCAAATTTCACAAGATTTTGGTATCTTGATTAGTACTGGTGATCTTATGTCTATATACTGGTTGCTGTTACATTTTGCAAGAATTTGTTCAGGTTTTGAGGGATTATTAGGACTTCATCTACTGCGATTTGTTCAAATACTGATTCTTCTAAATTAACATTTAAAATATGACAATTTGTCAAATTTTTTCCTTCAAGAAGTTGAAGAGTACAATTATCTCTGGGGATGTTTTGTTGACAATAATAGATTTCTTCAAGGGATGGACATTCTTCTCGTTCAAACTGTGTATCTTGATGTTTTCGTGCCAAATAGGGATAATTGGGAATAAATGATAAAATTCAAAGGTATTACTTTCAAAAATAGGAAAATGTATTGCAAAAATTAACTTGGACTCTGAAATTGATACTTGCGATCCTAAGAACTGATAATACGTTAATAAATTTGTTAATTTCGGAATTTGATCAACACTATATATATTTTATGTAAATATTTTATCATGTTTTTTATGTCTGAGCTGGAAACTGTAGAATAATGTAAAGTATTTAATTTTGCAAAGGTTATAGCATTTTCCAAATTATCTATAAAAGAAATTGCCATTTGACAATCTGAATCTTTGTGATATAATGGCCTGAAAACTAATAGAACTTTTAAGTGTATTAAGTATTAATTGTGTTATAAATAGCTGCTTGAATTTTTTTCATATCAACTTTAAATTTTTCTTGATTTTTGCCTAAGATTGTGATTGATTTATTATAATGATCAACAAGTCTTTTGTACAACGAAATTTAAAGATTTGTTTCACTGATAATATTTTTTTTTATTTTCTTGCAATGTTTTAATAGCATTATCATATCTTTCTTCGTCATCAAAATCAAGATTTCCAAATAGCCATTTGTTAATTTTTCCAATTGCATTTATTAGAGCTCTTTTATGTCTTACACGAGGAATTAAATTATTAATCTTTTTCTGAACAGTAATTATTAAATATTCTGTTCTTTTTAACATATTTTGTGATAAGCTATGATAAGATATTGGATTACTAGCATTAACATGAACTATACTATGTTTTATCATTTCAAAATGATTAACTAAATTATTAACTTGTTAACTTGTGTCTAAATAATGTAAAAACGTATGTTTGCTATATGTATATAAGTTTAGCGTTTCCTAACTGAATACGAAGCAGAAAATTTTCGATCGGAGTGATCTGTATATCAGAATATGTACTATGTATTTGGTATACATAAATGACTTGTAGAACTTGTACTTGGAACAGCGTCGTTATCAAAAGGGATTTCATTTTCGTCGATATCCTGTAACAATTTTTCTAAATTATTTAAATTTATTTAAATTGGTATCATTGCAAAAATTAGAATGTAATTCTTCAAAAGTAAAATTTGGTCTTGAATTATAATTTTGGAAATTTCTGTTATTATAAAAGTGTCTCTTTGATTGGAGAGAAGGGTGTCGTTGACATCGGTTCTGGTTTAGACAATTGGCTTTCTGGAATTTGATTTGGCTTGAAAACATTTTTTGGTCTTAATGGTCCAAAAGCGTGTTGATTAGTAAAATATTTTTTATTTAATTGTGGCATTGGTTGTACATTTATAGGTTGACAAGGACTTTTATCAAAATTAGCTTTGTATTGATTATTTACTGAATTTTGATTAAAATTTCTTTGATAATAATTTTGATTTCTGTAATGGGAATTTTCAAAATTATTTCTGGGATAATTATTTGAAAAATAATTTGGTCTTTGATTATTTTGATGAAAATTTGGTTTATAAAAATCATAATTCGGATTCATATTATTAGCATTTTGATTCATATAGGAATTATTATTATTTCTTTGAAAATTTTGAAAATGTCCAGTGTTTTGTTTATTATAAAAATTTGAATTATGTTTTGACATGTTTCTTTCGTATGAACTATTATTATACAAGGTTTAAAAATTTTCAAATTCAGAAACATAAGCAACAGCTTCTTCTAGCGACTCTGGCTTTTTCAGATGCATATTGTTTTTCAGTGTTCCTGTACATCCTGCAACGAATATGTATTTAGAGCAGTTTTAGCATAATGATTACTTTGAATTTGTTTTTCCATTGGGGTTAAATTTGGATCATTACTTATTCGCTGAACACTACTTCTTAACAACTGAAATCTACTTGCAAAATTTATTAAATGTTCACCTTTTCAATTCTTGCACTAAGCAATCTAAATCTCTTTGATCAGAGAAACATTGTAACAAAGCATTTTTAAACCTATCCAAGTATTAATTTCAATTCTGTTTCCTACCATTATATCAGCTTTTCCTACTAATTTTTCTTGGATACATTCTATTATAAGTGCATCCAATTCTGGGTCATTATATGATCTATAAGTATCAATTAAACTTTCAAATCTATTTATAAATTTATTTAGTAAATTACTATCACCATCAAAAGTTTATATGTTAACTATTTTGGACTTAAAAAGGTCCCAATTCACTTATCTACGTTCAACTACTGGAGGTGTCATGATTAAATTACTTCCTGCAGTATCTAATTTATTATCTTGTAACGATATATTTGCAAATTGCTCAAACAAAGTATTAATTTCTGATTCACTTACAAAATATAGTCAATATAAAATATAAAATATGAAATAGTTTTAAAGTTATATAATAGTACAATCTTTTTAATACCTCTAAATTAAAGGAAAGGGAAATTAAAGGATATTTGGCACTTACTATTTTCTTCAACTGCTTTTTAATTGTCGTTTCGGATGTCCCACCATAGGCTGATGTCCAATAATCAACGATTCTTCTACGTGGCAAGTCTAACCTCCACAAAAGGGATGACGTCCACCAATTCTCCGTTAGGAACCACACTTGAGGAATTAAAATTCCAAAGTCACGAAAAGTTAATATTCGGCCCGGCAACAGCGAACTCGATTAAACTTTTTCACGACTCGCGTGTATCATACTGACTGCGCCAGTTATAAATTCCAAAATCAAACTTTTATTTTTAAAAATTTTATTAAGTATAAAATACACCAAAATGGGTATCTGAACTAAAGCTACTTCAAATAACTAATTCAAATAACACACAAGTTCAAATAACAACAATAATAAGGTTCTACTCCTATTTATAAAGAAAAACTGATTATTAATCAAAGATAAGCTATTTATATCATAAAAGAGTCTATTATATTCTCAATATATAACTAGAATTTATTTTTTGTAAGATAAAATTTTATGTTCGAGTTGAATTTTTTTTTTTTAAATTTATCATTAAAAAAATACAAAACAATCTTTGAATTCTGATGAAAAACTATCTGATACGCCTATGGAGATCACAGCTGTCAATAGTTCGTAAATACTGGCTTCAAACGGCGCCCGAAACTTACTTATGTTTCATTTGTTTTTCTTAGGCAATTAAATGTATTTTTTTAAAATTTCTTTATAGATTTCGAATCGTACATTCCAACAATTTATTGACAAAAATTTTACGTAATATTCCACAATTTTCAACGATGTATAGCAGAGAGGGAAAATCGCAGAGAAAAGCAAGTTGAGAATCCACATTTGCATGAAAATTCCCTCCTATTGAACTTCAAAATAGATATATGAAGTCCCTAGAAATTTTCTAAATAATAAAATACATGTGAGACGGGTGGATGGGAAAGCTGCTGCGGTTTTTCAACGCGCCCACTTATAAATAGGGAATGAGAATTCTCAAGATTGCTTCTTAAATATTTACGCAACACCTGTACGGATATATATTTGGAACTGCCTATCTAGGTATAAATGAGAGCAACTTCTCTGTTAAAAAAAATTATATTCGGGCCGATATAGAGTATTTCATATACAATATATTCGATCGACAATGGTCTACCACAGAGAGCTCTCGTTATTTGATGAATTTTGATATAAGAACTTGAACGCTATAAGAGCTTATTACCGAAATACAAGGTGTTTTTCAAATTTTATTTACGAAAATATCAAATACACTAACTATTAAAAATTAGATACGTGCCTATTAGATTAGAATTTAGAAATATTAAGTAGTTACAAAAAAATTTTCTTAATTGCAGACTTTTCTTTAGAAGCGAATTTCTAGAGTACTATTTATTTTAACTCCATTACAGGTAATTACTTTTTTAATTAAAAATAAAGAGAAATTAAAAAAAATTGTTCCAGTGGCATAACAAATGGGAGGATATCCTGCATTTTTTCTTTATAATTTCAACTTACCAATAATTATTAATTATGGTCCTACCCCTATTAAATAAAATCTATTCTTACTTAAATTTTATAGTTGGGCCTTAGAATATAAAGTATTGAGGAAGGATAATTTCGCAAGGGTCAGTTAACCGGGATGGTTATCCAAGATGGCTCTTGACATTAGTATTTACCAGTGGTGTATCATATTTATATTGTTTAACAGTGTAATATTTTTAATAGATTAAAAATTCAGTAATACAAAATCATTGTAAAAGTGGATAATTATATTTCAGGATTTTTATTATTGCATCAAATTATTATGTTTGATGATGTTGGATTAATAGAAATAAAATGTAGTGTAATTGCTAAAGATTTTGATGAATGTCTTAGATACAATCTTACATAAGGTTTTCCTAAATAGTCGTTCAACAATTTGTTTATTATTTCCAAAATTTTCCAAAACAACATTTTCTTCTTCCTCCATAATCAATTTTTTTTCTTAAGTTCCAGCATTATTCTCTTTAAAGATTTAATAACTTTTCGTTGTCTCCATACGGTTTGCTGTTATTTCCTTAATTCAATATTCTTCACTTCATTCTGTGCTTCCAAGTTTTGAATTCGTCTTTTAAGTTTCTTTTTACGAGGGCAATCAGGAAGATTATTTTCTGACTCTGTCTATAAATTTTTTAAAATTTACCTTTATTTAGTCTGTAACCTTGTTTCAAGAAGGATCTAATGCAGACTGTTAAGCCTTATAGAAAAAATAGATCTTTTTACTTAAACATACGAACTAATCAACTAGAAGCATAAAAAAGGTTGAAGTGACAAGACTAGTTATAGTAATTTCGTTCAGATAATGTATTGACATTTAAATAAAATGCTAAGATAAATTAACTGTAACTTTATTAGTAAAATAGTAACATTAAAATTGTCCATAAAAAACGTCCCCAACTCTAGTAACACTTTCAGTGATTTCTTATCGATTCAGGTTTTATTTTTGTTTTAATAAACTTTATAGAAATAAAATAGATATTTCTGAATCAAAGGTTATAAGTATAGAGTTGATCCTTTTTTGCCAAATCAGAAATTTACGGCCGAGGCTAAGTAACTTCTGGTGAGTAATATTACAACCATTTAACAACTTATGTAAGATTAGAAAATCCGCTTATAAATTTAGTTACTAAAAAGATGAATAAATTAATTAGAACTTGTTTTATTTTCTACTAAATTTAGAACTAAAAATGCGTCGAAAAGCTGGGAAGAAGTTTTTACAGAAAAAGTTGACAGTTGACACAATGGAATTTTCTGTACCATTTTGTTTTTAGTTAGCGACAACTTTGCATCATTTTTATTTAGTATTATTTTTTAATATTTTTATTAGTGTTACTGTATTTGGTGGATGTCACGCAACCGTAACTTCTCGTGAATATATTATTGAATGTTTCTCTGATGGTAACATTCACATACGTAGAGGAAGAGGGTTGAAAAGTATATCGATTTTTAGTAGAATGAAAGAAAAGTTACGAGTGGTTCCTTGAGATAACATACCATAAATTAAAGGTATTTGTTGCCCATATTTTCACGCAAGCCGTGTTCACTAAATGGTTTGCTAATTGAACTAGGTTTCTGAATACCAAAGGCTTTGATGTTGCAAGTGGCCAAAGGGTTAAAATAAGGGTGTACTTTTGTAAAGAAAAATCAAGATTTTAACTGATTTTTGCACACCAGCCCATCGAATATATTAAAACGTTACTAGTCCGAAAAACATATTTTCTTGATTTACCCAAATGAACAAGTGCATTTTGGATCGAAATATATTTGTACTAAGGTAAATCGAATTTTTCATCTGTTATCCCCAAGAACAACAAAATCTGGCTTGTTGTAGGATTCCATTTATCGGCTCTATGGCACCTTCAAATCCACTCTTGTTTTACTTCGTGTGAAACAAAATGTTTCCCCAATGAAAAATCATGATAAATTATATCTGGGTTATCTATTTTTATTTTCACATAGCTGTTGTTACAATTACTGACCACCGTCTGTCTGGTACATTCAAACCCTAAAAAAATAACACTATAATTAGTTTAAAACAATTATTTTTGCCACTGTAGAACTTACCTATAATAAAACTAAGTTAATTTACCAAAATACTCTCTATAAAAACACTTTAAAAAGTCCAGTCGAATAAAAAGTTACAGAAACAATCCAAAAAATTACTAAAAACCATATACAAACATAACACATCAATTTATAAATATCTGGTGCGGCATTGACGTAACACAGTGAAATGTACATAGTATATGAGATTGGCTCATCTTAATAGAGAAGTTAAGTATCCTTGCTTCTGTCCCTGCTATAAACACACTACCAATCGTTGAAAATACATAATTAATATAACTGTATCTACTCCTATTAATTTATATATTAATTATTCAAGTGCTTTTGAGCAATTAATAGTATCAATAAAGAAATAGCGTGAGTTATAATAGTGAGTTATTATACCTCACGCTGGGATCCTACGATAATTCGGTATATAAATAGTGTGCGCAGTAAATTCTTGGAAATTTTAATGTCGATAAATGTTCTATTGGCGTAAAATGTTAGAAAGATTTTTTAACAAGTGGAAAGGAATGAATATTAATTAAAAGATTTTAAAATTATTAAATTGTCAACGCCTCTCAGTAGGGGAACACTCAATTATTACATTGAGGGGAGTAATGTCATTTGAAATTTTAAGAAGATAGTTTTGACGTTTTCAAATCAATTTCTAATAATAGTGCTAAAAAAAGATGAATTTAGAGAGTGAAGATAAGTTATTATGTATACCTTCAGAAATAAGAAAGATAATAATGCAATACAGAATTTATTACCAGAAAAATCAAAAAACAAGTATAAAGGTGTATACTAAAATTTTCAAGATTGGTGTAACTCGTTTACAGACAATGTACTTTTGGCATATTTTAATGGACTTTCTACTTCTTGTAAGAAGCACACTCAACATAAATAATGGAATTAATATTGAGAATTATTCAAAATTACGTGCTTCTTAAACGTAAATCAGAGAAACATATAGCTAAAAAGGCAAAAACATTTATGCCAGAACAACTTAATAATTTCATAAATAAAGCTCCTCATGAGAAATATCTGGCGACAAAGGTAATAGATTTTACAAAGATCCAAACGTTTTTATCATCTAGTCAATAATATAATTCTTTCTCGATACTTGTATTTTAGTATTTATTGTTATAGTCGTAGATAAAGTATAGTATTCAACTTGCGGTAATGGTCATAACTCACTCGATGAATTACAGCACTTGCCTGCGGCTCGTGCTGTAAACTTCATCTGCGTCAGTTATGACCTGCATTACCGCTCGTTAAATAATATACTATTATATTTATTAATAAAATAATGCATATGCAACTAACAATACAAGAGAGTAATATTGGTTGCCCAAATGTCAGGAACGCCTTACCAAAACACAGTTTTATAAATAATCTAGTCAAAATTAGAAAAAAATATTGTTTGCGAATATTAGATCATTTTGACACTTGCTGTGATTAAAAAAATGTCACTTTATATGTCAAAACTAGAAAAAATAATTTTTTCTACACCCGTATTATAATAATGCACTTATATGCCCATAATCCGTTTCATAATGATACCCATTATGATACAGATTTTTCATTATGATACAGATTTTTAATCAATAGAAACCTACAATTTTTCAAGCAAGCATGATGTTTGACGTTTGTCCTAAATTCCTATGTAATTGTTTTAGTTGTCAAAACGTATTAAATTTTCGTAGATAGCTAAACTTCGATAATTATAATATTAAAATGTCTGATATCAGCGATATAGAACACTCCTCCACACATATAGGAGAAAGGAGAAAATGCAGTACAAAATATTTTGCCCCAAAAATCTGTGGTAATACCAGTACCCAAGGTAATACCATTAATTACAATTTTGTAGAATTTTTTATAGAAATACGAGTAATTACTGTTATTGTGTTCAATACCAATATAAATAGAATATTTATAGGTCTTGATTATTTATCGGGTGTAGAAAAAATAGCGTATGCAACTCTCATGTAATGGTTATTAAAACACTCGCATAAACCATACGAAACTCGCCTTTGGCTCGTTTCGTATCCCGGTTAATGCTCGTGTATTAATAACCATCATTACATGATCGTTGCATAATATACTATTATATAATGATTTGACGTTTAAAAATCAATAGCAATGTATGTGGTTTCACAGTTAATGAAAATAAGTACCCGTCCATAATTGCATAAAATATGTTTCATATTAATTGTATTTTAGAAACACTGATATTCTATAAATATAATATATCTAAATAAAAAAAAATATAAAAATAATTGAGGTTCTCAGTTGAAAGAAATTATCAAGTAAAATCAAAAACGCAACGGTATTTTTTTGTATTTTCACACCCATAGTGGTCTGAAACGTGGAATAAAAAAATTTAAAAATAAAAAACATTTTAAAAAATAAACAATATCACTTTAAATAAACGAGAAAAAATAGGTAAATAACGATGGAAAACCATTGAATTATTGGTTAGAAGTATTAAAAATCGAAAATAACTGTAAACTAACCGGAAATGCGAAATATTAATTCCTATGTTAAGTTCCAATCTTTGTATGATACAATAATTGGTGTTCGTCCTTGAAACATTTCAAAAAATTATCGATAATGGCCCTACCACTTCTTTTGAAAATACCGTTTCATTTCGTAAATAAAAGCTTGCTATCCAACTTTTCAAGAGTTCTTCTTAAAGCTTCGCATAAGCCACACAGGTTACAGTTTACTATATTACTCGTAACTTCTCAAAATCGCAAAACCCGCGCGCGCAATATTTTAAATGATCCATAAGTTTTATTGTGCCTCTTACGTATGTAAACATCTTACAAAAAGCAAAGTCTGTTGAATAGAAATTGGAATAGGAATTCACCAAAGGGTCACTCCCGATGGGCCCTAAAACTTTTCTCTAGACGACGACAACAACTGAAAAGAAAAAAAAACGACAACAACCAGTAAGAGTAATTCTCGAAAAACAGTCTCTTTCCATTTACTGGAAACGATTTTCTCCATCGGACTTGTTTAACTTTGTTTGGCCCGTCCATCGTCACTATATTGCAATCTGCGTCTGTTTCGCCAAACAAGTTTTCTACTTTCTTTCCATCTTCTTCCGAATGGATTTGTATTGAAAGTTTTACGTCGATGTGCAGAATTTTACTTTTTTGTTGCGAATATATATTTATCGATTTAATGAAAGCTATTTTTATGGACAGGTTTGATTAGAGACAAGAAAACTTTGTGTACTTGTAATTACTGCAAAATTAAAAAATATTACAATTTTTGAGTAAGTCGTTCCGTTTTGGAAATAAGGAAATGTGTACAATTAATTACATTAGGTCTTAAGTATTGTAAAATAATTTATTTCAAAGATTAGTTTTGCATATTTATTAGCAAAATTAAACACATGAGCAGTACGTGAAAGTTACCAAATCAAAGTAATAAATTAACAAAATGAAATTAGAATCATTTTGAGAAAAAAGCCATAAAACAGATCATATCTTTGGATAAACATAAATGAATATTGCATTTTTGGCATTTATCCTTGATTTTAATGTATATTTAAGAAATTACATCAACTTGGTTGCTTTGTGTTATCATGAAGGGGGAGGTAATCTACACCATAACTCAAAAGTTTGAAATCAAAATTTAAAATTTGTAATTAATCAAAACCGCCTTTATATTTTTTTTTTCAAATTTGGTGACCAAATATCGTAGTACCATTAATTTTATAGGTTTAAGTAATATGTATTTTAGGTTAATTTTTAATTAATACATCAAAGTTGTTTCTAACCTAAAATTGCAATTGACATGGGCGTACGTACCCTTATGTTAAGTTATAGTTTTGATTTGGTTCATCGATAGGGTTGCCAGATGTCCCGCTTTAGGCGTAATTGTCTCTTGGTGGTACGCATCATACCATAGTACGAAAATGTCATCCTTTTAACCTAAATGCCATGCTTTTTAAATTTAAAGAAATTAAACAATTTTTGAGGAGGTAAGACCTTGTTTTTTGAGAAGCTGTCCAGAAAAAGGACTTGTTATATAAAAATATAAGCGGAGGAAAGTTTTTTAACGTGATCTCCAGTAGTCACGGTTGTCCCACTTTTTTTTTTCGTAAATCTGGCAACCCTATTCATTGAACACAATGTTTAATTTCAACTTGTCACTAACATTAAGAAAATTGATCAGGTCTTTAATTTTACCCATACAATATAAAAAAAACCTTTTTTTACCAGAAACTTAATTATTATGTTTATTGTTAATTTAGTTCCATGCACCATTTTTCATAAATTTAAAGTGTACAAGTCAAAATGTGTGTGTGTGTGTGTGTGTGTGTGTGTGTGTGTGTGTGTGTGTGTGTGTGTGTGTGTGTGTGTGTGTGTGTATGTTCCACTATACTTATGGCAACTAGTGTGTGCAATAACCTCTGTTGTGGCACCTGCCAGAATTGTGGCAACTTACACGCGTTGCCACAATTTTAAACTTTCATAATTCCTTAAATTGTAGCTTTATACCTTACTTTATTTATTTGTATCCTTAATATTTCATTTTATTTTCTAATGACTAATATAATTATCAAATTTTTCTTATAATTTTGTTTATAATTGACATTTTGTGAAAATATGTGTGAGTTGCCACAATAGTGGATATATTATGTTTGTTACACTTACCCATTTATGGCAACATGGGCGTGGTCGGACGGTGGCGCCCTCATTAAAGAATTTACAGCGTTGCAGTTGTATCTTGAACGAACGAATAAATTTCGTTTCTTTGGTATATTGCAATATCTTCTTGATTTTGAAGTTGCCACTATTTCACAAGCGGGTGTGTAAAATAATTTATGAATGTAAAGCAGATTGTTTGTTAAATACACAGAATATCCATACTTGGAACAAAAGTAATTATTACTTAAATAAAATGAGAAGAAAAGAGAGGGTTTTAAAAGGTATTGCGGGTTTTAATTTGTTACTTATCAAGTAGATGAGTTCAGATACCTATATTTTTTTACAAAATTTTAAAAGGAAGCTGTTATGTTATTGTACGAGGCACAAGGTGAGTTATAAATAACTGTTAATTATTTTCTATATATTTTTTTTTACTGAGCGACAGGGTGATCTATGAATTTTGTTTAACATTTTTTTTTTGTAGGCATAGATTAGCTATCAGAATTAGAAAATATATGGTACATGTGTGAATACCAAGGAGTACACGCTGAGAAATTATTGCCAACATTCCAGTACCGGTTTCGGTATTTTTTCTTCAATACATACAGCTTTTTTAAAGCTTTGTCTAAAAATATAACATCTACATACATTGACATCAGAAAAATTATATGAGCATGATCATTGCTTTTCCTACATCTTTCAATTTTTTCACACGCTTAATATGCATGAACTTTAATCAAGAGTAAATATTCGTGGTATTCGTGATGAAAAAAAACTTATCAATGTTAAGAAATTTTTTAACTGTTTAATGTGTACATTTCTTCTGTGGTTCTCCAGGTCTTATAACTTTTAACCGAGCATTAATTTTGATATTTTCTTCTACTCTATTTTATTTTGTTAAAATTTTGGTACTTAATGGAAATTTTACTAATTATCACAACTATCAAGTCATCAGTTCTATTACGTATTAACACCTCATATCGATTTAACAATGATTGTGGCAACATGTAAATTTGGTAACTGCATATTTTACACAGTTCCCGTAAAACAATAATAATGGCAACTTCGATACAAACTTTCTTCATACTTTCATATTTAAGGCAACCTGTTTACCCTCACCCAATAGTGGCGACTGATGCCATAAATAATTTTCCGTTATAAATTCCAAACTACGGAGGGTAAAAACAAAATTCGAAGAGTTATACACTCCTTAGAAAAGGAGCCATTAACAGTAAGAATATTTTGTAAAGCGCCACAATTGAGGACTTAGCAAGTCACAATTTTAAACTTTTATAATTCTGCAAACTGTAGCTTTAGATGTTAGTTTATTTATTTGGGTCTTTAAAATTTCATTTTATTTTCTAGTTGTTATTAAAATTATGGAATTTTTCTTTTAATGTTTTTTATAATCGATATTTGGTGAAAATATGTGTAAGTTGCCACAGCAGTGGATATACTGTGTTTGTAACACTCACCCATTTATGGCAACTTGGGCGTGGTCCGACGGTGGCGCACTCATTCAGCTTCCTCTAACTGAGCCATATATATCGATGCTATGGCATATTTAAGTATCGGCTTGAAAACGTCAAGTTGCCAGTATTTCTCAGGTGAGTGTAAAGGGACAACGCAATTATGAGTTCTCGCACAAATAAAATCATGAATCTCTCTCGAGGGCTGGATCATGCAAATTTATTTTTGCCAAATTACGAATCAACCAAAGGAACGTCTTTAGAGGAGCAACAGATTGCAATTAAAGGTAAGTACTTAGTATTGTAACAATAAAATATTTCGTGATTGTGTACAAATTTGTTTAATATATTACCAAACTTAAATGAAACAAGAATTTTATGTATGGAGGCGATGTGAAAATTATTAGGCAGGGAGTTATATTAGCAATTAAAATATTTAATTTTCGACTTAACAGCAAGATGGGTGAAACATTGATAGTGTATACTTTTACAATAAACAAAGGTAGTTAGTGTGGGTGCTATATGATCAATGCAAATAGTTCTTAATTTTTACTGTGGAAAAGGTGATAATTTTTTTTATTTATAATTTCATTTTGTCGGTATAGCCTAATAATTAACTGTCACAATTTGTAAATATTTGATATGTGTGGTACACTCCAGATGCAAAAGAATTATGCAAAAATTCTAGTATCGGCTTCGGAAATATTTTACAGGGTGTACTTTTTTTACCTAAAATTATATTTAATCGAAATAGCTTTATAGTTATTAGAAATAGCAAATATTTGGTAGGTGTGGTATACTCTAAAATGTTAAGTATTTGGTACACAGAAACAGGTTGACGTTAAATAAAAAAATTATTATTTCAAAATTCGAGTACCAACGCTGATATTTTTAGTTGTTTTTATACCAAAATATATGTTCTTATAGTTTTAACCAGAAATGCAGACTCCGCTTAAATTTTTTTTATCAATAATGCAAATATATGTATATCGAGCAACAGAAAGAAGAATATTCATATAAAGCGAGAATAAGAATGTGACAGTTTATAATAGGTTTTGGCAATCACATGACGTTGTCCAATCTTGTTGGCAATTTTTGACAGTGGGATTATAGGCGCGCATGTTTTTTATGAAGCTATCGCAGTTCCTTCCTGCTAATTGGCAGTACATTAGTAGAATTTAAGCTGAATATGTCTAACATACATGTATTGATAAAAAAAATCATGTTTACATTATTTTTGCCAGACTTAACAATTATTTCACACTTGAAAGTGTGGATGGATGTATGTTTGTTGCTCAATCACGTAATATACATTTTCATCTGGAATAGCACATAGGCTACTTTTTATCCCGAAAAAATGTACCGTTCCCGTGGGATCGATTTGGTATTGTTTTTCACAGAGCAAGGGATCGGACGTAATTTTTTTGCATAGTGGTAGTGAAACATGAAAATTTGAAATACTGTTACTGAGCATAAATAAATAATGATGTGTTTTTGGTTTCTCACATTTTAAGGGGGGAAACAGGGGTTAAAAGTTTACATGGAAGCATTGATTTTTTAATATGTAGAAACTTGAAAATTGGAGTTACAGCTACTCATTACAAATAAATAATGGTGTGTTTCAGGTTTTTGAATTTTCATATTTTAAAAGGGAAAAGAGAAAAAATGGGGGAACAGAGGAAATGAGGGAAAGAAGAAAAATGGGGGAAATGTGTGTGGAGTAAAAGTTTGTATGGTAGGATCTTGAAAATTGGAATTGTAGGTACTCTTTATAAATAAATAAATTATTAAAAATTATTAAAAATTATTAAAAATTATTAAAAATTATTAAAAATTATTAAAAATTATTAAAAATTATTAAAAATTATTAAAAATTATTAAAAATTATTAAAAATTATTAAAAATTATTAAAAATTATTAAAAATTATTAAAAATTATTAAAAATTATTAAAAATTATTAAAAATTATTAAAAATTATTAAAAATTATTAAAAATTATTAAAAATTATTAAAAATTATTAAAAATTATTAAAAATTATTAAAAATTATTAAAAATTATTAAAAATTATTAAAAATTATTAAAAATTATTAAAAATTATTAAAAATTATTAAAAATTATTAAAAATTATTAAAAATTATTAAAAATTATTAAAAATTATTAAAAATTATTAAAAATTATTAAAAATTATTAAAAATTATTAAAAATTATTAAAAATTATTAAAAATTATTAAAAATTATTAAAAATTATTAAAAATTATTAAAAATTATTAAAAATTATTAAAAATTATTAAAAATTATTAAAAATTATTAAAAATTATTAAAAATTATTAAAAATTATTAAAAATTATTAAAAATTATTAAAAATTATTAAAAATTATTAAAAATTATTAAAAATTATTAAAAATTATTAAAAATTATTAAAAATTATTAAAAATTATTAAAAATTATTAAAAATTATTAAAAATTATTAAAAATTATTAAAAATTATTAAAAATTATTAAAAATTATTAAAAATTATTAAAAATTATTAAAAATTATTAAAAATTATTAAAAATTATTAAAAATTATTAAAAATTATTAAAAATTATTAAAAATTATTAAAAATTATTAAAAATTATTAAAAATTATTAAAAATTATTAAAAATTATTAAAAATTATTAAAAATTATTAAAAATTATTAAAAATTATTAAAAATTATTAAAAATTATTAAAAATTATTAAAAATTATTAAAAATTATTAAAAATTATTAAAAATTATTAAAAATTATTAAAAATTATTAAAAATTATTAAAAATTATTAAAAATTATTAAAAATTATTAAAAATTATTAAAAATTATTAAAAATTATTAAAAATTATTAAAAATTATTAAAAATTATTAAAAATTATTAAAAATTATTAAAAATTATTAAAAATTATTAAAAATTATTAAAAATTATTAAAAATTATTAAAAATTATTAAAAATTATTAAAAATTATTAAAAATTATTAAAAATTATTAAAAATTATTAAAAATTATTAAAAATTATTAAAAATTATTAAAAATTATTAAAAATTATTAAAAATTATTAAAAATTATTAAAAATTATTAAAAATTATTAAAAATTATTAAAAATTATTAAAAATTATTAAAAATTATTAAAAATTATTAAAAATTATTAAAAATTATTAAAAATTATTAAAAATTATTAAAAATTATTAAAAATTATTAAAAATTATTAAAAATTATTAAAAATTATTAAAAATTATTAAAAATTATTAAAAATTATTAAAAATTATTAAAAATTATTAAAAATTATTAAAAATTATTAAAAATTATTAAAAATTATTAAAAATTATTAAAAATTATTAAAAATTATTAAAAATTATTAAAAATTATTAAAAATTATTAAAAATTATTAAAAATTATTAAAAATTATTAAAAATTATTAAAAATTATTAAAAATTATTAAAAATTATTAAAAATTATTAAAAATTATTAAAAATTATTAAAAATTATTAAAAATTATTAAAAATTATTAAAAATTATTAAAAATTATTAAAAATTATTAAAAATTATTAAAAATTATTAAAAATTATTAAAAATTATTAAAAATTATTAAAAATTATTAAAAATTATTAAAAATTATTAAAAATTATTAAAAATTATTAAAAATTATTAAAAACTATTAAAAATTATTAAAAATTATTAAAAATTATTAAAAATTATTAAAAATTATTAAAAATTATTAAAAATTATTAAAATTATTAAAAATTATTAAAAATTATTAAAAGTTATTAAAAATTATTAAAAATTATTAAAAATTATTAAAAATTATTAAAAATTATTAAACATTATTAAAAATTATTAAAAATTATTAAAAATTAAATTAATAATCGTTCATTATAAACACGACACCGTGCGTACAGAGCCTCGGGCAGAAGCTAGTTGTAAATAAATGTTTTTATTCAACAGTAAATAGAGAAGCTTGAAACCAATATTTTTGAATAAGTTTAGGTTAACATAAAACGTTGTGTTGTTATAAATTATTCATAAAATTATGGGCTGGTGTGGGCTCATTCGATTTCGTAGATATCAATTTGGGCATTTTTTTGGATTGTAATAAAAACTATAAGTTAGTGATGCCTACAAGAAATTAAAATTGTTTTTTATAGGTTATTAAAAATCTGTGTATTATTATTATCATTAACTAATTATTATTATTTTTGTTGTGAGCCTCAACAATTATGGTTATTAGCCTCCTGTTCTGTGTAGGCTTTGTTACTGTTTCCCAGCGCCACTTTAGGAATAGCACTGTTAATTAGAACCCAACAGTGTATGGTCGAGTGGATAATCCTACCTAGGCATCAGAATTAATTTTAATTAAAAATATCCACTCCAATTGTGGGATTTGAACCAGGGACCCTCTATATTAATAATAATAATAATAATATAATAATAATAATAATATAGAAATAATCCAACATCTAACAAAATATCTTTTAAACCATGTGAGTCCAATCAAAATTTTAAATTATGAATATCAGCTATTTACCATTTGTATAGTCATTAAATAACAGTTCAAATGTTCTTTTTTAAAAAAAATTTTTCGCAGATTTTTAGCCACTTAACAAAAACAATATTGAGTTATAAGAAAATTTTTAGTTTAGTTACCTACAAATTTTTTATTAGAACGGATTTGGTATTTCGTATTTTTTTTAGAATTAGAAAAATCTAATAGAGGGTAATTTAAATTTATTTTAATAATGAAATTTATGTTTATTTTTAAAAATTTTGCATATAAACTAATTTACAACAAGATAGTGTCTTATTTTTAATCAAACCTTTTTTTCCCTGGGTTCGTCAGACTTAGTCTCCGATAACACTTTATTATTATTATTATTAGCAATTCCCAAACCAAAAAATAAGACTCATTTAATACATATATACGTATTTCCTAATGTATTATGCTATATACATTTTTGTGAATAAAATATTTACCAAATTGACATTATTTTTATTCTAATTATTTATTTATAACATTATTAATAAATTACAGGATTTAATGCCATTTCTGTGAAACAGACCAGCTCAGACCAGCTATTCTGGGAGTAATAATGATTCTTCCGTTGAATCAGGAATTTCTAAGATATGTGTCTCAACGCGCAGTCTCAACAAACAAATAAAAACAATAAAAACCAGAAAAACCGTATGGAGAGAAAAGAAAATAGAAAAAAAACAAGACCTAGAGGAAAATATAATTCTCGAAAATATAAAAGACAACGAGCTTGAGTTGAACAAAGAGTTTATTATGAATAAATTCTTTGAAAGTACAAAAAATAAAGAAAGTAATAAGGAAATTGAAATTTCGGATCAACAAAGTTTAACTAAACCTTACAATTCTTCAACAAAGAATATTTCTTCTGGCAGTGAATATGTTCCTTCCGAGGAATCGGAAAATTCTAACAAAAAAATAAAACATGTGAAAAAATTCGGCAAAAACAGAAAAAAACAAAATGCAAACAAAACAATTAAAGTTCTGCAGGACATTATTTTAAACAGTTCGGAAGAAACTAAAAATATGGGTAAAGAAAATATAAAAGATCATTCGACCGACAATAAGCTTTCGGATCAACAGAGTTTAATTAAATCCTACAATTCTTCAACAACGTATTATTCTTCTGGCCGTGAATATGTTGCTTTCGAGGAGTCAGAAAATTCTAGCAAACTAATAAAAAAAATAAAAATTGAGAAAATACTTGGCAAGAATATAAAAAAAACAAAGAAAAACAAAAAAATTAAGGTTCTACAGGACATTGATTTGAACAGTTCGGAAGAAAATAAAAATATAAGTAAGGATAATATAAAAGATCTATCTTCCGACAATAACTTGAGCAAAGAGTTTATTATGAATGAATTCTTCGAAAGTACTCATATTGAAGAAAACTATAAAGAGAATAACATTTTAGAACACAGCGCAGTAAAACCGTCCAATTCTTCGAATGAAAGTAAAATGAATACAGAAGAATCATCATTAGATAGTTTCCGAAAAGTTAATTCTACAAATGACATTGAAATAGTAGCAGCGTCTAAGAAGGAAGGTAAAAGAGTTAGAAATAAAACACATGTTTGTTATTATTGTAATAAGAAAATTATCAATATGGCAAGACATTTTGAATTGGTACATTACAAAGAGACTGAAATAGCAAAATTTATGAGTTTCCCAAAAAAATCCAGTCAACGCAAAGCAAATTTTGCAGAACTTATAAAAGTTGGTGATTTTTATCACAACTGTAATGTTTTAGCTACAAAAACTGGAGAATTAATACTCGTTCGGAGACCAACTAAAAACGAACTCAAATTCGTTAAAGACTCCGATTATGGTCCTTGTCCAAATTGTCTGGGATTTATGTTAAAAAAACATCTCTGGCATCATATGAGGTACAGCTGTAAAGATAAAGTTGTTGATACAGAAAAGACGAATGCAAAACATGTTATGTCAGAAAGCAATGCTCTTGTATCTGATATCTTTGGAATAGGTTTCACCAAGGAATTTCATAAATCTATAATTTCAAATTTTAGATCTGATGAATTAGGCGATTTTTGCCGAAACGATATTCTAATTTTAAAGTTCGGTGCCATGCAATTTGAAAAGTATGGAAATACCCAATCTGAATTTATACGCCAAACAATGAGGCAATTAGCACGTCTAACTCTGGCGTTAAATAAGTTAGAAAAAAAATCTAAAACATTATCAGATTTTTTAATTCCTGAGAAATTTGATCTTATAATTCAGGCTACAAAAGAAATAAGTATGAACCCGTTATCCGCAGATAGCATTGCAAGACCAGCTTTTCACACCCCAAGTCTAGCGTTAAAAATTGGACATGCTCTTAGAAAATGCATTGCAATTCAAAGAGGTAATGCACTTAGAGCGGGAAATTTAAAAAAAAACAAAACATTGCTATCTTTTAAGGAACTGTTGGATATGGAATGGAATATTAGAATTTCATCAAATGCACTATCTACGTTGTATAAGAGAAAATTAAATGCTAAGCAATTGTTACCTATTACAGATGACTTAGTGAAGTTAAGTAAATATATAGACACCAGTATTATGACCGCAAAATTGGACGTTGACAGTGATACTCGCGATAACAAAAAATGGACTAGATTAGCAACATTATGTTTAAGTCGCATAATTCTTTTCAATAAAAGACGTTCAGGAGAGGCCTCTAAAATGAAAATGAGTGATTTTATATCAAGGCCATCTTGGGAAGAACAAAATACAAAAGAAATAAGAGAATCACTCACTACTGTAGAGAGGAAATTGGCTGAAAATATGTCCTTAGTGGAAGTTGAAGGAAAACGTGGGAGAAAAGTTCCAATTTTACTTCCACCACTTATCAAAGAAAGTATTAATTCTTTAATAAGGCACAGAGATGAATGTAAAATTTCATTACATAATAAATATGTATTTGCAAGATCCAATGAATCAAGTGGTTTTTTAAGGGGCCATGACTGTCTTAAAAAAATTTGTGAAGAGATACGATTAGAAAACCCTGATGCTATAACGGGGACAAAATTAAGAAAATATGTAGCGACAGTTTGCCAATTATTCAATATGTCAGAAAATGAATATGACTGGCTTGCTCGACATTTGGGACATGATATTACAGTTCATAGGGAGTTCTACCGAATGCATGAAAGCGCAATAGAACTAACAAAAATAAGCAGAATTCTAATGGCTGTTGATCAAGGAGAAGCCCACCAATATGTTGGAAAACGTATTAATGAAATAAGTGTGGAAGGTTAGTACTTATAATTTACTCGCATAAAGCAATTTTACAGTTAATCTATTTTTAGATTTACCTGCTTTAGATGAAGAGAAACTTCAAAGTGATATCTCGGAAGAGGAAGAAGCACAGAGTGACGAAGAAATTGATGATGGCAGAGAAACAAACCAAAATATAAATGCAATGGCTGTTAACAAATTAAAGACTAAAAACATCAAAATACAAAGAAAAGGTAACATTTTTCTGCTAATATTTTGTGTATACTATCAATAGCAATATTACACCTTTAACATAGAATACCACTCTATGCACCTCTGAAAGAAAAAAATAATAATTCAACTGACTAGAACTTTTAAAATATTGTGTGTACACAATCACAGTATGTACAGGGTGGGCAAATTTTAATGTTTTAATGGAGAATCTCGTTAACTATAAATGGTATAGAAAAATGGATCTCCCATCCTCGATCTCTTTTTTCGAGAAAAACTTAATGGCATTTTCAAAAATTGGCTATTGTCTTTTGTTTTCGAGTTATAAACAAAAGTTCGCTTTTTTCAAATATTAATTACATGGCATTATTTCGCTTATTTATAAAAGTGGAAGAAAAAAATTTATACCTTTTTCAGGCACTTTTTTGATAAGATTCCAGTGGAGTAGTCATTTTTTTTTTAAATTCTTTAATTTCGAGTTATAGCATAAAGTTGTATTTTTTATGTGGAACCGGTAGTTGGCTGTGGCATACAAAAGGGACAAAAAATTTCCCATTTTAACGATATAATGTGGGGTCAGTTTAATAATTTTCATTGTTATTTAGCAAAAACCCATTATTTTCAAAATAATCTATAATACTCTGTTGTTTTCTAGTAGGCTGGTGTCTGTCATTCAGAATATTTATGACAGAAGTTTCGGCATTTCTACAACACTGATCATTTAATAACGTTTACTTGTTTATGATATCATCTTAAAAGTGCAAAATGGCCTATGAAAATAACAAAAAGTTTGACATGTTAGAGTGTTTTCTTTAAAGTAATAATAATTCTGAAGTTGCAAGTGAATATATTTTAATCGTTATCCGGAAAGAAGACAATAATGAATTTTTGCTAAATAAAAATGGAAATGAATAAACTAACCCCACATTATATATATCGTTAAAATGAGAAAATTTGTGTCTCTTTTATATGCCACAGCCAACTAACCGTTCCATACAAAAAAATACAACATTATGCTATAGTTCGAATTTAAAGCAATAAAAAAAATGACTACTCTACTGAATTTTTATCAAAAAAGTGCCTGTAGAAGGTGTACATTATTTTCTTCCACTTTTAAAAGTAAGAGAAATAATGCCATGTAATGAACATTTGAAAGAAGCAAACTTTTGTTTATAACTCGAAAACAAAAAACAATAGCCATTTTTTGAAAATGCCATTAAGTTTTTTCTCAAAAAAAGAAATTTAGGATGGGCGTCTATTTTTCCATACCATTTATAGTTAACAATATTCTCTATTAAAACATCGAAATTTGCCCACCCTGTACACACTTTCTTTCAGTATACAGTTATGGAACTTTAAACGCGGACCATCTAAGCTAAATTTATTGAAGACGATTGTAAGTGAAAATATACACACTTAGTCCTATAATACCTAGTCCAATTCATTGTAAAATAAAGGTTTCGCGTTTAAATTTCCATACCTGTATATCAATCGATAAAATGGTTTAAGTAATTGATCAATGTGTCTACCTCATCCATTTTGGAAACAAAAATTTATATTTATTTCAAAAATTAGTCTTTAAAAAACACTGACTTTTCATTTTCGTATAATATTTTTAGAGAGAAACAAAGAAAGAAAACCACAACCATGGTCAAGAGATGAAACTCAAGCAGTTCTGACATTTTTTAAAGGAAATATAAAAAACAATATTATACCCACAAAAAAAGAATGTGAAGAATGTCTCGCAACATATCCTGTAATATCCTCGAGACCATGGAAGAACATAAAATATTTCGTTAAAAATCAAATTAGTAAGAATAGAAAGAAAATGTATTTGTTTAGTTAATTTGAGGATGTTTATAAGAATTTAATAAATTTAAAAAATATGAAGGTAATAGTTTTATTACGTATGGACACCTCAAACCGATTTATCAATGATTGTGGCAACTTGTTAATTTGGCAACAGCGTAATTCACACAGATCCCGTAGAACTATATTAATGGCACCTTCGAAACACACCTTCTTCATTTATACATATTTAAGGCAACCCGTTTACCCTTACCCAATAGTGGCGTCTGATGCCATAAATCATTTTTCGTTATAAATTCTAAACTACGGAGGGTAAACACAAAATAAAAAGAGTTATACACTCCTCAGAACAGGAGCAATTAACGGTAAGAATATTTTACAAAGCGCCACAATTGAGGATATTGCATGCGTTGCCATAAATACGTCGAAACGTGTATGTGTGTGTGTGTGTGTGTGTGTGTGTGTGTGTGTGTGTGTGTGTGTGTGTGTGTGTGTGTGTGTGTGTGTGTGTGTGTGTGTGTGTGTGTGTGTGTGTGTGTGTGTGTGTGTGTGTGTGTGTGTGTGTGTGTGTGTGTGTGTGTGTGTGTGTGTGTGTGTGTGTGTGTGTGTGTGTGTGTGTGTGTGTGTGTGTGTGTGTGTGTGTGTGTGTGTGTGTGTGTGTGTGTGTGTGTGTGTGTGTGTGTGTGTGTGTGTGTGTGTGTGTGTGTGTGTGTGTGTGTGTGTGTGTGTGTGTGTGTGTGTGTGTGTGTGTGTGTGTGTGTGTGTGTGTGTGTGTGTGTGTGTGTGTGTGTGTGTGTGTGTGTGTGTGTGTGTGTGTGTGTGTGTGTGTGTGTGTGTGTGTGTGTGTGTGTGTGTGTGTGTGGGTGCGTGCGTGCGTGCGTGGGTGTGTGTGTGTGTGTGTGTGTGTGTGTGTGCGTGCGTGCGTGCGTGCGTGCATGCGTGTGAGTGCGTGCGTGCGTGCGTGCGTGTGTGTGTGTGTGTGTGTGTGTGTGTGTGTGTGTGTGTGTGTGTGTGTGTGTGTGTGTGTGTGTGTGTGTGTGTGTGTGTGTGTGTGTGTGTGTGTGTGTGTGTGTGTGTGTGTGTGTGTGTGTGTGTGTGTGTGTGTGTGTGTGTGTGTGTGTGTGTGTGTGTGTGTGTGTGTGTGTGTGTGTGTGTGTGTGTGTGTGTGTGTGTGTGTGTGTGTGTGTGTGTGTGTGTGTGTGTGTGTGTGTGTGTGTGTGTGTGTGTGTGTGTGTGTGTGTGTGTGTGTGTGTGTGTGTGTGTGTGTGTGTGTGTGTGTGTGTGTGTGTGTCGCATAACTCATGAACCGATACACGGAAAAACACCAAATTTTAAACTTAAGCTTTGTTCCAGCGTCTAATGAGCTGATTAGAGTCGGATAATCTGGGGGTACTTTATAGGTGGTCATTTTTATATTTTATAGAATATATCTGTTATTTACGTTTGGAGAAGAAAATTATTTAACTAAAAGTTACTTCTTATATTATTATCTACAATTTTTGTGCTATACAAAATTTTCCTAAAATGGTCCGTATTCGAGAAATTTGACAAAATGTAAAAAAAATATTTTTTTATAAAAATTGTTTAAACAAAAATTGTTTGTAATATAATTTTCTATAATTTTTATCCCATACATAATTTCTCTAAAATGGACCGTATTCGAGATATTTGAGAAAATGTGTAAATTTTGAAATTTGAAGAAAACTTAAAAACGGATAAATAAAAAACATTAAATTTTAAACTTAAGTTTTATTAAGGCCTGACGTGAAATTATTAGATTTTGGACAAAGTCGGAACATCTGGGGGTACTTTATGGGAGGTCGTTTTTATATTTTATGGAATATATCTGTTATTTATGTTTGGAGAAAAGAATTGTTTAAATAAAAGTTACTTCTAATATTATTATCTATAATTTTTGTTTTATGTAAAAATTTCCTGAAATGGTCCGTATTCGAGAAATTTGACAAAATGTGCAAAATTCTGATTTTTATGAAAATTGTTGAAATAAAAGTTGTTTGCGATATCGATCTCTATAATTTTTGTTTATACATGATTTTTCTAAAATGGACCGTAATGGAAAAATTGTAGGAAAAGTGCTAAATTTAAATTTTTCAGTATTTTCGTTTTCAATGAATATCTATAGAAAAATGTTTTGAAGGAGATGTATGTGGAAAATGTATATATTTAGTTTATCCTCCTCTAAACATTTATAGAGGTGCTGCAATAGGTTGTACAAAATAACCGGAAAAACCTGTAATAACTAGATAGGAAAGTCATGTGTTGGACACATCAGATTTTTATTAAAGGAAGTAAAGAAAGCCACTTAAAGTATTAGCAATAACTGACAAGGTAGGTAAGGTAATGTAAGGTAAGCTAAAAAGAATGATCATTGAACTATATTTGCATATATCATAACTAAGTAAAGGTGAACCATTTCAAATCAATGATAAATATCTTGATATTCAATGAACATAGTACATTATGTACAAAAGGTACAAATAATATTATTAAACAATAAATAACACATTCACTTAACTAGTGAATAAAGATATATAATAATATAATACCGGGTGTTTCAATTAAAGTGCTACAGTTAAATACCGCCGAAAATATGCATTTTAGAAAAAAAAGTTTTAGACAAAAGTTTTATAGTTTTTTGGGGGAAACATTTTGGCTAAATTCATTTTTTTATAGCTGACCATAATATGGCCATATCGAGGTGAACTTTATTTTTTTAATTGGGAATCCCATTTTTTCTTACATATTCTTAAAATACATAAAAAAAATAAGAAACTTTTTTATTGGACTTTTACTTTTTGAGTAACAGTTACTTGAAAATGTTGCTGCGCGAAAAAAAAGTTGGCTATATTATGGTTAGCTATAAAAAACGATTTTAGCCAAAAGTTTTTCCCTACAAAACTATAAAACTTTCTTCTGAAACGTTTTTTTTTTTATAAAAAGCGGTATATAGCTGTAACGCTTTAATTTAGAACACCTGGTATAATATAAATTATGAAAATTAAGATAAATAATGTACACACTTTAGTGAGTGCAGGGAAGGTATACGAAACATCTTCGTAATGCTATCACTTTTCTCAGTGTAAATTAGCAAAGGTACATACAAAGATAAAAAATATATTAATGCAAGTTATCTGTTAACCTAAGTTAACCTAAATATAAAATTTGGCAATACTCAACTATAGTATATTACATTACGAGTGTGGAAAATCACTTTTCACACAAGTGATGTACAATATTTTTCCTACGACCACAAAATAATTTTATCAAAAAATGTAATATCAGGTTATTATTATAATAATTAAAATGTATTTAAAAAAATAATAACAAAAATCGTATTTATTCAATTTTCATATTTGCTAATTAAAAAAAAAATTAAAAACAAAAAAAAAATAAAAAAAAATAAAAAAAAAAATTTTAGCCCCACCAGGATTAGAACGCGGTCGCTCGCCAGGTCTCAAATGGCAAAGTTGATAAGTTTCATGCTCTAACCATCTGAGCTAATGGGCCTTGGATCAATTAATTGATCTAATCGGTTATGTGTTTAATAATAATTGTTAAAGATAAATGTCTAGGATCTAATTTACAACAATTTCAATAAGTTAACAATCATCGGTTTTAGTATTAATATGGACATTACATATATCAAAATAGAAATGATGTGTTTGACATTTTGTGACAGCTGCTGCAGAAAGTAGCATATTCGTACACTGGTGGAAAATAAATTCTTATTAATACGCTTATTAATAATAGGACTATATAGTGTGATATGTGTCACTTTTCTAAGTGGTCCTAGGAAAAATTATTTTCAATATAAAGTGAAAACAGAGGTATCAAATGTTATTGCTAAAAGCATAAATTCTTAAATTATAATAGAAGGAAGAATAGAGATATACAAACTTTTACTACCTGTATTAAAATATAATTTAAAGTTGGTTCGGAATCAATTAGTTATGCAATAGTTAGGTACTTAACCATATAAAGAAAAACACGAAATGCTAGATAATATAGTTCAAAGTCAGCTTAAATATTATAAGACTGAATTTAAGAAAAAGGTAATCTTGTTAATGAATGTTTCAATTAAATATTCACAATAAAGAATAAATTCTAAAGGAAAGAAATTCAAAATCTGAAGAAAATGTAGAATTTAAATTACTAAATTTAATAAATTGAATAAATCACTGCACTAAGATTCAATAGCAAGGAAAAATTATAAATATATTTCTACACACTCTCCTAGTATGGTAAATGCAAAATGACGTCTCAGTTTCAAAAACTTGTACAGAATCATATTAATAACCGATAGATACAGTGTCAGGCAAGCAAATGAAAAGAAAATAAAAAAAAAACAAATTTATTAACATAATTTGGACACCCTCCTTAAGTGGTTATTGCAAACTAGATAGTTTCAAATACTTATCCAAAATTATACTAACAAATAAAGGGAAATGTAAAGAGAAAATTATGTTAGCTAGGAAATTAGGTAGAATTTTTTTTTTAAATTACTATTAGTAACTGAATACATATTACTAAAAATTAAGGTAGATTTACAAAATAAGCAATAGCAAACAGTTAAAAGTTAGAAGGTAATGTCTGGTCTGACTTATAAATATTCCAATGGTGTAAAAGGAAAAAATTGACTACAGGCGGTATTACTTGGTCGTGTAGGTAATAGCAGAATAATAAAAAGCTAGATATAATATTCTGGCCTGACGGTAGCTTTTATTATTCTGGCTTGACAGTAATGCTTTAACTGTTAAATGATTAATTTCACAGAGACTAAAATTAATATGAAAAGGAAAAATCTTATTTAATATATTTAAATATAGTAATGCATAATATCTTATTCCAAAATATAATATATAATTTTATATAGAAGCTAACACATGTCTCATTCATTTTTGTAGAGGTTATGTTATGTTATGTTATCAGAAATCATTGCACAAAATATATATTTAATACCATATTATTAAGAAAACATACCTTATAAAATCAGACGGCTATTAACATAAATAAATATCATTTAGTACATCGGATGACCGAGATACATCAAAATATAAGTGATCTATTGATGTGTTAGATCAAATCAATGTCACATTCTCTGACCAAAGCATATAGACGACAAATGATATTTGAGTAATAGGTGATTGTGTCGAAATAACGAAATTACGGTTTCAACCGTTATAAAGTACATCGATGTTGAGTAGAATAAAAGAAAATTTACGAGTGGCTCTTGGGGATAACACATGGAAAATTCGATTTTCCTTATCAGAAACATTTTTCAACCCCAATCTCGATTTTTTCTTTGAAGATTACGTCCTTATTTTAACCCTTTAGCCACTTGCAACAGTAATGCCTTTGGTTTTCCGAAGCCTTGTTCTATTAATTAATCATATAGTGAAAACGGCTTGCGTGGAAAAATAGGCGACAAATACCCTTTCGGTTTTGTTAGGAAAAATCGAATTTTCGATGTGTTATCCCCAGCAGCCACTCGTCAATTTTCTTTCATTCTACTTAAAATCAATGTACTTTTCCAACCTCTTCAAGGCCTTTATGCGAAAATGGGGCACCTAAACCTGTCACTATCTGACGGAATATTGGCATAAACATCCTTCCTTAATACTTTATATTCTAAGTTCAAAACGAAAGTCTGCAAAAACTTACATACATTATTTGTAACTACTCAATATTTATAAATTCTAATGTACTAGGCACGTGTTAAATTTCTATTAGTTCGTGTGGTTAAAAAGATTTTGTTTGAATTAAAAATACAGTTTTGAACTAGTTTTTATATTAGTTTTGTTGTAAAAAATTAATTTTTCTTTTGAAGAATTGACCGATTTGTTAATGATCTACTGAGAAACTCGAAAAAATTGTAAAATTGCAGTTAGTTAAAACCAACAAATATTCCTCAATCGTCGAGTTCCACGTCATTCTACATTTGGAAATATTATAAGAAGATTGAAAGAAACTAAAAACTTGTTAAATAAAAGAAATAATGCTGGAAAGCCACGAACACCAAGGACTGTGCATCTGGAAGAGGTAATGTTAGATATTATTTCTGAAAGGCAATTTCAAACTGCAGCCCTTGTTTTTTGAGTGGAAAGTATGGAAAGTTTTAAGAGAATTAATGTTTCATCCTTACAAATTCACCAGAATCTGTAGAGTTTGCGGTACGTTTATAATTTTCAAACTGGTATATACAAAATATGTACAGTATACAAACAAAGTTAAATTTACCAGGGATGAATTTATAATTCCAGAAGCAGTCACGAATGGGATGAAGAAAATCCACATTTATGAACATCGGTTTCAGCGTATACTTTTAGTGAATGTGTGGTTATTATTTAATATAACCTTTCTTTTTTCCAAATAAATTAAAAGGAGATGTCTATACACGGTTTCTGGAAGAAGTGTTAGATGAATTGTTGGAAAATGTAACGTTAAACATTGAAAAATAGCTTTGGTTTCAACACTATTAGGCATCTGTTCATTTTGCTGCAAGTGCTAAACATTTCTTAAACAGGCGTTGTAGATAAAAATGGATTGGTCAGGGTGGACCCAAATGTTGACCTCCAAGGTCACTAGACTTGAACCCTATCGAATATAATCTGAGGCTACATGAATCTTCGTTTACGAAACCAAAGTTGAATTTAAAGAAGAATAAATACCGAGAATTCTAGCTGCAGAAGAATTCATTCAGTCTAATCCGGAGTTATTCCCAAATACACGTTTTTTAATGAGAAAACGGTGTTTGTAATTTTGTAAATTTTGTTATTATTGTAATACATTTGTTTGAATTTTGATAGCTTTTGCGTTATTGTGATTTTATTAAATTGCAGAAACTGGTCCCAGATAGCATATAAATAGCATTATGTAAATATTTTTCACCTATTTACTATTTACGCTTTGATATTATTGGAAGTCGAATTATTAGTATGGATTAAAGCGCATACTTACTTGATTAGATGAACGCCTACGGGAAAATTACACTACACATCTTATTTTGTAAATTATCTAAGTACTTGCAGACTTTTGTTTAGAAGCAAATTTCTACAACACCGTTGATTTTAGCAACATAAACTAAAAATGAATAGATAATTAAAAAAAATAAATGTATTCCAGTAACGCAAAAAACAGGGGAAAAAAGTTCACACTAACCCTGATAGCGCACGACTGATAAAAATTTTCAAAAATTAGTTAATGTCAAAATAATACTTTCTTAAAGAGCATACTGACCAACAACTTTGAAAAAAATATTGAAAAATTTGAATTTTGATTTCAAACTTTTAACACTCTATATCTTGGCAACTAAGCCCTTTAAGGGTGCATGTTCCTAAAATTAACGAGAGCTCTTTGAGATAGAGCGTTGTCGGTTGAATATACAGCCTGTAATAGGGTAACATGGAGAACAGGACCAAAATTTTCAGTACACCAAATCCGTCAGATTAGATTAATTTGTTGTTATTTAAATAATTTATTAATTCATATCAAAATATTATTTCTGGCTTTTTAACCTTTTTCCTACCGATTGAATTAAATAGAGTTGCTCTAGTTTACCTTCGACTCAAAATTTAATGGCCGAGAGAAATCCATTGCTATATATAGATTATATATCAAACATTGGCGCTGTTCAATTTGAAATTGAATGACGCCGAAATTGGGTATGGATATTAACAGGTCAGGCACGTCTTTATGCCCTAATAGCCGTCATGAATAGAACAGTAGTTGAATGCTCGACCAGGTCCGCTCAAATCCACACAAGTTACCCAATTATGACGAACACGGGTCGCCGGGATGATTGCTTCTAATTCCGATTTAGAATATTAATTTCGACTATAAACCCATCATTAGTGTCTTTTAAGAAAGAAATTAGGCATCTCAGTGATCCCTCTTTAAAAATTTTTGACACATATATTTTTACTTTCCATCTGTATACAGATATAAGGAAAGTATAGGAATCATGATTTTTTTCGACCTCGAGTTTTCGACGGATTTTTACGTTTTGAGGTCCCCTGAATCCGTTTTGACTATTTTCGCGATGATGTCTCTCTCTCTCTCTGTGTGTGTGTGTGTGTGTGTGTGTGTGTGTGTGTGTGTGTGTGTGTGTGTGTGTGTGTGTGTGTGTGTGTGTGTATGTGTGTGTGTGTGTGTGTGTGTGTGTGTGTGTGTGTGTGTGTATGTGTGTGTGTGTGTGTGTGTGTGTGTGTGTGTGTGTGTGTGTGTGTGTGTGTGTGTGTGTGTGTGTGTGTGTGTGTGTGTGTGTGTGTGTGTGTGTGTGTGTGTGTGTGTGTGTGTGTGTGTGTGTGTGTGTGTGTGTGTGTGTGTGTGTGTGTGTGTGTGTGTGTGTGTGTGTGTGTGTGTGTGTGTGTGTGTGTGTGTGTGTGTGTGTGTGTGTGTGTGTGTGTGTGTGTGTGTGTGTGTGTGTGTGTGTGTGTGTGTGTGTGTGTGTGTGTGTGTGTGTGTGTGTGTGTGTGTGTGTGTGTGTGTGTGTGTGTGTGTGTGTGTGTGTGTGTGTGTGTGTGTGTGTGTGTGTGTGTGTGTGTGTGTGTGTGTGTGTGTGTGTGTGTGTGTGTGTGTGTGTGTGTGTGTATGTGTGTGTGTGTGTGTGTGTGTGTGTGTGTGTGTGTGTGTGTGTGTGTGTGTGTGTGTGTATGTGTGTGTGTGTGTGTGTGTGTGTGTGTGTGTGTGTGTGTGTGTGTGTGTGTGTGTGTGTGTGTGTGTGTGTGTGTGTGTGTGTGTGTGTGTGTGTGTGTGTGTGTGTGTGTGTGTGTGTGTGTGTGTGTGTGTGTGTGTGTGTGTGTGGGTGTGTGTCGCATAACTCATGAACCGATACACAGAAAAACACCAAATTTTAAACTTAAGCTTTATTCCAGCGTTTAATGAACTGATTAGATTTTGGGCAGAGTCGGAAAATCTGGGGGGTACTTTATAGGTGGTAATTTTAATATTTTATGGAATATATGTTATTTACGTTTGAAGAAGAATTTTTTTTAATAAAAATTACTTCTTATATTATTCTCTATAATTTTTGTTCAATACAAAATTTTCTTAAAATGGTCCGTATTCGAGAAATTTGACAAAATGTAAAAAAAAAATAATTTTTTAAAAAAATTGTTCAAATAAAAGTTGTTTGTAATTCTTATTTTATACATAATTTATCTTAAATAGACCGTATTCGAGATACTTAAGAAAATGTGTAAATTTCGAATTCTGAAGAAAACTCAAAAACGGATAAAGAAACAAACATTAAATTTTAAATTTAAGGTTTATTTCGGCCTGACGTGAAATGATTAGATTTTAGACAAAGTCGGAATATCTGGGGGGTACTTTATGGGAGGCCGTTTTTATATTTTATGGAATATATCTGTTATTTATGTTTGGAGAAGAAAATTGTTTAAATAAAAGTTACTTCTAATATTATTATCTATAATTTTTGTTTTATGTTAAAATTTCCTGAAATGGTCCGTATTCGAGAAATTTGACAAAATGTGCAAAATTCTGATTTTTATGAAAATTGTTGAACTAAAAGTTGTTTGCGATATCGATCTCTATAATTTTTGTTTATACATGATTTTTCTAAAATAAACCGTAATGGAAAAGTGCTAAATAAAAATTTTTCAGTATTTTCGTTTTCAATGAATAACAATAGAAAAATGTTTCGAGGTAGATGTATGTGGACAATGTATATATTTAGTTTATCCTCTAAACATTTATAGAGATTCTGCAATAGGTTGTACAAAATAACCGGAAAAAGCCTATAATAACTAGATAGGAAAGTCATGTGTTTGACACATCAGATTTTTTACATAAATATACTATTTTTCAAAATTATCGTACCACTTAACAGTTTGGGCAGTTCTTTGCTGTCATATGAAATATATGGTATAAAAAATAGTCGGATAAAAATTGGACCATTGGTAACTGGAGAATAATTTTGAAGTATGCAGTGTAGAAGTATATTAAAAAGGGAATAGAGATAGAAACAATTGATTTTTGAAAAATCGCTCATATTGGTAAATTTCTCGAATACGGATCATTTTAGAAAAATTTTGTATAGAGAATAATATAAGAAGTAACTTTTATTAAAAAAAATTCTTCTTCAAACGTAAATAACATATATTCCATAAAATATAGAAATGACCACCTATAAAGTACCCCCAGATTTTCCGACTATGCCCAAAATTTTTTCAGTTTACCTCAGGCCGGAAATTCACCCCCATTACCTACATTTAGAGGAGATGAAGTGACTTGTCCTTTGAAGGTGAAATTTTTTCATCTTAAAGTCCAATCTGACGTACCCGAAGTTAATTTTCCTAAGTCCAGGGGTTCTATATATTGACCTTCCCTATGGTGGGGGAAGTTTGGCCTATGGCACTGTTTTTGAATTTTTGTTATCTTTCACCATTTAGACGTGGCAAAGAAAAAAAGTAGGAAGTTGGAGGACTGTGTGTGTGTGTGTGTGTGTGTGTGTGTGTGTGTGTGTGTGTGTGTGTGTGTGTGTGTGTGTGTGTGTGTGTGTGTGTGTGTGTGTGTGTGTGTGTGTGTGTGTGTGTGTGTGTGTGTGTGTGTGTGTGTGTGTGTGTGTGTGTGTGTGTGTGTGTGTGTGTGTGTGTGTGTGTGTGTGTGTGTGTGTGTGTGTGTGTGTGTGTGTGTGTGTGTGTGTGTGTGTGTGTGTGTGTGTGTGTGTGTGTGTGTGTGTGTGTGTGTGTGTGTGTGTGTGTGTGTGTGTGTGTGTGTGTGTGTGTGTGTGTGTGTGTGTGTGTGTGTGTGTGTGTGTGTGTGTGTGTGTGTGTGTGTGTGTGTGTGTGTGTGTGTGTGTGTGTGTGTGTGTGTGTGTGTGTGTGTGTGTGTGTGTGTGTGTGTGTGTGTGTGTGTGTGTGTGTGTGTGTGTGTGTGTGTGTGTGTGTGTGTGTGTGTGTGTGTGTGTGTGTGTGTGTGTGTGTGTGTGTGTGTGTGTGTGTGTGTGTGTGTGTGTGTGTGTGTGTGTGTGTGTGTGTGTGTGTGTGTGTGTGTGTGTGTGTGTGTGTGTGTGTGTGTGTGTGTGTGTGTGTGTGTGTGTGTGTGTGTGTGTGTGTGTGTGTGTGTGTGTGTGTGTGTGTGTGTGTGTGTGTGTGTGTGTGTGTGTGTGTGTGTGTGTGTGTGTGTGTGTGTGTGTGTGTGTGTGTGTGTGTGTGTGTGTGTGTGTGTGTGTGTGTGTGTGTGTGTGTGTGTGTGTGTGTGTGTGTGTGTGTGTGTGTGTGTGTGTGTGTGTGTGTGTGTGTGTGTGTGTGTGTGTGTGTGTGTGTGTGTGTGTGTGTGTGTGTGTGTGTGTGTGTGTGTGTGTGTGTGTGTGTGTGTGTGTGTGTGTGTGTGTGTGTGTGTGTGTGTGTGTGTGTGTGTGTGTGTGTGTGTGTGTGTGTGTGTGTGTGTGTGTGTGTGTGTGTGTGTGTGTGTGTGTGTGTGTGTGTGTGTGTGTGTGTGTGTGTGTGTGTGTGTGTGTGTGTGTGTGTGTGTGTGTGTGTGTGTGTGTGTGTGTGTGTGTGTGTGTGTGTGTGTGTGTGTGTGTGTGTGTGTGTGTGTGTGTGTGTGTGTGTGTGTGTGTGTGTGTGTGTGTGTGTGTGTGTGTGTGTGTGTGTGTGTGTGTGTGTGTGTGTGTGTGTGTGTGTGTGTGTGTGTGTGTGTGTGTGTGTGTGTGTGTGTGTGTGTGTGTGTGTGTGTGTGTGTGTGTGTGTGTGTGTGTGTGTGTGTGTGTGTGTGTGTGTGTGTGTGTGTGTGTGTGTGTGTGTGTGTGTGTGTGTGTGTGTGTGTGTGTGTGTGTGTGTGTGTGTGTGTGTGTGTGTGTGTGTGTGTGTGTGTGTGTGTGTGTGTGTGTGTGTGTGTGTGTGTGTGTGTGTGTCGCATAACTCATGAACCGATACACAGAAAAACACCAAATTTTAAACTTAAGCTTTATTCCAGCGTTTAATGAACTGATTAGATTTTGGGCAGAGTCGGAAAATCTGGGGGGTACTTTATAGGTGGTAATTTTAATATTTTATGGAATATATGTTATTTACGTTTGAAGAAGAATTTTTTTTAATAAAAATTACTTCTTATATTATTCTCTATAATTTTTGTTCAATACAAAATTTTCTTAAAATGGTCCGTATTCGAGAAATTTGACAAAATGTAAAAAAAAAATAATTTTTTAAAAAAATTGTTCAAATAAAAGTTGTTTGTAATTCTTATTTTATACATAATTTATCTTAAATAGACCGTATTCGAGATACTTAAGAAAATGTGTAAATTTCGAATTCTGAAGAAAACTCAAAAACGGATAAAGAAACAAACATTAAATTTTAAATTTAAGGTTTATTTCGGCCTGACGTGAAATGATTAGATTTTAGACAAAGTCGGAATATCTGGGGGGTACTTTATGGGAGGCCGTTTTTATATTTTATGGAATATATCTGTTATTTATGTTTGGAGAAGAAAATTGTTTAAATAAAAGTTACTTCTAATATTATTATCTATAATTTTTGTTTTATGTTAAAATTTCCTGAAATGGTCCGTATTCGAGAAATTTGACAAAATGTGCAAAATTCTGATTTTTATGAAAATTGTTGAACTAAAAGTTGTTTGCGATATCGATCTCTATAATTTTTGTTTATACATGATTTTTCTAAAATAAACCGTAATGGAAAAGTGCTAAATAAAAATTTTTCAGTATTTTCGTTTTCAATGAATAACAATAGAAAAATGTTTCGAGGTAGATGTATGTGGACAATGTATATATTTAGTTTATCCTCTAAACATTTATAGAGATTCTGCAATAGGTTGTACAAAATAACCGGAAAAAGCCTATAATAACTAGATAGGAAAGTCATGTGTTTGACACATCAGATTTTTTACATAAATATACTATTTTTCAAAATTATCGTACCACTTAACAGTTTGGGCAGTTCTTTGCTGTCATATGAAATATATGGTATAAAAAATAGTCGGATAAAAATTGGACCATTGGTAACTGGAGAATAATTTTGAAGTATGCAGTGTAGAAGTATATTAAAAAGGGAATAGAGATAGAAACAATTGATTTTTGAAAAATCGCTCATATTGGTAAATTTCTCGAATACGGATCATTTTAGAAAAATTTTGTATAGAGAATAATATAAGAAGTAACTTTTATTAAAAAAAAATTCTTCTTCAAACGTAAATAACATATATTCCATAAAATATAGAAATGACCACCTATAAAGTACCCCCAGATTTTCCGACTATGCCCAAAATTTTTTCAGTTTACCTCAGGCCGGAAATTCACCCCCATTACCTACATTTAGAGGAGATGAAGTGACTTGTCCTTTGAAGGTGAAATTTTTTCATCTTAAAGTCCAATCTGACGTACCCGAAGTTAATTTTCCTAAGTCCAGGGGTTCTATATATTGACCTTCCCTATGGTGGGGGAAGTTTGGCCTATGGCACTGTTTTTGAATTTTTGTTATCTTTCACCATTTAGACGTGGCAAAGAAAAAAAGTAGGAAGTTGGAGGACTGGGAGAGAAGGTTTTTTTTTTTCGATTTTCGCGAACCTCTATCCGTCCATGTAATATATTAAATGTCGGTTCGAAATTAAGGGATGCTGATGTTCGTGATGTTCGCTATAGGCTTATTTTATTAATTAATCATAATTCATAATTGTGTATCAATGCATTTTATATATTAAAGGTTAAAAAAAAATACTAATTCCAAATATGTTTTATTGATAACACTTAAGCTCATCAATAGCTACGAAACAAAACTAAAAAATAAAATCGGTTCACAAACAGTAGAGAAACTTGTACTGAACTATTTTGTCTTTGCCTATTTATATCTAGATATTGAAGAATTCTAAAAAGCCTCAATTCCTTTTTAGACTTTCCAAAATCCGTTTTTTTAGAAACAATAAAAATGCTATAGAGACGACTCGTTTATTTAATTCGTTTATTTAATGACCAGCATGTTCATAGAAGCTACGTTTTGAATTTGGAATACAAATTTCAAAAAACTGGATCAGTTACAAGTAGAAAGCATTAAGACAAGTTAGTGTAGATTCAACATTAAGCACAAGAAAATAAGATGCAATAACCAATATCAATAAAATAACAAATCACCAAATTCTTAAAAAAATACACGTCTCATCCCTTTAAAATAAAATTAACACACAACTAACTGGTGAGGGACAATCTCTATTTAAAATTTTCTTCAGTGATAAATGTTATTTTTTTTCTAATTTAAATGGAACTGTTAAGGTGGGAACGGATTAGGCAATCGCGGAGGTCTTTCTCATAATTTATAACGTATGTATTTTCACCTCGTATTTTCGCTCGCATCGCGTTTTCCTCCTCATCCTCCTTTTCCATGGAATCTCGGGATACCGCACGTGATCGAGACTAGCACAGACCGCGATGCGACGGGACTGCGATTACCTAATGCGTTTTTACCTTAAGTCGTCATAACTGTAGTTACTGATCAGATGAAAATGCTCATGTTTTTCGTTAAATTCACAAATAAAAATTTATTGATGGGGCGAGTATTCTTCGTGGGACCTATCTTTATGGAGGACAATTTGACAGTAGACCGTTGTCTTCAAATATTAAAAGAATTAGTTGAAGCTATTCTAGTTGACATTGTTGTGAATAACAATCGGAATTCGGAACTACAACTTTTTTCTAGCACAACAGAGCTCCACCTCATTATTCCCAATCAATGGATTCGTAGAAGTTATGCTATAGAATGGCTTAGTAGATCTTTAGATTTCAAACGACTTTTTGTAAAGTTTGTGCTGAGAATGCAACTCTTTCAGAGTTACGCCACTCTTAGTCAAATCGTTTAAAAAAAAAATATATATATATGAGACTATTTGCTAAAGAATTAGTAGTATTTATTAAAAACAAAAACATTATAACAATAAAATCAATATTAAATGATATAGAAAAATTGTCTGAAAATAATTTCTTACTTCTTAACTTTAAAGACGAAATACGTGATATTTTCTAGAAATAACAATCATGATTTACCAGAACTTAGACTCTACGGAAATTAAATAGAATTTGTAAAGACCACAAAATTTCTAGGCATGGTTTTCGGCATCTAACTAAACTGGAATGAGCAGATGACCACATCAAAAATTTCATATTCTCTTGTCAAAACGGTATAAATTTATTCAAAGCGCAGCAGAAATTGCGGATAAGACCAGGAAACCCTTCTTCTTATCTGTAAGTCTCATTGTATTTATTTTTTGTAGAGACGAAAACAATGGAGCCAATTTAAGTTAGTCCAAAAAGTCTCCGTACACTACCTGCTTTACACCAAACTTTTTTGTTGTATTCAATTAATTAATCAAAACTCTATGAGAACATATTTTTATTGATAATTGACACATACTTTTAACGATTATTAGTAATAATTGCAAAAATAAATCCTTATTTAAAAATTACATCAATAATATAAACATCTATACAAAAATAATGCCAAAAAAGTCTCCGTACACTTAACAGTTTCTAATAATAATTTAACAGATAGGAAACAAATGTAAAAACTAATATTTAGTTGGACCGCCCTTGGCCTTGATAATCGCTTGTAACCTTCTTCTCATACTTGAAACCAACTTTCTAGTTCTGCTGGAATGTTCTCCCATTCGTGCAATACTCTGTTTTTTAACTCTTCCTTACTTGAAACGTTATGTTTGCGAACGCGCCGTTTAAAATTCTTCCATAAATGTTTAATGGGGTTAACATCAGGTGATTGCGGGAGTGTGTGAAGTTGCTGTCGCACGTTACGGATGATCCATTCTCGCACCAAGTTTGCAGTATGCTTTGGATCATTGTCCTGTTGGAAAATGAATCTTCCTTCGACCGCTAATTTCTGCACACTTTCTGCTAAATTGTCTCGCAAATTGTTCATATGCTGATCCATGATTCCATTAATGAAATGTAAATTTCCAACACCTCCAGCGGACATGCATCCTCATAGCAGAACTCTGCCACCCCCGTGTCTTACCGTGGAACAGAGGTTTTTGATGTCAAAGGAGGTATTCTTCTTTCTCCAAACTTTAGCTCTACCATTAAAAAACCAAAAACAGTTAATGATATAGATGAAGGCTCATTTTTTTTCCGTTTCTTCTTTTTGATTTTATATGGGATTTCAAGTTGTTTTTGACTTATTTCGACATAAATCACAACAACACACTTTTTTAATAAAGCAAACAAGTGTTAAGAGGTATATGTACGTGTAAACTACAATTACAAAAAATTGATATGAAACCCATGAAACCACCAACAAAAATGTAAAGCTAGCTTCCGTACTAGAACATGGTGTCATTCGTCGAGATAATTTATCGTTTTGTTTAATAGATCAAGAAATGTAAATATTCCCCTGTTATTTTTTATAAAATTATAAGAGAAATAAATTTTTTTCTAAATAGTATAGTTTATTATTTTGTAGAAAAACAAAATTTCGAAAATTTTAGTAATGTTTCGGAAACAACCGTTATTAATAATAGGTACCATTTTCCTTAATAAGGTAGAAATAAAATATAAACTATTTCCACGATTTACAAAGGCCTACAAAAAAATTATAGGTATTTTCTGCTATCCTATAAAATTTATATTTTCTGACTCAATTTCAAAAGGTTGAAGGAATTCCAAAACACCTTTTATGGCATAATAATTATTTTCAATTCTACATACTATCTTTAGCTGCTTTTAAAAACGTTCTAAGTAAGTCTAATCAGACCAATTTAATCCCTAAACTATTCCACACTTTTAAAATTTAATTACCTAAAAATATTAAAAACTATTTAAAATAACTTGTTTAGCAGACTGTACAATAGCTATCTTAGTCACACGTAGCGCGTTCTCTGTCTGGGCGTCGAACACCTCTAGAAATTTAATGAACTGTAATATAAAACCACCCATGGCTAGACTTGCTTCAACCATAGTCACTTTACTTTTATTCTTAAACTAAATAGATTTACACGGATGCATCTAAAACATAGAACGTCATTGGAGCCGCTGTCGTAACATCACATTCCAAATTAAAATACGAACTTCTGGCCTTAACTAGTGTTTATACTGGAGAAATTTTGCTCTTTTAAAAGTCCTTACTCATATACAGAAACATCTAGAAAAACTTTAATAATAACAGATTCCCCAAGTTATCTCCAATCAATTGAAAATGTATATTTCGACCATAAACTGGGGTGCTCAATAAAAGAAAAGCTGGTTCGATTAAAAGATCCCTTTACACGTTGGAATCCAGGGTAATGAAGAAGCTGACAGAAGTGTCAAAAAAGCAGTAAGTAGTAAAAGTGCGGAAATAATGAGTGAAACTTCACGTGAAGATGTGAATATGTGAGTGATAACTTAATATAAGGTGACAACGAGAGTTCTAAGTGCATGGCAAAATTAATGGCAAACTTGATCATCTAAGTTACGGCAAGTTAAAAAAGACTGAAACCATGGCCTGTTAAATTTTACCTGCATTTAACTTAAGTGCTAATATCGCGACTAAGAATAGGTCATACAAAACGCCTCCGCTAATAACCTACTTAGTTGATGCAGTAGTTTCCTAAATAAAAAAAAATAATAAAACTTAATACTCGGAACTTTTCTTTATACTTTATACTTTTATTTATACCTTGAAATATTTCAATAACCATTATTTTATTTATTTATTAATTTTGAATAACATTAGTTTTGATAAAACGACAATTTCTATTATAATTAGTAGTATTTATAAATATACTTTGTGTATATTAATTCTACTTTTTATTGTTGTTATTTACATAACCTCCCCGGCTCAGTCTTGTGTCTAAACAGCTGAACGTTATAGCCTTACTAAATACATAACACTATAACCATTTCATGTGAAAATGTTTGTGAATTTAAGTATAAATATTGTTTTCTCATTTCTAATCTTTGCACATAAAAATGAACAACACACAATTTTATGAATTACCGTATTTTGTACTAAAAATATTCGTGTGTGGGTTAGAAAAACTGTTACTTAAAATCCAGCACAATATTGACCTGAAAATTTCTCGTGATGAAAAAAATGCGTAATGTGGCTGAAAGAATACGATAATGTACAACAATTATTTCTTTCTTCTCATCCGCAGTAGCACTGCCAACAGGCAACAACAGAGGCCACAAAAATTAATTAAGGGAGTAACGAATTATTCCGAAAAAAAAAACAACCCGTGATGTATTTCGACGATTACTTTCGCGGCTTTTTATTATGCCGAGGCTAATTGTAACGGGGTACTTAAGACTTTTCACTGTTTTTTCTTTATTGTTTGCCGTATCGAAGCATTAAAGTTAAGAATATGAAATTGTGGGTAGAGTTAGTGGATTATCCTCTTTAAATTTTCTAAAGTTAAAGATAAGTTTATAAATTAATTTAATAATAAAAATAAATATTACAATAAAAATTAAACCACAGCCCAAACAATATAATTGTTAAAAGTGGAATATTATAATATAACTCGTCTGTCAAGTCACGAGTTCAACAAACTTTGACAGTTAAATTGCAACCAATTTAAACGCAATAATATCTTTTATTTATCTTGTTTTAAAAGAAACTGAAAAGATTTAATTTATTTAATGTTTAAATAAATATAATAATATAATGGTGTGTTTTACTTATAATCATACATTTTAATGACTTATTTTACTGGTAGAGCTCGATTTATTTATGAAGAGCACATTTCGTCATAGCTATGCCACAGTTCGCGCAGTACGTCATAACTTTGTGGAGCTTGATGGCGCTGGGCTGAAATCTGCTGCGGTAGGGGTACCTGATATCTAAGTAGTGGCCTGTGTACATTAATAAAATATTTTAAATCGAACATATTAATAAGTTAATGTTAAATTTTAACTATTCGTTAGTTAAATTGCTGATGAACTTTAAATTCATAAAACAACTAAAAGTTTAAATAAATAATATATTTTAAGTTAATTTTTATAATTTTAAACATTTTCATCATCTTCCAAGTCGGAAATATCGGATTCCCATTCATCGGATGACCCCGTGTTTACACTAAATATGAGGAAATCTGTAAATTTATCCATAAGGTGTTCTCTTAGAATATATGCTTCCTCATATTTCGCGGATGGTCCACCACGTTTGCCCATTCCTCCGGCGTTATGCTTCGGAATTTTTCTCTTGTCAACTTTTCAACATTATCCAACTTGAATGTTGTGTTATGTTGACCTACCCAATTTTTTACTGTGGCCCATATTTTTTCTATGGGATTTAATTCGGGATGATATGGAGGTAATCGTAAAAATTTGTGTCCATGTTCTTCGAGAAGATCGTCTAAAAGAAATTTCGGTGGAGGTCTGTGAACTTTTATTATTGTGTACAGTTCTGGTTTGGTCATTTTAGCATCATGTGGTATATTGTTTTTAACGAGCCAGTTAATTAAATCAGCTTTTTTGGTCTGCGTTGTAATCGATTTTTCAGATTTTACATTATGATAACTTGCATTATCGATTACAGACCTTGGAGGAAGATTTGGTAGTAACTGCCTTCTAACCCATTGGGAAAAATTATTCCAGTTCATTTCATCATGATAATCTCCTGTCTTTTTCCCCGAAAAAAAGTAAAAAATAATTTATTATCTATAATAAAAAAACTCTTTTAATTGAAATAATTGCTTAGCTTAGCAAAAATAATTAGGAATTTTAACGCCCATATGCACCGTTTTAAAATTTAATCCAGATTTGCAAATCTCGTTTAAATGACTAGTGGTTATTTTTTATGCACCGGCTAAGAATTAGGTAATCGAGTTTAGTAATCTGACAACACTGGATTTTTATAAATTTCACAAAAAAAGAGAAGAAGAAAACTTCAGATTTGAGTAGGAGAAATGTATGTCAAAAGATAAGAGGCCATTTGAAAATAGAAGCCCTATTTTTTTTTAATGTACCAAAACCGTAAACACACTGCATATCGAATTTTACGCAGGATAAAAGAGAATGTCAAATGAATTTAAAAAATAATTCTATGGTTAGATGGCAAAACCAATAATATTTTTGGCAATTAACATAATACATACACAAACTGCTGTATCTATTTCAGGGCGTTTTTATCCAAAACGATATACCTGTGAATACTGTCCCTATACTGTGCATGTTCAAAACTAGATCACATATTTTCAGTATTTAAAATTGGACAATATTACATTAATAATATATGTATTGCTTACTTATTTTTACCTTTTTCAACATATCTGGATTTGCCGTCTAACTACAGAATTATGTTGAATCGCTGGAATACAAAAAAACTTCTTACAAATTACAAAATTGCCCATCCTGTAAAAATATTAATTTCTCTCGTAATTTTGGCTAAGATATTTGTCACCTTCCAGGAAAAGCTGGTATTCTATTTCCGTTTTTTTAATGAAATTCAAATAAAATAAATACAAGAGACATAAATAGAAAGTTCCAAATACACTGACAAACCGTTGACATCTTTTTGACGTTAGAAAATCTCGTTTAAATAATTTAATCCTTTGGTATTGACGGATTAGAATAAAATCGGATTAAGAATGATTTTTATTACGGTGCATAGCTAAAAATGGTACTAAACGCGATTAAACCCTTGTAATAAGGGAATAGAGAGCGACCAAAACTTGGCTTTATTCAGCAAATAACTGGACTTATAAAAATGACATATTAATCAGATTATAACATTAACGAATAAACAATCTCCTATGCGATGCAAGAGTATACACTGCACAACTCGTATACAGTGTGTACATGTAATGCTCATTACATTCACCCTTCCTTAAAAACGAACATAGTCCTTTAAATATTTTGGTGGTGCCCTGGTTCGGATTGATCTTGATGCAGATGGTATATTTTCATTATGAGTCAGTTGTTGACTAGATACAAACGATTGATCATTTTGACTCGATTCTAACGATTGATCTGGTTGACTAGACTCTAACCCTAATGATTGCTGTGTATGGTTTTCGTCCTTTCTAGGTAACTTATTTTCTTCGTCACTTATCGAATGTTCATCGGGATTTGAGGATAATTCATTTGATCCGTCATCATCAAGATTCGATACATTTCCCCTTGGAGCTAGGTGGTGATTCGAAACAACACTTTCTCTTCCATTTGAAAATCTGATATAAGAATAGTCGGGATTGCTTTCTAAGAGCTCAACTTCTTCTACGGGTGATTCATACTTGTTTTTACGTACGAACTTTCGCAATAAAACTGGTCCTGGTTCAGCTAACCAGGATGGGACAGAATGTCCGTTAACAGAGCGTCTATTGTGAAGAAAGATTCTTTCGTGGGGAGTGGAATTTGTAGAAGTGCACAACAAAGATCTTATTGAATGAAGTGCTTCATTGAGCACCATTTCCCATTGAAAAATGTGTAAACCTTTAGACTTTAATGCTAATTGGATTGTTCGCCAAATTGTCCCGTTTTCTTTCTCGATTTGACCATTTCCCCTAGGATTGTAAGGGGTAGAACGACTTGATGCAATTCCTCGTAAAGACAGAAATTCCTTAAACTTTTGAGACATAAATGAACTTCCTTGGTCAGTATGAATGTAGTCTGGATAACCAAAAATTGAAAATATATATGATAAATGTTTTATAACATTTTCTGAAGAACAATCAGAACAAGGAAATGCAAAAGGGAATCTAGAATACTCATCAATTGCAGTTAATAAATATTTGTTAGGTGTTGAGGAAGGTAAAGGGCCTTTAAAGTCAAGGGAAATTCTTTCAAAGGGAGAGGAAGCTTTAATAAGAAAATTTTTATGTTTATAAAAACGAGGTTTTATTTCTGCGCAAATTCTGCATTCAGACGTCATCTTTTTGATTTCTTCTATTGAGTACGGTAAGTTTTTAGATCTGACCCAATGCACCATTCGAGTTACTCCTGGGTGACAAAGACTCTCATGTAATTTATAAAGTTTTGGTGCTAATCCAGAACTGGCACATACTCTACTTAACGTATCACATATTGTATTTTCTGATCCTGGGCGGTAAACAATGTCAAATTTGTAGTTTGATAATTCCAAACGCCAACGTTGAATTTTCTCGCTTTTTATTTTCCCATTATGACGGCTGTTAAACATAAAAGAAACAGACTTTTGATTGGTGATCAGACGAAATGGTCTGCCAATAAGATAATGCCTCCATTTCTTGAGAGATTCAACAATTGCATATGCCTCTTTTTCTACAGCAGCATGTCTTTTCTAACTATTTGACAACGTACGCGAGAAGAAAGCAACAGGTCTACCTGTTTGTGATAAAGTTGCAGCAATTGTATGATCTGATGCGTCTGTTTCAACTGTGAATGGCATTTTATCATCTATAGCATTTACCATCGATTTCATAATTTCATTCTTTAAGTTTTCAAATGCCAATTTTTCTTCGAACTTCATTGGAAAACCGGAACATTGAACTAATGGCCGAACTTTTTCAGAAAATTTTAAAATCCATTTAGAATAATGTGAGAACATTCCTAAAGCTCGTTTTAATGATGCGCTGTTTTCTGGTATGGGAAATTCTATGAGAGGTTTTAAACGGTCAGGATCTGGTTTAATAGTTTTGTTTTCTATGCTATATCCTAATAATTTAATTGATTTCTGCGAAAATTTTGACTTATCCTCATTTATTGTTAAGTTGTATTTTCTAGCAGCGTCTAAAAATGTTTTTAAATTTTTATCATGATCTTCCTGATCTTTACCACATATAGTTATATCATCTAAATAAGCAAAAGTGCCCTGCAACTTTTCTTGTCTAATAATTGTATCTATTACCCTTTGAAAACTAGCAACTCCATTGGTAACACCAAATGGAATTCTTGTGCACTGATATAGATTGCCACAGGCATCAAAGGCAGTGAATGGTCTTTCCTTTTCTAAAATTGGGATTTGATGATATGCACTCTTAAGGTCATTTGTACTTAAAAAATATTTGTACGTAGAGACTTTCGAAACGATATCTTCAATGTTCGGTACCGGATATGCGTCTAGCTCAGTATATCGATTTATCGTTTGGGCATAGTTAATAACTAATCTCTTCTTGTGATTTTCATTTGAGACTATCAAAACTTGAGCACGCCATGGAGACCTGCTTGGCTCAATTATCCCTTCTGCAAGTAGCTTTGATATTTCTGTCTCGATAAACTTTATTTCTTCCATCGGGAATCGTCTAGATTTAATTGCAATCGGATGACAGTCACTTGTTAAATTTGTAAAAATAGAAACTGGTGGTATGGTAGCTCGAGCAAGGCTGCACACTTTCAGGGGCGTCTTTAAACCACCGAAATTAATTTCAAGTTTAGAATGGTCTTTTAGAATGTCGTGGCCAAGAATGAGATCTGAGCATAAATTTTTCATAATTAATAACTTAACGTTTTCGTATTTGTGATCACATATTTTTAGAGACACAATGCAACTTTCTTCTACTTTAGTTACAAGACTTGATGAAGCCATATTTATTTCCTCATTACATTGCATTGGCGTAATTTTGCAATCGTTAACGATAGATTTATTTATAAAACTTAAACTACTTCCAGTATTGACCAGTCCTGTAACTTTTACCCCGTTTACATATACTGGCAATAATGTTTTTTCAAGGCAATTAGGATGCATAGAAGAGAGCACACAACCAAAAATGTCACTCGTAGAATTTACCGCAGCCGTTACATACTTTCCTTTGCTACTCTTGCAGACTTTAGCAAAATGGCCCCGCTTTTGACACAACCTGCAGTTTACGTCCGAAGCTGGACATTCGTATCGAGGATGAATTTTATTTCCACAGAAGTAGCATTTTCGGAAATTAGATTTAGAGGCGACTTTCATAGAAGCAGTAATGCAGCTAGGATTATTCTCTGGACTTAGATTTATGATATCACTCGATTCGATTTTCGACATAGTAGGAGTTGAAGTTAAAGCACTTGTAAAATTAGTGTTTGTTACAAATTGTTCGGAATGTTTCTGAGCCATTTCTAGAGATTGGGCTTGATTATACGCTTCATCTAGAGTAAGATTAGAGTTTTCTAAAAGGCGTTGACGAATAGGAGCTGAAGAAAGACCTGAAATGAAGGCGTCTCTTATATACTCATTTTTATTCTGTTCTGCTGTAACAGCTTTGAAATCACAATCCTTTGCGAGTTGATGTAATGATTGTAAATACATATCCACATTTTCACTGGTCTCCTGTTGTCGAGTAGCAAGGCAGTGTCTGGCAAACAGGATATTCTTACGTTTTACATAAGTATTCTCTAGGACTCTTATAGCTGTCCTGTAGTCATTAATTTCACTAATCACTGAGAACACCTGAGGGGATACATAATTGGTTAACAATTTCAGCTTTACAGAATCAGGGCAATCTTCTTTGTGAGCTTCGATGAAATTCTCGAATGTTTGAATCCAATGTAACCATTCGGCTCCAGAGGTTTTGGAAGATGGATCAATTTCAAAACGCTCGGGTTTTAGGTACTTCTCCATAATCCAAATGACCTGTTATTTATTTTGCTGAATAAATTGTAATAAGGGAATAGAGAGCGACCAAAACTTGGCTTTATTCAGCAAATAACTGGACTTATAAAAATGACATATTAATCAGATTATAACATTAACGAATAAACAATCTCCTATGCGATGCAAGAGTATACACTGCACAACTCGTATACAGTGTGTACATGTAATGCTCATTACAACCCTTAATCTGGATTAAACGTGTACGGTGCATACGGGCGTTAATCACTTAAAAAATAATCTGTTTTTAGAAGAAATATTTCTTCAAGATGATAAGACATTATAATTATCCTAAGTTATTACTAAAAACTTTCCCTTGTATAACAATAAAGGATTAAGTACAGGTGAAGATCTTTTAACTAAACTGAAGATAATAAAATAAACCACTATATTACGCCTGTATGCACCGTACACGTATAATCCAGATTAAGGGTTTAATCGCGTTTAGTACCATTTTTAGAGATGCACCGTAATAAAAATCATTCTTAATCCGATTTTATTATAATCCGTCGACATCGGTGGATCAAATTATCTAATCGAGATTTTCTTACGTCAAAAAGATGTCAATGTTTTGTCAGTATATTTGGAACTTTCTATTTGTGTTTCTTTTATTTGAATTTTAATAGAAATCGGAAATAGAATACCAGCTTTTCTTGGAAGATGATAAAGATTCTTGACAAAATTACTAGAGAAGTGAATATTTTTATACGATGGACAACTTTGTCATTTTTAAGAGGTTTTTTATATTCTAATGTTACAGCATAATTTTGTAGTTAGATGGCAAATCCAGATACATTGAAAAATATAAAAAAGTAAGCAATAGATATATTTATTTGATTTTTTCCACTTTTAAATAAATATGTCATATCTAGTTTTGAACATGCACAGTAAAGGGAATAAAATATTCACATAGGTATATAGTTTTGCATAAAAAAGTTTGAAATACAGCAGCTAGTATAAATATATGTTAAAATTATCAAAAATTAGCATAATGGTAATCGCCATTTTACTATAGAATTATTTTTATAAAATTATTTGACATTTTTTTTCACCCTGCGTAGAATTCGGTATGCGTTTTACGCACATACTTTGATTACTATACGAGGCAAGAGAGAGGTCCGACACGCCCAACATAGGGCGCGGCCATTTTGATTCCTATGACACAGTTTATAACTAAAGAATCAGATCGCTCACTCTGCGTCCGCACTTTTGATATCAATGTTCCAGTTTATACACTGCGCAACTCGAATAATACAATATATGACAATCGCCTATAATAAAACAGCCGTCTTCTGCGTATCCTGAATTTGTATCCCTGAAGTGGATGTTATTTTGGAATTTTCAACTGGTCCGAGTGAGCTAACTGATTCTTTAGCAATAAATTGTGACTCCAAAAATAGTATTCACTGACACTGACAGCAGCAAGCAAAATATCAGGTGCGTTTTAATCATCCGCTTCTGCTTCCGGAATTGTCGGTTTAGTCGTTTTAACCTGTTAGATTAAAACAAGAAAACCGACAATTCCGAAGCAGAAGCGGATGATTAAAACGCACCTATTAAAAATATTGCGCCAAGATGTAGGCAACACGTAATAAGGGTTCAAAATGGCGGAGTTTTCTATCTCCCTCTAAAAGGCACTCAGAAAGCTGCGCAGTGCGACCATTCTCCGTATAGTAAAAGAAAATCAAAGTATGTGGTTTTACGGTGTGTTTACGGTTTTGGTATATTTAAAAAACAATAGGGCTTCTATTTTCAACGGCCTCTTATCCTCTGACAAACATTTTTCCTACTCAAATCTGACGTTTTCTTCTTCTCTTTTTTGTGAAATTTATAAAATTCCAGTGTTGTCCGATTACTAAACTCGATTATCTAATCCGTAGCCGGTGCATAGAAAATATTCACTAGCCATTTAAACGAGATTTGCAAATCTGGATTAGATTTTAAAACGGTGCATATGGGCGTAAGTACTTAAATTACTTGTTAGTTAGATACTTTAACAGTTTAAATTAAATTTAAGCTGATTATAATTTTCGATTGTTAAGCATCATGGTTTTTTATGAAGTAGGTAAAGACGCAAATAATAAATAATTTTCTATAAAAAATAGATTATTACCTGAAGTAAATATCAACAGTCTATTTTCTACAAAACCATCTTTACTTCCTGCATGCAACATTATGAGCCTTTTCCCCTTCCTAATTGGAGTTTTGAATTTTCCTTTGCCATCGGCCCATCCTTTCGAATGTGTATGACTACTATGTAAATAGGTCTTATCACAATAATAAATAGTTCTGCCCTCTTGCCGATAATGTATTATGGATTTTAAATAATGTCGTAGGATTCCAATAAAACAGATCTGTTGTCTTCAGTTTTTTCCACCTGAAAAAATAAACATTGTAATTTTATGCGTACAAAAATTGACTATGAGAAATTAATTATTTTGGTATCATTATTTTGATTTTTTTAGATAACGTTATTTATACTTACTTAAAACCCATGTTTAATAATATTTTCCTAAGTGATAAGATGCTGCCCCAGAATTTAAAACAACAATCCTTAATTTTTTGTAATATACCTGAAATAATATTTATATTAAATACGTTGCATTATAATCAAAATAGTAACTTACAATTAGAGTTGTAGTCTTTTCTCAATTATATGAAAATCATGGATTATACCTCTGAGTTTTTCCAACTCTTCAGGCCTTATAGATTCTACAACTGTACTACTTTTTGTATATCCTCTTTGTGAAAATGAAGTACTAACTCCACTTTCTACTTTACCAGCCATCTTCTTAATTCTAGAATAACTGCTTCTATAAATCCCCGTAGCAGCTAAAATTCTCTCTCTGTATTTGTGTAATGGTATTTGAATACCGTGTTCAGCCTCGTGTTTCATAAAATTTATGAGGCATGAAATTATTTCTTTCGTTTAACTTTAAAGAATTTGGCCCTTTTTGCCTAACAATTTTTTCTGTTCCATTTTGGACGAGCTAAAAATATTGATATTTGTAGGCAATTTGTTTTAAATAATATTTAACTTATTTTTCTATTCATCAAAAGCAAACCGAACCTCGAGCCAAGAAAAATGTTTGAAATAGTAATACAAATTAAAGTTACTTAAGAGCTAGTGCTTCGGTAATAAGATAAAATTCGTAGGTTTTATATATTTTATCACCAAGTTCTTAATATTTAAGGTATTTACGTGATATTTTTTTGTTGCTATATAGTAACTTAAACTACAGTTCTGTAGTATGAAATCAACAAAAAAGTATTACCACAAAGCACTGTTTTAAGGAATCTGCTTTTATTTTTTATTCGATTAGAATTTTCTATTAAGAATTCTCTAGAGAAATCTTTCCTTTCAAATTTGTATTGAAAAAATAATTTTTTTTTTTGTTTTATCTGAGTGTTTAATTTTAGTTTCAGTTTTTTCATCAAGAAATAATAATGTTCTCCGAATCCTTAAAACAGTGATCATACTCAAACTTTTTTTTATTTTTTTTTTCTGCGTTGTGGTAATACTTTTTTTGTTGATTTCATACTACAGAACTGTAGTTTAAGTTACTATATAGCAACAAAAAAAAATATCACGTACAATACCTTAAATATTAAGAACTTGGTGATAAAATATATAAAACCTACGAATTTTATCTCATTACCGCAGCAATACCTCTTATGATAAGAAAAATATGGTTTACAAAAAATCTGGTTTTAAAAGTTATTTAAAATATTTCAGGATGTTCTGTTTCTTCTGAGATTAATATTTATAGTTTTGTAAATGTACTTACCAAAATATACACAAAATTAATAACGAATTCAAAAAATATAACAAATTAAAGTTTATATACACACAATTCGAAGCACAAAACTCAAGAAACTCAAAATAGCTAAATAAATGCAACAAGTCTGACCACACCTACAAACTCAAATTGGTTTCTGCACATTATGACGAAGTGTGCTCTTCACAAAAAAATCGAGCTCTAACTCAATTTATCAAATAAAAAGCAAGCTACTCCATCTACGAGTCAATGTCTGAACCCTATCTGAAGATAAGAGGAAACTATGTTATGTTGATAATGGGGTGTTAATACACTGCGACCTAAAAGATCTATTGTGCTCCCTTCTGTCGCCACTGCACTAAGGAAATGTCTCAATGCCTATAGCGACCCTTCCAATCCTATTTTCTCAAGGAAGAAGAGGAAACTAGCTTTGAACATAATCTGACAGTTAAAGATTACGCTTCCCGGAAATATGAAATAAATAATAATGAGTATCGGTAACATTATTCAAAGCTTATGAAAAATAAACTAAAATAAAACAGGTTTGTCATGAAAAATCTGGTTGCAAAGTAATAAAATTTCCGACGTTTAACAACCTATAACACGAAAATTAGCCATAGGTTTGGTTTATGGACACTTTTATCAGATCATCGAGTTCTAAAATAAACAACTTTTTAGCAAATTAGATAGAAGTAAATTTTTACAGAAAGACGGTAACTGTTTCTTTAAAAATTCTTTTGCTCTATCTGAAAAAAAAAAGAATCATAATAGAACCAATAGAGTTAAACTGGCCATAAAACACGTTCGCCTTTAAAGCTTTAGCTAGAAAAGCAAGAATAATTCAGTTAAGCTTGTCGGTCACTACTTATGGTATTGCGGGTGACTTAGGGGTAACCTAATTTATTCTGCTCTAATTTCTTATTGCCGCACAGAGGAGTATTTGTATCAAAAACCTGGCCAAAATGATTTAATGTAATGTATCATATGGAGTAGCATAAATAAATAATGTTATTTATTATTTAAATGTATATTTTAATAAAATAGGGAGAAGAACCTTTTTGTTCTTCGTCGCTGCTATATATTTGTAAACATTGAGTTTCAAGGAGCAGAAGACATATTTTAAAAGAAAACGGCTTGCTTTTCTTGCGTGACTGTGGTCTACTGCAGGAACGGAACTCAATAAACTCCTGTCTAATATGTCTATTGAGCATGTCTATATAGTCTGAAGTGCTTATTTCTCTCTTTGGCAGCTTTCCTTGAGGAGTGCCCATTGGCAATATAAAATGAGAAATAACATCAGCATCATTTATTTATATTTAGTGTACACTGGATGTCATTGGATACCACCCATATAGCTGTAGTTTAGAAGTTAAACTTTGTTTATGTATTCTGTAAAGTTATCCACGTCAATTATATGACCATTTGAAATTCTTTCCAGAATCACTTTGAATCTGTAGATAAAATGTTTGTCCATTCCGGTAATTTGGCAAGCTGCTTCTATATTAGAAAAAAATCTAGATTTATAACCGACAATAGTGTTCCCGAACCCTGCCTTTGAAATGTTTAATAAAAAGCCTGTGTCATTATTAAATGCTTTTTGAGTTTGTAATTTTCTTTCTATTATTTACTTTTTTAATACTTAACTTGTAAGATAGATGTAGTAATGATTCAAAGATTCTAATTCAAACATTCTAGCACCTCATAGTAAAAGTTGTATTGGTTGCAGCATTACAAATCAAAACGTCCAATTTGTAGGTAGCAGTCGATATTTCTGTTTTTTGATAAATTCCTTGCCTGGCTTTCCATATATTAAATTTTATTGTTTGTTAGATCTTTAATTTCATGAATAACACGGATCCTTATGGGTGTGTAGTACCTTAGGAGACGATGACACTTAATTTGGCCATATAGTTATTTTCTTTCCGTTAGTGTCTATTTGTAGTCGTTACGGAGAAACGAGGAAACATTGGAATATATTTGAATCACTATCTGTATTATTTTCAATGTTTTGCTTAAATTGGCATAGCTTAGATATATTACAGTCCCATTTTTTAAGAAATTTCACGTTATTTTTTTCTTGTGTGCAAGTTTTTATGACTTCTTCCAAATATTTACAAAAGAAGTATCGTCCAGTAAAACTTGCAACATAATTTCAGCACATATATGTCAGTGACTCTTATTGATTGTTTCTACGGGTAGCATTCTTTATTAGTGAATAGCAAGCAGACATACTTTCTATTGCATTGTGTAGTATTTTCCATTGCATTCGAGTAGAATCTCCCTCTACCAAAATAGCCAAGGCCTCAAATGGTGTCAGGGCCGGCCTTAGATATTTTGGCGCACCAGGCAAAACCTTAATTTTGCGCCCCCCCGTTTTTTTCAAGTTAATCTCATGCCACCATATCAGAAAGTCAAGAAAACATTGAAAAAAAAAAATAAAAAATAATAGTTTTATTAAAATCTCATCATCAGATAACAAGATTAGCAATTTAGCACTTAAGGCAAAATAACAAAAATTAAAATGTAGTAATATCCCATATTATAAATAAATTCTAACTAACCAAAGTAATTAAAATGCCCTTTTCTTTCGGCAAACTCACGAACCAGTGATTTCAAGTCTAATTTGTCACTAATTTGGTGTTCCATATGCCAATCCATTGAGACGATTTTGCGTCTTCATCGTTCTGAGATAATTTTTTATTATTTTTAGTTTTGAAAAGCTTCTTTCTCCTGAAGCCACAGTGACTGGCAACGTAAGTAGGATTCTTAATGCTATGCCTGAGGTTTGGTGCGAATTTAAGTGTAGCAATAAACTTGAGAACTTCAACAAGGATTTCCTTTTTTGTTAACAATGACGAAACAATGCTTATTTCATCGGCTAGTTACAGGGCGTTAAGATCGCTTGAATTTCCATCAGTTAAAACCACTTTCAAATCTTTGTAATGAGCCAGTAGCTTATTTCTGGGCATGTTTTTAGAACAAAAATATTATGCAAACAGCTGAAATAATTACTGTGAGTATTTAGCAAATTATATCTGGTTTCCAAGGCATTTATTGCTTGATCTATAGTGTGAAAAAAAATATCTATTTTATATTTTTGTTTGAGGTCTTGAACGGGTTCATCCGGGCCATCATACAAAAATGTTCTTGTTTTGCTTCTGACACGATGAAGTGGTGTGGTGGTTTCGAAATTAGCTTCCACGTCAATCTCTGAAGCAAGCTCGGTTTCTTCTAAAATGACGCTTTCAAAAGCTTCATCTCAGATTTCCAAAGAAGAGTTTGCAGTCGCTAAGCAAATCAATAGCTTGTGACATATTAAAATTTACAGTTTGCAAAAGTTTGCTGATGAGGTTAATATGACTCAAAATTTTGTACCAGATCACAATAGAGCATATAAATTTGAACTGCTTCAAATTATTTAATAATCCGCTAGCCTCGTCTCTGATCATATTATCGATTTTTAAATCTTCATATATGCTGTACAAAGAATCGTGAATTGGACCAATTTCAAACCGCAGAGCTTTTAATGAGTCGACTCGACTTTCCCATCGCGTATAACTCAATGGTTTTAGGGTATAAGTATCAATATATTTCAATAATATTGCCCAACGAAAAGAAAAGGAAGAAAAAAATGTATATAACTTTTGAACAATATTAAAGTCGTTGGCTGCCTCAAACGAAGATTTTTCCATATCGTTTACAATCAAATTTAGCGAATGGCTGCTGCATGGAACATAAAATGCTTTGGGGTTTATATTTCTAATTCTTGTTTGTACTCCCGATTTTTTTCGTCTCATATTGAAACCATTGTCATACCCTTGATCGCGCATGTTTTCTATTTAAGCCTATTTTTCTTTAGCTCTTCTAGTAAAACCTCCGACAATTCCTTAGCTATTGATCTCTCATTGGGTAGAAAACCCAAAAAATGTTCGTTGATATTAACTTGAACTTCAGACTCTGATTCCTGTATGGAGACAAATCTTACCACAAATGTCATCTGTTCTATTTTACTTGCATCGGGAGTGCAGTCAAGAATCTCAGAATAATACTTGGCCTTTTGAACTTGCTCAATGATGTGGTGCTTTATGTTGTTATGAAATAATTAAATTATTTCATTTTGTATAGTTTTCCCTAGAGATGTAGCTTTGATTTCTTCTTTATTGAGGACTCTGCAAACGTATTTCTCTATTTTTGGATCAAACTAAGCCAATAACTGAATTAACTTTAAAAAGTTTTCATTATTGTGTTCATACAGTATATCGCTTGTTCCTCGAAAAGCTATAGAGCTCTCACCTAGCATTTTAACGACTGATATAATGCGTAAAAGAACTTCAGACCAGTGATTTATCTCAGAATCAATGAGTCTCTGCATCTATTGTTTCACCTATTTTCAATCTTTGCTTCAATTCAAGCCATAATTTCAAACAATCTATATGAGTTTTAGAATTTTCAAGATGTGCTAAAGAGTCCCCTAAATGCTTTTAGTCTTTAAATTCCCGATTGCCAAGAGGGCTCAAGCTACCATCCATTCTCTTAAAACTTCTTCTCCATTTCTAAACCTTTTCTTGTAATGTTTTGGTAAAAATCTTCCATGCTGATCATCAAAAGGAAAATCAAAATTATAAAAAGGTGCAGCTGGACCACGTTTAACCAAAAAAATTCGGGCCCCAATCCAAGAGATACTTTGGACGGTAGCCTTTTCTAAATGTTTTTCTGAGGTCTGCACAACTTGCGAATTTTGATTTTTGGATCTGCACGGAACTGCATCACTACTCGCCAAACTCGTTTGAGATGACTTACCCAGCTCAGTAATGCTGACGGTTGCGTCCAAAGGGGGGTCCATATCCGGAAAGTCAGTATCCAGGTGCTGGGCATTGTTCAAATGTTGGTCGGTTGTGGGAGCGTTGAAAGACCCTTCTTTCAAGAAGTTCTGCAGCGCATCTGACTGTTTTTGAAGCTATGTTTGCTTGTTCAATCTCCGCTTTTTAAATTCGCTCCCAGATGGTTTCCTCCTAGCAAAGATAATACTGATATCAAAAAAAGTCATAATTTGATTTAAATTATAATTTCTGAAATCTCACCTTGTGCGCCACTGGCTTAAAAAAATGTATTTTATTTAACTTCAGACACAATTACCTTTCATTCGATACCACACAAGCCATGACTTGATTTAAACCCTAATTTTCGAAATCTCTCTCCTTATGCGTCACTGACATAAAAAAAATATATTTCATTCAACTACAGACTCAATTACCTTTTATTTGATACCACACAAGCCATTTTTTGATATAAACTGTAATTTTTGAAATTCCCCTCGTGCGCCACTGGCTTAAAAAATTAAATGCATTTTATTTAACTCCAGACTTAATTACCTTTCATTTGATACCACACAAGCCATTTTTTGATGTAAACTCTAATTTTTGAAATCTACCCCCCACCCTTTTTTGGGCTTATGTCTGATGGATTTTTTTAGTTTTAAAAAATAAAAACAAAAATTAAAACACTTACCTTCACAGAAGCCAAACGCACTGGACAATTTGCACAAGCACTTTTTTAAAGCTTTTTTGCACTAACAATTTAAACAAACTGTTTCATTTCGCACCAGCCGAAGTCTAGTGGCAAATAATGCATTGTTTTAAGTGCATTTTATATGCAGTTAAAAAGAGCTGTTAGATCTTGTTTCGCTTGGTTTCAAAATTGTTGTTTCCTGTACAGTCGTGTTGTCAATTCTTGAAAGGCGGTGGTTGAGTGGTTATGTCATGTTGAATTGAATTCAACTCTGTACCTCGGAGCCAGACTATGTTAAGTCCAAATTGGCCAAATTTTAGATAAATATGTTAAGTGACTTAAAATTTTGCGGCGCATCGTTTGGCATTTTCCATTTTGACATATCTTTTAAAATAACAAAAATAGCTAATTTTTAACTACGCTAAGCCCACAGTCCACACTCTAAAATGAATATATTAAAAATGCTCTCCTGAAAAACTAAGTTTTTGGACTTACCATACTCTGGCTCTGGGGTACAGAACTAGATTTTGCCTTAATGTTTAAATATATTATATTAATTGAATTATGTGCTTAAAAATAAAAATGATAAATTGCGCCTGCCGGATCCATGGATCATCCAACGATATGGAAATTTATTGATACACTTAAAAAGATACAGTCAGGAAGGGACTTGTATTATGAACAATTACTATCGGATCAGCAGCCGTCAGCTAAATTAAAAAAACATCGCGATTTTGACGAGAGGATTTTAAAAATCGTTATAAAAATAGAACCATACATGAATATTTAAATGTAATATCAAATAATTTTATTATGAATGAGACATTTCAGATATATTATTTTGTATGAATTATTACTTACCAAAAAAAATACGTCCTAGACCGACCTGTGGTAAACAAAATGGCGGAAGAGAAACTTTTTCTCTTATTGTCACTCTAAAAAGACATTAAGCTTTATAGTAAAGAAAGAATAATAACTCGAAAGTCTCCAGAACATACACAAAAATACTTAGGTTTAAAATTTTTCCCAAAAAAAAAACTATTTATTATTTTAAATAATAAAAGAACAATTTCTTTAACTACTAGTCAAATTAAATATATTTCGTATTAAATTATATACCTGTTATGGTCCATCTCCATAATATAAGGTTTTCAGAGCAAGAGACAAATGCTAGATCAGAAACATCATCCCAGATATCTAGCACTATTCCTTCAACCTCATTCCCTTAGACCCTAGCTCTGATCCCTTCAGTATGGCTGAAGAGGCTAGGAATGCGTATAGTGACCCGTTCTCAACTGGGAGAATAAAATATATACCCCCTTTACCCTAGAAAGAGACCTTAGAGTAAGGTTAACCATTATTTACGTTTTCGACTTTTGGCCAGGTTTTTGGTGCAAATACTCGTCTGCGCCGCTGTCTTGGCATGGGAAATTATACTCGTACGGTTTGTGAATTTCATGATCCAAGACCATTATTAATGCGAATGCGTCGGTCTAGGATGGTTTTAAAAATAAAAATCTGATGTGTCCAACACATGACTTTCCTATCTAGTTATTATAGGCTTTTTCCGGTTATTTTGTACAACCTATTGCAGCACCTCTATAAATGTTTAGATGATAAACTAAATTTATACATTTTCCACATACATTTAACTCGAAACATTTTTCTCTAGATAACGAAAATACTGAAAAATTTAAATTTAGCACTTTTCCTTAAATTTTTCCAATACGGTCCATTTTAGAAAAATCATATAAAAACAAAAATTATAGAGATCGATATCATAAATAACTTTTATTTCAACAATTTTCCTAAAAATTTGAATTTTATTACATTTTGTCAAATTTCTCGAATACGGACCATTTAAAAAAAAATTGTATAAAACCAAAATTATAGATAATAATATTGTAAGTAATTTTTATCTGAACAATTTTCTTCTCCAAACATAAATAACAGATATATTCCATAAAATATAAGAACGGCCTCCCATAAAGTACCCCCCCAGATGTTCCGACTCTGTCCAAAATCTAATCATTTCACGTCAGGCCGAAATAAACCTTAAGTTTAAAATTTAATGTTTTTTTCTTTATCCGTTTTTGAGTTTTCTTCAAAGTTCGAAATTTACACATTTTCTCAAATATCTCGAATACGGTCCATTTTAGAGAAATTATGTATAGAATAAAAATTATAGAGAATTATATTACAAACAACTTTTATTTGAACAATTTTTATAAAAAATTATTTTTTTTACATTTTGTCAAATTTCTCGAATACGGACCATTTTAAGAAAATTTTGCATAAAACAAAAATTATAGATAATTATATTAGAAGTAACTTTTATTTAAAGAATTTTCTTCTCCAAACGTAAATAACAGATATATTCCATAAAATATAAAAATGACCACCTATAAAGTACCCCCCCAGATGTTCCGACTCTGCCCAAAATCTAATCAGCTCATTGGACGCTTAAACAAAGCTTAAGTTTAAAATTTGGTGTTTTTTTGTGTATCGGTTCATGAGTTATGCAGACACACACACACACACACACACACACACACACACACACACACACACACACACACACACACACACACATACACACACACACACATACACACACACACACACACACACACACACACACACACACACACATACACACACACACACATACACACACACACACACACACACACACACACACACACACACACACACACACAACACACACACACACACACACACACACACACACACACACACACACACACACACACACACACACACACACACACACACACACACACACACACACACACACGCACGCACGCACGCACGCACGCACGCGCACACACACACACACACACACATCATCGCGAAAATAGTCAAAACGGATTCAGGGGACCTCAAAACGTAAAAATCCGTCGAAAACTCGAGGTCGAAAAAAATCATGATTCCTATACTTTCCTTATATCTGTATACAGATAGGAAAGTAAAAAACGTCTGCTAAATTCGAATATAAATAATGATTGTATAGAGCCATGTTTAAATTTACCCACATAGCCCAATCGGATTAGTATTTTGGATTCTGAAAAATTCGAAGCAGCAATTTTCCTTCGGAATTCGTTGGAGGGGGTCTCTGGTAGTCTAAATTCAAAAAGTTGGGATTTCAAAGTTGTCGTTACCTCCGCCATCTTGATTTAAAGGGTTATTTTTTGTATCTTGAATAACTCATTTATTTTCAATTTTACACGGAAAATAGTTTTTTACAAAAGTTATTTAAAATTAAATTTCCTACAATTCTGCTTTTTTTTGTACGATCGATTTTTTTCGATTTATACCCGAAAAGAGGGGGTGAATTTTTGGTTATAGAATAACTCGTTTATTTTCAATTTTACGAGAAAAATTGTTATAAACAAAGTTGTTTAAAATTAAATTTCCTACAATTCTGCTTTTTTTTTGTACGATCGATTTTTTTCGATTTATACCCGAAAAGAGGGGGTGAATTTTTGGTTATAGAATAACTCGTTTATTTTCAATTTTACGAGAAAAATTGTTATAAACAAAGTTGTTTAAAATTAAATTTCCTACAATTCTGCTTTTTTTTTGTACGATCGATTTTTTTCGATTTATACCCGAAAAGAGGGGGTGAATTTTTGGTTATAGAATAATTTTTTTATTTTCAATTTTACGAGAAAAATTGTTATAAACAAAGTTGTTTAAAATTAAATTTCCTACAATTCTGCTTTTTTTTGTACGATCGATTTTTTTCGATTTATACCCGAAAAGAGGGGGTGAATTTTTGGTTATAAAATAATTCTATTTTCAATTTTACGAGAAAAATTGTTATAAACAGAATTTTTTGAAGAAGAGTGGGGGTGAACCTAAGTATTGTATTGTCACGTTTATTATTGATGTTGTACCATTATTTTTTCTGTTTGTTTTTTTTTGCTGATTTTCAAAAATGTTATTTGGTACAATTATGATTCCGATTTTTTCTAAGAGTTTACCCCCACTCTTCTCAGGGATAAATACAAAAAAATCGAGCGTACAAAAAAAAACAGAATTGTAGGAAATTTAATTTTAAACAATTTTGTTTCTAACAATTTTTTTCGTAAAATTGAAAATAAACGAGTTATTCTATAACCAAAAATTCACCCCCTCTTTTCGGGTATAAATCGAAAAAACTCGATCGTACAAAAAAAAGGAGAATTGTAGGAAATTTAATTTTAAATAACTTTTGTAAAAACTATTTTCCGTGTAAAATTGAAAATAAATGAGTTATTCAAGATACAAAAAATAACCCTTTAAATCAAGCTGGCGGAGGTAACGACAACTTTGGAATCCCAACTTTTTGAATTTAGACTACCACAGACCCCCTCCAACGAATTCCGAAGGAAAATTGCTGCTTCGAATTTTTCAGAATCTTAAGCCTGTTCTTCACCTAATCCGATTGGGCTAACACCCACTACATCCGCGGTACAAAACGTCCAATAAGAAGTTAATTTACCAAGAAATTTAACTTTTGCTCTACGATATCGTCTTAAGAAACGTCAAACCAGCAAACCGTAAACATGTCGGAAAAGTTCGTCGACGAGCAAAAGCAGTAATCAGATGAGTCTAAAGACAAACAGTTTTAGCATGTCAAATAAACTAATCTTCAAACTTACACTTTGCGAAAGGCCTTCCGGTCCTCTCTGATGAAAGTTTCCGACCAGAGAGAGAGAGTTTTAATGCGGGTCTACGCCTGATAAGTAAACGCAACTCCGCAACTCCTTCGTTTCTAGGGATAGGAAAACAAAGTTATTTTCCTAATCGTTATTTTTACATTCGATATATCAAGTTTCTGTAATCAAATTAGTATGTTTAGGCGAAGATTGAAACCAAATATGCAGAAAAAAATAATGGTAGCGAATAAAGAGAAAATTAAAGATTTTGTATCTAAAGTGTGTAGGAAAAATTGTTTAAACAATTTCACTATATTTTAAAAAAATAGTTAAACGCTTTTACCAATTAAGGCATCAACAGGACTATAAAAAGAATTGTAGACAATGTAGATACAAATGAAGTAAAAGTTAAGTTAAACTTACTCGTCAAAAAACCCGTAAAACAAGAGGAAAAAGACATCTACTACATCAAACATTACTTACGAACTTCATATTGGGATTTTATAATTTTAATAATTTTCTCTTTATTTAATTCAATATCTTGTCATTCTTATTTTAAGTTGGCTATAATCTTTCTGACAACTCATTTCGTACCAATTGTTTTGTCTTCACCATTTTTCACAACAGCATCTTTTGATACACCACATGTTGAGACGACTATCTTCGTTCAACAGAATGCGATTCTTATGTAATGTCTCTCTCTATTTTATTCGTTACGTGTTGAGTTCGCATATAAGAATCCCTGTCCAGATTACTCAAACTTCACTATTTTTAGTTGGTATGACTGTTGATAACTTCATTGTCACTGTCTGTCACTTGTCAACGAATTGACAACTGATATACAAAAAACTCTGTTTTTTTTTAGATCGTCACCAACTACGTTGTCGATGTAAAAAAAGCTAAAATGTATCATCCGTTACTCCATTGCAGGCCTCCTACAGGCAATTTACTTCATATTTTATTGTGGATGGGAGTAGAAGTGCTCATTTTTCTCAATTGTTTAAATTTTTTAATAATTTTTGTCTTACACTTACACTGGTGAAAAAGGTACAATTGCGGAATTATGTTTTCACTTCCTAGTCCGTTAATAGTTTGCTCGTTACATATATCACTCTTGGTTTACAAGTTTTTGATTAATCCCAATTTGGTGGTATAGTTTGTAACTAATGTTTGATGTAGTAGACGTCTTTTTCCTCTTGCCTTACAGGTTTTTTGATGAGTAAGTTTAACTTATTATTTACTTAATTTGAATTTACATTGTTAACAATTCTATTTAGAGTCCCGATAATACCTTAATCGGCGAAAGTGTTTGAATTATTTTTTAAAATAGGTTTGCTTAAACAATTTCTCCTATACATACTTTAAATACAAAATCTTCTATTTTCTCCTAATACTCAGTGTGTACACACCTACAACTTCTTTGAAGAAAAAAGAGATGCTCTACTCAAAATTGGTAATAATTCTTTTTTTTTTTTAGAAAAAGTTAAAGTTCTTTCTTAATATTCTTAGAAGACCTAGCAAATAATGCATATTTTCTAATTCTAGTTAGATATATAAGTGTTCTGCAATCATAGTGTTTTTTTTATGGAAATGCATTTATATAATAATGTTTAATAATGTTTATTTTACGTTTAATAATAATGTTTATTTTAGGTTTATTAATAATGTTTATTTTTGCAAAAAAAAAAAATACAGAATATTATATTAGAATATTTAGTTTAATTTACATCAAAAATAAAAAACAATTCCATTTGTAGGTGTAAAATACTATATTAATGTTTTATAATGACCATTTAAACGAAAAAAAAATAGACTAATATACAATAAAAAGTCTAACCCCATAAAAACTAATTCTTGCCATGGCGTTATATTTTGTTTATTTTAATACCTAACATATATCCTAAAAGGTAAAATTTTGCTGCAAGATAATAATGACATCTTTGACTAAAGGACTTATTTGATCTTATAATTTGTACATAAAAACTAATCTTTGTTCTTGTATTATAATTATGTCCAATATTACGTAATATGTGTTTATTTTTATAAATATAGATAATTACATTATACATATAAATTGACCTTATATCCAGAAGATTTGCTTCCTTAAATAATAGATTAGATTATTAGAAGGTAGGTTTTCTATACATAATTTTTAAAAGTTTCATTTGCAATAAATCAAGTGTTCTTAGATGTGTATAATATGCTCCACCCCAAGCTAAAATGCCAGATTGAATTCTAGATTCTACAAGATGTCATGTTCTAACTATGTTATTACATGAAAAACTGATATTCCTAATTTCTTGAACACGCTGTATGATTTATTTTGCAAAGTGTAAGTAAGCATGAACAAACCATATATACAAGTGTTATACATGACATAAGTTTCATGGAAAAAACAAGAGTGGTGAAGATATATTTGAATTTATTAATTCTGCACTCCTTACACTTGAATTATTCTAACAACTCACCCTGTAGAGCTGTAAACTTGAGATCTATAAGAAAGTTGCCTTTAAAGACCTGAAAGTTAACAATAAAATTTGAACAAATTCTGACAGTACCAAAATCAATGTAAAAAGTGCGGGGTCCTTTCCAAAATTTAATTGGTCCTTCAGTTATTGGTATTTTTTGTGAGAACAGTCTAAATAATAATCTATTTCAATATCAACACGTATTTCAATAACACCCTGTCTTATGTCTGAAAATATAAAATCGACAATTTGCTACATTAGCTCCGCCACATTTTATAATCCATTTTTCACATATTTGGCATTGCATATGAGGAAAGAAAACTCAAAGTCAATTACCACAGACTTTTATTTTATCAGATATAAAAGGGACAAATAGTTTCGGCCACCCTATTTTATCGAAAGAATTGGAAACCAAGCTGGTGGACTACATTCTTAAGATGGAAAGAAACTTTTTTGGATTGACTAGGAGAGATCTACGTTATCTTGCATTTCAATTGGCGAGACGTTATATTATTCCGAATAAGTTTTCATTGCTTCAGGAATCTGCAGGAAAAAAATGGCTCAAAGGATTTCTGAAAAGACACAAAGATAAAATTAGCATAAGAAGACCAACAGGAACATCGATTGTAAGGGCTGCCGGATTTAATAAACAAAGTGTGAACGAGTTCTTTGACTTGCTTGAACACGTCATGGAAGAAAAGAATTTTGCTCCTAGGCAGATTTTCAATGTGGATGAATGTGGCATATGTATCGTCCAATCTAAATGCCCCCAAATTTTAGCAATGAAAGGCAAACGTCAAATTGGAGCTATTGCTTCCGCAGAACGGGGATCTCTAATAACCATTTCCATGTGTATGAGCGCAGATAGAACATTTGTTCCACCAATGATTATATTCCCTCGTAGGAATTGCAATGAACAACTCAAAAAGGGTACTCCACCTGGAACTTTATTTAAATTTCATCCATCAGGGTGGATACAAATGGATCTATTCACAGCTTGGTTCGAGCACTTTATCGAATATGTTCATCAATCTGAAACCAACCCTATTCTTTTACTTTTAGACGGACACAACACACATACAAAAAACCTTGATGTTATAATAAAGGCTAAAGAAAATTTTGTAACAATTCTTTCCTTGCCGCCACACACCTCCCACAAAATGCAGCCTCTAGATAAAACTGTAATGGAAGCATTAAAAGCATTTTACAATGAGGAAATAAGGATTTTTTAAAGGAATAATCAACGTCCAATATCCCACTTTGATGTTTGCGAACTGTTCGGGCAAGCCTATTTAAAGACGCAATCGGCGGAGCGAGCCGTCAAAGGGTTCGCAACTACAGGAATTTATCCTACTAGGAGAAACATTTTCAGCGAAGTGGACTTTCTAACCGTTGAACAAGAGGTTTGTAATATTGGTCCAATAGCCAATAATCCCACCCTACAGCCAAGAATGATTGCCGCAGAAGAAGAAAAGGAAAACCGAAATCCAAGTGTAGAAGCTGTTGGTCCAGAAGATATTTCACCAATACCGACCGTAAAGAGAAAAGTAGGCACTAGAGGCCGAAAACCCGCAAAAGTCAAAATAATAACTACTACGCCAAATAAGGAAGACCTAGAGAAATCGGTTCAAAAGAAAGACACAAACGCAGCGACTCAAAAAAAGGACAGTAAAAAAAATGTATTTTCCGAAAATCCATCTTGTAGTTCATCTCAAAAAGGTAGACGTAATACGAAGAAAACACTAACTAAACGTCAAAAGAGAGATGTGTCTTCATCAAGTGCTGAATCTGATGCATCGAGCATTTCCATGCAGAATTCTTCAGATGACGAAGAAGATTTTGCAAAACAGGAAAATAATCCTAACCAAGATGCACATTACATTTTTTGTGAAGATAAGTTTTCAGATAATAATCAAGGAGAAATTTGGGTAATGTGCATGCTATGTAACTGTTGGGCACATGAAGAGTGTGCAGGACCCGAAAAAGAACCCTACGTTTGCGACTTTTGCCGTTAGTTTAATTTTTTTTTTAATTCTTTGTGCTAATATATTTGTACCTTTATTGTTTAAATAAACTTCTTTCTCAAAAAACAAAGTTTTTTCAATCAACATTTTATAACGAATGCTATTTTTCGCTTGGAACATAGGTATTCCACTTTAGGAACCTATTTTTGAAGATCTAAAAAAGGCTCATTTTATATTCTTATTTTTTTAATGATTTGTTTGGGAGATTTATATTTTTGTGACATGAACTATATATCCCTAATACCCTTACCTATATCTATACAAAATTGAAGTTTATCATTTTTTTTTTAATTAAAATAAAATGCTATTCCACATTAGGCGACTTTACTCTAATTAAACAGAAAATTACTCAAACTAACTTTACCATTCCAATTTCTACAAGTACTGTTATCTAGTTACTTTCCTCTTTTCACTGCTCTTTATTCTCCAAGACAGTTTAACAAAGGTTTGCAGTTTCATCTCGATTTTTGTAGTGACGTTTTTTCACCTACCTCCATACCTACTTATTTGGATAAGTTCAGGATGCTAGGAGAATGAAACAGTAAACATATTATTGTTATTAAACCATGTTTTTAGGCCTTAAAATTGCCGTCAGTGAGCGAAACTAGTCTCTCCTTATATATTTATTAAAATAAACATTTGTGATGACTGACTTTGAGTTTTCTTTAATCAAAAACTAAAGTTGTATGTTTACTTGTGATTGTGACCCAAATGGAAAAAACATAACTATTTTAATTTATTAATTATAAACCCTCCATAACAACCTCCAAGCATCAAAGGCCCATCAACCGCTCTTGTTTTGCCATCAACGTTAACAAAATCTAAAATGTTTTGGTTACCCGATCTCGCCGGAATAAATTCGCTTTGATGTAAGTACACGCCGCTATATAGAAAATTACGGCTCGTAGGTATATTCCCCTTTTCATTGTTGTTTTAATAAACTTTCATCTATCCCCAAAAACGCGGTACGTCTCGTGTGTCGAAAGGTCCCTCAGGAGTTATCCTGTAAACACGCGATGGCAATGTAAGATAGCATGGGAAGCTCTTCGTAGAAGTCGGGATTACCGGTTTTTGACCTTCCTGCAGTGACGTAGGCACTATAATAAAACACAAACAAGGTTAATTAGAATAAAAATTTCACACCAACAGTCTTTAACCTATCAAGTAAAGTTATTTTTAATCAGTTCTATGACAACAAGAAATATTTCATCCTGATTACCCCAAAGAATCGGATAGAATAGATACGCCTTGTTTGCATGAAATTGTTTCACAATATATTTTTGACATTAAGCTATTTCTATGTTGTCAGATCTCTTCCATTAAATATCCTGCAATAGATTTTATTAAAAAATTTACTATTCCTTTTATTATATTCAATTAAAAAGAAGGAAAGAATTGAAAGCATCAAATTGAGTTTGTTATTAATTACAATCACTAAAGATTATCATTAATTGTCTTTTACACGTGTATCGTAATTGGACATTGAACATTTTTGTTTATAATCTTTAAGTTTGGCAACCTAAAACATTTCGTCGACGGCGTCAAGTGACAGCTTAAATTTTATAGGGCTTTTTATATTTTGTTGAGTTTTTAGAGATTAATTTGAACATTGATTAATAAGGACGTTTAGAATGATGACGAAATGTGTATTATGCCAAAATATTTCTAATAAGAAAGTCATTTTATAGGTAAGATTTTGTTAGCATAGACGGAGGCATATATGGGGAATAATGCTTGATTTATTTAACATTGTAAAGGTACGTATAAAATTGTCGCAGATTAATGTAAATTAACTTAACGCCGTAGAAATTTAACGTAACATATAAATATAAAGTCTATTTTTAAATGTCCGTAACGTAAAAGTTGAACATGCGTGTAGTATTTCAGAGATAATCAAATTATAGATAATCATATGAAATAAACAAGTGTGAACTATGTACCTCACACCTAAATAAAACTCATAAATTATGAGTTTGGTATATGGAAAGAATTTAATGTTAGCTGCTTTAAAAGTAATAATATAAAAATATAATAAAATAGAATAGTTTAATGAAGATGTTGATTGTTTTTGAGCAATATTCAGAATTTAATCTTCCCTAGCAAAATAATTTTATGTATCTAGAAACACTCATATCCCATAAATATTTTATCCCCAATAAACACAAAACATTCAAACGTAAACATTCATGAATCTATAATCTATAATGTTATGCTAACAGGGAATAGATAATGTATGAAATAACAGTAGGTGTGGTATTGGTATGATTGGGAGAATCATTAACAGAAGATGTTAAGTTGGCTGATACGAATGAAAGAAAGTATTTATTTGCTTTATTGCACTTGCGCACATGATTTACCTAACTCACTTCATTTTTAAAAATGAGGTTTTTCATGTTTTTTTGAATGCAAAAACAATAATAATTAGGTTAGAATTTTTTGCAGCTCATTTTTTATTTTATTTAATTCATTATGATGAAAAGATTAACCGAAACAACTGTGAAATAGTATGAGGAGCTACTTTATTTTATTAGAAAAAACAAAATTATTCTCACGGGGAAAACAAATATATTAGATAAAAAGAAATTCAAACCTTTGGCTAGCATTTACAAATCATATAAATTAAAAACAGATTCAAATATACTAAAATTCAGATTATAGTAATATAAATATTAGATAATTAAATAATAAACAAATAAAGTGGTAACATAGACGTTGGGCACTTTAGGGAATATTATTCGAGGCAGTAGAGACGATATGTTAAATTATAACATAACAGGCGGAACATAACAGTTATCCTTCATACGAACTTGCCTCGTTGCTGTTAAAACTCTGCCTAAAGGGGTTATGATTGACAACCTGTGTTATTTTTAACAGGTCTGTTATTTTATAAACACACAGAAATAACAACCTGTTCACAAATAACGTGTCTGTTAAAGATAACATTATTTGTCTATCGTAACCGCGTAACATGTACGTTACGGATAACGCAAACGTTCAATCATAGAACCCAATGTATGTTCATAAAAAAGGAGAATGATAGTTTGCAAATTATATTTGTCTATTCATTTATTAAAAAAAAAATAAAAAAAGAAATAGACAGTTATCATATGCTGAACTTTCATTATCTGACCGTAAGGTCTTAAGTTTTTAAGTTAAAAGTTGGCAAACTTTCTACGGTACTAAGTTCTTAAGTTACGTTACGATTATTTATACGTAAATTCAATATTTCAATTTCTTACGTTAATGTCTTAATTTACGTTACGGCGGTTATAAATTAAGCTTTGTACAGACAACTCTGAAAGCACATGTCGCGACGTGCAACCCAAAGGGTATGTTTTGGTAAGATCCAATTTGTATCTTTATTTCTAAAGTTGTTTTATTGTTTTCAAAAATATTTTTTTATTAATAAATGAAATCGTGACAATACCAATGGAAGAATAATAACAAATATATTTATATTTTATTTGCTATTCAAAATGATTTATTTATTTATATATTTACGGGCAAGCCCATTTAGGTAACAATAAATTGATAAAATTTACATTGGTGTATTTTGAATGTTGTGCTTAAATCTATTTACAGAGGAATCAAATATTATAATATCCTGAGAATTTGCCAGTCTAAGTATCCGAGGAACAAAACTGTTAAAAGTACTATTAAGTCTATAAAAAGGAATATGAAATAATTGTGATTGCCTGGTATTACGAGTAGGAACAAAAAGATTAATTTTCGATAGAATTTCAGGACAATCGTATCTTTCATTAACAATATTAAAAAGTAAAATAAGGTCTCTATGTTTTCTCCTGGTTTCCAGAGACGGTATTTCTAAAAACTGCTCCATTGTAGCAGAATCATAAAACGTTTGTAATTTAAAGGCTATGTACCTAAGGAAATTGTTCTGAACACGATCGATTTTTAATTTATACGTTACATGATGTGGGGACCATATTGAAGAGGTGACTCCTAACTAAAGTACAATAAAGAGTTTTAATAGCAGTTATATCAGTGAAGTTGCTGGTCGTTCTTTTAATAAATCCTAACATTTTCATAGATTTACTTGTAACTGAAGAGATATGGTGGTTAAAGCTAAGGGTTTTGTCGATAGTATCTCCAGGATTTTTAATTTGTTTAACACTATCTAAAAATTGGCTATTGATTGTGTAGTCAAATATACTGGGCTGTTGAGAACGATGGAACCAAATAATGTAACATTTTCCCATATTTAAATCCATGCCATTGTATTTGCACCAATCGGATAAATGATTAATATCATACTGTAAATCGATAGCATTTCTAAAGTTGTTGATGATTTGAAAAAATTTTAGGTCATCTGCAAAAAGTAAAAAACTACTGTGCCGAACACAGGAAGTTACATCGTTGACAAACAATACTGATATTTAGAAAATTATGTCTTTAATTAATTCACTATATCATAATGAAAACTGGGAGGTTTACAGGAAAATTATATTCAGCTTTTCTTAATAATTAATTAAGATCTATTATTCCTCCAGTTTACGGTATTTTATTCTGAAATACCCTCTATATTCAACGGTTTTTGAGTTAGAGCGCGAAGAGTGGGAAGCTGTGAATTTCATCAAATAGTATGATTTATATTGTTAACTATTTACAAACTTATTATTATGAAAAAAAATTAATTATTTATTGTAAGTTTGTTATTTAGAAACCGATAAAATAAAGCAAATAAATCAAAATTAACTCTATTTTTTTCTTTATTTTCCCCAATATTCTTCCCCTATCAAATTTATAAATATTATTTGTAAAACAGACATTCGGTTAATGATATTTACATGATTAATCTTAATCATGAAATATTAAAATGAGAGTTTAAATACATTTTAATTATATTTTTATTTATCAATCATGTACCCTTAATTTATAAAAATTAAAATTTAAATATAAGGGATATTTTTTTGTTATTTTTATTATTAATAACAAGTATGCTGCCTAATATTCCTCTTGTTCCTCGTCGTCTTCCTCCTTTGGTCGCTCGACTTGAATTTCGAAATCATTTACGTCATCTTCGTTTTCTGTTACTTTGGACTCAAGCTAAGGAGTACAGCAACCCTGATTTTCTTCTTTTGCAACTCAAACCAAAACATTTATTAAAATTGCATAATATTGTATGGATCAATTCATATGGTAGCGGTAATAATGTTGTTATTGGTTCCAACATTTCATCTTGCGAAATTCAGCCCCATTCCTGGGACTTTAAATATTTTCCTATATAAAGTTTAGATCTGATAATAGACACAAGTGATATGTTGTCCAGCTGCTGCTGGAAGAGTTGATAACTCAACTAGTTTGTTAAGTCTTATTGATTTAACCCTTTGTGTACAGGTGGGCAAAGCCTTGGGACACATTTGAAATAATTTTTCTGCTGTAGCTTGGTGTCCTTACCGATTAGACACAGTCGGTAAGCAGACTGTCGAGATCCCGTGCAACGATTCCCACTTTAAATAATGTCTGGATAGACGTTAGCGGTGTTTTGTAGTGGCATGTGGACAGTGTTCGAGCACATGGTTGATGGTGGTGTAATATTTGTTAGTGTTTGGTGATTTTTAATTAAATGACAGGTGAGATTTTATATAGATATGTTGTATAAGTAACATATATTTGTTTGTATTTGTATTCTAAATGTTTCTTGATGAATTTAATGTATATTGCACCTCGTTATCATGGTGCTTGCTCCACTGGGACACAACGAAAATGTATGTTTAATTTTTTACGGGCAAAAAAGTTATTCGTTTGCTGATTTGGAGCTTATGACGTAAGAAAAAATATTGACTAATATAGAGGGCATTCCACCTGATGTGGACTCAGATACTGATGACTGCTCTGATGGCCATAATAAAACAGATTTTTTAATATTTATTAAAGAAGTCCATAACGTCTAGATCTGAGCAAATGAATCTGGATTTATATGCCAGTTGGATATCCCGAGTTGTAAAGGATCTTACTCGTAAATTGGTTGAAAAAGGCCTTACATTTTATTTCGATAATTCTGTGGAACTATCGAAACGCCTTCGTGAAAAATTCATTTATACGAAAGATCGAAAAACCGTTTTGTTACTAAGTAATCATCATAGCCCCGAACATATTGCGACAGTTTTTACAAAGTAAAAAGATACTATAAGGCACTATAAAAGAAATTGATTGTCTGACACTAGTCAAGGATTACAATGCAAACATGGAATTTATTGACAAAATGGATATGCTGAAGTCGATTTATGAAGTTGACAGAAAATTGAAGAAATGGTGGCACCGGCTCTCTTGGTATTTTGTAGATGTGTCGCTAGTGAACGCCATTATTATTTTCAAAAGAAGATCCGTTGCAAAATTGCTTACGCTAAACATGTTTAGGTTGACAGTCATAAATGGACTCATTGGCGCCGATCCTGACGTACCCAAAAGAAGACGCAAAAAAACTAATGGTACTGAAGTAGGTAAATCACTTCAAGTGTACGTTGCCGTTAGAAGCCCTATTTGATAAATGTGTACATATGCCAATTCATATGAAACCAAGAAGATCCTTTTGCAGTAGCCAAAAACAACCTCACAAGTCTTCCTGGAGTGGTTTTTCATGTAATGTAGGTCTGTGCCTTAATGACAAAAAAAACTGTTTGTCTTTGTATCATTCAAAATAAAGTATTACTTTTAAAAATATCTTATTAACACATAGGTATGCCTTGTGTCCCAACATCTAAGACACGATTTATAGCTTTTGTTAACTAATAACAAAATAAAAAATGCATACAATTACAATTATAAATAAGGCTTTTATATAAAAAAACCGAAAAACTGTTTAAAAGGTAGAAAAAAATAATTCCGGAGTCAAAGGGTTAAGGAATTGCGTGCATCTAAAATTGTCAATATTGTGTTGAGCAATGTTTCTAAAATTTTTGCTGAAATATTAAAGCTAATTGATCCAAATTGTTAAGTTTTTCTAACGTTTTCATAAATGATATTCTTCCTGTTTTAAATATATATCTTACTATTTATTAAAGTCCCCAATTGATTTTGTGATATTATGATATGTACAACTAAAGCCTTGTTTATAATAGGAGCGGCGAGCGTGGCGATGGGATAACGTAGCGTCGAGCAACGGGATTTCAATTTCAGAGCGTCGCATCGCTGATCGCTCTCACTCTGAACGTTTGCGTTTAATAACTGTGTGTCAATGTCGGAACTAATGTCATAATTATGTTAAAACTTAAGTAGATATCATAGTTGATGTCGTTTAAGGTGCATCCTGATCTCTTGAGCCTTGACGACCGTTGATAAGGACACGGGAAAGAAAAAGGGACCATCAGAGACAATTCATGTTAATGTTTTGATTTGTCAATTTAATGACAAGTTGTATCTTTTTTATAATATATTGATTTTATTGGTCTGTGAAGTTTATTCTGTTTAATATCACTAGAATTTTAATTCCAATTCTACAATAACACTAGCAGGTTGTTTTACCACTCTGAACAAGGCTTAAGCGCCCCTCACTCTTCGCTCTCCAACTCAAGAATGTTTAAATGAATAAAATATTGTTTGAAACAAAAGTTGTTGATAAATAATTTTTTTAAATAAATCCTTATATCATAGGAAAAGAGAATATCACAGAAAACTGATTTTTGCAACATTTGACCTTGAATATTTTATGAGATTTTTAAGTAAACTTATAAAATGTCAAAAAGATTTATAGGAGTTTACAGCTTATTATCTTCCATTTTAAGGTTTATCCCTTTTTGAATTTTATATTTATTTATTAAATTATTTATCTAATACACTGTTCAACAGGAAACCTAATTAAAGAACAGGATTACAAAAAAAATATTCACAATCTGAACAACAAAATTAAAACATAAGGTAGGTTACAATAAGAACAAAAATTACAAGCTAATATAAAAGAAAATATTTCTTAATTTTACTTACAGTACAATTAAAGATGTCTAAATTACTGTACATTTCGTTAGAACATTCACACATTACATAAATGGGAGAGCTTTTTAATACATTTGTTCTAGGCATTGGAAGGTAAAAAGTGCATGCAGACCTTGCCGAAAATCGAGGAACATGAAAGTTAATCCTTTCTAATATGGCGAAATCATCAATTTTATCAGTTAGTAACTTAAATAGAAACAGCACCGAGTTACAAGAACGGCGAGCTATTAACTGCGTATCTTTGCAAAAGAGAATTATGAGGCGTTCCGATCGCAGGGTAGACACCATCAATTTTGAAACTTAACAGTTTTAAAAATCGTCTTTGGATTTGTTCTAAGTTGATAAAATGGATACCAAACTATAGATGCATACTTAAGTTTTGACCTTACGAATGCATATTAGAGGGTGGTGAGTATAGACGGATTAGTTAAGTTACGACTAGCCCGTACAACAAATCCGTAAAGACGAGAATCTGCGGATATAATAGTATTTATATGAGGACTGAAAGATATACCTCTATCGAACGTAACACCTAAATCTGTAATAGTAGTTGGTCTTTGGTGGATTGTGTTGTTAATGATGTAATAAAATATTATAGGATTAGCGCTAAGACCATATGACATAACAAAACATTTCGCGGCATTAAGCGATAAATTGTTTCTCAGATACCAGTATTCAAATTTATCAATATTAGGTTGAAGGCTTTCGCAGTCGGATCTGTGAGCAATGGTCAAACACAATTTTAGATCGTCGGCATATAACATACAATTAACATCAATTTTATCAGTAATATCGTTAATAAATAATATAAATAATAAATCGCCCAGGTTTGAACACTGTGGCACATAACATACAATTAACATCAATTTTATCAGTAATATCGTTAATAAATAATATAAATAATAAATCGCCCAGGTTTGAACCCTGTGGCACTCCTGATTTTGCGATATACTCAACTGATTTAAAGCCATTTATATACACATACTGTTTAAGCCTTTGAAGATAAGATGTAAATAGTATTAGGAGGGAATCATGAAATCCGAATAATTTTAATTTAGTGAGCAAGGTTCCGTGATCCAATGTGTCAAACGCCTTAGTAAAATCTCTGTATACGACGTCCGTTTGCTTCTTGTTGTCAATATTCCCGGCAATGATTCGTGTTATGTTAAAAAGATTTGTTAGCGTTGAACGTTGTTGTACAAAACCATAATGATGCGATGAAATTTTACCGCTGACGTGCAAATTAATATTGCGATACAATAAAACCTCGAACACTTTCGAAAAGTTACAAATAACAGATATTGGTCTCTAATTGGTTACATCATTCTTATCTCCCTTTTTGAATAAACCACACACTTTCGATGTCTTCCAGATATCTGTAACGGTAGATGTTCTAAGACATATATTTAACACCATTAGAGGATAAGCAAGGGCTTCTGCACAGTCTTTAAATAGAAAACCCGGAATAATATCGGGATATTTAGTTTTCTTTGTCTTTACTTTTTTTAAAGCATACACTACGTCTTTTTCAATGAAAGTATTAATAGAAAGACAAGTATATTGTTGTGTATCATCAGCTGTAAAATATGGATCCACGACTGAATGAACGATTGTTGAAAGTATTCGGCAAAACCGTTTACAATAGAATTAGGATTATCTAAAACTTTAATATTATAACTCATATTATTAGGTACGGATTTAAAACTTTTTGTCCTATTTACAAAAGCCCAGAAACTAGAAGGATTCGTGGTACATCTAGTTTGATTTGAGCCCTTAACCTAGCAAACTCTATGTACGCAGATGGGTCACTATTTCTCTTATATAGACGATGATACTTTGTTTTTTTATGAATGAGACTAATTATATTATAATTAAACTAAGGTGGGTAAATTTTAGAAGACTTTACAGTGGTTTTGGGCACACACCTATCGAGCACATTGTAAATTTTTCTGTAAAAGTATGTATATGTATCATAAGCATTTTGAAATGCACCTAAAAACGTCCAATCAATATAAGAAATTATTTGGTATAACTTTGGATAATTAGCTTTATGAAAATTATAGTTATTTACTATAAAAGTAGCTGGACGATTTTTATTATAAGTAGTATTGAATTTGTAACCGATCTCCAGTGCAGGATGGTGTTCGTCCTCACGAACCAGAGGATCCAGGGATCTTTCAATTATACACTGATTTGTGAAGAATACCAGATCTAAGAGTTTATTATTATATGACTGTATTACAATAAATTCCTGTCTCATATTATTAGAATAATTTATATTTTTCAGAAGTAATTTTTAGGATACATTTTTTTTCATATTTTTTTGATCAACCTTCTTCTAAACCACATACGGTACGTCACTGCATCATCATCGGTTTATATACGCAACGCAGTCGTAAGCCGTAAGACTTTAGCGTAGCCGCAAGGCCAAAAACTAATCGCCACGAACTATTTCGGTCCTTATCTTCGATAACGACGAAACGTGATGTGGGATTAAGGTTTGACGGCAGAAACGAGTGACAAAGGAGCTTGTCCAAGGAGGTTTTTGTTGTAAGAGGCATCTGGATTACATCTGAGGGCTATGAGATCGTATAATTGATTCTGAAATATCTTTGGACTGTGGGATTGAGCGTCACGCTCTAGGACACAATTATTGTGTCGTATCGTTATACGGATGGATTTTTAACTTTTTTAATACTTGCTGGAAACTTGCTTTTAAACTGCTTATTTTTGAATAGCTCAACGACTCTGTCACACGTTTAGTATTTATAAAATATAGTTAAAACGTTTTCACTTTTTCTGGTATATTGTATGTTATTTAAAATGTTCACTAAAAACTACGCACAAACTGGAATAATCTGCTGGATTGTGTAATTATAGAAATTATCTAAAATACAAACAAAAGATAAAAGCAGATTGACTCTGAAGGCTATCTTTAACATTAAACTTTTATGATTCGGTAAGTTATTAAGAAAAATCGATTTATTTTGTAAATTTTTCAAAAATGTAATCTGGTTCCGAATCTTCTAAACAAGTGGACTGAATTTCAAAAACGAAGCGACAGTTTAAAATAAATTAACAACGATTTTTAATGGAGTAACACCCTATTCCTATTTGAAAATTTTTGGGGTAAAGTTTGGTCAATAATTTGGCGTCAGAAGTTGTCTTCCACACTAAAAAAACTTGAGGTGTTTCAGGTTATGTGTTTTGGTGTATTTTAGATCAGTATTAAAGAGGATAGCCTTGTTTCCCAAATCTGCTGGAAAACTTGGGGTTTTCCACCCGGAGGAAAAGTAAACTTTTTAATCCAGAGTTTTCCCTCTAAGCTTCCCCACTGAAGAGGAGTCCCGACAATCAGTATCAAATCAATGCGGGGGTCTTTGAATGACTAAACACTGGTAAACTTGCTAACCAGTTTTGATTTTCCGTCTTTGATTTCTTCGATGTCTTTGTGTCCCGTTGAAAACATGTGACTAAAGTGTGCGATTTTACCAATATTTCTTCTTTATAAAATTTTTTAACAAAAGTACCGACGATGGCATTTGTGTCAAAAAAGCTCGACTAATTTTATTAAACTATCAGACAGGAATATCTTAGATATTTCTCAAACTTGATCACGTTTTTTATTTCTTCCCAACCTTCAAACATACTGCTACGGGGTGTGCTATTAACCCCGTCAGCGTAGCCACTAACTACCAGAAAGGGTTGGAGGAGAACACAGAAAAATAAGAACACTTACAAAAAAACAATTATATTTTTCACTATTAAAAATATAGATATAATAAAATAAGAACAATCTACTCACATTCTTTTGAGGGCACCCTTTGTACACTGATTAGACACAACCTAACTTTTTATCTAATTTAACTTAACCCCTAGGCCGACGCCCCAAGCCAGCATGACCCCGTATCCCTTCTTTTTTCCGCATTCCTCACGGTGTTTTTAATATTGACCAATTGTTTAGATAATAATAAACTGCTGATAATTAAAATATTTTGTTAGATGGATTTTATAATATACTGGGCGTCATTTAATTTATTTATTTATTTAGATATTTATTAATTATTTTATAACGTAGCAATACAAAATAGTTTGTTGTATGTATGGTAGCTTATTTATGTAAAAACATTTATTTGCGTAAAATTTAAGTTTATTAATATTTTCCACAATAAATAACTAATTTAATAAAATATTTAAAAAAAAAGGTTAATTTTTTTTAATTATTTGATGTTTTACAACGCATGCATTTCCACTTGGTGTTCTCGGGTTTTGCTCGCCTGCATTACTATGCGATCGGAACGAGCTCGGGAACGTCTAGAGCAAATGTTTTTGAAGATAGCATACCATGCTTATTCCATGAATCGCTAAAAATCTTCATTTAATTGTAAATAGTTTTTCCGAACACTTTTAATAATCGTTCATTTAGTGGTCAGATCCATATTTTACAGCTGATGATACACAACAATATACTTGTCTTTCTATTAATAGTTTCAATAAAAAACACTTACTGTATGCTTTAAAGAAAGTAAAAGCAAAGAAAACTAGAGGTCCCGATGATATTCCGGCTTTTATAATTAAATACTGTGCACATACCTTTGCTTATCTTCTAATGGTGTTAAATATATATCTTAAAATATCTACCGTTCCAGATATGTGGAAGATATCGAAAGTATGTCCTACATTCAAAAAGGGAAATAGGAATGTTGTAACCAATTATAGACCAATATCTGTAATTTGTAATTTTTCGAAGGTGTTCCAGGTTTTATTGTATCGCGATATTAATTTGCTCGTCAGAGGTAAAATTTCATCGCATCAACATGGTTTTGTGCAACAACTTTCAACGCTAACTAATCTTGTTAACGTAACACAAATCATTGCCGAGAATATTGACAGTAAGAAGCAAACGGACATCGTATACACATATTTTACTAAGGCGTTTGACACATTGGATTACGGAACCTTGCTCACTAAATTAATATTATTCGAATTTCATGATTCCGTCCTAAAACTATTTATATCTTATCTTTAATGCCGTAAACAATATGTGTTTATAAATGGCTTCAAATCAGTTGAGTATATCGCAAAATCAGGAGTGCCACAGGCTTCGAACAAAGAGCCCATGTTCGAAGCCTTTGGCAATAAAGAGCCCATATTATTTATATTATTTATTAACGATATCACTGATATAATTGATGTTAATTGTATGTTATATGCCGACGATCTAAAATTGTGCTTGGCCGTTTCTCACAGATCCGACTGTGAACGCCTTCAGGCTAGAGTCGAATACAATTTATCATAATATATTTGATTACATCATTAACAACACAATTCTCCAAAGACCAACTACTATTACAGATATAGGTGTTACGTTCGATAAAGAATTATCTTTTGGTCCGCGTATTAATACTATTATATCCGCTGCTTCTCGTCTTTACGGATTTGTTGTACGGGCTAGTCAAAATTTAACTAATCCATCTACACTCACCACCCTCTATTATGAATTTGTAAGGTGAGTATGTATCTATAGTTCGAAATCCATTTTATCAAGTTCATATTAACAACTTAGAATAAGTCCAAAGACGATTTTTAAAACTGTTAGGTTTAAAAATTGATATTTAAAAATTGATGGTGTGTACAATGCGACCGGAACGCCTCATAATTCTCTTTTGCAGTTAAAGCTTATTAGCTCGCCGTTCTTGTAACTTGGTGCTGTTTCTATTTAAGTTACTGACTGATAAAATTGATGCTTTCGCCATATTAAAAAGGATTAACTTTCATGTTCCTCGATTATTGGCAAGGTCTGCATTCACTTTTTACCTTCCAGTGCCTAGAACAAATGTATTAAAAAACTCTTCCATTTATGTAATGTGTGAATGTTCCAACGAAATGTGTAGTAATTTAGACATCTTCAATTGTACTGTAATTAAAATTAAGAATTATTTTCTCTTATATTAGCTTGTAACTCTTGTTCTTATTGTGACCTACTTACTTTTGAATTTTGTTGTTCAATCTAATTTTAAGTTGAAAATAAAAGTTTGTGTAACAAGAGTAGATATGAAGGCCATATAGCAGAAGGACGAAGTCTGAGTACGAATCCGTAGGCGGAGTGCTCGATTTTTGAAGTGGGATACGGACAATCCACTCGAGTTGTACAGTATATTTTTTCTACGATTCATTAACGAAAATCTACAAATTTATTAAGCCAAAATAACTAATTTTAAAATAATTTATTAATTTTACTATTTTACAAAATATATTGAACATAAAAAAAGAAAATAAAGATTTAATTTAGTTAGTTCCCTACCCAGATTCAAACCCGGGCGTTTCGCGTAGAAGGTAGACACTTTGTCCTCAGCTCCGTTGACACTTTTAGAATTTTTGTTTTAATACTCGTAATTAAATTTGGTTTCATATAGTTTCTCTATTTGTTTTTTCAATTTGTTGATCAAATAAAAATAAAAATTCTACACGAAAATAACTCATTTAAATGTACATTTAATCTCAGCAACTAAAAAATATACTGACAATTAATTATTTATTATTATTATTTAAAATTTATAAAATAATAGTAGTTGGGTATGCAAAATATGGACTGTTATTGGTTGATTTGATTTTTGTGCAGTTTACTCACTACCTAGAATGGATATGAAATATATTTGTTCAGTTGAACGCAATATCATACTTTTTCATTTTGTAGTCTGTGCGTAGATTAGCTAATACCCATGTGGGTGTAGAAAAATATTAGTCCCATATCTGACTGCAAAACTGGCATGTTTTGTTTTATGTTTGCTATTTGTAGTTGGGTATAGAGGACGGTGGTGAGAGCTGCAGGGTGACCTGTCAAATTCAAAGTAAAGTTGCTTATCAATAATTTTTTTAATTTTTGGCTGGAAATAAAATATATGTTATTTCTACTTCTGGTGTAAGGATTTCGGCCACGTGACCGAATATTTACGTATTTCAAAGCTACAATTTAAGCTTCGTTACTTTTTATACACAAGGCCACTCCCGGATTTAGACTTTTTATTTTTGTATTTTATTTGAGTTTTTTGATAAAATAATTGAAAAATATGTTTATTTTAACAACTTCACTGTAAAGCTAGAAAGTATCACCTTGTATACCTACGTTATTATTTTCATCAAAGAAATTTAATTAAATAAAACCACCCCAATTACTAACTAATGCAATGCTGTATTTATCCAGATCTCCTCTAATTTTCCTGCTTTTTCCACCCAAAGAAGGAAGATTAACATCTTTTCAAATTCCATTCGGCCATAAATATTTTTAATCACATTAACCTGGGGTCGTATCTTTCTTTATTGCATAGTCTGTAGGAAAAGCGGTCGGGCCGCGACTGAGGGTCGGAGATTATTAGGTTGTATTTTATGGATAAACGACTAATATCGTAAATGTTGTGGCAAATTGGACTAGAAGATGGAGTAGGTTTCAAGATGAGCCTCGTCGTCAATTTTTATGGAGGATGTCGTGGTTCGTAGTGATATGTATTTGGTTTGTGAGTGGCCATTTCGACAGTTTATTATGATTCATGGACCAAAATTTACTAAATTAGGTGTAAACATTTGTTAAATAAGAATTAACAAACTTATAAATATTAAATGATTTTAAAATCTTGTTCTGTGCTTAATAATTCAACCGTGACTATGAAGACTAGAGATAAGGAGGCGAATCATCATGCTCAAAATACGGTCCCACAAATCACACGTGAATTGAGCTTTTATAATTAACCGCATGGGCGCTGGTACTGTTTACGTAGTTCAAAATACATGGCTTCTTGTGGGAATTCTACATAACTTTGTCAAAATAATAAAAATAAACTTGTTTATAGCTAAATAAAGCACAGAAGATACTCTTGTATTTATTTCTAAATAAGTCTTACATATTTTAATTGGTACATTATTTACTATTTATTCCTATTTAAAGAAAAATGCAAATTATTGATAATAAGTGTTGAAATTTGATGGGTAGGGCTAATTATTTTTTAATTAAAGCTAAATGGGGCTGATAGCATACTAAGACACGGTTTATAGAAAATATTTAGTTAGGGATTTTACAAAATTTTATGAAAATAATATGACAATAATAAGACAATATTATTGATTTTAATTATTGTAAATAAGTCTTTGTTTTAATTGCTAACTAAAGTACAGAAAATACTGTTGGTATTAATTATAAATGATTCTTTATGTTAAAAATTATTTACTATTCATTATTTAATTTTATTTAAATAAAATAAAAATTAGGTATGACCAAATTTGAAAAGGTTTGTTAAATGGTAAAATTTGGTAAGTACAGTTTTGTGGTAAGTTTATATTCGACAACTAACAATGGTGGCATTTAATTTGTTCTTAAAAGTGGCAAAACGCCTAAATAACAAAATTAATGAAAAATTTCTAATTCCCCTTTTTTTTCTCAGATTTTTCAATTTTTAGTCTGTTGACACTTTGGGGATTGAGGGTGTAATAATTTCGTAGGGGAGTTAGGGTTTTTCATTTTCATAATTTCTAAATCTAAATTACAAATACATATTTACAATTTTGATTGCTTTCGTAGACACCTACTTTTTTATTTTTCAGCTTCATCAATTTATTTACTTGTTTACAAATAAAATGCATTCTACTGATTAGGTAAAAGTGAACTATTGCAGATGTAATATTTTCTTTGTGTTCATCACACCCTACAAATAAAATGCCTATTTCTTCAATTTTATTCAATTTTATTCAAGATTTCAAAAAGAGTTTCTTGATGAACTGGATTTCTTGATAAAACCTCTAAGATAGTCGATTCCAACATTGATATTAAAGAAATTAGAGAATGAGAAGGGTATATTAAAAACTCTTTATTTATTAACGTAATTAATTGATCTTTAGACTGAGGCGTAATACTTTTTAATTGTCGAATGCAAGTTTCACATTTTGTAAATCTGGTAGCTTTTCTTGCAATGTATCCAGAAACGTAAGATATAATAACTGGAGAGGTTTTTGTAATATTGTAGTCATGATCTCTCAAATTAAGTTCAAGATAATCATGCAACCAAAAGCAATTTTCCAGAATATTATCGAGACTTTTCTGAAATCTCTGGTCATTTTCTTTTGAACTGACGATTTCTTCAGTATTTACTAAACTTTTTAACATTTCTGATCCCTCGACATTTCTACCCGAAACAAAGCAAATCCTGCTTTGTCGTTTTTTGTTACTCATTGTTACTTGTAAGGTTCTTTATTTCAGCTTATTTTTATTCTTTTCACTAAATTTTACAAAAATCACTTTAATTCCCATTGACTTGCATAGAAAATAGACGTCGTTATTTTGCCACCTGTCAACTACAGTAGATCTTTAGAACTCCATAAAAATAGGGACGGAAATTTGAAATTTGACCAAGGACGATTCGCCTCCTTATATCTAGTCTTCATAACCGTGGCACTAATTTGTATATAGACGTCCTCATTATAGTTCCTGATCTGATTACAAATAGTGGCACGTCATGTTTTCTGCTTGATATTTGTAGTTGGGTAGAGAAAGGGGTGGTGAAAAATATGTACTGTGTCCCGGTGGTGGGAACGGTCAGGTGACTTATTTAGTTTTTTTGCAGGTTATAAAATATATCCTTCTAGACGTTAATGACAATAAGAAATAATCCTTTTTATGTCGTCTGGTTTTGCTGCTTTTGGTGCAGAAATTTCGGCCACGGGACCGGATACTTACGTCAAAGAAATTTTGGATATACCTTAAACGCACTTTTTTCTGTTTCTAAGATGATATTGCACGTATTTTTTGTAATGACAAAAGGACAAATAGAAAAAACAATTGCAACCTGCCGAAAAGTGACCTGTTTTTGAAATATTTGTAAAATAGAAACCAAAAGGTAAAAATGGATTAGTTGCTTTAAAAATATTTTTATAACTCTCAGCTAAGAATATTGCTCTTGCAAGAATTTTTTTTCAGCAGTTCTTTTCTATTCAGTATTTTTTACGTTTTATTCCCATAAATCTAGAAAATTATGGCCACTATTTTATTACTTTTTCTGAAAAACCCCGGTTGTATAAATTGCCTAATAGGGTAAAAACTACCAAAAAAGATGGTTGCAAAAGCAATATTCGTAATTTGGAGTCATACAATTATTTTATGAGCAACTAAACCATTTTATAACTTTTGATTTCTATTTTATAAATTTTTCAAAAATAGGTCATACTCTTATTTTTTTGAGAGTCACACAAAGATTTGTTTTCGATTTTACACGATAGAAATTGCTTGCAATGGAATTTTATAATTACTATTGACTTCTAGAATTAGGGTCGGTTTAAAAGGTCATAGGGCCCTAAGCGGATTTTTTTTGCCCCTACTTCATTGAAGGGACGATTATTTAGATATGTGTAGGTATATGATTTTCTAAATAATATTAAAATGATTAAAAATAAAAGATTATCCATTTTCTCATGTGGCCGCTTATTAATAGGATTTTTTAAAAAATCTGTATTATTTCAACATAAGATTCAGATTGAGATTCAATTAAAATAAAATAACAATATTGAAAACTTTAAATAATAATCAAATGTGTTTCTTTTTAGATTTCTCTTCTGCAAACTGGTCAGTTAATGTATCGCAGTACAATATTTTTATATTTAAATGTTCAATATGTATTAAAAAATGATTCAAAAGTAAGGAGTGTAGAATTAATATTTTGCAAATATATCTCCACCACTCTTAAGTAATTCCTATTTTTTCCATAAAACCTATGTCATGTGTTATCTTTGTATATAGCTTATGCTTACTCACACTTTCCAAAATAAATCATACAGCGTGTTCAAAAAATTGGGAATATCTGGTACAGAAATATGGTGCATTTTTCATGTATTACTATTGTTAGAATATGACTTCTGACCATTTGTTTTTGTTTCGTTTCATACTAGATAATTTTTATGGGTACTTAATACAGGGTGTGATAGAGTTACATAAACAAATAAGAATTACAAAAACGCATTTAACGAAAAACTAAAATATTGTAGAAAGTCTTGAAACGAAATCAGTTTTACTCGTATTATAATCATAGCTATTTTTATTATTCGAAATTCCGTTCTACGCCTACTTAAATAGTTCTACTAACTCTGACTTGAATGAATGAAGATATTTATATTGTAATTAAAGTGCCATTTCTGATTTTTAAATACATTGCAGATGTTAGTTTATCACTTTATATCTAAATATAATACTACTTTTGTAGATTTAGTTAAAGTTCTGGACCTTAGTCCGAACTCGACTGAGAGTTTACTCAAGAGACTTTCTTTCTCCTCTCTAAATAAACCAAAATTTACGTGATAGTTGTATTTTTTAAAAATGTCACGCTCAATGTAGCCATTGATTTTATTAATAACCTGATTGTTTATTTCATTTTCATATGTGTCAACATTTTTAATTTTTAATTTAAAACAAAAAATACTTATTTAGAATTTTTGGTAAATTCTTTATATTTCCAACTAATAATAATGCCAATTATTACACAATTTGAGACTGCATTTGCCGCGTTTGTTTATCCATATCGGATGTATCTGAGATGTTGTAAATCTTTGATCACGTGATTCAAGATACGTAAATATAGTTGAAGCAGATGCGTACGATGTGGATAAACAAACGTTCGAGAGGTAAAAAATCGGATGTGGATATTCAAACGTAGCAATTCTATCCTACATTAAATATTTATGAATATTCATTAGGATTCCAAATTATATTCTGCTCAGAATCCTGGTGCCAATGACTGGTTTCGGATCGTAGTTGGAACAAACTTATTATGTCGTCTGTGTCCAAATGACACAGAAATAAAACAATAATTGTAGTAAATAACGTCTATTACGGGTATAATCAAACACTAAACTACAAATTATTGTAGTTAACACTTCGGTAGCTATATTCTATCTGTCGATGAGCATCGTAAGTAAAAACGGTCTGGCCGAAGTCACGTGTAATATATACCGGACGAACTGTCAGACTGCAATTATATTTTGAACGAAAGCACGTAAACTTACCTTAAATTAACACTCAATAAAACTCAAAAATACTATTATAATGATAAAATTATCTAAAAACAGTTTAAAAATCACAAATACAAAATCCCGCCGAAAACAAACAGAAATATCCTACTTATAGGTGATAAATAAGAGGGACCCGAAAATTAATTTAAATTGCGAATAAAAGCGGTATAACTTTATAGGACGAAGTATTGTGCGACAGTAAAAATAAAAGGTTTTTGAGTGCGTATTTTGTTTTTTGCTCTCTTAGGCCAGAATTATTTTACGTTGTTTCACAAGTAGATTTCAGAATTACTGTTATATCTATGGAGTGACAGTTTAAAAACTCTCAATGGCTATATCTTATGATCTCAAAAAAGGCTTAAAACTGTTTGCATGATACAAAGGGAAAATGTAAATGACAACATACAGAACTTACACAGATCAATATTTTAGGCGCCACCTACCTAAAATAATCTGATTTGATAGTACATGATAATTAAAAACCAGTTTAAAAAAATTTAATGTGACCAACACATGACTTTCCTATCTTGTTATTAAAGGATTTTTTCGGTTATTTTGTACAACCTATATATAGAGGATAAACTACATTTTCCACATACTTTTAACTCGAAACATTTTTTTAATATATATTCATTGACAACGAAAATACTGAAATATTAAAATTTTACGATTTTCCTCCAATTTTTCCGTTACGGTCCATTTTAGAGAAATCATGTATAAAACAAAAGTTATAGATATCGATATCACAAACAACTTTTATAAAAATTTGACTTTTTTACATTTTGTTTTCTTCAAAATTCGAGAGTTACACTTTTTCTCAAATATCTCGAATAAAGTCCATTTTAGAGTAATTACGTATTTTACAAGAATTAAAGAAAATTATGTTGCAAACAACTTTTATTTTAACAATTTTCATAAAAATTTGATTTTTTTATATTTTGTCAAATTTCTCGAATACGGACCATTTAAAAAAATTTGTATACAACAAAAATTATAGAGAATAATATTAGAATTAACTTTTATAAACCGTTTTCTTCTTCAAATGTAAATAACAGATATATTTCATAAAGACCACTCCTAAAGTACCCCCCAGATGTTCCGAATCTGCCCAAAATCTTACACTTGCACGCACACACACACACACACAAGCACTCGCGCACACACACACGTACACACGCACACACGCACACACGCACACACGCACACACGCACACACGCACACACGCACACACGCACACACGCACACACGCACACACGTACACACGTACACACGCACACACACGCACACACACGCACGCACACACACGCACACATGCACACACGCACACACGCACACACGCACACACGCACACACGCACACATGCACACACGCACATAAGCACACACGCACACACACACACGCACACACGCGCGCACACACACGCGCACACACACACACACACACACACACGCACACACACACACACACACACACACACACACACACACACACACACACAAAACGGATTCAGGGAACCCCAGAACATAAAAATCCGTTAAAAACTCGAGGTCGAACAAAATCATTCCTATACTTTCCTTATCTGTATACAGATAGGAAAGTAAAAAAGATGACTTTTTAATATGAATTACACATTCTTAAATATTTCTAGTTTAGGAGTACAAAAATAAATTATTATTAGATTTCACTTCTTTGACCATCTTAAATTTATAGCCGTTGTTTCCAAATTGTCATCAAATATATTGGCTACGCTAAAATGGTACACACGCGTCTACAAAACAAATACGTTTTAGGTCATAATGATGATCTTACTTTTTTATTTTATTTCCTATTTATGCGCTTTTACAAACTTATTTTATTATCAAAGAATTATAATCGAATTAAATTACGTTGAGCTTACATTAAATTGTAATTAGATGAAACAAAATGGATTCTACGAAAAAAGGCAAAACAAAATGTAGCTGTTTTTGGAAAGTGCTGAAATTTTGGATTTTGTCAATTTTTCACTTTTGCGCAGGCGCATGTTGGAAATAAATCAATATTTTCAAAACGCAGTTTATGACATTTAGGAAAGCTTAGGAAAAATGCTTATTTTAACGTCTGTTGAGAAATTTTAATCCGATGCACCGTTCTCGCGGTATGGAGATTGAAATTTGTTTAGTATTTTGAGGCGGCGAAGGTCGAAAAATTGAACTTGTTAAATGTTCAAACACTAAATTCTTCATAACTTTGGTAAAAATTAAGATATTTAATAAAACAAAAATGCGTTTTGAACATAAGGGATGTGACTATTGATTATCTGAAGAGGGCAAAAGAAATCCCAAAATTGGGCATATGGCGGAAGGGCAAAGTGTACCGCGGGCCTAATTTCATTGTTTGCCTATAACGGCCAAACTATTTAAATTTTTTTAATTTGACTTACAGAGCTTACTCTTGAATGTAAAATCTTATGTGTGTGTAAATTTCACTAAAATTAGACTATAATTAGCCAAGATATCAAACAATTAAACAAATGTTTTTCCCTAAAAAAAAACCAAATTTTTTTTCAAAAGTTTGAAGTGGCACAAAAATGCCAAAAATGCACCCATTTGCTCTCAATACTTTTTTTAAGTACTTTATTGTGTCTAGAATACGATTACATTACGGAAAATTCTGCAAAAATATTTTATCTATTTTTTTGACCACTATTCATTGAGTGACGACCAAAAAACACGGTTTTTGAGAAAAGTTGCCTAAAATTGACGTTTTTTAGTTTTTTGGTCTGAAAATTAAGCAAACCCAAATTTCATGTCTTCTGAATGTGTATACAAAGTTTAAAGTGTGTATGTTTCTTCTAAGTTGTAGAATTCTCCCGACAAAAGTCCCATTACACGCGCTCCGCGGAATCCAAAACTCGTGTATACACTGCATTTCTGTAATTTGATTTTTTTTGCGATTTCCAGTTTTAAATTTCTTACATACCTAAATTTATTAGGCTTAAAATTTATTAAATTGTATTTTACTGACTTGTTATAAGACGTTTCTTGAGTTTTGTGCAAAATATAGAATTACCGCAAAATTAGCGGACGTCGCATCAAAGATAGCCTTGGCTCAGGGTTTGCTATCCGACAAGTTTAAACTTCAAACGGTCATATTATTACAAATTGAATCGCTTGATAGTGTTCATCGGCATAGATTTTTAATAACCGTGTTCAGCAAGCTCTGTGTACACGTGGTTTTTCGGACTTCTTCAGCAGTTTATTGAGTAAGTATGTTCCTAAATTAAGAAAATTCTATCACAATGCTATAATTTTTTTGTTTACAGGTTGCAATGGCTGGCCTGTGTTTATTATGTCATCACTCATCAGACACTTGCAGAGGGTGAACTTACCCCAATTAGACCGACATGATTAAAAGGTCTGGAGACGGTCAGCAAAGAGAGGGGGGATAATTTTTTCAGTTCTTTAGAACCAGGTTTTACATTGCACGAGAGGTGTCGCAAACATTACGTATCTCTACGTTACGGAAAAGAGTTTATTTATAAAACCTGGGATAGGCATAAAAGGGCAGCGATTGACAATGCCAAAAAAAGGAAGATGGAGCATAAACCGAGAAGAAAACAAGAAGGAGCGACTCTTTTGATTTTGAGACTTTATATTTCATTTGCACGCAGTATATTGCATTCCATTTGCGCGCATTGAGTGCCCAACAATACCAGAACAATATATAAAAAATGATTTCTATTGACATTCATCCCAGAAGTCAATGTTCAGGTTCTCGTTGAGATAACGGCCAGAGTTTCCAGATATTCTTCTGTGTTCTTTTAAATGGTGAGAAATTTAGTTGAGTCGAACAACGACTTGTCGATTCATTTAAAGAAAGAGAAAAAATTGGGGAAACATTTCAAAATAAAAATTGGCCACGTTTTCGCGAACTATTGCAGATTTGCAATACGACCTATGACATTCGAAATATAACCGTAAACTACGCTTAGAAAATGGCTCGTTAAACGAATGGTTTTCTCTTTAATCCAACATTTTCCCTTTTTTTTTTTTTCGAGAAAAAACAAGCACACTGTCGATTTTTTCCGTAATTTGGGCACTTTACAGACTGAAAATATATGAGAATCAGTAAGTTTAATGAGAAACAAGCTTACTTTCTCTCCCAATTACCAGAAAACGCCTCTTTTCTCGAGAAAATTCGAGTAGCTTCAATTCTCGCGAGAATTACCGATCTTTGCACACGTGCACTCAGAAAAACAGTGGATGCTAGAAAAAATGTGTATGTCACATTTTTCGTGTCTTTTTTTTCTCTTTCATCTGATGGAAACAGTTTTCTATTCGGTTAATTAGTTTTCGAGTTATTTAAGAAAAAAGTATGAGAATTCAAGAAAAAATTGTTCGGCAATTTTTTCAAAAAGTATTGCAGATTTCGCCACCCAACCCGTCTCATTCAGAACGTAACTAGAAAATACGTATTTTTGTCATGCATATATATCTACTCGCATTTCAAGTTTTCTTGTAAATAACTAAAAACCAGATGTTAGAGAACAAAAAACAAGTTTATTACCAAGTTGGAACTTACCCTCAGGCTTAGGATTAATGTCCTTACATTTTTAAAGTATACCTTTTTGTGTATTTTTTGGTGCTTTTTCCGATGGCGAAGTTAGTTTTTCCAAATATATTTTTTTTGTTAGATGTTTTCGGAAAACCCGGAGAAAATCATATGGGAAAAAAAATTAAAAAAAGCTACGCCTTCCCGAAAAATTATGGCACATTTCGCCTCGGGACTTATTTTATTTGAGAGCCAACAAAAAAATACGCAACTTCTGTCATGGGCACATATGTCTAACATTTATAATTTCGCCACAAATTCATCGCAAATTTCATGTCCATGGTTCTGATCAAAGAAACGAAAAAACAATTTTTTGGTAAAAGCACTTCTGGCGGCGAGAAATTCGCCAACCGGAAAACCCGGTTTTTCCTAATTTAAAAAAATTGAACAACAGCTACATCTTTTTTTGCTTTTTTTCAGAAAGATCACATCAAAATACATAAGGTCCACTTTTAACTATTAATAAACTCAAAATATCTTATACATAGGAAAAATATTTTCTAAAATAGTTTATGCTCCTTTAAGGTAGGTAAGTAGGTAGGAGTATTACTTGATATTTTCAAACAAAATGTCAACAATCATATCAATAAATCATAAAGTTATAGACCGGCGCTATACTTGTCTATCCCTAGATTCTTTTGATTAGTTGGTTAAAGTGAGCAAGTATCATAAAAAATAATTTGAGTTTCATGCAAATTATACTAGTTAAAATGATCTTCGTAGAAGTATATACAGTGAGCACGTAAAGGTTGGAACAAATTCGTTAAAAGTTTGATATGACTATTCGAGAAAAAACTCAAGACACCTCGATTTTTTTTTCAATTGCGCATTTTTTGGTCTACTCATATTTCTGTTCAAGTTATGACGTCATCATCATTTTTTTATTGGCAATACCCTATTTTGATATCATCAAGAAGAACGCATTTTTCTGTGTATGAATGTCATATTTTTTTGTGTTACATAACCGTATATTGTGCCGACTATGTCACAAGAAACCAGAAACGGCCAAACACATACTGTGCGAAGCTCTAGATCACAAAAGACAGGCTCTTTTTGGACAACCCCAGGTTAATCCAATAACGTATAGAACCCACTCACCCAAGGATCTGTACAAACTTGTACAAAGTACAAAGGGAACAGAGTGGGTGCCATAAACTAACATGGGGTAAAACACAATAAGCCAATAGTGTTTAGCTTTAGTGTTATTCGGAGACATAGTCAAACGAGCCCAGGAGAGAAAAAAAAAACCGTATGTTCCAGAAATAAAAGCGATTTCATTCTATTACATCTATTACATTAAATGCTTAAATTTCAAGCCGTTTGCCTCTTGACAATATACAACGCGATGTTGAAACTCTTGCAAAACATTAGTAATTAAATAAATTTATTTCGCTCCTAATTCTCTCTTATCGATCATCAAAAGTATTAGTTCCAATGCAACTTGAGGAGTATGTTTATGCGGATTTTCTTGCAATGATAATATTACATCCATTTGTTGATCTCCTGTAACGCCAGGACGACCTTTTTTATAATTATCACCGACATTACCAAAATTTTTAAATTTAGCTTCGACTTTGCTCACCGTCGAACGTATAATAGGTCTATCGGTATATTTATTGTTAAATAAGTTAAAAACCTCAGCTTGCGTACGGGTCTTATTTCATAACCTGTAATCATTAAAATCTTTATCCGTTGCTTTTCGCTTAAACGGGCCATGGTGTCGATAACTTAGTTATACCACTATTATATGATAGCTAATTATTATTGTGACATCGAATTAATAGTAATGAGACATGTTCTTCGAACAGTTGTACAAAAAAATTTAAACCGTTCAAAAGTAATTTTAAAAAAGTATTTATAGTCAGTGTTGCCGTGGAACGAAAATTAAAAACATGCCTACTTTAGTATCCCTGAATTAATTTCTGGAAATATTCTTATGTAATATAAGTAAAAATATGACATCCATACACCGAAAAATGTGTTATTTTGGAAGGTATTATCAAAATCAGGTATTGCAACGAGAACAGTGATGATGTCATCAAAAATATGAGCAGACCAAAAAATTCGCAACTGAAAAAGCAAATTGACGTATCTGAGCTTTTTTCCCAAAGGCCATATCAAGCCTTTAACGAATTTGTTCCAACCTTTACGTGCTCACTGTATAGTCCTTACTGAATTGTAAACCCAAATTTTTAATATTGAAAATTGCACTGGCATTCGTACTAGGATCTAACCCCTACACTTCTCTCTAAAACAGCAGGTCCATCGATTCAAAATTCCCGTGAGCTCCTACGTTTTCATTCTAAATTATATAGAATTCGCCGAAATGGGTCACGAAGCATTCATTTACCAAATGAAATCCTAGAAAATAAAAAAATAGATCCCCCAATAATTACTTTTTATTTAATTGGACCGTAAAAGTTTTACAGTCTCTAAACCAGACTGGCTGAGAGAGAAAATTGAGTTGTTCCTTTTGGGGATCTGCTAGCAAATTTCGCCAATTCGACGACAATAAATTTCAAGCGGGTGCTGGAAACACGACTATAAAGCCCAAATGTCTTGGAAATTCTCGATTTATGAGAAGGCGAAAAGTTTGTCACTCCTTGTTGGACGGGAGAGGAACAAATGAGCCGTGAGGAGACAAAAGACTAATGCTAATTTTAAAACTCTCCTTCACCGGATGTTTAGAAGAAAGTTGAGTTTTGAATTTATTTGTTGATGTTGTGAGTGTTGTCGAGCAATTTTTTTGTATTTAGAAAATAGCCCTTAGAGGCATTTTAATACTATGGCTCGATTATGAGATTTAATTAGGAAATAATTTGTGATACTTGAGACTGATATTTGAAAGCTTTAAGTAGTTGTTATATGTGGTCGCAACTTGGCACTTGTGCTTTGATTTTGACGAAGGCATAATGACAGTATGGTCCTCTGCTTTATTTATTGTCTCGATAGCTCGCTGTGTTGGGTGACCGGTATTCATTTTTTTAGCGGCACTCTGCTTTGGATCTCCGAGTAAACCATGTACATTTTAACTTTTCTATCTGTATACAAAAGGAAAGTATGGGAATCATCATTTTTTCGATCTCGAGTTTTCGGCGGATTTAAACATTTTAGATTCCCCTAAATTTTTTTTTCGATTTATGGCCAGTCTCAAGTTTGTGTTTAAAGTCTTAATCATGTGTGTTTTGTGTAGGCTTTGTTACTGTTTTCCAGCGCCACTTCAGGAACAGAACTGTTAATTAGAACCCAACAGTGAACGGTCCAGTGGGAAATTCTACCAAGGCATCAGAATTAATTTTAAATAATTATATTAAATAACGGTGGGATTCGAATCTGGAGAAGAAAATTTGTAACATAAAAGTTGCTTTCTCTAAAATGGTCCATATTCGAAAAATTGACAAAAATGTGTAAGATTCAAATTTTTTAAAAATTGTTAAAATAAAAGTTGTTTTGCAATATTTCCATATACTTTTTGTTCCATACATGATTTCTCTCAAATTTACAGCAAGGGAAAAATTTGGGAAAACTGTAAAATTTTAATTTTTTAGTATTTTAGTTGGCAATGAATAATATAAAAAAAATGTTTCAAACAAGATGTGTGTGGAAAATGTATTAATTTAGCTCATCCTCTAAATATTTACAGGATTGATACAATAGATTGTGCAGAAAAACAGTAAAAAGCATATAGTAGTCAATTTCAAGTGATCTACCAATTTTACTTCTGGTTAGGCCCTTGGTTCTTTTCGTGAAATGTCAGAAGTAACCAAAGGTTAAACCAATCCACTTGAAAATTGAATTGTCAAAAATATTAACTGTCAAAAATATTTGAAGTGTGTTTTTACGGTTTTTATCTAATTAGAAATAATGGACAAATTTTATTTTATTGGGAGAAGAAATCTTTGATAATAGTGAGGAATATGCAGTAGCGCAAATAACGATGCAAAATTATACGTATATAATTAATATTTTATATAATATAAAAGAATATTCAATGGCATAAAAAAATATATGTAGATATGTGCTTAGCAGAGTACAGTAATACACAATTTTTTGAAATGTTTAGGATGGAAAAAGAAACTTTTAAAATTCTGGTTGATATAATTCAGAAAGCAGATGACAATAAGATATCAAAACCATATACTGGTGGTCATCATCTATTAGACATACCTTCATATTTATTAATTTTTTTATGGTATATGGCAGTGCAAGATACACTAATTGGTATAGGAAAAAGATTCAATGTATCTCCAACAACTGTAATGAATGTTGTCAATAAAATTCGTTTTTTACTGTTGAAATTAAAAAAACAGTTCATAAAGTCTCCTTCTACAGATAAAGAATTATTAGAAGTCTACAGAGCATTTAAAAATTACCCAGGTAAGTCTAAAGTTTAAAATATAAAAATACAGTCTTTACATTTATTTTTATTTTGTAGGTGTAGTAAGAGCATTAGATGGAACACATATTTTTATCAAGGTAGAAAAAAATCAACAGGAATGTTACGTTGATAGATATAGAAGGCATTCCATGATCAGTAAATGATTTACGAGTATGTCCATTCAAAAGTAACAAGAAATTGTTACAAGTTGAAAAAAGAAAATACTTAATATATATTATCTTGTTTCAGGTGTTCCATAATTCAGTTTTTTACACAAATTTAAAAAGATATGCCCAAGAGTATTTTTTTAAAGATAACACAAAATATCTCTTGATTGCAGATAGTGCTTTTGGACTTAAAACATGGCTTCTTACACCATTCAAAGGACACAATCTAAATAAACTTAAGATTAATCATAATTATCATCTGAGTTCAGAAAGAGTTGTTATAGAACATACATTTAGAATGTACAACATTTGCAAAACTATCGAAATAGCGACAACAGCTTGTAATTTACATATAATTTTTGTATACTTAAGGGTGATTTGTGGAATGAACTTTTTCATGATAGAATATCAACATTGCAATAGATGAAGACCAGGAGAATGAAACTGCACAAATTAAAAGATACGCAATAGCTCATAATCTGTTCTAGAATAGATGATATATTTAGTTATTATGTTCATAAAGTGATCTACCATATATAAATATTTAAGGTAAATAACTTATTACCAAAGAAATTACAGGCTGTAACTATTTTTCCTTAAGTATTTTCCAGATTAAAACTGGATTAAATGACTGTAATTTTTTTATTTTAGTATAAATGTATTGTAAATAGGTAAGTAGCTATAAAGGTTTTGATTTAGTTCATTAGTTTTTTATGTATAACATTTTAAATCACACTAGGCATTCCTACTGATAATAAAAGAATATTTCCAGTACACTGATTTATTAATTTAATAACGAAATAATACAAATAATTTTACAAAATACTCGGTTGTCCATAAAGAAAAAAACATACAATTATTATGTAATTTTTTTAAACAATTAAAAACTTGGTATCAATAATATGTATTGTTTAGAGTCGCTTGTGTTTTGGTTTTTCCTACGCTTATTTTGAATATAAATTTAGTTTTAAATCTTTGCTTATTCTTACCATTAAGGAGAACGTTGGCCAAGTTTAAATTTCCGACGACCACTTCATAGTCATGTCCATCAACGTTAACATTAATTAAATATTGTTCATTTCCTTCATCCATGTTATAGAGATCAAAATGCTACACACTTTTCCCTTTCACATAACCTAACTTCACTCTCACTTTATTTGTAAAGTTTAACCCAACTCGGAAGAGTGGTAAATTCCGGTTGAAAATGTCACATATAATGACTTGTTAAAGGGCTAATCCACGATGTCGTACAGATTAACCGCTCGTAACCAATATCGATTGAAAGAAGTGGTTTAAACCGTTTTAAGTTGGTAGATTGCTTGAAATTGAATAGTAACTTTAGATAAGACAGAAAAGTCATGTGTTGGACACATTATTTTTAATAAATTGGATTAGTAATAATTTGTAGAATTTGATGGGTGAGGTATTAGCAGTCATCTAACTTTTGTTGATATGGCATCCAGAAAACAAATCAGGCATATTATTGTTTTGATGATGGTGCGATTAACCGGGTATTTCTCGCCTGTAAGTCTGAGGCACCATAAATCATCTGTAAGCCTGTAAGCTCCACACAAGCTCAGTCGGGCTCTTGGGTTAAAATTCAATCATAAAGAGATAGAATTTTACTATTAGGCTATATGTTAATGTATTTTTTTATCTTATTAACACATCATTTCACAGCTTATTTTTTTATAGTTTTTACCGTAATGCTAATATTTTTTGGGTCCATTATAATTAAAAACATCAAAAGGCATGAAATTATGCTTTATTTAGATAATCCAATATATTATTTTACATATATCTATGTAACTCTAGGAGCTATTGGATACAAAAAATACAATACCTATGCATTTGTAAACTAATTTACCCAGCAAACATTTTGGTGTAATTTGACGTCGATACTACCTAAATTATATATAATAAATTTGGTCGCAAAATTAGATTTAACCATAATTAAGTAAAATTTACGTTGGCTCGACGTGGATTCGACATAAGTGGAGAATCAGACGACGTCGAAATTTGGTTTTATTTACCAAAATAGGTAGAATTACATCTAAATCCACATTGTAGTAGCCCAGTACGTTTGGTTAGTAATACCTCTCTAGGGAAATTTGACGTCAGTATAACGTTAATTCGACGTTGATTTTACTAAGTTTAGGTAGAAACTACCAATATATTTGCAGATGACGTATGCCTCCAAGTGTACGAAAAGAAATTTTATACTTATTTGGTATTTTTATCTATATATAAGTAAAAATATTGTAAGAAGTCACCAACACAACTAAAACATATACCTAATTCACATGAAAGATTGAAAATAAATAAATGTCGGTGACAAAAATATATGTAATGTAATTGCGGTGAATATACAGTTCACTCTTGTTGAAATTAATGCGAAAACAATCTTGTCGTGCATGTTAACAGTTCTACTTAGAAAAATTACAATGCCCTTCCAAAATACTCTCTAATTAAAAAAATATAAGAAAAAAATATGATCGTGTAAAAAAATAATAATAATATTATGAGCTAAAACTATATTACGTTTGTTGTGTATCACTTTAGAAAATCAATAATGTTTCGTTTTTCGGTATTTTCATTATGTTTTAGTTATGGTCATTTTAAAAATTTAAAATTTGGAATCGTACTTCAATTACGTTAAGAAAATATGGCGTATTGTGCGAATTCGACCTAAAAGTTATTATGACTAAGGAAATCTACGTATTTTACAAATACCTTTTTACTAAGTTGAATTAACTTCAATTTCACGACATATTAGTTAACTTTACCTATTTAAAGAAATAATAACTTATAGGTTTTATAAAAAATTTACCTATAGGTAAATATAACATATTTAGGTCACGTTGTTCTGCACTTGAGATTTTAGACGTTTCACTTTACGATAAAAATCGAAAGTATAACGATATGATTTATTATTTTTCGAACTCATTTTATTAATTATTTTTCGCACTCATTTAAAGCTTTATCTACACCACACGTAAATTAAGATTACGACTGTAATGGTTTTTTTAAAATGGCCGAAATTCTTAAGAATAATGACGAAGACAGTAACTGAACAACCTAATTGTTAAAATAACCTAAATAATATAAATTTTACAAGTAGGTCATGTATGACTCTTTTTAAATTGGTGGTTTTTAATCGAATTTACTTTGTGGTAGATTTTTCAGGTAATTGCTACAACAAAGTTAATAAATATTTCTACAAGATGACTTATAGGTCAACTAAATGAGTATTCGACTATTTGGTTGAAATTAGGTAAATAAATAAGTAGAATTTTGCTACGATCTCGACCTAATATTACTTTAAAGGAGTGTAAATAAAAGCGGCCAAATAGGTTACTATGGAGGCATAAAATTACGTAGAATTTTTAACCAAATCTACCTAGTTGGATTTTCTACTATAAAGACGATTTTTAGTTGCCAAACAGGTAGATATTACATAAATATGGCACCTAATTTTACTACAAAGGAAATTTAACTTTGAAGTAATTGTTGGTTATTTTTTTAGTAGTTTTTCCCTTGCTGATATGGTTAAAGTTACTTTTAAGCAGATTTGTGTAAAAGGTAGATTTCTTGGTAAAATTTACGTAAATTTAAATATAAATTAAAACCGTTTGGTAAATTTACATTAGAGGTATATTTTTCTAGTCAATTTTACGTAATAATTACCTCAATAAGTAAATTCGTCTTTAACAAAGTCGAGTTATAACTAATGTTATAGAAAATGTTTGCTGGGTAATAAAATTTATAAATCTTAGTCATAAAAAAATGTTCGTTAAAACTCATGTATGTGACAGGTAATAAAGCAATCAATGCACAAACCTATGATATATTTTCTGTATAACGTGAATGCGTGTTAAACTGCTGCAAAATATTATACCACAATCCTTACCACAATCCTTATTTTGTCGTTTGGATTATTTCCTCGAGATGTTCAATCCTAACATATCTAATTTATTTATCTACTCTTTGTGCATTAAAAGAGTTCTGTCAATGCATTTGGGACATGACGAATAATTCTCCAAATGTTGCACGATGGTTCTTTTAACATCTATTTGAGAGATCTGAGAATTATGAACGTACTAGCAGGTGTCATATTAACATAATGGGTCAAAGAAACGTTATCTTCGTTGGATTTTGACTGTTCCGTAAACATATTTTCTCCCAGTATAATTCATCCAGCAGTTCTAACTGCTGCATCGACAAATAACCTGACGTTTGCTCAATTGGTTAAAACTTCTGTTCTCGTCCTCGTCTCCGAAATTCTTATTCGTTACTGTAGCCCAGGGGCCATACTGATTATTCCAGTAAGTTCCGGGACACAAAAGTGGAAATGGGTAGTAGGCAGTGGCGGCTTGTCACCAAAATTTTGGGGTTCACAGGGACAGAATATAAATATCAGTACAGACGTATGAAAAACTTTTAAGTGTGTTAGAAAGTTTATAATATACCTTTTTCTACTTCCTTACTACTAAATTGTCCATTACCTACTATTTGAATGCTAAGTAAATATGTCATTACAGTTACTAACACGTAATAACTAGCACGTAATAAAAAAAATTACGCTTTAAATCCATGAAAATATAATGTATCACATAAGCCTTGTAAGTCACTTGCCATTATTTTGACAGAATTAAATTAATAATACAAGCTGTCAATGCAAATGTACAAATAATTTAAATAGAAAAAAGTAAAATGAGTTCATCGGATAGTGAAGATGAATTTAGTAGCACATCATCCAATATTATTCAGTGGCTACCGTCGATATTAGGGACAGTAATTTTTTCACTTTTTCCATGAAGATTAAGTAAAACCATAATATTTTTACACTTTTTAATCTTCTATAAGTGTGCACTAACCTAATTAAAGCAACAAATATTATTAAAACACATTTGTAAGTTAAAAAATTAGGAATATGCATTTATTCACGACATTCTCACGTAGCCATATTGTTTTTAAATTTTTCGATTTGACAGTCACACTAAGAGCGCTTGTACGTGATTTTAGCGATGTTGCCAATTGCTTTTTGATATTTGTTCTAAATAAATATATTCATGGTAATACCGTTCTATATTAGTTTTTGTTTATGAATAATATGACAACTAACATTTTTATTTTTATAAATGTGGTTTTGTCAAACATAGTAAAAGAACGTACATAACAAGAATGACAGTGGCTGTTTTTTCAATAGCTCCAGGCTAGATGATAAAACCAAAATATAAATGTGTTTATTTGATACTTTTCATTTCAATTATTCAATTTGAGCTGTGTCCAGGCCGTTGGAGTCTATGCCAGTCGGCGTAGCCAGGTATGGGTTGATGTTTTTTGGTGGCGGCGAAGCCGCCACCCTGACTTATCGTAGGGTGTAGTCGTCAAAATGCTGATTATTATAGATATTAAATAATTTTTTTTGGTTTAAATAATGCATTTTCCGCAATTTTTTTTTAAATGTACTATTATAAAATACGCTCTTTCTAATAAAAAATAAATTTCTTTAAAATTCCACTGTCCCTAAAGTCGACGGGACCCTTATTCAGTTAGCTGCGAACACTACCAACAGAGACAACAGAGACGTGTAACTTAATAGGAAAATATGTTCGGTGGTCCATTTAAATTACATATATGACCCTCTTTTTCTTTTACATTGATCTTTACATATGTCTATCTCTCTCCAATAAAACTAACACCATTTTCAGAGGGCGCTGGTGTTGCTGGTTTTTTGACGTAGAAATATCGATTAAAAGTATTAAAACTGACAACTGACAATGTTATGAATGTTGTTATGAACATGTGCATTTTATTAAAATTAATTTAATTTGGGCCCCGTATATTTCTTTTAGTCTGATTTTGTTGTTTAATTAATTTTCTTTGGGGGGGAATGTTTATTTTTGCATATTATTTTTTGCATGAAGCAATTTCTGGAACCAAACTCGCGTTTTTGTACACATTTCTTTCTAGAGGTAAGTAATTTCCAATTTATTAAGAAAACCACTGTATAATGTGTGTGTTTAATAATATATTACACAATGACTATAATTATTTTAGGTGAATTGGAACAGAGATCCATTGTTACAGCTACTTGTGTTCATTAAGTAGGTAGATGAATGTCTGGACAGCTTTAATGGCAGCACAAAGTTCCTATCTACTAGAAAAGTAAAATGTATGCTGAGTAAAAAATCTGCACATGTAGTATTGGCAAAGGACTTTTAAAATGATTAGAGATTAGCTATTTCTTACATACACCTACCTCTAACAGCCACTCTAAAGGAAGAAAAAAAAATTGAATCACAAAAGGTCAGAATTTTAAATCAGGATGCATTGGAAAATAAATTTGGGGACATCAGGTCGGTTTTGGATTTTATAGAGAGATCAATCTCAAGAAAAGTTAATTTATCCTGCAGAACAACCAGTAGTTTAAGTAGGATTTGCTATAACTTTGATAATAAATTGTAATATAGGTACCAATTATTGTTTCGAATGAAATTGAAAAAGAGTTAAATATGAAATTAAATTTTTCATGAGTAAAATGTTATATTCATTCGAACATTGTAAGGTAATCTATAATTAAGGGAATATGGAAAATAGGTATACCCTGGTGGTGTAAGAGAAAGGTAAGGGGCAATGACAAAAAAATTACAAAAATGTATTTAGTGTTTATTATTAATAATATTATTTGCTATGTTTAAAAAATACCTCCTGCTTCTGAACAGATTGAATAGATTAGACTACTAGTTGGAGAAGGTCCACCTAGTAAACAAATTAGGAGATTAGGAAAACTTTTACATGACTGGGGACACAAAAGGAATGCACACACACAAGATACACAAACAAACGAAATAACAGGGGTAAGCCTTCAGCAACGTCCTGTTTAAATGATGATAGTATGTCATCCTTCATTCCCTTTTAGAAGGCATGGCATATAAATATATTGATCTTGATTACTATAAGAGGAGTTAGCAAAGGTCTAGCAGGTTTCGATCCAGTTTACAGGATGGGAACTTACTTGACTCGGGCCTTATACATTTGTGTTGAGTGTATGTGTGTTTCGTTTCCATGGTTTCTATTAAAATAAACAGTCATAACATATCCATACCTTTTTGCCAGACTAACATAAGTGACATTTGTTCAAATGGCACTTATGATAGTCTGGCAAAAAGGTATCGATACTATACTTTATAAAATATTTGTTACATTAGTTTTTAAATATATTATGAATATATAACAACTGTTACTTTCTTTGTAATTTGTCACAAAATGATAGGAGGTACTTTCTAAACGAAGCAATTGTAGTTTGTTTTTCTGTGCCTTACAAAAATATAATTTATAGAAAAAGAGTTTGGTGTATTATTTTTCAAAGTTTAAATATTTAATAATCAATAGAATTTTCAAGTTTTTTAGCGAAATTTACAAGAGTAATGAAAACTATGTTCACTGTTTATATTAAACTGATTAAAACTTCCTATATTAAAATGATTATTTATGTGATAAAAAATTTGATGTTATTGGAAGCTTTTATATTTTTTTAATATACAGTGAAACAATAGTTTTTGTTTCTCCTGTAAATTTGTATAGAAATACTTTATTTCTGAATCCATGTTTGAATTTCCCGCCCTAAAGCATTTTTAATTTTCCCGCTATTTACTAGTGGTACCATCATAGACTGGTTGTGGTTACAATCGCCCAAATAACTTTTACCGAACAAAAAAAATACATTGAGTTACACGTCTCGCTGGATTGTCTCTGCTACCAATAACCTATTACCAGAAAAATCAAAAGGAAGATATAAAAAGGTATATCAGCAATTTATGGATTGGCGTACAACAAATAATATAAAATCATTTTCTGAAAACGTACGCTTGGCTTATTTTGGAGAAATCGCTAAAAAAATTAAACCGTCCTCATTATGGGCAATATATTCTATGTTAAGAAGTGTTGTAACTTTAAAAAATAATGTAAACATTGAAAATTATCCGAAATTATGAGTTACTTAAAAAGACAGTCAGAAGGTGTTAAAAACAAAAAATTTTACATGCTGATCAGATAAAACTTTTTTTAAATAACCTGATGTACAATATTTATTAACAAAGGTATGTTATTTAATAGTAATATAAATGTATACTTATATTACTTTTATTTTAAGATTATTGCAATTGTTGAAATATGTGGAACTTGTAGGAAACAAGAATTAAAAAATATTAAATTTAGTGATATCGATGATTTAAGTACCATATTATTGGTTAAAATCCCTGATACGAAAACCAAAGTATGTAGACCTTTTGTAATTTCTGGAAATTTCTATAAAATCTGCAAACAATATATAGAGATTCGGCAACAAATTAGCGATCCGTAAATAAATCATTTTTTCCTTAACTATCAAAGAGGTAAATGTACGAAACTAGTGGTAGGATTAAACAAAATAGGTGGTGTTCCTAAACAAATAGCCGAATATTTAAAGTTCCCAGATCCTAAAATGTATACAGGTCACTGTTTAAGACGAACTTCTGCCACTCTTTTGGTTGATGCTGGTGGTGATGTAATGGATCTTAAACGACATGGCGGATGGAAATCTTCAACAACAGCCGAAGGATATGTCGATGAGTCAATAAATAATAAGACGTCAACAGCCAATAAAATTATAAATTCAATTGAAAATAATCTACAAACCTTTACATATACTGAAAATACCAATGTCCAAGAAGAACACACCGTACAGTTTACGTCATCCCACCATTCACCGCGTAAGGGAATAGTTATAAATAATTGCCAAAATGTTACAATTAATTATTACAAATAAATGTTTAATTTAAATTGTTCCAGAATTTAGTGAAATAAAGTTACTTGTTATGCTTTTTATTTCTATAAATTAAAATAGTCGTAGAAAAACTATAGTACACAACTAGAGTTGTAAGCTTATTACATGCTCATAAAATTACTGCGCTCGCCGCTACGCGGCTCGCGCGCAACTTTTTTACTCGCATGTAATAAGCTCCTTACAACTCTCGTTATGTAATATACTATTTTAAAACACTGACAGTTTTTTACCTACATCTGTACCGAGATCAGTATTCTGCTACTGTAAATCCCCAAAATGTTTTTTCCGCCCCTGGTAGTAGTAGTACCCTCTATCGCTAAGGTACTTGTAGTACTTATGAAATCGCAGTAACAATTAAACATTCGTGAATGACCTCAGCGATTCTAGAAAGTTCTAGTGTATTTCACTCACTTCGAGATGGCAATAATGGGAGTATAAAAAGGCTAGCGGTGCGATCGTGAGTCAGTTTGTCTATAGGGAAGGCGAAGGAAGCAAAACTGTCTGTTGTAAGTAACCGCGATTAAAAGTAGAGATGGGTTGCTATTTCACAGTACCAGGTTTTGTCACTGCTTTTCAGTTGTCACGACTCACCAAAAAGTTGTTACTTTTCGGAGCAGGTTCCGAGAAAAAAGGAAACGGATATACATTCTTATTTTTTAAATTCTTTTTTTATTGACTTATTTTGTCTATTCATTTTCAATATAAAAAAGATGGCATTCAAAACGTAGAAACACTTTTGTTAAAATAGAAACAGAATGCAAAATGTTAATCTTTAAGTAGTAACTCAATAAGTGAATCCTCGATATAACTAAAGACGATATCAATCATCTTCTTATTTATTTTTGCCCTAGCTGTAAGGTCCATTTGATAAGTTCTAACCAATCTTCAAGAAAAGAAAATAACTAAATGTGTTTTATACAAAATTATTAACTCCATAATTATTAATTTATAGATAAAACAATTTTACTAAACACAGATAGCCATAAAAAACGTATCGTTATCGCCATGTGTGAAATATGAAAATTATCTAAAAGTTGCTCCAAAAAGTAGCAGTATTTTGTCACTGCTTTTTTGTTGTAGCAGAAGTGGTTGTCACTGCTTCTTAAAAATAGCTTGCTTTACCCATCTCTAATTAAAAGACATCTTGGAACCTACCAACACCCTTACGCAACAGTATTTTGATTTGACTTGTTGTTTTCGTGTGTGATTTACTAATATGAAATAGAAGCGAAAAATAGACAGCAAATGCAGAACTTTCAAAGATCAATGGAACTTTCAATATTTCGTGATTAAGTCCAGTAATAAGGGCCTATGTTTAATTTGAAACAAAACCATAGCCGTTTTTAAAGAAAATAATATTAAACATCATTATGAAACGAAACATTTTTAAAATTATGCGTATGTGGACAGAAAAATTTGTTTACGAAAGACAATAAAGAACAAGAAGCTGCAACTCGTGCCAGCTTTCATGTGGCTCTTGAAATCGCAAAACGTGAAAAACCATTTACCGATGGGAAAAATAATCGAAGAATGCATAATTGCAGGAGCCGAAGAAATATGACCCGAAAAGATAAATTTATTAAAAACTGTCAGTTTGTTAGCAAACACCGTTGATTGGAGATAAAAGACATCGCAGAAAATATATCATCTTAACTGTCTGAAAAAATGGATATCTTAAGTGGTTTTCTCTGTCCTTGGATGAATCAACGGATGTGTTAGATACTGCATAGGTGTAGAAAAAAGCTACGAAGTGTGTATGAAAAACTTCTTTATATTGATAGTATTTATGGTACGACTACTGGGAAAGATATTTTTAAGGGAGTTGAAAATGCCACTAATAAAAATCTTGGTGGTTCAAAACTATTGGTCTTACATTATATCATTCATCGACAGTCCTTGTGCGGAAAATGTTTGGACATGTCTGAATTACTAAAACCAGTCATATCAGATGTTAATTTCATCAGATCCACTGAACTAAATCACCGACAATTCCGCAAGTTTATTGAAGAGATGGGCAAAAATGATTTACCATATCATACTGCCGTACGCTAGCTTAGTTGCAGAAAAGTCCTTCAGCGCTTTTTTGAACTTCAAGCAGTGATCGGAAATTTTTTGAATAAAAAGCATCGCCCTAATACCGAATTACAAAATAGCGAATGGCTGTGGAAGTTAGCATTCTATATCGATTTAACAAAACATATGAACGAACTGAATCTCATTAGTATTTTTTACAAGTGGACACCCCGCGGTTTCATTCGCGTTAATTTAGCTTTTTCGTTCCTAAGAGATTTTCAGAAAGTCGTATGTGTGATTCAGGATATAATACATTCCAAACATCGATATACAAACATATAAGTTACTCTTAACCCCAACATAACTACCGAGTTTATGTTAGTGGAATTTGCTAATTATTATGCTTAAGTTAAGTTTTATGCGTATTATACTTGTTATTAAGCTATACCTGGTGTAAATAAATCAGAGTTATAATTATTCTGTTTTTATTTTTATTCAACTTATTACAGCAACAATAAGCCATTAGCTGTGGTGGGTCGGATTGATGACATGGGCGAACCGGATTTGGCCTGAAAGCCGTAGTTTCAAGACCCTGTTGTAGCCGGATCCAGTGGCGCTATATAAAGTGCACCTACAGAATCATTAATTCCGTCAACTTCTCCAAAGGCTAAATAAATTGCTTCTCAAATACTCAGCTCCTTTTAAATTGCAGCAAGGCCTCTGAAATAAATAAAAGCCTACTTTCGCATTTTTAAATTATTTAGCACTCTGTATACTAATAATTTTTAATAAAACTTATTAAAAATTCTTTACAATAAAACAACATTAAATAAGTAGAGAATATGCTTACATTACATTCTAGTGTTACGTAAAATAACTAACCTAATAACTCTTCTATTCGAAAAAATATCAAGAGTGGTGTACACAAGAAATATGTATTTACATGTAGTCATACTATTTTTATACTAACATCAATTTTTTTACACCAGATAATCTAACGAAAAGAGCTTACGTCGCAAAAAATCATTTACCACTTTTTTTGACGATTCGCATAGAGTATCAGTAAGTAGTTTTTGTTTTTATTCGTCGTGGTGTTTCTTAAGTCTTTTTTAGGTGTTGGTTATGAGAAAGGCGAACATTTTTCCACGTCTGGTTCGAAAATATCTCCACTATCTTTCGCTCCACTAAAGGTATCTTTCCAACCCTACTTCAGTGGAGTCTGGAAGAACTCACATCGCACCTGGTAGATATATTCAGATCCTCGTTGGCTCTGAGGTATACCCCCAAAAATGGAAAAAGATAAATGTAGTCTTTATACCCAAACCTAGAAGGATGAATTACACTGTCCCAAAAACATACCGATCAATTAGACTAATATCGTTTTCCATGAAGACATTGGAAAGGCTATGCGAAAGGTACACCACTACACCCAAATCAACATGCATACACCCCCAGGCATATCTACTAATTCAGCCCTTTACCTAGTTGCTAGCCGGATAGAGAGAACACTGAACAATAAAGAGTCCGGTGCTTTCGTAGAGAAGGTGCTTTTGATGAGACGACGTTTCCTAAGATAATACACTTACTAAACAACAGGAATATTACACAGATGGTTAGTGAGTGAATATACAACATGCTCTCAAAGCGAGCAGTTTACCTAAGTGTAGAAGATGTGAATATGAAAAGCTAGGTTGCGAGGGGATGTCCACAGCCAGGGGTGCTATCATCTATACTGTGGAACATGGTCCTCAATACCCTCATGAGCCACCTCAATAATAATAGTCACGACACAATAGCGCATGCAGGTGACCTGGTCATTCTGCAAACAGGAAATTTTGAGAACATACTCTGCGAAAGAATGGAAGTAGCCCTGAAAATTATAGAACAGTGGTGCAAGGACCATTCACTGTCTATTAATTCCAAGAAAAAATGGTCCTTTTCACATGGATTAGGATAAAAACTCCTAAACACATAGCTAAACTTTGCAACAGAGGTAATATCACCTTAGACAGCAAGGTAACATGGAACTCACACTTAAAAAACAGAGTCAAAAGAGCATGCATTGCTTATAAATAATGCAGCTGAATCGTGGGGCTCACCTGGGGTTTCTCTCCCACAGCCATATAAAGTTATAACAGAACAAATAGAAGAGCCGGAAGTGGCAGGTACGATTCATATCTACACCGACGGTTTTAAAACAAAACAAGGCTCAGGATGTGAAATATACTCCAGATTCTTAAACCTAAACCTAAAATGGGCTGTGAGTAGTAGTGCCATTGTAGTTCAAGCCAAGCTCATAAGGATTCTCAAACTAACAAAAGAAATCACTAGAAATATTATCACTGAAAGAAACATGTTCATCTATACAGATAGCAAACAAGCACTACTTACCCTGGATATACGACGATTTTATTCAGGGTTAGTACAAAAATATCACGAAGCTTTGACCGAAGTATCCATCAACAATGTGGTGAATTTAAGATAGATCAAAGATCACGCCACATCGAAAGGAAACTGTCTTGCTGATTCACTTACCAAGAAGGCAGCCAACAAAATACTTTTTGAACCTGGCCCTTCCATTGGACTGACAACATCGGCAGTGACAGATCTATTTAAGTAACAGAATCTGCGCCTGATCACAGGCAGTCTAATTCGACATTTCCAACTACGAAAGCATCGCCAAATCATAAGGCTGCCAAAATCCGCACTCTGCAGGGGGTACGAAAAAGAAGATGAGACCATCGAGCATATCCTCTACGATTGCCTGACGCTTTCATTTATTAGAATTTATATTCGGCGAGAATTGGCTAACAACGGCCGATATAAGAGATTAACCTCTTGGCGATGCTGTCAATTACAATAAATTAGTAGGCTGGCTTAAGAGCTAGGACGTGCCTATCTACTTAGGAGGATGCACAATGGGCCTAGTAAGGCCTATACAGATATACAGAGATTTGCGTTATTTATATACGAAACTAAGCTGCGAAGACACCAGCCACCACGGAAGAAAGGGAACAACTAACAAACAACTGACGAGCCGAATTGTTTACCTTTAACAGCTGTTTTGTCCAAAACTTGTTTTCGCACGTAAGCCCCCTTGTCATAGACCACGTCATGTAACCAAGTTAATAACAGCTATTTTTCTTTTGTATTTTGACAAAAAACAGTTTTAACACACGGTGTAATAAAACTGCACAACTAAAACAATATAAAAGCTAACGCCTTTTGAGAGCACCTGACCTGTTTCCGACCGAAAATTCACTCTTCATGCGAAAATAGATTCGTTTAGATGGCACCACTTTACTGTTACATAATTATTGTAATTCCAAAATGTTGACAATTTTTTTTTCCTCAAAATATTTCAAAATTACACATAAATGCTTTATAACTTCTTTATAAATACTACAAGTATCAAGTTAATTATTATAAGTTTATTTTGATGGTAAAGTTCAAGAGTTCGCTGTATATTTAAAAGTTTGCTGTATATTTTAAAGTTTCCTGCATATCCAAAGTTGAATTATTTGATCCTTTACTACTTAAGAAACTTTTTTACTGAATTTTTCAATTTATGCAGAAATACATAAATGGTTTCCAAATTCAACTTCAATCAATAAACTACAGGAGGCCCACGAAAGGACTTAATAAATAAAAATATTTATTTTAAATTTTTTGAAAAATGTCGTTTTTCATAATTTCTTTTACTTAAATAAATATGATTCAAGTTGAGAAACTTCGATTTTCTTGTGCAGGGTAGGGTGCGCAATAAAAAATACAATTATAGATTTGCAAAATTATAAAAAACTACTTAAATTTTTTTTCAAGCGCGTATATGACGTAAGGAGAAATTAAAAAGCAAAATAAAGTTTTTTATTAAAGGACTTCCAAAAATTAAATTTTTCAAATTTACAACTGTTGTATTTTTTCCGCACCCTGTACAACAAAATTGAAGTTTCTCAATGCGAATCGTGTTTATTTAACAAACAAAAGAAATTGTGAAAAATTACTTTTTTTTATTTTAAAACAAATATTTTTACAAGTATAGTTAGGTGTATCCGTATTAGATACACGAGAAGCCTTAGGGGATATTTCAGAGATCCTTTGGTCCTTTATTTTTTACGATAGATTAACAATTTCTAGTCAGAATGGTGATACAACTTACAATGTTTTGAATACTTTAAGTTGATTGAGTTGATGTTTATCGCCTTTTAAATATTAGTCACAGTGTGATTATAGGAAACTTTTGGAGAAATATATATTTATCAGATTGTTACTGCAATGGGTAAAGTTTTACCTCACCAATCATTGCCTACACCTTCTCAATTAAAGTGACTTCTCGCGTTCCTCAAGGATCACACATTGGCCCAATCCTCTTTACTCTTTATATTAATGATGTCGTCCGTTGCTTCTAACGGTCTCATTGCTTACATTCTAAAAAGTTTCTCCATTATGAAGACTGGCAAAAATCTGTTATTATTTAAAAATTTTATTAATTTCCTCTAACAAAACATATACAAGTACCTACAAAGTTATGAGCTTTTATACAATCTGCATGCAAGCATGTACTGATTAAAGCTCTCCATTAGTAAATTAATAAACAAAGAGTTTAGTAACGTGGAACTGACCCTTATTGTCATAAGTGCAATATCTAAAAGCATTATAATATAATTACATGCAGTAAGTTAGTTTCATTACTTTTCTAACGAACTTTGTATAAATAAATCACGTATCAATCTATTGTATACGGATACAAAATCGCATCCACAACATGTAACGTTCACTTAAAATGTCAAATTTTGCTTCAGTGTTTCAATTTCAGACATAAATACTTTATCTAATGAGCCATTGTGTTCGTAGAGCACTTACTGTAATTACATTATAAACCCACGACTAATATTATTAGCGAATATGATAGCTTGGCAGTGATATTGATGAAACTCAATAAATCAAATTCTACAAGGTGACTTTGTGATAAATTTTTGGTTACGTATTTATTTATATCTCATAATGTTTATAAAGAAAAACGTAATGATTAATCAGGTTAGCGTGGAAAGAAAAACTTCATAATGAAAACGCCATAAGTCGACATCATAATCTTTGGCAACTAATATTAAAATCATAGTTTTAAATTACTGTAACTGTAATAACACAAGATATAAAAAAATAGTCACCACAACCAAAGAGTACAGTTAACACAAGAGATCGCACTTAAATGTCAATCGATCTGAAAGGCTGTGACCGTAAAAATTTAAAATATAACCTAGCTTTCTGATCATTTATCTTTTTGGTTTAAACATTTATCTATAATCGAATTTTTTAATACCAATTACATCATGAAGGTCTGTGCAGTAAAAAACTGCAAAAATCCTAATCAATTTTCTAGATGTCATTTTTCTCATGTGACAGCAACCAACGTTCTGTTTGGTGACGCCAGACTTGTCAAAAATACTGCAGACCAATAAGGAGGAAGCATCGAGGTCAATATTATTTTAATAACAAAAAAAACATAAATTTTGTAATAAGCACACTAATTTTTGTCTTCAAGTGGCTTAAAACCTGAATATTTTTTTAATTTTAGATGTCATTTTTGTTAAATATGCAGGAGAACAAATCTTATGAGTGACGTTAAAACACTACTATGAGGCGATCGATTAAGTAAATAGACAGCAGTATTGCAGGCTTCAGCCCAAAATTGTTTCTGAAGTCCAGCCTCGTCTAACATACACCTTGCTTTATCGCAAATGGAACGAATCGCTCTCTCAGCTACACCATTAAGTTCAGGAGTTATTGGAATTGTCACATTATGTTTAATTCCATGTTCACTTAGAAAATCGTTAAAATTATTACTTATGTATTCGCCGCCATTATCAGACCTAAGAATTTTAATTTTCTTATTAGTTTCGTTTTCTACCATGGCTTTAAAAATTTTGAATTTTTCAAGAACTTCATATTTATGTTTTAAAAAATATATAAATATTTTTCTTGAAAAATCATCTACGAATATAAGCATATAACGACAACCTCCAATGGACTGAGTTTCCATCGGACCTGCTAAATCAGAGTGAACAAGCCCTAAGACTTCTTTTGTCCTTGAACTAGATTTATTAAATGGTTGTTTTGTTTGCTTTCCCTTTAAACAGCTAACACAGGGGTCATTAAAAGTTCCTTTAAAATTTATACCTTTTACAAGTTCTTTTAATTTATTCATACTTTTGCTATTTAAATGACCTAAACGCTTATGCCATATTTTTGAACAAGTTATATTAGCAGTATGAACAAATTCAGAATTATAATTAATTTCTGAATTTAAAGTAGAAATGGTATTTAATTTATACATGCCATTAAATCTACTGGCTATGGCACATTCTTTACCAAAAATTTGAATGTCATTTTTATTGACAAATCACAATGGTTAGTATATATAACATATAGACATAGTATGTAAAGAGTGGACACTGGATTACATACAGGCATATGAACAACACACCCGCTTAAGACAGTGGCTCAGTCTCTGTAGTCATACCAAGTCTTCTCTTGCAATTTTCGAATTTGATTCTGCTTTGGGATTTTGTAAAAATATCAGCAACCATTTTATCTGTAGGCATGTACTGTATTTGAACTTCTCCTTCAGAAACAACTTCTCGGACATAATGATGTCTAATATGAATATGTTTAGTCCGTGAGTGATATACAGGATTATTTACCAATTTAATAGCACTTTGACTATCACAGTAAATAATGGTTGATTCATTTACTTTATATAGTTCTGTTAGAACCCATCGAAGGAATAAGGTTTCTTTTAAGCCATCTGATAACGCAACATACTCTGCTTGAGTACTAGATGTAGCAACAGAAGACTGCTTTTTGCTTCCCCAAGATATCGAGCTACCAGCAAACATGAACACGTAACCAGTTAAAGATTTCCTATCTTCGATGTCAGACCCCCAATCTGCGTCTATGAAACCTGTAAGATCACAACCACTAGATGTATAAACTAATCCTTGATCCGCTGAACCTTTTAGATAGCGCAGGATTCTTTTTGCATGATTCCAATGCTCTATACTGAAACTGTTATTAAACCTGCTTAAATTATTTACAGCGAATGAAATGTCTGGTCTAGTGCAAATTGATAAGTACATAAGACTTCCAATGAGACATTGATAAGGTACATCAGGTAATACTCCATCAAATTTTATCAATTTTAAGTTTGATTCCATTGGAGTTCGAATGGGTTTACACTCATCCATTTGAAATTTTTTTAAAAGTTCATGGACATAATAAGTTTGGTCAAGTTTTATGCTATTACCTGAATCTGAATCATTGTAGGTAATTCTGATACCTAAACAGTATTCAGCTCTACCAAGATCTTTCATATGAAAAAATGACATTAGCTTTGACTTGATAGTTAGCTTCTCTTTCTCGTTATTGCAAAATAAAAAGAAATCATCCACGTACAGTGCGAGAAAAAATATAGTCTTTTCAGAAATTTTGTAGTAAACGCAAGGCTCGTAATTACTTTGTTTTAAACCTAACTCTAGCAATATATTATGTGCTTTAATATTCCAGAGGTGTGTTGTTCATATGCCTGTATGTAATCCAGTGTCCACTCTTTACATACTATGTCTATATGTTATATATACTAACCATTGTGATTTGTCAATAAAATGTTTTTCTTTTAACGTCACTCATAAGATTTGTTCTCCTGCATATTTAACAATTTTTTGCATGTGGCAGCACCGAACGTGCAATTGGTGACCCTAGACTTGTCAAAAATACCCCATACCAATAGACAAAAGATACCGAGGTCATTGAGATTTGAGCCAGAATTTAACATGGGAAGTATAGGGAGTGACAGGCCTGTGCCAAAACGCTGAGCGGAACTTACTAGTATACTGTTCGAGTATTTGTTGATGGTCCCTCAGGAATTTGGTTTTTCCAACGATTCGTAAACGTATGAGTATATCTTTCAGATCTAGATCTGGAAAGGATGAATATATGTGAATAAGTGAATATATGGGGAGGCAACAACGAAAAATAAGACAGTGAACAATAAGAAAAATTTTATTTGAAAAACCCCCTTAACTTCGTGATGCCAATTAATATACCATCATAAAATTTTACGATGCAAGTTTATTCTGTTTTATGCTATGCAAGTTTGCATACCTACAAACACGTTTAATGAAAGTTTTATGCCAAAAAATATATAGAATATATATTTTTGTGTAGTTTCTGTCCAAGTTTAACGTATTTTTATGATGATTTTTGCAATACCAACCTGGAAAAGTTACCAGTGACCAATGGGAATTTTGCTTTTGTTAAGTGGGACGTAATTGCACTAATATTATTATTAATTCGAAAGACGCTAAAATGGTGGTTCCCACCTTATCGAGACTAGGGCCCACAAGGGTATACTCGTAGTGTAAAAAACAGAAAATGATTTAACTTGGAACGAATGACCAAAAACCGATAGTAGTATTAAAACGTTAAATTTTTTGGTTTGGCATTACTCAAGTAAAATCATATAATTATGTTCACAAGTCTTGATTTTTAAAACCTTTCTATATCGCTTCTTGATTAAGGTTGTTCAAGCAATTTATCCAATAATAATTGGCTCCTTTACTTCTTAAGCCTGCTCATGTAAAATATTTGGGCTCCTTACTTCGCTTATTTATTTAAAAATATTTGGTTACTTTTAAATATGTTCACGTAAAATTATAGGATCCCTTTACTCCCTTAGATCTGTTCATGTAAAAATATTTGCGCCCATTGTCGCTTAAGCCTACCAACATATAAAAATTTTAAAACGTTTTAAGATTTTTCGATTTTTCGATTTTTCGATTTTTTGATTTTTCGATTTTTCGATTTTTCGATTTTTCGATTTTTCGATTTTTCGATTTTTCGATTTTTTGATTTTTCGATTTTTCGATTTTTCGATTTTTCGATTTTTCGATTTTTTGATTTTTCGATTTTTCGATTTTTCGATTTTTCGATTTTTCGATTTTTCGATTTTTCGATTTTTCGATTTTTCGATTTTTCGATTTTTCGATTTTTCGATTTTTCGATTTTTCGATTTTTCGATTTTTCGATTTTTCGATTTTTCGATTTTTCGATTTTTCGATTTTTCGATTTTTCGATTTTTCGATTTTTCGATTTTTCGATTTTTCGATTTTTCGATTTTTCGATTTTTCGATTTTTCGATTTTTCGATTTTTCGATTTTTCGATTTTTCGATTTTTCGATTTATTTTTCGATTTTTTGATTTTTCGATTTTTCGATTTTTCGATTTTTCGATTTTTAAAAATAAAATACATATCCTTTACTTTTTACTATTAAGGGAAATTATTTGTATCAGCTTATACAACTCCTTGATATTTTTTTTTTAAATAAAAAAATACCTTTAATCAAACAGAATATATTGGTTAAACTAGCAGAAATTTCGTCACAAAAACATCAATAGATTGTTTCAATTAAAATTACCAGGTCACCATGTAGTATTAAGTATGCGGTTGCAGCTAAAATATAGCGCTTACCGTTAGAGTTTGTCGACGCAGGATTTCATCATAGACGCATAAGCGTAATCCCACAAATTTTGCTTGTTCATGTGTATTGTACATACATGTAATATATCATTGATTTATTCCAGTTTGTGACTATATCCCGTAATAATTGGATTTAATTTCGTTCAAATTATAAAATAATTTTCATATTCATATTGCTATGGAACTAATCGTATTGTTGTTGTTATTTCAATACGATAAGCCTAGCAAAAACATAATTTGTTTAGATTAAATACATGATAAAATAGACAAAATACAATGGAATTCTATTGCGCTTCCACTAAGTACTAATAATAATTTCCTTATTTTTCGTTTTTAAATTAGTATCAGTTTTTTATTTATTTAATATGTTCGATTTTCTTGGCAGTGACGCACCTCCTAGTTGATAGAGCGTTGTGTTGTTCGAACGGAAAGGGAAAAGAAATTCCAGTAGCGTGTAGGTTTGATACGTAAAAATTATTTATTTAGAAGTTTTGAAAACTAAATGGTATTTATATTTTATAAAATTAGGAGTTTATTGTAAGGACAATGTCTAACCTGAAAAACAATTTCACAAAAATAACATGAGAAATCGAGAAAACTTCTTAATTAGGCAGTCGGTACCTAACATGCAGTTTCATATTTCAATCTGCTCTCGTATTGTTGGCAATATCTTATAAATGTTTTAACATTTTAACATCATTTGCAAGAGATCTATATTGAACCTATGGTTGTTTATACTTTTAATCTTAAGAATTCGAGTGTTTCAAAACATAATATTTTACTATCACTACCACTATGTAGTACTGTCATTATTATTCGATATAATAATAATAGGCTCAACCATAACTTCAACACGTAAATCGACATTCTACATTTTTATCTTCTTTGTTAATGATATTTTAGATGAATGCTGCCCACCTAACAGGTGTTACATTGGCTATAGCATTTTCAAGTAACACCTTCAGATCAGCCAATTTGAATGTAGTATTTTTTGAAGCTACTTCATTTTTAATTTGTGTCCATATCAGTTTGAAAGCATTCAGTTCACAGTGATATGGTGCAAGCCTCAACACCTCTACCTTCTATACCATGATGAATGTAGGTTTATGCAACTTCACCACTTTTAACATTTTTTCTTTGACATGTATGTGCTTTGAGTTCAAACAGTCTAATAATTTGCCTTTTCGAGAGACACAAGTTAGTATTTTTTAACTCGGCGGCTGTGTCCATTACTAACAGTAAGTTAGGCTCTATAAGCTTTAAACACGAAAAAAACTATTGTTTGAAAGTATAGGAGTTCATATCTTAGTGATAACCTCCGGTTTTGCGTGAAATAAATGCATTCAAAGCCCCATCCAAAAATATACAATCACTCCCCATGTGGGTTATTATCAACCAATATCCCTTTCGAGACAGAGCTTTTAATCCCGTAGAGAGTCCTTCCAGAAACGTCTGTCTGGAATTTTTGATATTAAAGTGTTGCCATACTTTTGATTCAACCATGTCTCGTCGGTGTAATACTTTTTTTACCTTCGAGACTCTATTTTTATATGCAATCCAAAAATATTTTCCTCTAAAGTACGATCTCGTCTTTTTCAATTAATAAGCTTTTCCGGTTTCGTTTCAAATACCGGTATTTTCTTCTTAAGATACGCATTGGAATGTAAGGTACATATCATTATCTTGATTTGCGTCTGTCGATTTTTTTTTCACTTCTGAAAGAATGTCTTTTTTTTTAGTGAATACATTACTACAACCTGGTATATTCTCCATTTCATTTGAGCGTATTGTAAAATAAAATTAAGAAATACACACTACCCAACAGTACGACTGTGTACTATGCTAACAACGTCTTTCAAATACGCGGTAACATAGTTGCTATGCGTTAGTCAAAATTCTAACTCGCCTACTTCGGACGATGCCGCTATTCCTGAGCGTTACACTATTCTAAAATTATATAAGCCCTTAAGATTGTGGATTCAATGTCTCCCTACAATAATTTTAAACAAAAATAATGTCTAAATATAATATTTAAATTAATAAAACACATTACTAGGTCCTCTTCTCTACCTTTCTCCCCATAACACTGATTTCACCTTCTGCATTTCTTTACTTTGTGTTCTTCTAAGAAATAAAATTAAAACGACCCCTTTAAAAAAAGTTAGGGGTTAGGTATCTTTTAACCCCCCCGTATTTTTTTTGACATAAAAAACTTGCTTTATTGATCTGAAAATCAAAAAGAACTATGAATTTTTAAATTTTTTTTATAGCAAAATGAACTTTGTATCTTTCTTAGTTAACGAGCTATTTACAATTTTTTAACTGAATTTCTAGAGCAATCCGTCCGTCCTGGACTTAACATATCAACAAAACTAAGAGTAGGTCAGGAGTTACTATACAACAAACGCATATAAAAAACAGTGGTGTGTCTAGGGCTGTACTTGAGCCGCCCCTGCAAAAACTACCTCTTTTATTTATATTTTTATATTCAAGAAGGAGGAGGACATGTTGAATATTTACTAAATTAAATAGTTTATAAAATATGTATAAAAATTATTGCCAAGTGTTTATTTTTAATTGTTAATTTTTTGTTAATTGTTTAATTTTTTTAATTACTATTAAATTTATTAATAACTTTTTCAAACTTACGTGTATTTTTATCAGTGATATGGTTAACCCATGAGCACACCATTTTTATGTCGCCAATCCAATATTATGAATAACTTTTTTACAAAAATATAAATAAAAGAGGTAGTTTTTGCAGGGGTGGCTCAAGAACAGCCCTAGGCACACCACTGATTTTATAGGCGTTTTTTGTACAATAACTCCTGACCTACTCTTAGTTTTGTTGATATGTTAAGTCCAGGACGGACGAATTGCTCTAGAAATTCAGTTAAAAAATTGTAAATAGCTCGTTAACTAAGAAAGATAAAAAGTTCAATTCCTAATAAAAAAAAATAAAAATTCATAGTTTTTCTTGATTTTAAAATCGATAAAGCAAGTTTCTTTATGTAAAAAAAAAAAATAAGGGGGGTTAAAAGTTACTCAACCTCTCAATTTTTTTTAAAGGGGTCGCTTTAATTTTTTTTCAAAGAAAATATCGCAACAGCAAATGTTTTACAAAAAAAAAAAAAATGTTTTTCTGAATGTTAGTTTAACACCCTGTAACTTTGTTGGGAGCCAGTTTTTCATATAGCTAAATATAGCCAAATCCACTTATTTTTTGGTAATCTATCTGAGCATGAATTTATGACATACCTTTTTGAAACACCCTGTATATAGTGCAATATTTAAGAGCTATTAAAATAGCATACAATAATTCTGTTGTGTAGATGAAAGAGTGTTGGTGAAGTTTGCATTATGAAATATACTCGTTCTGTACAAATGCAGCTGCTACATCATGTTCTGACTTTGATGCATCGGTGAAAATTAGAGAATAGTTTTGAAATATAAAAACAAATTCGTAATATTTGGTTATTAGGAGAGTATGTTTATAAGAATGCTTAGGAAATTTAAATAAGGAGTTGTGCAGTTTTGGAATTTAGATAGTCCAAGAAAGTGAATTCGATATTGTGATTGATGATACTTGGAACAGCTGGGGATTAAAATTAAAACGCTAAAGTCTTTCGTAGAGGAATATATTTTTATTTTGTTTCGAAACGTGTTAGAATTTAAAAAAACAGTTGGATAAGAGAGATAATCTAATTATGGTAATGTTTTGGAGGCCTAACATAAATATAGATACTACCGTCGTATATTTAACGGTAGTTCTGCTAAAACTTTTTAAAGGCTATTGACTGTGCTGGTCTTGTAGGCTCCCACAGCAATTATGAGAGACTTACTTGGAAGTACATCTGGCTTTTTTAAATAATAAGCTGTTTGCAGAGTCATAATGAATGCATCCATAATCTGTTCTACTTCTAATAATAAATATATTTTGATTAGTGTTTTAGTAACAGTTTCCATGTATGATTTGAAAGGACTTTATTTAACTAGTTTTATTTTGAAATGACTTGATTCCACAAGATGGTTTTTACGTAACGTCTATTTTAATAGTGCATCAAATACAGATTAAGGAATTTCACACTGTCCGACTGTTTAATAAATTAGTTTCTTAACTACAGAACATATTTTTTCTCAATATGTCGAAACACTAAAAAATTAAGTACATAAATATTTTCTAGACACTTTTTGCCCACATTGACTGGTTCATTACCTTGTTGCTTAATCTGGAAAAGGCCTAGAAGTTTTAGCGAACAATATTCTTTCTGTTTGCCTGCGGTAAAATTTGTTCTGGATACAACAATGAATGGCAGTGTAATTTTCCATGTTTTCTGAGAGTATAATGTTCTCTTAACTTAGGGCAAAGTTTAATTCCAAAGTTTGTTAAAACTTGAACAATTTCTGCATGAAAGGGTATGCATATTGTTAAGGTTTTTATAAAATTAAATAACAAGAGTTAAAAACATTTATTATACTAATTTACCTACAACTCAAACATTTTTGTTTCTCTACGCCCTTTCTATATTATTAAAAAACCCTTTTTAATTTACATCTCTCCTTTATTATTTGAAAAACGTAATAAAAAATAATGAATAAGACTTTTTCTTGCGGACGAATGTATTTAAGTTCCAAGATGCACTAAACCATGTATCTTAAAAATTCTTTAATCAAAGAACACGGTGATGTGATGCTCCGTCATTTAAAACGAGAGTCTCGTAAAAAAATCGTAAACTAAAAATGTCATTCCGAACGACGGTGGAAGTTTCTCGCGACAAATTTTTATTTAAAGTGTAAAGTGTAGTCAAAAGTTGTTTAGCAAATACCGAGGCAAATACTACATAAAAGAATTTAATAGTTTTTTGTATATTGGCCGAGGTGTTTCTGCTGTAAAAGTTGAGCTATTAGCATTTAGTTTCTGCAAGGGAACTTTACCACGCAATAAAGTAGGTATTCTTGCCTTAAATAGTATAGTACCTATATTGTCTAACGAGAAAGGAATGCCATTCCTTGCGTAGTGAATAATACACTAAACTTTTTCTATGGCTATAACATGGTGCTACCCATTTCAATTAGTTTCTATAACTTATAAAATAAAAATAGAGGCTCTCTTCTGGATAATTATTTAATATTTAAAATTTTATGATTTTTATGCTTTAAATAAAATAATTAGAAAATTACATCTTTGTATTATCAAAATTATAAAATAGTGAAATAATGTACCTCATTTCTTAAACAACAATAAAAAGTTTAGTTTTGTATTAAAGACGTAAAAAAATAGTTTGTAAAAAAACATAGATATGAGTAGGTAATATATCGAATTGTACAGTATATTTTTCTACAGCTCACAAAATAAAATCTATAATTTTGTTTTCACACGTCTTGATAAAATAACATTATTTAAATAATTGTTTAGAATTTAATTTATCACTTTTCTTGTTTATAATATATATAATAAGAATCGAAAAGAAGATATCCGTTTAGTAAAGTGATATCACCTGCAGGCTATTCATTATGTCGTTTGTGCAGAAAAATATTATACATGAGGGTGAAGAAAAAATTAAAACATAAAATCTGACAGATTGTAGTAAAAGTATTTTTTGTATACCCACATGGATATTACGCACAGACTACAAAACAAAAAAGTATGCTATTGCATTCAACTGAACCAATAACGAATATATTTCATATCAATTCTACCTAGTAAAAGCCCTGCAAAAAAATGGAATCCACCAATCGCAGTTCATAATTTGGTTATCCGGGTACTACTATTTGTTAAATTTTATATAGGTTAATCGAGGAGAGCACTAGGTGAGAAGATGCAGTAAGCATTTCTGTATTATTAATGATTATAAGATGAATCTGGCAACAGTGAACCACCTCGTCTTCAATATCGAATTGTTAAAAGGTAGTCTGTTGTTTGACGTCTTAATGGTTGTATTCAAGGGTAATATACCTACAAAGCCATCAAGCGGCTACAAATCGAGTATGCTCCTCTTATATTATATCAGTTACTACAAATAGATGCTGACAGTTAGCAAGTGGGGATAAATAATAAGTTAAGTCCAATTTATACCCAAGTTTAATAATATAAATATAAATAGTCAGCTATTTTTGTTGAATCTAAATCTCGAGAATATTTTAATTTCAATTTGATTAGACATAATTTTTGGCATTAATAATCTGTTTAGAGCCCGAGAGCTTTATCTCAAGGGCTTTAATCAATTAATGCCAAAATTATGTAGAATCAAATTGTAAAATATTCGAGCAATTTAGCAACAACAAAAATAGCAGAATATTAATCAAGGTCGTGTTATATTTGGGACAACTATTTCACTAGACTAAATATTAAATATTTCTTTAGAGAAATAGTCCCTGATATGTGAACTAACAAAAGTATGGATTTGAACATACGCAAAAGTTGCTACCTACTTTCTCTGTCTAAGCACCTGAGGTGGGATTTATGTCAATCCAAAGTTGGATGCCGACTAACTACAGTGAAGAAGGGGGTGAGTCGTAGAAAAAGTGATGTTTGTGAGTGGGCGAAAGGAGTTTAACCTCACATCCAACAATCCATGTGACAGTTCACTACCAAACTCCAAATAGGAAACTATAGCATCTCCTCTACAAAGCCATCAAGCGGCTACAAATCGAGTATGCTCCTCTTATATTATATTAGTTACTTTACCATAAAAATAGATGCTGACAGTTAGCAAGTGGGGATAAATAATAAGTTAAGTTCAATATATACCCAAGTTTAATAATATAAATATAAATCGTGTTGACATGGGGGGTCAACTTCGTTCACACTATGAAATATACTAATAATTACCAAATTAATAACAACTAAATCACTCAGTACATTACTCTCAGATTCCCCAACAATTAACAGTAATCCAGTATCACTGGGAGTAACATTTACAACTAAAACGCTATATTAAAGTTAAAAATCATTAAATGGGACTAGGGGCAATCGTAAAAATGTAACACATGAGGTGTGTACTGTATTTAGCAAATAAACAAATAATAGTATACTATTTACGGACGCTAGGGGTAAAAAACATGTAAAACTCCGTTACTTATTAAAAATATTAACTACCCTTAAGAATATACCCCACAAAGAGCTCTTGATGACGTTTTTCGGATTTAATAAAATGTACTGTAAACCATACACCCCTAAACCTCGTTTACATTAGGTTTAGATTAAAACACGTACTAATAACACCCCACAATAAAATAGATTAAATAGTAATAAGTAATATAAAAAAAATAAGATAGCAAAACTTGCCTGTCATAAAGGTTGGTAGCCCATTAGACGATTACTAGCTGATCACAAGGAGTACTAGCTGGTCACAAGATGTGCTAATCAGCCCGTCACAAGAAGTGTTGGCCCTTCACAAGAAGTATCAGCCCGTCACAAGAAGTTTGTGCCCGTCACAAGAACCCTCTGTTACAGCTCAAAAAGAGGGACACAAAACGATGCACCAGACCAATTGAACGGCAAATTCGTGAACGACTTATTCAGAACGACTACATATATATGTCGACATAATGAGATTCAACACGTGGTTAAATATATCCTCCTTAGAGCTCCTACAACATGTGTTCACCAAAAAAAATACTACCAAATCCACACTGTTTTAACTTAAAACAAAAAGGTTGCTTCGTTATATCCCAAATGGATTGAAACGACTTCCGATAAATTTCGAAAACAGTACCTTTCAAATTCACGTGCCGAATCTGAACCTCGACATTTCCCAAACCAGTAATACCAACATACCTTAGTGACAAATAGGTGTCCCATCAGCGCCCTCTATTACGAAATAAATTCTTGACAGAAAGGGCTAAAATAACCAAACAAACCTCTAAAACCAAATAAATAGCCTAACTAAACTCAAATAGAGGTCCTATCTACCCCAAACTGATCATATACCCACAATTAACGTCAGAGCAGAAACGCTAGACCGACATCTTGAATACAGGGCAGCCACATGCTCACCCAGAGAGTCGCAGATGGACCCCTGAATCGCTTTCGACGGTGATGACAAAATCGGTGGTTCGCATATCGATCCAAAAGCACAGTGGTTTAAATGCGGGTATAGAAGGACCCATTAAATAATTATTGAACAAAGATAAAAACTAGCTTATTCCTATTTTTATGAAAAACCGCTATAAGGCCAAATTTAAACGTTACAAAGTTTATATGCTCTATGGCTTTTGAGTTAGCCGAAAAATTGAACTTACCCCATAAGTTTAATAGAGAGTCTCGTAAGGCTGATTATCCGTGGCTAGATACTTTTTTAAGGAAAAATAAGGCACTTATCACACGAAAATCTAAAGGAGTTTTAGCAGCACGGTCATTGGCGATGGTAACAGATAATGTAGCTTCATAGTTTTGCTCCTTGAGCATACGTTAACTGAAAACCAGTTGATGAATGAGCCAAGTCAAATTTTATATATTGAGGAATCCAGCCTTTAACTATATAAACGCCTCGAACACATTTATCATTTGCTGCAATGTTGAAGGTTTATATATTCCACCAAATTGTGTGTTTAAAGGAAAAAATAAGAAGCCTGAATTAGAAGATGAAATGCCTCCAGGGCCTATCGTAGTTAATTCAGAAAAATCAGCACACGTGAATAACGAGATCTGCTTTAATTGGCTAAGAGTACAACTTGTACTCCGGAAATTAATAGGAAAAGTATTGTTATTGCTATATGGCCACTCTTTCCATTACAGTAGTGTTCGAATATACTGCCAAAATTTACGTTATTTTATTTTGTTTGCATAGTCACAGTACTCAGTTTCTACAGCCTTTAGCAGAGTATTTTTTAGGTCGTTCAAAGCATTTTATTATGAAGATTTTAACTTGTTTTTAAGAGCAAATCCCGAAAGACGTATTAACAGGCTACAGTTCGTATACTTACTTGCTGCTACATAGAAAAACTCTGCTACAATAAAAAATGTAGTGTCCTCGTTTAAAGCAATACTTCAACGATGCCTAACTATGCCTACCTAACACAGGAAGGGCCACAAACAATATTTCGTCCTTAGGATCCTGCATGCAACGTCCCTGCAAATGGTGACCCGGATCCAGTTTACATTAGCACCAAAATTGTGTCAATCTCCCCCGCAGTCGGACTCTAACCAAAACCATAGCTCTGAAATGTTGATGGATCAAATATTTACCGAGCAAGATTGTATACCTGGAAAAATGTTGGAACAAATATTTCCTGTATCAATTACGCGTGCTGTACAGTGTGTGAGGAAACGAACCAAACAACTTGCTTCTGTTTAACAAGCAATCAGAAAATTACAGAAAAGAAACAAAAAGCAGAGGCGAAAATAAAGAAGGTTAAGAAATGCTGATTTCTTAAATAAAACCAAACAAGAAACGAACTGTAAAGAAACATATATAATATGCTTCCGAAACTTTTAGTGACGAAGAGAATTTATCAAGATTCTTTGAGTTGCAAAGATTAATCTAATATTTGTGTAGGATGCAAGGAAGAATATATTCAAACAGAAAAAAACAAGACTGTATTAAGTGCATGAAATGCAACCGGTAGCTACACGATTTTTGTGGAAAAAGGGCAAACAAGAAAATCATCTAGGCACCTAGTTTAAAAAAAGCACGTATTTTAGATCTCTAGTTTAATTTAAATATGTATATGCATTAGGAGAAAATGTTTGTTATTTGGCTAGTATAAGGAAGTATAAGAAGCTATTTGTGTTCGTTATTATTGTAAAACTTTATACAAATAAATATTATACAGAAGAATATAAGCGCTATCTCACCTTATATATTGCGTCATCTCTACTATATACTTAAGGTGAGATGAGCTACTTTTCACCAATATATTCTAAGTTAATATGTTAACTTTTTTATGGCTTGGATTTATTACTGTTATTTTGTACTCTTATAGGTTTTATATTGACTTTAGAAAACGTGCACTATCTCTCCTCGATTTATAAGTGACAATTCTGTCAAAGTAATTTTCAGTATATTTTTTTTATTTATTGAGATTAATTATACCTAAAAAACAGTTATTCATGAATAAAATTCTATTAAAATTAAATTCTATTTTATTTCGTCTATATTTACAAATAAATCATAAATTTTAATTAAAGCCTATGAAAGTAATTTATTTACTAGTATTAAAACTAAACTGGTGAAAGGCTCAATGGAGGTGAGACCAGGGCGTTTGGCTGCCAAGAGAGTGGCTCGAGTTCAAATCTGTACAGGATACTAATTAAATTAAATATTTTATGTTGTTTATCCACCCACTAACCATCTGTGGAACATTCCCGTTGTCTAGTTAGTGTATTATTTTTGGAAAGGTAGTCTTATCAAAAGCACCTTCTATGTCGACGAAAACACCGAAGACGGACTTTTTAATGTCGAGTGATCTCTCTATCCGGCCAACAACTAGGTGAAGAGCTGAATCAGTAGATCTGCCTGGGGTGTATGTATGTTGATTTGGGTGTAGTGGTGTTGTTGTAATCACCACATTCATTATGTACCTTTCGCACAGCCTTTCCAATATCTTCATGGAAAACGATGTAAGGCTAATTGGTCAGTATGTTTTTGGAACAGTGTATTCCATTTTTCCAGGTTTGGGTATAAAGACTACTTTTATCTTTCACCATTTTTGGGATATATACCTCAGAGCCAACGAAGATCTGAATATACCTACCAGGTGCGGTGTGAGTTCTTCCAGACCTCACTGAAGTAGGGCTGGAAAGATACCGTCAGGTCCTGGTGATTTAAATGAAGAGAAGCTAGATATTGCCCATCTAATTTTGTCATCGTCTACAATGTGTTTGGCAGTTTGCCAATCGTAGACAGATGGGTTGTGTTCTTCCTCTGCACAGTTGGCCACATCTGTGATCACCGAGTCAGGGAAGTGTGTTGACAGCAGAAGTTTGCAGTTTTTATTCAATCCTATTTGATAAGCGCGCCGATACTGCGGTGTAGGTTTTGATAAACATATAGACAAATTTAAAAAAATTCAGGGCGTGCATTTCGTTTAAGCTTAGCTTTTACAGAAATTATCATCCAGTATAATTTCACTTTCAGAAAACTACTGATGTTTTTAAGCACTGATAAAACTCTTTTTTTTTTTAATAAATCAGTAATTTGTTTATTATTTTATTATTTTATATAAGTTAAATATCGCAGGCTTTAAAGTAAATAATTTAGCATAAAATAAGAATATTATTATTAAATGATAATTTATTTAAATAAAAAAATATAAATAACATATTAAACAAATTTAGGCGTGAAGCTAAATATATTCCTTTTATTATAATCAAATAATATAATTAGTAGGTACAAATAATTTTGGGGTAGGTACACTCTGAAAAAGGTTTTCTTAAATTAAACAAATGGATTTGTTTAAAATCTATTTGTTTATGTTAAACACGTTTAATCCTAGACCTTTGTTCTTATGTGAAGAAATTTGATTGGTTTGAATATATATTTCAATTTGTTTTTAATTCATGTGCACAATTATTTATTTGAAGCATTAAATTTGTTTCCATGAAACAAATGTTGTGTTTGGAAGGAAAAAATTAATTGTTTTGAACCAATTTTTGAATTTGTTGGAAAGAAAACTTCAAAAAATAGTCGAAAATAAATCATGTATTTAAAATTACAAAATGATAGATTTAATTCTAGATTATTTTTAAACAAGCATTGTATTTGTTTAAACCAAACACATATTTATTGGCAAAGAGACTTTGATTTAGTAAAATCGGAGCGTATTTACAATTTGTCATTCATAGACTCTGGCTGGGTGGTCTTATTATCTAGATATCGACTTAATCTTGTTAGACCTAGTCTTATTTGGAACTTCAATGCCTACGGTCGCAGGTGCATGCGAGAGGTAAAAGTTATTTTTATTTATGTAAGAAAATTAAGTTCAGTGTGTAAATATATTTGAAATTAAAATTAGTGTATGTTGTGTAAGAAAAATAGAATATGATTCAGGGAAGTTTTTAATTTAGGGCACCGTTCATATTCTTTTTATTATTAACAACAAATCATCACAGTGGTTATTCTGTGTGACACATTTTCATAGAGTTTTGTATTTTATATCTAAAAATGTAAGTTACTACCTATACGACTGCTTATTAACGTGAATATTTCGCCATTTTTATTTTTGGCTAGTGAGTATTAACATTTATAATATAGCTCTTTAAATCAATATAGCGTTTGTTTCCCTATCGCAGTACCTTGTAGTAGTCTAGATGTTAATTTTTTTGATATACATCACCCAATATACAAATAAATAAATAAATAATGTAATAAATAAAATATTAATTAATAAACTTGTTAGAGTCTAATGCGCATGATCAAGCTACGTAATACATCACATGTGTACTAAAACGTGAGTTAAATGGACTCGATTGCTGCGTTGCCAGATTGATATTTTCTAGGATAGAAGTAGAGTCGCTAGTGGCTATATGTTCAACTGCACATTGAATATTAGTGTTACAAAATGTGTTTGCAATCGACTTTCATATTATTAACAAGTAATATGCATTAATATTTAGGACGTTCTGTTAATAAGAATTACACAAATGCGATTCGCGTATTAGTAATAACAGAATGCATAATTTAAGTAAGGTGGCAGCGCTTTGCGTTAAATAAACCCGCTAATTTTAAAAAAATGGACACCTAGATAACAAATATTAAAAAAATTATATTTCATTTTAACTTTTTGCTTTTGAAAATAACAAAATATAACAAATAATGAAAATTGTAGTTTGATCAAAATAGTTTGATCATAAAAGTTTTGACACATTCAGTTGAAAAGAGTATTTCTTAAGCTTTGAGGTTTAGTAGACATTTTTGTTAAACTAAAAAGCTTAATTTGTTTTGAAAATAACACCAAACGATAAAAATTCGAAATAAAAAAAAATTAATATTAGTGAATTTATAATAAATCTGAAATTTTTTAATCATTAGAAGATCCTAAATCTCGAGGTTATTGAACCTTTTGTACTCGTATGTCCAGTAGTGAAATAAATGAAGTTCCGGGATTGTTTTTGGGGAACAGATTTATTGAATGAGTAATGGAGAGCCAGACGTTTCGCTGTTTGCCTACAATTTCTTGTGGGCTATTTTAATAGGCTTACTCTGTTTATAGACACAGTGACAGGGTTAAAAGTAGGGTCGACTGGGTTTTATGTTAATGTTTTAGTAACTTTATAACTAAAAACTACAGGGTGTCTCAGAGTATGTGGATAATCTTCCACGCATAAAAATTGTGTTGTATGTTCCAGCAAGTAGGAACACTTAATAGCCTAACCAGTAGGCAAAGAAAAATAGACTGTATGTCTTGCAAAATTGTTCTATTAAATAGTAGTTAAATTATTAAAAAAGAATAAAACGGTTAAGAAAAAACGATTGACCAAATTTACCCAAACTACATCTAGGGGTGACGTGAGAGCTCACCTTAATTCCGGTATCCAAGGGATGATTCAGACTTTTTTCCTACCACCGGTTTTTATTCTTTTTTTTTTACTGATAAGAACGTTTTGCAGCAAAAATTTAAAGTTTACCGGGTCTCGATACGGTTTATTTCGTACTGACCTTTTCAAAGGTCTTTTCATGGTACGAATCTACAATCGTGACTCGGTCTCAAAATACGCGTAAATATTTGAATCAAAGACATTACAAAATGTATTTGATTTGAATCTACTAATATCTACTAATATCTACTAACTCAAATTACACGTGACTTGATGAATTGTTTAATAAATTACCCCTTGAAATAACAAATAAAAATTTGAAATGATTAGGATTCAACAATTGTAACAACTTCCTATTTGTTTCGACCACCCCTTTACAGAGATACGGACCTATAACGGAAGCCCCTAAAATTTTTTTTTATAAAATTTTTAAAGGAATAATGTGAAGGGTCCAACATTCTACAATTAACAAAGCTAGAGAATGCATAAGATTAGACGGAGATCATGTTGAATCGAAATATTTATTAAATACCATATTAAACAATAGGTACCTGAAGCGGACTTAAATTTAAGGACGAAGACAATTATTGTCGTAAGCCATTATGTGATTTGAAAAATCAGTAGCGCATTCAGTTCTTAAGGAATTTCCATGAGTTTTATAAGAAGTGGTGTGCTGCGTTTGTACATTTGGATGACCTAGATTTTTTTAAAGGGACCTACGAAAAGAATCTGGCAAGATATTAATAATTTAAAATCAATAAAACATGACCGTGAAAATGGAGAAAAAAGACAATGTCCATGCAGGTAACGAGGAAAGCTTTACTTCTAATGCAGAAATGATTTTTCCTTCTAAATCCAAGAAATGTGACGCCTCTGACAATATGAATACTATAGTGTTTACTTAGGTTAAAAGAAAAAATATTACTTAGTCTTAAAGAAACTTCTGTAATAGTTTTAGATAATTCTATTAACCACTCGGAAGTTGAGAACGAGTAGCCAAATACATCTTGGAAAATCTAAAATATTAAAAACTGGCTAATACATGAAATAATAGAATTTTCCGAATACGTTTTAAAATTTGTAAAAAACTGAAAAGCTCAATATTTCTGTAGTGGATAAAATTATTTATAAACATGGTCATCAGGTACTGTGTTTGCCACCATACTACTGCAAATTCAACCCCATTAAAAACAAATGGGGTATTTGTAAGCAATTCTACGATAATCGAATACGTAGACATGGTCACAGTGATAAAGCTCTAAGAAGCATGTGGAGTGAAGCTCTATATGTTGCTACACCAGAAATTTGGAAAAATGTGACCCAAAACACAAAAATAATTTACGATTGGTGCGAGAGAGAACAGACTGAAAATAAAATAAACCCAATTATAATAATTAATTTTATCAGATTCAGAAGAATAAAATACCTTACATTCGGCAAGGAAATATTTAAAAACATTTTTAAACTTTTTTGTTTAAATAATTGTTTATTTAAATAAAATAAATTTAATGATAACTTTTTACTTTTACAAGAAAACATGTAAACGTGTCTCCAATAAAATTGCTATGCTAAATCTATAGTTTAAAACCGAATCTGAACAGATCCCTTGGATTGTACAAGTATAATAGCAAATTGGAGACTTTTTCTTAAACGTCAAAAAACCAAGTTTATAAAATTGTACAATTATTAACTTGAGTGTTACTAGCCGGAATTGAAAATTTAGTTTGTTTTATTGTAAACTACTTGTCTTACATCATATGTTATTTTGCAAAATCCTAAATTCCACCATTTTCTCTCAGTACCACTTACCGCTGCATGAAAACAGCATAATGGTAGGTATAATAAAATACAGACTGCAGATGGCCACATATTCCTGCACGAATTCGAAATTTGGCCACGAGCGACAAAAGAGCGACTGGACGAACGAATGAGTGCAAGAATATGTGGCCTTTTGCAACGCGTGTCTTATACTATTTTCTCGATTTTAGGCTTTATTTGCCGTTTTTCTTTTTTTTAATTTTTTGTAGTCGTTGTTAGTTCGGGATTTTTTCGCAACCAACTGTCACATGGAATTAATCAGGCATTCCAAACAAATGAAACGCAATATTAAGGTTTGGTATGTCTAAAGGGTTGCGACATACGATGTAGTCTATTTACAATACGTAAAATCATAAATATTAGATTAAATTTAAATATTTTATGTCAAACACAATAGAAATATATTAAAATCGCATATTCATTTTCTATGAATTAGCAGGCTGGGGACTACTATTTCAAATAAAGATGGCGTTTAAGATGGAAGGCTATGTCGTAACCGCCTTAGATTTACGATCTCTTCCCACTGGCAGTTATAAATAAATGTCAATTAAAATGTCACAAAAAATGTCAGCAAAAATCGTTTAAGAACGAGTTTCAATCTTCAACGATTTTGCGTGCGAGAATATGACATTCTTACACCAAAACCGAGAAAATTAATTAGTTCTATCAACCCCGCTTTTTGATGATAACCCTTAAGCCTAGGCTAATCTCAATTCACCTCTGTCTACACTTTTTGTTTTTGGGATAGGCGAAGTAGCGTTAGTTGTATTAAATTTAACTTTTCAATACCTTTCACATGTGGTCTTCAACCTCCATATGAGATTTTACATTTGATAATTATCTCGGTCACCTTCAGTCGATGGAGGCAGGCCAAATTTAAAAAGAACAAGATTACTAATCCACTAGTTGGGATTAAATCTTAAATTTTTTTTTAAACCTAATTTATTTAAATTATTTTTATATTTGTTGATTAGAAGCATGGTTTTTTTTTTGTAATGGTAAGACACATGGTCAAATAGTTTATGTAGATATCTAATGTTACATTATTACAAATGATTGTTGTAATCTAAATCACTTTATATGTCTGAAAATGACCGTATAGGTCGAAAGCGCTTGCAACTATCAATTGAATCTATTACAGATCCTGTGGTCGAAAGACGTTGTGTATTTTATTTTTTAGTTTATTTAAATTTCAGTTTTAAACAGACATACATGAAGTTTATTAGGTAACATAAACATGTTACTATTTTATATGCGCAAAGTACTTACCGTCCAAATGCAATCAAGGGATTTAGGTTTGTAAACATTTTTATTAAAGGTAAACATATCAATCGTATCTAATATGTTTGTCCCAATCGCGAATTTCGAAATTTTGGCCGGGCGCGTCCTCTTTCCATCTAGACCATAAGGGCACGCGAATTTAGAAACGTCGGCTGGGTACAATAGCTTCGCTCTCTATCTTCTGCGTAATTGTGCTCTTATGGTGTAGGTGAAAAAAGGGAGCGCGCGGACTACTTTTAGAAATTCCCGCGAATTTCGAAACTTAGGCCGGGCGCGCTCGCTTCGCTCGCTTTCTTATGGTTAGAAGGTGGGTGCGACGAACAAAGCATATTCTTATGGTGTAGATAAAAAATGGGAGCGCTCGGCCGACGTTTCGAAATTCGCGCGTATTTCGAAACGTCAGTCGGACGCGCTCCTTCTCTTCTGTAGTGGTTAGGAGGTGAAGGTACGAGCGTAGCTTGCTCCTAAGATAGTAGGTAAAAAAAGTGAAAAAGGGGCACCGCCCGGCCGACGTTTTGAAATTCGCGCGAATATCTGCTGGTTCAGAAAAATTTGCAAACCAGTCTGACGGTTTGATCTCGATCCGAAATTCGACAAAATACAGAGTGTCCCACTATAAAGTAACATATTTTAACAGCTAACTAGAGAATACAAACAGATATCGACATGCAGTAATCGCTAAACTTCTTACATTGGCTTTAAGTCTTTGCTGAGATAGTTGCCAAATGTATATTTTTTCCCTAAACTACCGGAAAAAAATTCCCTTTTCTTTAGTGTAATAATTATCGGTTTACTTTAAATATACTATATTTTTTTATACCGTCTGAAAGTCCCTTTCTTCCTCTTTTCAAAAATGTATACATTGTGATTATTTAGTAAAGGTTTGGGATTTATATTTTTTATGAACCTACATTAAAAACATGTAATTGTAAGATTATTGGAATTTTCTGTTAAAGTTTATTAACTATTTATAAATTTTATAGGTGTATTTTCTGATTTACTTCAAATAAAAAATGATCTGATACCCTTATAATCAACTGTGTTCCTTTTCCAAAGCCGCCTGACATATTAGACACCGTTATATTAAGGTGACTTTAAAAAAATATAACTAACGTTAAGAAACGTCAAATAATTTATCTGAAGTAGATCAAGAACGAACACAATAACACACTCAAAATTTATTAATTAACAATGTAAATAAGACCATTTTTTATTTCGGCAATTTTGGACACTTTCAACACAAACTTAAAGCAAATGTAAGAAGCTTAGCGAAAACTACACATTTATATCTTTTATCATTCTTGAGTTTTAAGCTGTTAAAATGTGTTACTTTAAAGTAATACTGGACACAAGTCTGGCTGTTATGTACGGATTTGGGCTCTTGTTGGAAAAAACTTTATTACGGTTACAATTGAAAAAAAATATTTGATATATTTTTGATTTGCGTTTTATTGTATGAGAACTAATCACCTTTTCAAGTAGTTATACTTCCTTATTGATAACTCACATCGTCAACTACAAAAATTTAAAATTATATTTTTAGTAAATTTAAATGCTACACTTTTTATATAGCTGACACACCACTTCGTGCATGGTCCAGAATCGTTAATAGTTATTTATGCAACAAGTGTTTATTGCACGCGACAACACGTCGAGTGCAATAAACACTTTTTGCACGAGTTGCATACAATATTTTTTCTACGTTCATGCAAAAACCAAAAAATGTTTTATAGAACTGCAGTTGTATTATCCAAATCATAGTAGGCGTGATCGTGTACCTTTGTCTGAGGCATTTATTTACGTTTGTGTTCATAATTTGTAATGACATTTTTAATAAAATACATTTTTTTAATAATTAATTTATTAAATGATTGAAAATAATATAAAATATGCAATTGTTTTTAAAACGTAACACAGAAAATAAAAATGGACTAAATATTTGGCGTTGATTTGAATATTTATATTTGTCATGATCATAAAACGCTGTAGTAAAATGACAGATGAGTGCAATAAAATATTTATTACACTAGTGCAATAAAGAACCAGTTTTTTCACTAAATATAGTTCAATAAAGTTTTGTTTTTTGCATGAACGTAGAAAAAATAAATAACATAAACATAATTATTTTTCTATTTTACTCTTCCTGTAATACACCAGATATATAATTAATAGTAAAATAGAAGACATTTTGCCAACAAAATTAATTTTTTTTTATATATTGGTACACGCCACGAGACATACAAGACATAATATTTTAAACTTTATAACAATGATTTCTTTGGCCTCCAGTGATATCTGAGCGGCCAAATTTTGTTAAAGTGTTTTGTAAATGATACAGACTGCTAAATTTGACTATTATATCTTATTCTAAACATAATTTTCTGTTTTATGACTACCACATTCCACCGCATAATGCAAAATCGTTCTTTGTAAATGCACTATAATTTAGTAATCATTTTGTTTATGATTGTCTTTTAAATATTTGTTGACAAATTACATAAATAAATATTAATAGATGATAGGTTGCTTTGATAAGTCAATCTGTCAGTGAACCCGACATATTATTTTTAAATATATTGTTAGGATATTTACTATGCAGTGTAATAAAGCATAAACTTAAAGACCTACAGATTTCCAGTTGTGGCCCTAAAGTTATCACACTTTTCCTTCAATCCTTGAGATTTTTTTTACTATGCTATGCTAAACTTTTCGAATCCCCTTGGTGACTGAAACTTTCAAGTTTCCCAAAACTCGGAGCGATTAAAGTAAAATCGAAGACCGATTTTTGCCTTTCCCTAAAAGTTGTAAAAAGCGGAACTTAGAACAGCAAGTCACGAACCGGGCAGGCCAGAGCAAAGCGATTCGAGCACACGTGGTTTCGGCTCGCGGCGAGTCTTTCTAACCCACAGGAAACCCATTATGGAATACGTAATGATGTTCCAGCGTATGCTGTGGCTACTGGCAATCGACCGGGACCGAAAAAGGGGACGACGGAACGTGATGCTACACACAGGGCAGATGTTTCTGTAGATACAATAAAAGAAACGTCACAATAAGTTACCAGAGCTGATCAATAAGAAAATACGTCGCATTCGTTTGTTCATTATTGTTTATTAAATTATTGGTATGAGAAGTTACAGTTCTCAGTAACAAAAACGAAACAAAAATAATACAGCTGCCAGAACCAGTCTAGAATTATTTATTTCTCTTAAGGGACTTTAAGCAGGGTGTTTCAGTTTTTTGTAGCAGGAGTTTAACACTTGACAGAACTTTTAAAATGAACACAAAAAGTTTTTATAAAAATAGGTTGGCAAACGTTTGGTGTTCAAATTAAATATTAAAATACGATTATCTTAAATTTTGAAAACATTTTTTAACGTATTACATTATATACACTGTTCTACTGTAGCCACTATGAGCTTTTAAATTAATGTAATCAAAATTTAATTTTTTTAAAGAAATTGTCCTCCGTATTGAACTGTTTACATATTAAAATAACTATAATGTTTTTTTCATTATACTTATTGTCTTTTTTAATAATACAATATATTATTTCCTGTGTTTTTCTGAACAAAAAAATCTGATGTGTCCAACACATGACTTTCCTATCTAGTTATTACAGACTTTTCACAGTTATGTTTGCAACACTTTTTTGCCTCATTAAAAAAAAAAGAAGTTAAACTTTCAGTTCTTTATTTACTTGATGGTCACAAGTCACACCTAACAGCAAATTTTGCGCAGTCAATGGAATCTATTTATTCGCACTATATCCGAATGCTACTCATATACTACAACCTGCAGACGTCTCTTTATTTCGACTACTTAAAATTAACTGGAAAAAGGGCCATAATAATAAAGTGGTTAACAAGGCAACGTTTTCTTTATTACTGGAAACTGCAGTGCAAGAAATAAGTGCTGAAACGGTTTAAAATTGTTTCAGAAAGTGTGGGTTGTATCCGTACGATGTGGAGGTAATTGTCTTTACTAAATGTATGCAAAACCCTTCGGGAACTATCGGACATGAAGAAAATGAAATTAAAATTAAACCTGTTAAGTTTGAAATACCACATTTTCTGTATTGTGAGTCGGTCATTCCATCAAACAGAAGAATAGAGTTAAGGAACGCAGAAAATGCTGAATGGACTGGTCCTAAATCAGCAGAAGAATTATTTGACATTTGGAAAAAACTAAAACATAGATGCACAGAAAATGCGACACTTGCAGACAACGATCTTGAAAGGGTTGAAGAAAATGTATTTAATATTGTTCAAAAAATACCACCTAGAGAAAATCAAGAAATAATACAACGTTCAAAATTCGATACTGAAGATGGGTCTAGCAACAACGAAAATAAATTAAACAATACAAACGAAATAAATTAAACTATCGAAAGTGGAGAAAACAGTTTAATGAGAGAAGAACAAGAAATACGTGTCGTGATCTTAAACAAAAACGACTCAGCTAAAACACTAGGCCATAACTCTAACAACTATTATCCTCAGCAGCCAAACACATCGCAAAGTCGTACAGCTAACCCAAAACATTCAAACCAATGTATCAGTGCGTCTTTTATAGATCATATTTTCTGGCCAGAGGAATCACTTGAGAAAAAAGGTATCACCAGAAAAACTGAAAGACTCCGTTACTCCACAACATCCTTAAGATGGATTTAATTTCATGAAGAAAAAGAAAGGCTTCAAATAGAAAAGGAAAAGGCAAAACAGGAAAAGGCTTTATCAAGAGAAAGAAAGATGGAAGAAAAGTTTGGAAATATCGCAAATAAAAGAAAAAGAAAAACAATAAAAATAAAGAAAAATAAAAAGCACATAATAGAGGATTGTAAGAGTGATTCATGTGAAGAATGGGAAGAAAGTGGATCCAGTCTAGATGTTTCTGATGAAAATTTGTCAAACTATAGTGAAAATGAGACATCAAGAAACGAAGGTGGAACAAATACGATTAAAGGCATGAGTAAGGGAGATTTTTACTTGGTAAGCTTTCCAGTAAAAAAGGTTGTACATAAATACGTTTGCTGTATGCAGAACATAATTAACAACAATGAACTAGAGGTGCAAGCATTTTCACCTATCGAAGTACATAAGACGACGTTTAAAATCATCAAAAATGATTTAAGTGTAATCACTTAAGCTCAATTTATTTGTAAGTTGAAACAACCCCAAATCATTGGGTCGAGCAACAAAATAGGTATAAGTTTTCTAAAGAAATTATGTAAGCAATATAGTTATTTCCTTTATACCTTTATATTTTAACAAAATACAATATTTGCATAAAGAGGTACTTAATTTTACCTACTAGGTAGTTATTTTTTGTTTTTAGTTATGGTTTATTTTTTCAGTTTGTATACGTTTTTTGGAATAAATAAATGTAGTAAAAAAAAATTTAATGTGTTTTCAAATATGGGTCAATTACTGGTAAAAGCTCTGGTCACCTACGGGGTTGTCTATGGTCAAATACTAAACATTTGCAAAAAATTTTGAGAACTATTTTTTTTTTTTGATAACCCAGCAGAAGGTTTTTTTTATAAATATTGTTTTTTGCTTAAAATACTGCCAAAGTTGCTGGTAATTTTTACTAAAACAATTAACAAAAACGTTGTAAATTTTCAATTTCAAAAATTTGCTTAACAGTTCATTTATTGGCTCATCCACCCTACATAAAACGACATTTGTAACGTGTTTCATACAACATTTTTTCTAATTTTGACTAGAGTATTTTTAAGGCACAACCTTACTGACATCTAGACAACCAATATTACTTTTAATAAAGCTCGTCAATAGCTAACAAAACAAAATTTAAAAAAGTAAATCGGTTCACAAACAGAAAACAAAAATGATGCTGAACCATTTTGTCTTTGCCTATTTATATATAGATTAAATAAAAAAAATTATCTGTATTCTTTCCTGCAAAATTGGAATTGTTGTGGAAATGGACATTCAGAAAATAAGTAACTCTTAATTGTTATAAAATGTTCATAACGCCATGAAAAGTTACCTACCTACCAAAATTTAAATATTTAATTCTTTAATTATCTATAGTATAAGAAGTTATTTTGCAAAATTATTAAATAAGTTGATAAATAAAATATAATTGAAATGTTTGTCCATAAATATATTTAATACAAATTTTCCTACATAAAAAATTACGATTTACAAATTAATTAAAGTCATAAATTTTTTGTCATTATGTAAATTTATGAATGTAGAAAAGACTTATTACAAGTTTAATAGTAATTTAAGTCCTTAAAAATGTTAATATTCAAATAATTTAGTTTTTCTCAAAAAGCTGCCTATGCTCGTTGCATAATTATCTATAACATCACTTTCAGATATTTATTATTTATTTAGTTAGCTCGTTGAAAACAAATTGTTTTAAATTCTTAGCATTCTTAAAAACCTAAATGATTACAACAATTAAGCCGATGCAAAATTTAAAAAAAAAATATAAATCCTATGAAAAATTAAGTTACATCGAATAATAAAATGCCAAGTAACTCGAAAACGGATGACTTTATAAAATTTTGAATAGGATATTCTTTTATTTTGAGAAGGACGAAAAAGAAAATTAAATAATAGGTTAGATACAAGGAAACAGTTGTGGACATTTTGATCTGTAAGAAGTTCAATACAGGACGCTCCCTAGCAGCTAGATTAAAATGGTGTCTCTAATACTAGGCGTTTATCGTTTTCGTTTGTTTAAACTTTTTATATTTTAAATATTCTATCAAGTGTTAAAATTTTGCTGCAAAATACTAAAACTTGTATGTATATTACAAAATTGTGTACCTATGTCTTCTATTTCGGTCCATATCTCGAAAGTAATTTATTAATTTAATTTAAATGGACACAAGCTTCTCTAAGCGACACTCGTTCATTTTCCAAACTAACACAGCGGTTTTAGTGGCAGGCAAATATTACATTTTCTTAACGAGAAACAATCTGTTTGCGGTAAATGGATATTCCAAACTTGCACATTACTAACGGCCATGTCAGACATTGTCCTAATTAAATCTATCGAAGTTAGCTTCAACAGTCGTTGTAACGTTTCGTCTTTGACGTCTATTCCCCTTCACCCCACCACATCCTCCTTAGCGATGTAATTACTTTTAGTCAAAGTCTGTCGATCGTTAGAATTATATTAAAAACATTCAGACGCAGCGTCGTTGTTATTACGGTTCAAAAAGAAAATACAAAATAAGATAAAAAAAATAAAGATACAAGAAGATGAACACCCGAAGTTCTAACACCCTTCAATTAGTTAGAGAAAGTTATTTTTTCTTGCAAACTAAATCTTTGTATAACTACCATCAGGAAATCCGTAAATTACTCACGAAAAAGAAATTCCTAATTGTATTTATCTTTTTCCTTCTCGAGAAAATTAATTTTGACGAAGGTGTTGATTGGAAAAGGATGAAGGACTGTGCAAATAAATTTCTTTATTTCATTTAAATGAGACTGTTGTATTGAATGAAATAATAAAAATGTTATATACAAGGTGCTGGTAAAATATATATATATATATATATATATATATATATATATATATATATATATATATATATATATATATATATATATATATATAGAAAAAAGGGGGTTATTGGGAAATACCGCAAAAAAAAGAGAGAGAAAAGCCTGAAGGGCAAACCGTAGACACGTGTTTCTGACTATTGGTCTTTATCAGTACGGTGCAGCCAAGTTCAAGACAGAATGGAACTAGCGATGAAATAAAAAACAAACAGAAGATCACTCAAGTGGCCAACCACACATTTGTGGCTTCGGCCAACAATCCCTGTGATTACAGGGAAGTTATTAGCGTCGCCACGGCGGCAGTTATAGCCATCATGGTGATGCATCCTAGCCCAAGGAAACTAAACATGTTAATTCTTTACCGCACTAAACCTTTTCATGTTTAGTTTCCTTGGGCTAGGATGCATCACCATGATGGCTATAACTGCCGCCGTGGCGACGCTAATAACTTCCCTGTAATCACAGGGATTGTTGGCCGAAGTCACAAATGTGTGGTTGGCCACTTGAGTGATCTTCTGTTTGTTTTTTATTCCATCGCTAGTTCCATTCTGTCTTGAACTTGGCTGCACCGTACTGATGAAGACCAATAGTCAGAAACACGTGTCTACGGTTTGCCCTTCAGGCTTTTCTCTCTCTTTTTTTTTGCGGTATTTCCCAATAACCCCCTTTTTTCTGTTAATTCTTTACCGCACTAAACCTTTTCATATATATATATATATATATATATATATATATATATATATATATATATATATATATCTTTTAGTTAAGCCTTCAATTAATTAACTACTAAAAATAAAGTGAATATTGAAACGCACCGAAAATTAAAAGCATACCTCAAGAGGCAATAAGATGGTTTTAAAAGTAGATTTTTTTTATGAAATAAGTAAATTTTATTAATAAAAGTTTATATCTATAATAATTTGTCTTTAGTTAAAATAGTATTTGCATTTGCAATTTATTATATTTTTAATTAAATATATTTAATAAATGTTATAGATTTGGAAAGGCATCTCGTTATTATGAATGTAAGATTGTGTTTGTAGATAAAGTTATAGTAGGTACATTACTCGAGTTGCAAGAGCAATTACATGCTTGTGGAATTTCTGCACTCGCCACTAACGCGGCTCGTGCGCAACTTTTCTACACTTCGACACCGGCCGATTCGAAGCCATGCCGTTTCGACGCCAAATTTAAATTTTTTGAGTAGTTAAGAAATTATTGAAACAAAATATTTGAAATGTCTATTTTTTGCAAATTTATTCTTTGTAAGATATTGTAGTAATTTATCTTAATATTTAAATATTCGCAGTAAGCATTGATAGCTGTAGTAAATATGTAACCATTACCTGGCTTATATTCTAATTTCTACGAAAGGCATAAACAATTAATTCCCAAAAATTAGGTACCTAAGCAGATGTTTAATGAATTCTTCTGCCCAATAAATAGCAAACTACATATGCATGAATGACTGGTATGGTGAGACATTTACAGCCAGCTGCAAATCCGGAGAAGATTTTGTGGTATAGAGTAGTTTAATGATGAATTCGTCGGTTTTCAATATTTAGCCAACCGATTTCTTTGAGTTAATATGATATCCTTTTATGTTTTCTTATACTGTATATGAGTCTCGAGCAATTAATTTGTATTTTTTATTTTTTTTTTAAGGGTTACAGTTAAATTTGGATCATAGACAGAATCAGCAAAATTAAAATTTGATAGTATAAATGATTCACAAAGTTATATTTTAATATTTTTAGGCAACAAATTACGATTATCGTATATCAATTTTAATGAGCTATAAGCTCTCTGAATCAAACCTTTATTCAAAATCAATCAAGTTTTTAGTTTCTTTTACTTTGGTTAGTCTATCATTATTAATTTCAATACCCAATTCTTGAATAATTTTGTTACGATTACGACTTAATCCAAACAACATCACATTAGATTTTGTAGCAATAATTAGTAAACAGTGCTCGGTTGCTGATTCAACAAAAGAAGTCAGTTCACGATTAATTATCTCCCCCCTCTTTTTGATAGATCTGGAGAGAAACTGTAATAAATCTGAGTGTCATCGGCATATAGGTGAATTTTACAGTTTTCTAAAGATTAAATGAGGTTCGAAGTGTATTTTCATGAATTTTAACACATTGTTTGCGATTTTTTAAAAAATCTTTAATAAATAATATATTGTTGTCAGCAAAACCTATATAGTGCAACATGCTTAATAATAAATTATGATTTAACAAAAGAGACTATATTTCTGCTAATACGGCATCCATCAAATCCTACAGCATGCAAATAAATTCACATGGTCTCTAGTAGGATTCGAAAAGTATATTTATATTCACACACTAGCATAAATTAGATTCTCCCCATAAGACTAAATAGTGCGATACGTGTCACTTTCCTAAGTAGTCATATGAAGAACATATAACAGAAGCACAAAACTCAGCTTATGTATACATTAAAAAGAGTAGGTCAACAGTGAATCAATTGAAAGTGCTTTTCCAAAAATTACTTAAATTTGCTGGTACAAAAGTAAATCTAATTTGTGAAAATTATACCAAAGCATGGATATAAAAATTCTTAATCTGATGATACTTAAAACAACTATAGATCTTACTCTATTGTAAATAATTAGTAAAAATATAATTAAATATATAATTCACTATCAAGTTAAAAGTAATCCAGTAAGAACAAAAAAATACGTGTGGCACTCGGGGCCTGCCGCGGTAAAGCTATTGCATAGCATTTTTTATCAACTTATGCAATTATAATTTTTTTCTTTTATTGAATAAACATTGTTTAAAATATTTTTATTATCTTACAATACATGTAGGTTATTCAGGAATTTTTATCATTGAAACTATAGGTTTATGGTAACTGAAATAAGCAACATAAGTTTGAGACTTGATATCCTCTAAATATCTGGAAAATACCGCGTCAATGGTGGTCTCATATTTTGTTGTGGATTCTTGTGGATCATTATTCATTTTCAAATTCAATTTTTCCGAAATTGTGTCTAAAAGAGATAGAATCAGTTAGCAGCTAGTCTAAACGCATACGTCTAGATTTTTCGATTTTTCGATTTTTCGATTTTTCGATTTTTCGATTTTTCGATTTTTCGATTTTTCGATTTTTCGATTTTTCGATTTTTCGATTTTTCGATTTTTCGATTTTTCGATTTTTCGATTTTTCGATTTTTCGATTTTTCGATTTTTCGATTTTTCGATTTTTCGATTTTTCGATTTTTCGATTTTTCGATTTTTCGATTTTTCGATTTTTCGATTTTTCGATTTTTCGATTTTTCGATTTTTCGATTTTTCGATTTTTCGATTTTTCGATTTTTCGATTTTTCGATTTTTCGATTTTTCGATTTTTCGATTTTTTGATTTTTTGATTTTTCGATTTTTCGATTTTTCGATTTTTCGATTTTTCGATTTTTCGATTTTTCGATTTTTCGATTTTTCGATTTTTCGATTTTTCGATTTTTCGATTTTTCGATTTTTCGATTTTTCGATTTTTCGATTTTTCGATTTTTCGATTTTGTAAATAGCTAAACTTCGATAATTATAATATTAAAATGTCTGATATCAGCGATATAGAAGACATATCGCCTATAATAACTAGATAGGAAAGTCATGTGTTGGACACATCAGATTTTTAGAAATAAATAATGTTATCACAAGTACGCAGCATGGGTTTCAAAGTGGTAAGTCAACTACAACAGCAGTCTTTGATTTTTTTGAGAGAATTTTACACTTTTTAGATTTGGGAAATATTGTTCATGGAGTATTCCTAGATTTAACAAAGGCTTTTGATTGTGTGAATCGCCATATACTTCTTAATAAATTATACAAAATGGGGTTCGAGGTAATGCATATGACTGGTTTCAATCTTATGTTTCAAATAGGACACAACGGATTTGTTTTCAATATGACAATAGCGAAAATTACTCTGAATCAAAAAATACTATGCTGGGTGTTCCACAGGAAAGTGTTTTAGGTCCTATTTTATTTGTAATATATCTAAACGATTTACCAAAAATTTTTGCAAATGATTCTGTAGCTCTCACTAATTATGCCGATGACACAAATGTCTTACTATCCAGAAACCATTACAAAGTACTTGAAAAATATACCTTAAATGCTGTAAAGAGAATTTCAAAATGGTTTGATGAAAACTCGCTATTATTTAATTTATCTATAACTAATTGCATACTTTTTAAGCACAGTCGTAATAAAAATGAATATCCAAATGATATTAACTCATGTAATACATTACTAGAATATTCTTAATCGACAAAATTTCTCGATGTAATAAGTGATGAGCATCTAACTTGGGTGGAACATCTACATTCACTTTGTGCAAGGCTCAGCAGAGCTTGTTTTGTATTAAAACATGTTAAAAAAGTCGTAGATCATTCTTATCTTATCAGTGTATTATGGTCTATTCTATTCCTCAATGTGCTATGGAATTATTTTTTGGGGAGGTTCACACTGACAAGAAGTCTTTGTAATACAAAAAAGAGCAATTTGGGCTAATCTAAAGCTTATAGCATCATGTAGAGGTCACTTTAAAAATCTAAATTTGTTGACAGTATATGCTAGTTACGCATATGAGTGTAATATGTTTGTGTATAAAAATAAAAGTATATTCAATGAATATATAGCAGATCACCTTCACAACACAAGGTTCAGAAATAATTTGTGTCTACCGACGCACAGAACTACCCTACTGGAAAAGGGATGCTTCCTGATCTTTTAAAAAATACTAAGAGCCTATCAGCTTTCAAAAATAAGGTCAACAAAAATTGGATTTCTAGCCTTACAGCCTAGATGATGTAAACGAAGTGATTGTAACTATTATTTGTAAATACTTTGTGAAATCAACAGAAATCTATACTAATTTTCAATGGTAATATGGACTTTGCTGAGTTTCCCCATATTTCTTAGCAAATGCACCATTATATCCATTTTTAAGTCACCCCAGTGTGCACTTTGTAGGTCATCAAACTAGTACAGATAGATTATCCTGGCTTCTGTCTTATACCATACAATTTAATATGTATTTTTTTCTGTATAATATTGTTCCTGGCATTAATAAATATTATTAATATTATTATTATTATTATTAAAACACTAGCGAAACACAAAAACACTGTTATAATGGTGATAAGTGATAACTATCTAAAAGTAATTAAAAAATAAAACATACGTAATCCAAGGGAAAAATTAACACAATGTAAATATACAAATCGCCTTTTTATGAATGACAAATTATAGGTACGTGAAAATTAATTTGAATCGCAAATTATCTGTTTTCATTTTTTATTAATATTATAAGGGTAGCTAAATAATTTGCGACTATAACTGATGTCCTCCTCCGATAAATAAATCTACTAAACTAATCAAAACGACAGTTCTGTGAGATATCGTCTTGTCAAAACAATTTTGGTGCACTTCATCATATAGTGAGAGACGGCCGAAAGGACGAATCCGCATCGGGCGTGAAAGGGAAGAAGGGAAGCGAGATGCGAGAGGATTCTCTCAGTTTTATCTAATTAGTCAAAGCCAAAGTCGAAGTTCCGGTGACTGCAACCGACCCCGGACATTTATCACCTCGGATTGGAATTTAAGGACGAACTTCCACTACACCGTGTGGCCGGTAACTTAATGAAAGTTAATTTGTCCTTCGGCTAGGATGCTCGACGAAATTAATTTTCGTCCTTTAGGATGCTTACATATGTTGGTTTAATTTCGATCCTTGTATATTTCACTTAAGGGCATTAGAGAATATAAACCATATGCACTACGTATAATTTTAATAATTAGTTTAAAGATATACGAGGGTGGGAGCTGGTAACGTATCTATTAAGAACTTTTTGAGGGAATAACGTTTTTTCTAAAAATTTCAAGTAACATTATTTAAAAGTTTCTTAACGGAAATAAGTAAAAAATCATAGTTGGCTGAGGATTTTTAAATTTGGTATATCGTCGTTGTAGAGATAAAACCTCGTGACTCATATTTTGGCGTAACTGAATGTATTTTTTTTTTAGAGATTAATTTTAAAAATGTAAATTTTTAACCATTTGGTTTTTTTTTTTACTTCCTTTGACTTCCCTGTTTTTATTACATAAAAAAAGTACTTTTACAAAATAAATAATTACAGAAAAAAAGTTTTTAACTTCTTTATAACTTTTGTTCATATCTGCATCATAAAAGGCACTTTACTCAGGAGAAAGACTTAATTTCTCAAAATTGAAAATATATTGAAAATTAGTCCTTAGCGAATCAGGGCTGAACCCTAAAAAATTAAAATTTAAATCGGGAATTTTATACCTTTTTCCAGAGTCGTTTCACTTATCCGGGGACACCGTATATAAAAATGTTTCGAGTACGATGTGCGAGGAAAATGTATGTATTTAGTTTTAAACATTTACAGGGGGATCCAATAATCCTATAATTAATAGAGAGGATAGTAATGTTTTGGACACATCAGATTTTTATATAGATCATTTATAATCTTAATTATTTTACTGAGCTCCTTCCTGTAGGATATCAGTATTACGAGTATATTCGTTCAGATAAAAAAAAATGTCCGGGCTTAGCACGCTAACTCTAAAAGAAAGATCCGATTGACTTGACATTTTGATATTCTTGAATAATTGCATCTAAATTAGAACCCCAGTGATTTTTAGAATTTTCGGTAAGCTAACTACTTTAATAGCAATGTTCTTTAAATCCCATGCATTTATTATTGGGCTTATTTTACGCATTCCAATCATTCCAGTATAGTAAAATCAGAATGATGCTTGGCCATGCCTGTCAACTGTGAAACCACATATATTTTTTATTATATTGGTGTCACTCTTAATTGTCAAATTATTTAAATATTTTTGAACGTCCGTTAAAGAATTTTATCCACTGAGATTTACAACATACCTATTTTTTATTAGTTTTCTGACTTAAAATGCTATATGTTAGCGATAAATAATTATTATTCACTACTTTATATTACTACTATTCCAATATGCTTAAGTATTACCGATTGAAATTTTTAAACACATTATAAGTAGGTGGCGGCTGTCATCTAAAAGTCGAATTAATTTGAACTAAAACGTCAAATTTTGACTGCAAAATAATTTGTAAAATGTTTTACTGAGAACTAATAAAAAATACATTCCGAAAACTCCACCAGAAGTAAAAGTATCTAAGAGAACTATTTACAAAATTTAAATCCTCAACGCTAATGGACCCATGCCTAAAAGTACTATCCAATATACAAAAAAGAATAAATAGAGAAAATTATACGAAACTACTAGCATCATTAAAGTTAGAAAGTAAAAGTATTTAACCAAAAAAGGCTAGTACTATCTGACGAAAATAATACTAATTTTTTCTAAAGCATCAGACGGCAAATACCTTGCATCAAAGGTAAGCTATTGATTAAGGTTCATGTAATACATGATTAAGGTTCATGTAATACATTAATAATGAGAATAATGGGTGCTTGTCGGGCTAATGAGATGTATTACATGAAAATTAGTGATTTACAAGACCTTGGATCACATTTTTTAGTAAGTATCAGACAGACAACAATAGTTATTTGTGTACCAAGGCCGTAAAGTTGATCTTTTTTAGCCGAATTGGAAATATGCGGCCGAGGAGTAGCCGAAGCCAAAGAACTTCTAGTTAGGACAAAAAAAGTCATATGGCTGAAGTGTACAAAACAATTCTTAGGCGACTGTCTTATCAAGTAGAGCCAATACTTTTTTTTACATTTTTGTTTTTGAAAATAGGCTTAAATGCAAGAATTGTTTCAAATTTTTATTGATTGAATAAAAATCCATCATTAACAAATAAAATTCGTAGAAAATTACTAACGATAAGTAAGACAAACTTGCGTTTATAAGTAGGGGCCGTAAATTAAATGCAGCTGACACTTTATCATGTTTACTGCTGACAATACATGGTTATAGACTGTAACATGAATAGCTGGTTATTTTATATACCTTGATATATGTGTTTGAGCTCAATTTATAGGGCGTGGGTTAGGTTTTTAAATAACTCTAATAACTCTAACCACTAACAAATTATACTTAAAAAATCTGATGTGTCCAACACATGACTTTCCTATCTAGTTATTATAGGAATTTTCCGGTTATTTTGTACAACCTATTGCAGCATCTCTATAAATGTTTAGAGGATAAACTAAATATATACATTTTACACATACATCTACCTTGGAACATTTTTTTATAGATATTCATTGAAAACGAAAATACAGAAAAATTTAAATTTAGCACTTTTCCATTACGGTCCATTTTAGAAAAATCATGTATAAACAAAAATTATAGAAATCGCAAACAACTTTTAGTTCAACAATTTTCACAAAAATCAGAATTTTGCACATTCTGTCAAATTTCTCGAATACGGACCATTTCAGGAAATTTTGACATTAGGCAAAAATTATAGATAAAAATATTAGAAGTAACTTTTATTTGAACAATTTTCTTCTCCAAACATAAATAACAGATATATTCCATAAAATATAAAAACGGCCTCCCATAAAGTACCCCCCCAGATGTTCCGACTTTGTCCAAAATCTAATCATTTCACGTCAGGCCAAAATTAACCTTAAGTTTAAAATTTAATGTTTTTTCCTTTATCCGTTTTTGAGTTTTCTTCAAATTTCGAAATTTACACATTTTCTCAAATATCTCGAATACGGTCCATTTTAGAAAAATTATGTATAGAACAAAAATTATAGAGAATTATATTACAAACAACTTTTATTTGAACAATTTTTATAAAAAATTATTTTTTTTACATTATGTCAAATTTCTCGAATACGGACCATTTTAGGAAAATTTTGCATAAAACAAAAATTATAGATAATTATATTAGAAGTAACTTTTATTTGAAGAATTTTCTTCTCCAAACGTAAATAACAGATATATTCCATAAAATATAAAAATGACCACCCATAAAGTACCCCCCCAGATGTTCCGACTCTGCCCAAAATCTAATCAGCTTATTGGACGCTGAAACAAAGCTTAAGTTTGAAATTTGGTGTTTTTCTGTGTATCGGTTCATGAGTTATACAACACACAGACACATACACACATACACACACACACACACACACACACACACACACACACACACACACACACACACACACACACACACACACACACACACACACACACACACACACACACACACACACACACACACACACACACACACACACACACACACACACACACACACACACACACACACACACACACACACACACACACACACACACACACACACACACACACACACACACACACACACACACACACACACACACACACACACACACACACACACACACACACACACACACACACACACACACACACACACACACACACACACACACACACACACACACACACACACACACACACACACACACACACACACACACACACACACACACACACACACACACACACACACACACACACACACACACACACACACACACACACACACACACATCATCGCGAAAATAGTCAAAACGGATTCAGGGGACCTCAAAACGTAAAAATCCGTCGAAAACTCGAGGTCGAAAAAAATCATGATTCCTATACTTTCCTTATATCTGTATACAGATAGGAAAGTAAAAATGCTTTAGATAAGGTATGTATCAAATTCAAATTCTCATAAGTTAGCACATAATTCAAATTTAAAACAATTTATTGATTAGATCAATTGCACTTATCTGATTGGTAAATAAGGTAATATACAGCATGATAAGTTAAAGGTAAAATCAGGTATTTCTTCTTTCGTCCTTAAACTGCAGAGGTTTATCAATTCTTAGACATTATGTAAGGGTCAGGCAACTTCAACCAAGTGAATCGGGATTATTATTCATAATTCTCATTTGTGACTCCCATTGTGAGATTGAATCGTGAATGATCTTTAAGGAGGTCCTTTCGTCACACCTCTCGCCTCAAATGTTAAAAAAAAGTTATTAGATTATGACTAAAATTAATTTTTTTCTAATAGTTGAAGTCCTTATTTATCTAATACTGAACTTTTAACTATACCTTACCTTGCAAATTTTTGAGATTTTTTTTTTTTAATGTGAGTATTTGTACAGTGCCTCACGAGAAAGTAAGTCTTCAACAACAATTCTCGAATTATACTATTATTTATTGATTAGATGGAGTAGAAAAAACTGAAAATAAGGTTTTTGAAATATTTAGATTTTGTTTTATACAATATATACAATATATAGTAAACCGTGGAACTTATTGAGAAATTAATATTAAAAAATCACAAAAAATTTTCAAGTAACCTAGTTGAAATTTTTTTGTGATTTTTTAATAATAATTTCTTAATAAATTCCACGGTAACCTATATATTTTATTGTAAAAAACATAACCTAAATATTTCAAAAACCTTATTTTTAGTTTTTTTCTAATCTAATCAATAAATAATAGTAAAATTAATTATAATTCGAAAATTGTTGTTGAAGTCTTACTTTCTCATAAGACACTGTACAAACACACACATTTAAAAAAAAAAAATCTCAAAAATTTGCACGGTAAGGTATAGTTAAAAGTTCACTATTACATAAATAAGGACATCTACTATTAGAAAAAAATTAATTTTAGTCATAATCTAATATTTTTTATTTAACATTGGTGACGAAAGGACCTCCTTAAGATAAATGATTCTTATTTCTATTCGAACCTGAACCGTCTAGAGATTGAATTGTGAATGATCTTCAAGATAAATGATTCTTAAATGTATTCGAACCTAAACGATCTTCAAGATAAATGATTCTTATTGTTTTCGAACCCAAACGATCTTCAAGATAAATGATTCTTATTGTATTCGAACCCAAACGATCTTCAAGATAAATTATTTATATTGTATTCGAACCCAAAACCGTCTAGAGGTTGCTATGGGCTAAAAAGGGATTAAATGTTATGATAGATGAAAGGAAATGTGAAAACTATTAAGATAAAATGCTTTAACTATTAAATGAATAATTTCACAGAGATTAAAATTAATATGAAAAGGAAAAATCTTATTTTAATATAGTAAAGCATAATATCTTATTCCAAAAAATAATATATATTATATATAGAGGCTACATGTGTCATTCATTGCAGAGGTTATGCATAAAATTTGACAATTTGCTCGAGAAATTAAATCATTGCACAAAATATATATTTAATAACATATTACTAACAAAATGTACCTTATAAAATCAGACGGTCATTAACATAAATAAATATGAATTAATATTATGGATGACCCAAATAAAATCAAAATAGAAGTGACCTATTCGTCGATGTCTGTGAAATAAAAGTATCACTTCCTCTGACAAAAAGCATAGACTACAAATGACATTTTAGTAAGAGGTGATTGTGTCCGAAATAACGAAATAACGGTTCCAACCGTTACAAGACAGGCTTTTTTGTGAAATAATATTTAAAAAATATTGTTTATACGTCAAAAATATTTATTAAAAAAAAAACACAAAACTAAACGTGTCATGACGTCTATAGACGTCATCAGCGTCCCAAAAGAACATTCTTAGCTAAGACGTCATGCGAATTAATACTGTAAATACATTGTTACTTACACTACACATAGTATTCTTAAAAGTTTACAAATTGTTATGAAATTCAGAAAAGCAAAGTTAAATGCACAGAGCGGGCTTTCCAGGGCAGGTAGGACAATGGTAGACAGGACTTACTTGCACCTGTAGAAGGATTTTTTCTAGAACATGATCCGGATGACCAGATAATAGGATTAGAGTTTTGTTTCTCTGGAAGCAGGTTTTCCAAGATTTAAATCCTAAAGTCGTATAATGAAATCCTCGATGGCTCGAACTTTTTGTACAAAAAAAGGCATTCATAAAAAGCATAAAAAAATATGTACCTATTCCAATTTTTTATACCACCGTAGTTTTACTATCGCAGGAATAATATGATATCATTTGGTCCTTCCTATCTATTCCTCCCATAAAATTTTTGTACTGGCAAATCGCTTTGGGTTTTTCTTTTCTTGCTGCCTTTTGTTGTAATATTTCTTTAAATTGTTACCAAACTCCGTAGATATGTAGAACACATTTCTCTTGTCCTTCCATTTCGCGATCATCACTCCTTTGAAATAACGCGCATTTTTTACATCAACTAGATTTTGTTTCCTATCAACCCCAAGAGTTCCAGTGCAGTAGGTCTACCTGGCCAACAATTTGTACGCAAGGTCATAACTAATATAATAGTAATCTAAATAGATTTAATGTCCAGTTTCCAATTATTTTTCTGTCAAATGCCACACTATATTCGCAGCATGCCCTTTGCCTCCATATTCTCTAAGACATACAGCATATTTCAAAACTGTGTTATCTGGTTCTGTCAGCAAATATATTTTCACACCGCATCTTTGCCGTTTATTTTTTATGTATTGCCTAAAAACCAATCTACCGCTATGTCGGGATAATAAATTTCAATTAATTTTGAGGTGAAATAATCGACCATTGGTCTAATTTAAAATAATCTGTCAGCTGGTTTCACTTAACCAGGTAAAGAATTTCGATTAAATTGAAGACACCTCAAAGTTAACACAAAACGGTCTTTGCTCATAAAACTGGTAACACCAGTTAAGTTAAATAGCCGATGCGTTTTTCAGTAGTCTTGTAGCCTATTTAGTCTAATAGTCTCTACATAAAGTACTATCCCAATAAATATTTTTAATACGTCTTTTGTTACCGGAGTCAAACGTGTTATGCGCAGGGGGGGATATCGCGCATGGTGTCATGGCGGCGCTGACGTCATGCGTAGAGTTAGTAGAGTTGGCGCGAAATAAATATCATAAGACAGACACATGTTGCAGTAGTTTGGGAGTCGTTTATAGTGATTTATAAGGTATTAAACAGATATTTGTATTATATTATGTTGTAAACTTTCTTCTCTCTGAGTGGTTTTAGTAAAAAATTTTGAAAAATTGCGGTAGGGATGTAACAGTAACAATTAAAGCAAAGGATTCAAGAAAGATATTATGGTTTGAAAGCGAAAAACCATAATATCTTTGGACAGTAAGAGCTCAGTCAGAAGTGGCCCAAGGGCGGCTCCAGCGGAGGCTCAGGGGAGCATGCCGTTCCCTAGATTAAAATTCCTAAAATCCATGAGCCTTTTATTAACAAAAATATACTAAATAGGCAATTCTACCCTCCTTCCCAAGAAAATTTGACATGGAGCAGCCCTTGCAGTGGCTTGTAATCCTGCAAATAAATTTTCAAATGTTTTCCAAGCACTTTCAACCTTCCAATTATAAGAGGAACCTCTAATCAGAACTTCAGATTAGTTCAATCGCAACTTGGGACTTCTACTAAACTGGAGACTCTACTCTTTGAAGGATAAAAATATAAGCATAAGTGAAATTGTAAATGTCGCAAAAAAAAGAAAATTTCGACTTGTACTTGATGAATGAATTAAAAAAACTGTCAGCAACTTTGTCCAGGAAAATAGCAGACATTTTATTTTAATTTTGTACATGCACCCACAATATGTTATGTAGCTGTTATTTGTATTTCGTACATTTTTTATGCTTTGCATTATATTATATGAACGTCTGCATTATATTATATGAAAAAACATATTTTTTAAAACTTATTTTTATTCAATTGGGTAATTTAATGCAGGTAAATGAGTAATCAGATAAAAATTCCCGGCATATCCAGATGCAAAATTGTTACCAGGATCCCCAGTTTCAAGTTGCGAAGATACCCTTTTCATTATCCTAGTTATAAAAACTATTCTTTAGAAGTCGAATTTGTATAACCATAATGAATCATTAAAAAAGAAAAAATTGTTCAAATAAATACTTCTTTTATGTATGTATTTGCATTTATGTTCCTTCATAGTTCTTTCCTTAACTATCCTATAATAATATCCATAGATATTTTATGTAATTTCTAAAATATTATCTTTAATATTCATGAAATTTCTGTAAGTAGCATATATTTTGCTTACACTTCGTCAGTATTTTTAAATTCGCGCCTATATAAACTCTACGCGTGACGTTATGCGCGTGGCCGTCCTATTTTTGACACTGTTGATATCCTACCTTTTATTTTTTATACCATGTGTTATGCGGGACTTGCGGCATATCAGCTATCATTTCTAATAAATCATCGCCAAACAATAAATGGAAGTAATCAATTGGCGTGTTGCCTGTGAACATAAAATCTTTCTTAGAGAGCGTAAATGCATGGATAAAAAATAACTTACCATTGGGCTAAACTAATAATTCTCTGTTTGGTAAACGGAAACTGCATTAAATCCGTTGGCCACTGCGTCCCATACCACAGCATTGGCAGGGGTTTGACGAAGCGGTTTAGGTTGTGGTATTTAAGTATTTACAGGAGATGCGTTTATTGGTGTGATTCTATTTAATTTATCCATGATATTAAAAGAATCATCATTGCCCGGATCATCAAATACTGGTGTATCAATTTCCGCGACATTACTATTATTATCGGAAAATTCCTAAATCTAAATCTACGAAATCAGGATCCGCCACATTGTCGTCTGAGTTTAATAACTCTTCCTGTATCAAAAAAAAATGTTTTTCCACTTTCGAGGTCGTTTTATTCCCGAAGGTCTGGCCAAGGTCAGGGACAATTTTACACAAATATTATACGAATAGAACAGGCTGAGATCCGCGCGACTACAGTCTGCCGTCCTATCAAAAACCCCCGTATCACCAAAAATTTAAAACAAAAATATTATCAATACATGTTTCTGGTAGCATTAACTACCATTTTACTAACAACAAAAACGTATTTGCTTATTTTTCTTAAATTTGTCATAGAAAATTATTTCCCCGTATGTAGCTTTGCGGCCAAACAAAATATGTTAAACCGCGTTTTTTTCGAAATCATTTTTTCTGGAAATACGGGAGTCTTTCATAGGACGGCTAACGATGTATTAAAGCATTGAACGTAGCAATACCGATGGCGTCGAAAGACATCATGCGCTTCCCACCTTGAACGTGCTAAAGCGACTGTAAAGTAAATACGGCCAAAAAATTGACACTTAAGGAATGTTAATAAATCCGTAAAATGTTATGTTTATTTCTTAAGGTCTTTAATAATAGGAATAATGCACGCTTGTCAGGCTAATGAGATGTATTGCATGAAAATTAGGGATATACAAGACCTTGGATTAGCTTTTTTAGTAAATTTGCCTAAAACCAAGACAAAAATAACTCGAAAATTTATAATTACCGATAACCTCTAAAAAATGTGTAATAAATCCATCAGTATTTGTCCAAAACTAACATTTTTAAACTATAAGAACGGTTAATGCACTGCCCAAAGAATTGGTGATAATAAATTAATCAAAACGAGGAAATAAATTGCCGCTTTTTTAAAAACATTTTAAGTTTTTATGCGTAAAGGGCAATGGATGCAAATATTTTGACAGGGACAAAGAAAACAAATATTTTCATGAGCAGGCTAAAGGGGTAAATGGATGATATAATTTTACTTGGACAGATTTAAAAGGGACCCAATTTTTTAAGATAAATAGGCTTAAGAAGAAGTAAGGAGCCCAAATATTTTACATAAACAGGCTTAAGAAGCGAAGAGGCCAATAATTAATAGATAAATTGTTCGAAAAAGTTGTAAATATGAAATATAAAATGGTTTTAAAAATCAAGGCTTATGTCAAATATCACGTGGCAATGCTCTACAAACCTGAAAATTCAACGTCTTTACACTAGTACCGGCTTTCGGTTTTTCGTTCCAAATGAAATCATCAATTTAGTATCTCTTGAATTTATTACTGATAGCTAACACCTTGTTTTGACTAATTAGTCTGAGTGTGATTTTTTTCTACAGCTACAATAAGGAGTGATCGAAAAAAAAGTAGGTCTTGGAAAAACTCACGCATTTAATAACGTACATCTCTTCTTCTTTTAGAACGATTTGATGACTGATAAAGGTGTTATTTAGCCAATTTTTAGAAACTTCTAAACTCATACCCCATCCCTTATATTCTAGGCATTATTTTTCTTACTAATATTTCAAAAGAAAAATAAATAGAATTAATAAATATTTGTATTGTATCGAGCTCTGGTAAAATTAATACAAAAATGTTATCATCGATCAAATTTTAACACTTTTAGATTATCATGATATACGTTTGATTTATTAGAGAACTCCAGTTGACAGGCACACACTAACTATGGATAAACCTTTCCGGACATACAGACGACACGCCGATAACGAATACACCGAAACATGGTAACTAACCAACCTCAAAACCATCTGGCCCATATCCAATAAACCATTTATTAGAGATATATGTACACGTTATGTATACGCTACCAGCGTGCGGTTGTATAGAGGACATAATTTCAATATTTAATCTGCCGCCACACCGCAATGATGCCTACCTACCTTCCGAAAGCAAGTAATAACCAGTTCGGCATTTATGTCCGATATCAATATCTAGCCTGTCGAGCTTGGCTTGGCACTCGTCCATGCTCGTCCATTTTCCTTCGTGGTGTCTCCTGTTTGCATGTTAGTCGGTTCACGTTCTCGTATGCATAAAACATCGCCAATCAAGCTGGCGTCGCTTCTCGTATGTTACCTGAACAAACATGCAGATGAACAGGGGCCGGAAAACTTTTGCGCCCGCGGGCAGTTGTAGAACTAGACTTCGCTCCGGTTGAATGTTCAACCGTTAAATCTGCATTAACTGCGATTTTCACACGTCCCATAAGATACGTGTTATTAAATATGATACCACCAGACAGGGCTCCAAAACCTCTAAACAGGACCGTATTCAAGACTAATTAAAGTCGGGCAGCCTTGCAAGAAATTACACTCTTGATGTTGGAACAAACCGAGGTTTAAAAATAAAAATGAATAAAAAATAATTACTTCCTTGGGTATACTTTAACATGTATTGCATTATATAAAAAAAATAACAGACATGGAAAATAATTTTGGTTTTGCTTCCTAAGGAGAATGTCATTCTTGGACTGGTTTTATTTTTATTAGGACTTATCAGCAAGCAGAAAACTTTCTTGATTCCAATCTCTAATAGAACCTGTAAAGGGATTACACTTCCGTGTTGGTGTTTTGGTGATGATTGGAAGTTACAAAATAACGCCATCTTTACTTAGGAAGCAAAATCAAAGCTGTGGTACCTAGTTTATAAAACAAAACATAGTAACTACCAGACTGGCAATTATCAAAGGATATAAATTGTTTTTAAAATGTAGAGGATTTGAAAATAAACGAAAAAGAGAAAAACATTTAAAAAGTGGGCAGTTTTTCAGAGTCATACTTTTTTTCGGATATTTTGACCATCAAAATACGAACGAACAACTAATAAAAGCATTTTAATATTAACAATGTTTTTAAGTGTACTGTTTTTGCAGTTCCCTTGTGCCAGCATTATTAGATTTGCGGTTCACCCATGGAGGTAGTAGGGAGAAGAGTCGCTATTGGTGTACTGAAGCGGTATCACCTGCGCCATATTTTTACTATCCTAATGTGATTTGTGACATTTAATTTTAACTTTTCTTGAATGTGTTTTATTTTTTGGTATTTATTGTATTTGTTCGGTGTTTAATCAGTGTTAGTTGAAAGACCTTAAGCACATAATGTTTATCTTGTACTATACGAGATTGTACACGCCTAGATAGTGTGGAAATGAAAAAAATTATAGGAATTAACCATGGAGGTATTGGTATAATATATGGTAAGTTAGGGAATAGAGTCGTACTGAAAAAGAAAATATGATTATCCAATAATTATTTACAAATTTCCAAATAATTCAGAGACAACTGACTAAATAGATATTGTTTTTACATAGAGATTATTGGTAAACGACATGTGTTCAAGGTATTTCGAGGAAATACATTTTGAACGATCTTCATTGTGCAGAGACTATTTGAAAAATGATGTTATTAAAGGTAATATACCAAGATCATGATAATAGTTAGCTATTTTTGTTGCGTCTAAATATCGAGAATATATTAATATCAATTTGATGAGACATCATTTGGGCATTAATAATCTGATTAGAGCCCGAGAGCATTAGCTCGAGGGCGTTAATAAATTGATTATTAATGCCAAAATTATGTGGAATCAAATTGTAAAATATTCGAGAAATTTAGTAACAACAAAAATAGCAGAACATTAATCAAGGTCGTATTATATTTGGGACGACTATTTCACAAGACAAAATATTAACTATTTCTCTAGAGAAATAGTCGCTGATATTTGGTCTAGGGAGCTAGTCAAAGGTAATATACCAAGACCTGACAACAGTTAGCTATTTTTGTTGAATCTAAATCTCGAGAATATTTTAATATCAATTTAGCAACAACAAAAATATTGTAGCAGAATATTAATCAAGGACAAGGGGGGTAGCCATGTGTGAGTTGAGGTAATTTTAAGGTGAAAGGGGAGAAAAAGTCCTTTATATCTCACAAGGAAAGTTAATGTTTAATTATTCAGTAAAACATTGAGTGCGACCGGTTTCGAAGTACCATCACTTCATCTTCCGGCTCGCCTAGTGGAAAGGAGAATATGTGGTGTAAGGTGTGTTAACTTTAAACCAACGATATAAACAACTTGTAAACAACATCAAAAATGTTCACATTAATGATACAGATTCTTTGATCTCTTTAGATGTATCCAACTTATTCACAAATATTCCTATACTAGAAGTTCTAGGTTTTGTTGAATCACATTTGTCAAGTTCGAATATGTCTGATATTGAACTAGTAGAATTTTTGAACCTTCTCAAGGTTTGTTTAGAACAAAACTTTTTTTCATTTAACAATGAAATTTTTTCACAAACAAATGGACTTTCTATGGGATCTCCACTTAGCCCAATATTAGCAGACATATTTATGCACAATTTTGAAAAAGAAAAAATCCTTAAAAACAACCTTTTCCACTCAAATGTGAAATTCTATTATAGATATGTTGATGATATTTTGATTTTGTGGTCAGGTAACTTAGACTCAATCAATGACTTTTTGACTTATATTAATGACTTACATTCTAATATTAAATTCACATTAGAAATTGAAATAAACAAATCTATCAACTTCTTAGATCTTAAAATCTTACACAATAATACCAAGTTCAACTTTGACATCTATAAAAAGCCAACACATACAGGCACAGTTATAGACAACACCTCTAACCATCCAGCAACACATAAATTTGCTGCCTTTAATTGCTACTTAGAGAGGCTATTAAAAGTTCCTCTGTCTACGGAAAACTTTAATAAGGAACTAAATATAATTAAAACAATTGCTATAGATCACAAATTTGAACTAGATATTATTGATAAAATTCTAACACATAAACAAAATAAAATTCAAGAAAACTTAGTTTATATTAACAATCCTAATATGGTACATGAACTAACCACCAGTAAGAAATACATTTCTCTTACCTTTATTGGAAAAGCATGCTATAAAGTGGCAAGCTTACTTAAAGACCACTTTAAAGTATCATTCAAAACCCCCTCCTCATTACATAAGTTATTTGTTCATAATAAAGATAGATTAGATCCCTTTGACTTATCTGGAATTTATAAATTAACTTATAAATCTTGCCATTCTTTCTATGTGGAATGCACATTTCGAAATTTCAAGATCCGTTTAAAAGAACATTTGCGTTGTCTTAACTAAAATACAACAGGATTTTCACATTTTGCCAACCACCTACTAGACTCAAATCACGACTTCGATTCAACTGAAGGTTTCGAAATCCTACATAGTTCCTACCATAGATTTACTCTTAATAGCTTCGAAAGCCTCGAGATATTGAGAAATTTAAAATTAAATCCTGTTGGTTGCTTAAATGCCCAGATAATGTCAGAAACCCCTCCAGTTTTCTCAACACTAATCTAAATTTATCGTTTTAACTCCTTTTTAACCTCCCCCTTTATTTCTATTCATATTTTCTTGCAAGGGGTACATTTCAGTAAGTATTTTTTTCCCACAAAAAACCAACGAGCATGTTTAAAGATTTGGTTATGTAATATTCATATTCTGTCATTTTATTCTGTTCTTCTTTCATTTTTTAGATGCTTCACAACAGTTAATCCAGTCATTTCTTCTTCTTTCTTTTTTATCCTACAACATCACACACACTTGGTAATTGGTGATTCATGGCCCAAATCTTATATAATAAATAATAAATATTTCTTCACTCATAGTTTGCATCGTATTACCTATACCCTGTCGTAAGTTTATCCAAGAATTTTTTGTTATTACTTACCACCACCTACTTGACAGGTCTCCTTTCAAAAATGTTAGTTTAAGTAACACTACTAATTATTTTTTAAAAAACAACAATGTGTTTAAAATAAGCCTTCTCTTTTAATCTGTTTAATGTATGTGTTTTGTTATGTATAGTCTTGAAAAATTTTTTAATTTTTAACTATTTAAACTGACTAATATTTGTTTTTCAAATATTTTTAACTTTTGTATAACTTGTAACATTGTTTATTTTAAAATTTATTTCATCCCCCACATTTGATGAAACTTGTTTGTAGTATTCCCTAGTGGATGGAGAGTATGGTGAGTTTTCTTTTTCATATATCGTTGGCTCAAAGTTAACACACCTTACACCACATATTCTCCTTTCCACTAGGCGAGCCTGAAGATGAAGTGATGATACTTCGAAACCGGTCGCACTCAATGTTTTACTGAATAATCAAACATTAACTTTCCTTGTGAGATATAAAGGACTTTTTCTCCCCCTTCACCTTAAAAAAAAAAAATATTAATCAAGGTCATGTTATAATTGGGACGACTATTTCACTAAACCAAATATTAACTAATTCTCCAGAGAAATAGTCGCTGATATTTGATCTACTCCAAAATAAAAAAGTAAATGACTGTTGAGGCTCTTTATCTGTAAAAATTTACTTTAATCTTTTTTATTAATTTAGGTATTTAATATGACCTCAGGTTATATTGTAAGTTCCAAAAGACTCTTTCTAGCATAAACACAAAAAACAACAAAATAATTATTTACAATTGAAAGTCTTGGAGGAAGAGGGTAACAAGTCACAATTCATAAAATCTTGCGATAACAGGAATTTATGATTACAATAAAGGTAACAAGCCCCAGCCCTGTTTTTACGCAAATTAGTTACGTTTTGGCAACACTGCGTGATAAATTCGTTATTGCGCATAGCCATTTAAGCGTGTTTTGAGAAGCAAGAAGGAAACAAGCCACACTTGTATCAATATGGCGTCGACGAGCTCAAAAGATGTTAAGCGTAAAGTGCTTCAAAATAGTGATATTTCTTCTAGTTCTGGGTCGGACTTCAATTCCGACGACAGTGTAAAGGATAAAGATTATGCTGAATCCAGTGACGAGACCAAAACCAGCGAGGAAAGTGATATTACGGTAAGTTTTAAAATCATGTGTCTTATTGCCTTTTAAGCTAGATAATACTAATTTATTTTGATCAGTAGTGGCTTATTACCTCGTTATTTTTTATTCGATTACTCTTACTATAACCCCCTAAACTTCAATATGAAATACTACTAACAGTTCTAAGAAAAAATAGCGAGTGTATTTTGAAAATATTTCAATCGAAATGTGACTGCCATATGTGCTTTGTGGCTTATTTCCTTCTTTCGACAATAACTTCTTTTTCTTCTTTTTGTGGCTTGTTTCCTTCTTTTGTCAATAATGTTTCCTTTATTCTAGGATCCAAACATATCTCGAGGCTGTATTAAAACGCCTGAAAAAAAAGTCCAGACGGCGGCATCAAAATGTAGAAACCAGGAAAAAAGAAAAAGTTAAAAAGCGTCGGAATTTAGGTCACTCGTATGATGATTGGAAGGGAAAACCATTCCCCCAAAAACCATGGGACCTCCATGCCATTGCAAAAAAAACACTGCAGAGCATTACTTTTAGGAAATGAAGATACAATTTTCCATTCATTATGTTTTCATATGACAAACAGAACGATTATCTTTTTGGTACGATAAAGGCTATACCTAAAAAAGAAGTTATCCCAAAAAAAACAAAGAGGCAAACTTCTTCTCGATCAGTGACTTTTCGTATTGCGTGAAGATTCAGGGATTTAACATACATATGCAAGAAGGAGTTCTTATCTATTTATGGGCTTTCAAACTCTAAAAAGCGAATATACAATATTTGCAAACAGATTAGACAGGGAAATACGATTCCTTAATGTCACCAACGTGGCAAACATCACAATCGCTAAAATCGATTACCAGAAGAAACAGTTAAAAATGTTCATGATCATATTAAGGCCATACCTAAGTATACAAGCCACTACAGCAGGCAGTGTAATCCCAATCGTGTTTACATCTATCATGACCTGTCTATTCCTTTCCTATATACAAAGTTCTATCTTTCGTGGTGCACAGAACAAGGTGTTTCACAACCAGCTAAAGAAGATGCCTATAGAAGGATTTTGTGTGGTCAATACAACATTGGATTTAAGTTGCCTAAGAGCGACACATGTGATACATGTAATCAATACAAGACATTAATGGAATCAACTACAAACGACGAAGCCAAACTGGAAGAAACTCGAATCCAATTAGAATTACATCAACGAAGAGCAATCGCGATGCAGGCTAGTCTTAAAAGTAAAACAGAAGAAGCTAAAAAGAAGGCTAAAAAACTATCATTTCTTTCGATTTTCAACAAGCTCTTCCACTACCAGATTTGACTGTGGGAAAGGCGTTTTACCTCAGAAAGGCCTGTATGTACAATCTTGTACTTTACCAAAATTGATAAATTTTTTGTTATCTAACGATATTTTTTCGTTTTTTTTTTGCACATTTTGATGTATTTATATATAAATATACTACTAAAAAATCAGTCTTGTGTAAGGTTGATAATTCTGATTTCAGGATTTGCTCAAAGTATAAAAGTTGAAATAAAACTGAGAAAAGGTGGCTATGGAAATAAACGTCTTGCCATTTATATTGTCAATTTTTGTAACAAAATAATATTTTATTCGAACATTTTCTCAACTTTATCTACGAATATGTCTGTAAGTAGTGAAAGTGATGAAACTATGAGCACTCCACCGGAGTGATACACATCTATTGAAAATTTATGGATTGGCGACACAAGCATATGTCCTTTATTTAATAGAAGAAAATAGGTGGGCGTAGAAAAAGTATAGTACATTAAATGAATTGTAAGCCCATTACGCACTCGTAAACTTTTTCACTTCGTTCGTAATGGGTTACTTACAACTCTTGTTACGTAATATACTAATAAACATTATTTAGTAAACTCGTAAACAAAGAATGTTTTTTAACGTATTGGTTTTTTTATCTGGGTTTAAAAAGTTTGTGTTGAAAACGTTGGTTAGTTATTTCCTTTTTTTTAACTTTGTACTTGTTTGTAAAATATTTAGATTTGTTTAAAATACCTTTCACTTAGCACAACGAAAGGTCCTGCCGCTAAATTGTTTTCTTTTTAACAGCATACAAAATTACCCCACAGGCGATGTCACATGTTTATTGAAACACCCTGTTTACTTATTTAAGAATAGTTTTATTATTAGTCTTTTAATATTTAGTAATTAAGCCTTATAACTCATTCAATACATTTTTGTAAATGTCTTAAGGAAAATAAATAATTTCTAGATTTTATTTATTTTATTTTTATTCAAGGAAGTACCTATTATAATGATATTTTTTAGCACATCTGAGTGCGATGTGGACAATCCACTCGAGTTGTACAGTATATTTTGTCTAGGACCCACTAACAAAAATTTACAAATTAAAAAAAATATTTTAGGTCATTAAAACAAAATAACTAATTTTATACTAATTTATGACTTTTAATAATTTTTAATATAAAATAAACGGAAGAAAAAAAGAAAAAAGTTTTTCCCTATCCGAAAATTGAACTCCAGTCTTCAGTGTGGAAGGCAAGAACGCTCACCACACGACCACCTAGTCTTTTTATTTTGTTGCTTTAATAATCGTAATTAAATTGACTTTATATAGTGTGATGTTTGTTTATTTTCAAACAACAGTTTATTTATTAATAATTTATTTAAACACATTTATTTTAAACAATACTATTTTAATTTATATATACTTCGAATGTCTTTAAACTGATCACTATTTATATTTACCACTGTCTATCTACTAATTACTATTTATCTTCACTGTCCATATATCAACTTGATTGCACCGAGTTCTTCCGCCTATTTATATACAAATTTACAAAAATGGTAGGGTCCAGAACGTTCTAGTAATTTTCACATATTCTCTTCAATACACTAGAAACATTATCTCGTCCTTTCTCGAACATCATCGAAAACACGTCCGCCATTGTCGTCCAATAGGTTTGGTCTTAAGGGGTTCAATTATGTATAATAAGCGGACAAGTTGAGCCTCAAAGGCCAAATAATACAGGGAGGGACTTGGAGTATTAGAGCATGACTGAATAATGAAATGGCTCACATTACAATAGTTTTATTTAAATTAACAAATTATTTATAATTATAGACGAAATAAAAACAGAAATGCTATTATTTATCGATTCTACACAAGAATAACCCATTTTATTGTATATTTAATCTCAATAACTAAAAAATTTACTGACAATTAGTTTGACAGTTTAAAATTTTAAAAATAATAGCAGTCGATTGATCAAAATATGAATGGTGATTGGTGGATTTAATTTTTTGGACTACCTAGAATGGATATGAAATATTTTCGTTCAGTTAAAGGCAATAGCATACTTTTTCGTTTTGTAATCTGTGCGCAGATAAGTTAATATTCATGTGGGTGTAGAAAAACACTTTATTTCACTGTAAAATCAAATATTTTATCTTTTGCTAATATTTATCACTATAGCCATGACCGTCTGACTATTTGTTTTGTAGTCGCTGTTATTTTTCTGTTTGTTTATTTTGTCATTCTAAAATGCGATGTTACAATATCTCTCTTTTTATTAATTCTGTGGCTATTTGGCAAAACATGATAGCTCACTTTTTCGCATTTTACAGGAGAGCCATTTAAAAATTTTGTGTTTTTGGGAAATTGTTTTTTTCTCAATTACTTTTTCGTTGTAATACCTTTGGTTATAGTTATATGTAACTTTTGTTTAGGAAACAAAAAAACATTTGTTGAAAAAAATAGTGGAAAGTGAAATTTGAATGAGATATCATGTTTTACCAAGATGGAATGGGATGGGGTGTGTAGATATTATTTACAGAAAAAATGCCTATTGTCTTCTTTATTTGGATGAAAATGGAATAAACAACAGGAAATTATTGTGACGAAAGTCTAATTTATTTTTAGTTTATTTATTTAAAAACACACTATTTACAATTTATTTCAGACGTACTATTTAATTTATATAATACTAGACACTAACTAACAATTCTAATTTATTTCTTACACTTTAACTTTTCAATACAACGTTCTATATTCAACTAAAGTCGGCGCTGATACGTTGGCTATTTATATTAGTCCAACTCCGCTAATGGAAAATGCTAGAGGCTCTCGACGGTCGTCTCGAACATTCCATTCCTATGACTAAACGGCGCTCTCCGCCATTCCAGCTGTTTTTCGAGCCTCAGCGGCATTCCCAGAACATTCCGTCGCCTCGAGCACGAGTCGGTTGCAATGTTAAGGTCGAGCGTACACAGGGTAGGCTTTAAGAATTTCATAACATTATTAACTATTTGAATAATATCTTCTGTGGCGCTTTCATTAACATTCATATTTAAAATTATAAAATGGGTGATAAGCCATGTCTATGTATTTTAAGAGTGACAGCAAGTTCTCTTTTTTAGGATTTATAGGTTTGGGGCCGCTGTAAATAGGCTTTAACTCTGGATCATGTTTTCCTCTCCTTTTTATGTAAAAACGTGTAAATTGTTCATCTTCGTTATGCAAAAATTTAACTTCAATAACTTTTGAGAACCGTAAAACTTTGATATGATGCCAACGAATATTTTGGCCCGATTCTGTGGCATCACGTTTCACAAACATCGATCTCAAAAGAGAAGAATATGCCCAAAAGTCTTCTTTTTACATGTCAATAATTTTTTTCCCCTCGGACAGTTCTGACAAACGATCCGATATAGCTTCATGCCACATAAAACATGTCGTATTTGTCGCATTTCAATCTCTTACTGTAAAGTTATAGGTCCACAACTGTCTTTTGTAGCAGACTTCGCCAGTTGTTAACAAAGGAGTTGGAAGATTTTGCTGTCGAAAACCAGTACACCCTCATTTTGAGATTGACTTGCTTTTTCTTTGTCTACTTTATTTAGGTTATAAGCTTTTTCTGTCAATTCCAAGTTTTTCTCTTTTTCCAGAGCTTTCTCATTTCGTTCTTCTTCAGTAGATGCACATTTAAGTTCATTTGGAAGCTTTTCGCATGTTTTACATGTATCTATGCTTGAATTTTTAATTTTATAACCTGTTTCCCTGAATAGTTTAGCGTACATACTATAGCATCACGGTTTTTCCTCTCCCCTTAGCCTTTCTTTTAGCGACGTAAATGTCATAGATTTTGGCGACATTAAGGGTAGGTGCTAAGTATAGCTTTGTTGTATGGCTTCTGGCTTCTATAATATTTTGGAAAACTGTGTATGTGTTCTATTACTGCCTGAAAATTATTTTATTTAAAAAATACAAAGTGCTTTCGGCATTACGCCATCTTCAGTATTCGTCATCGTGAATTTAAGCATTAAATGTGTGATCGTCATCTTTGGTTTATTTCTTGTAAAATTATGTTTTTTAACCCTTTCCTTATACCATTTTTGAAAAATTTCCAAATGTGGAAGGCTAATGTCACGTTAGCTGATTCCAATAAAAATGTATAATATTGTTTATGATTGAAGGATACCTAATTAATATTAAGTAGTTTCTATCAATTTTAGTCAGATATTTGAATGTATTTTTTTTTAATTACCAGCTGGTGGAACAGGTCTTCACCTAAAATTAAATTTCCAATTTGATTTAGTCTTATCCAATAGCCGATTACTTATATATTCCTGATTTTAATTAATTTTTTACTTTCCTATCTGTATACAGATATAAGGAAAGTATAGGAATCATGATTTTTTTCGACCTCGAGTTTTCGATGGATTTTTACGTTTTGAGGTCCCCTAAATCCGTTTTGACTATTTTCGCGATGATGTGTGTGTGTGTGTGTGTGTGTGTGTGTGTGTGTGTGTGTGTGTGTGTGTGTGTGTGTGTGTGTGTGTGTGTGTGTGTGTGTGTGTGTGTGTGTGTGTGTGTGTGTGTGTGTGTGTGTGTGTGTGTGTGTGTGTGTGTGTGTGTGTGTGTGTGTGTGTGTGTGTGTGTGTGTGTGTGTGTGTGTGTGTGTGTGTGTGTGTGTGTGTGTGTGTGTGTGTGTGTGTGTGTGTGTGTGTGTGTGTGTGTGTGTGTGTGTGTGTGTGTGTGTGTGTGTGTGTGTGTGTGTGTGTGTGTGTGTGTGTGTGTGTGTGTGTGTGTGTGTGTGTGTGTGTGTGTGTGTGTGTGTGTGTGTGTGTGTGTGTGTGTGTGTGTGTGTGTGTGTGTGTGTGTGTGTGTGTGTGTGTGTGTGTGTGTGTGTGTGTGTGTGTGTGTGTGTGTGTGTGTGTGTGTGTGTGTGTGTGTGTGTGTGTGTGTGTGTGTGTGTGTGTGTGTGTGTGTGTGTGTGTGTGTGTGTGTGTGTGTGTGTGTGTGTGTGTGTGTGTGTGTGTGTGTGTGTGTGTGTGTGTGTGGGTGTGTGTGTGTGTGTGTGGGTGTGTGTGTGTGTGTGTGTGTGTGTCGCATAACTCATGAACCGATACATGGAAAAACACCAAATTTTAAACTTAAGCTTTTTTTCAGCGTCCAATGAGCTGATTAGATTTTGGGCAGTGTCGGAACATCTAGGGGGGTACTTTATTGGTGGTTATTTTTTATTTTATGGAATATATCTGTTATTTACGTTTGGGGAAGAAAATTCTTTAAATAAAAGTTACTTCTTATATTATTATCTAAAATTTTTGTCCTATACAAAATTTTCCTAAAATGGTCCGTATTCGAGAACTTGACAAAATGTAAAAAAATATTTTTTTATAAAAATTGTTCAAACAAAAGTTGTTTGTGATATAATTCTCTATAATTTTTATCCTATACATAATTTCTCTAAAATGTACCGTATTTGAGATATTTGAGAAAATGTGTAAATTTCGAAATTTGAAGAAAACTAAAAAACGGATAAAGAAAAAACATTACATTTTGAAGTTTTATTTCGGCCTGACGTGAAATGATTAGATTTTGGACAAAGTCAGAACATCTGGAGGGGGGGGGGGGGGTACTTTATGGGGGGCCGTTCTTATATTTTATGGAATATATCTGTTATTTATGTTTGGAGAAAAAAATTATTCAAATAAAAGTTATTTCTAATATTATTATCTATAATTGTTGTTTTGTCAAAATTTCCTGAAATGGTCCGTATTCGAGAAATTTGACAAAATGTGCAAAATTCCGATTTTTATGAAAATTGTTGAAATAAAAGTTGTTTGCGATATCGATCTCTATAATTTTTGTTTTTACATGATTTTTCTAAAATGGACCGTAATGGAAAAATTGTAGGAAAAGTGCTAAATTTAAATTTTTCAGTATTTTCATTTTCAATGAGTATCTATAGAAAAATGTTTCGAGGTACATGTATGTGGAAAATGTATATATTTATTTTATCCTCTAAACATTTATGGAGGTGCTGCAATAGGTTGTACAAAATAACCGGAAAAAGCCTGTAATAACTAGATAGGAAAGTCATGTGTTGGACACATCAGATTTTTTTAGTTGAGATTACCCAAACACATATTTTCATAAATAATATAAATTTATATTCACTTATTTTACCTTTTGATTGATGATTGGGATCATTCAAATTTAATTTCAAAGCAGTGCATTTGGTGGATGGTTTGCCAATCACCAAAGAAATTAAAATTCCCTCTCTAATGGTTTGAGTTGGGATGAACTATTTTACATGAATGATTAATGAAATTCACTTGTCGAAAGCGTCGATGTGAGGGGTCTAAAGGGGGAGAGCAAAAATTGCGTACATGGCACATAGATGGGCACCGAGCACAGTGGCAGCCGTAAATGAAGGGCCTTTAAGGGAATTATTACTAACATTAATATCGTTTATAAATACGGAAAAACGTTTAAACAAAATAGTATCTTTATTCCTTACTTTTATTTACGACTATTATTAGGATCAAAAATGGTCCCGCAATGCCAAGAAGTCGGGATAATAAATAATAATAACGATCCATCGAGAAAATCAAAATTGGAGTGACTGTAAAATTTATGTTTTGACCATATATTGATATTTAAAAGTAAATGTCACTAGAATGGAATAGTATATTACATTACGAGTGTAAAAAATCACTTTTTCCTACGACCACTTAGGAAAGTGACACATATCACACTATATAGACCTATGGAAAGTGCCCTATATCACACGCGTATGAATAAGAATTTACTTTCCACCCAAGTGAGAATATGCTACTTTCCGCAGTAGCTGTCAGAAAATGTCAAACACATAATTTCTATTTTGATCTATGTAATGTCCATATTAATACTAAAATCGATATGATTGTTAAATTATTGTAAATTAGATCCTAGATATTTATCTTTAACAATTATTTTTAAAATAATTTTAAAATAACTGAGATATATTTGCTTTTTATTCTGGTTAAACACATAAGCGATTAGATCAATCAATTACCGTAAGGCCTGTTAGCTCAGTTGGTTAGAGCATCAACTTTGCAATTTGAGACCGTCCAACGACCGCGATCGAATCCTGGCTGTGCCAGAATTTTTTTTTATTTTTTTTTTTTATTTTTTTTTATTTGTTTAGAAATTATGAAAATTTAATAAATACGATTATTGTTGATTATTTTTTTAAATACATTTTAATTATTATAATAATCTGGTTTTACATTTTTTGATGAAATTATTTTGTGGTCGTAGGAAAAATATTGTACATCACTTGTGTGAAAAGTGATTTTCCACACTCGTGTGATAGTCCCCACTCGTGTGAAAAATGTCACTTTCCACACTCGTAATGTAATATACTATTACGCAAGTAAGTAAGTAAGTAAGTAAGTAAGTAAGTAATTTATTAAATTCTCAAAACATACAATTTAAGTATAATTAATTTTGAAATTTTGTTTGTTGGACAAGCACTCAATTTCTTACATAGGCAGCTTTGCCTGTATGCATGTAAGGGTTGAGGCTCCTTCAACGATATAATGTACCTAAACATGTAATTAATTAAAGACAATTATGAAAAAAACAAAAAAAAAATATGTTGACCTAACCTAACTTGACATTAGTGAAATATTGAAATATAATCACAATTTATATGGAAAATAAATGTCGAGAATTAATACCAGAAATGTGTGTTTATATTTATTAAGTAATCAAATTAGTAAAAAAAAAGGGAGGAGAAAAAATTTACCACAAGGGATGGTGAATGGAATCTGTAGTTGTAGCAGTTATTAATATTTTTGTATTAAACAAAGTTTAATATTTTGATAAAACTATCACTATTGAACTGCACGAATTTTTTTAATTCAAATTTAAATTTGCTTATTTCAATTGTATTTTAAGGATCAAATGGGATGGAGTTATATAATTTAGGGGCAAAGAATAAGAAAGATCTTTGCGCGATGAATTTTTTATATGTATTAATATAAAAGTTATTATTAGTTATTGATCTTGTGGAACAGGTATTGTTTAGTTTATATACATTTTTATTATTATGAACTCTTACTATGGCATTGGTAAGTATAAATTAAATTTATTATAAAAATGGTCGTTCAGTGGAATATAGTTTAATTTTTTAAATATAATTTTTATAATTGTATTTTGAGTGATTTGTAAATCGTTTAAGTTGCTATTAAAAGTGCCGCCCCATATTACTATGCCGTACCCAAAGGGATGTTCTGGGCCGGAATTAAATATTTGTATTGTAGTACCTAATTTTGGTAGGTAACTAAAAGATGAAAAATTATGAGACGTTTTTTTGACTTTATTTGTTAGCACGATTTATTTATGATGAGGGCAATAACACTTTATGAATATATAACTGACTAAGGGCCGATTCCACCGTTGTGTGAAACGAAGATTAAAATGATATTGTTAATGTAAAAATGTCATTTTAAACTCCATTAAGTAATTTAAACTTTATTTCTGTTAATATAAAAATGTCATTTTAATCTTCGTTTAGTATTTTAAACTTCGTTTAACAAAACGGTAAAATCGACTCTAAGTAAAAGTTTATAAAATTACTGTAACAAAATAGCTGTTGAGACAAAAAGTTATCGAAACAGCCAAAGTACTTTTTGCTCGAATTACACACAAGATTTTTTCTACGATCACACCAAAATAAAATAAATAATTAGATTTTATTAGAAATGGGTTACCTTTTCGTTCGTTATATTTTAAGTTTATTTGACATAAGCCTACTCTTCGAAGAGAAAAAAATGTTTTGGTACTTACATACCGGTAATTATTTATAATTTAATTATTTACGGAAAATACCGTTCAATGATTTAAAATATTAGGAAGTCAATTAATAGCTATTTATGTAACGTGTTTACATACAAGATTTTTTTTAATTTTGTCTTGATTATTTATAAAATTATGTTGAAAAATGATTCACCATCATTCTTTTGTAGGTACTTCCAATCAAATATTTCAGAAAATTGTTGTATTTGATTTCCCTACCATGTTTTTTTTTTAATAGTAATGATAAAAATAAGGGACATGTGCAGTGTTGCCGATCTGATTTTTGACATTACCAGCGAGATTTTTGAAAAAAAAAACTTTTTTACCCATTATCCTTAAAGGAGTAAGTCAAAATTTTACCTTTATTTCTGGGCAGTTTTCAATAACGATGTTCAATTATTTAAAAAATAAAACGCAATTTATAGCTTTTCTTTTTTTGTTTTTTTTTTGTTGTTAAACGTAATGTCATATTTTTAAATGTGAAATATCACTATTCATTGCCTTTTTTTCGATATTTCGTTTTTTGGATTTTTCGATTTTATTTTTCGATTTTTAGATTTTTAGATTTTTAGATTATTCGATTATTCGATTTTTTGATTTCTCGATTTCTCGATTTTTCGATTTCTCGATTTCTCGATTTCTCGATTTCTCGATTTCTCGATTTCTCGATTTCTCAATTTCTTGAAATCTGGATTTCTCAATTTCTCGATTTCTCGATTTCTCGATTTCTCGATTTCTCGATTTCTCGATTTCTCGATTTCTCGATTTCTCGATTACTCGATTTTTCGATTGTTCAACTTAAAAACCAAAAAAGAGGCAGTTTTATTAATTTTCATTTCGTAACTGGTGACATAATCAACTTTTCGTAATCAGTTGCATAACGTTCTACTTTATGCAACTGGTTGCATAAAGTAGATCGTTTTGGCACTTGCTGCGATTACAATAGTACATTATATACCTAGGGTGAGAAGTGAGCTATTATTTACCGAGCACTTTTATATCCTGAGGCGCGTAGCGCCTATTTATATAAATTAGAAACAGTATTGGACCTAGCACTGTTCCCTGCGGAACTCCTGTTCTAACTTTTAATTTTGAGCTTAGTTCATTATCTATTTTCACCATTTGTACTCTATTTTCAAGGTAGTTTTGAAGTAAATGTAGAGCTGTACCTCGAATTCCATAGTTTTCTAGCTTTTCCATTAAAATTGCATGTGATACGGTATCAAAAGCCTTGGCGAGATCAAGGAAAATCGCAAGGCATTTTAATGACTCGTCTAGTGATTTTACTATTTCGGTTAAAAATCTGCTATGGCATTTTCAGTATTAGAGCCCTGAATAAAGCCATATTGTTTATCTGTGATTATCTTATGAATGTTAAAAAAAATTATAATTCTATGTTTTAAAGCCTGTTCAAAAATTTTGCGAAGTTATTTATGACAGATATGGGTCTATAGTTACTTAGTTGCGTTGTATCCCCTGTTTTAAATACGGGTGTCACGACAGATTCTTTCCACTGGGCAGGTATTTTAGAAGTTTCGAAAGAGAGATTAATTATGTGTTTCAAAGGAGATTTAATTTAATTGTGGATATATTTTATTGTTTTCGCAGTAATTTTGTCCGTTCCAGGAGCAGAATTATTTTTTAGTTTTGATATTAACACAATAATTTTATTGTCTGTAACAGGTTGTAGAAATATCGAAGAGTTATTTTTATCTGATTCTAAGAAATTTTCTGGTAGAACGGTTTGCTTAATTTTTTTTTTACATTTTTTCACCTAGTTCTGTAAAATAATTATTAAAAATATTTTCTTTTTCTTTATTGTTACTTATAGGTTCGTTTTTATCATTTATAATAGTTGAGTTTTCGATTTGATTAGATTTTTTTTCATATCCTGTTATACTATTTATAGCCTTCCAAATTTTCTTATAATCTTTATTTGCGTCTTCCACCTTTCTCCTATAGTAGTCGTTTTTTGTTTTCCTGATAATGTTTTTAGTTTGTTTCTGTAATTTTTATACTGAGATTCTAGCGCATTTGAATAGATCTTAATTAAGTTTTTTTTCAAATAATCCCTGTGTTTAATGGACGTGGTAATACCATATGTAATCCATGGCTTGATTTTCCCATTTTTATTTTGTGGGATGTTTCATTTTTTCTGATTTATTTATGTAAGTAAGTATTTTATTAATAAAAGTGTTATAGGCAACTTGTGAGTCGTTAGTACCTAATACATCTACCTAGTTTCCTTTACTAATTAATTCATTTAGTAAATTTAAATTTAAAACAGTATTACTCTTTTGATCTGTAATTAATTTTGTTGATTTATGAGATAAGTCTGATATAAAAATGAATGAACTGTAATGATCAGTCATATCTAAAAGAAATACGTTTGATTCCATGTAAATTTTTTTGGTAATTTCTATAGTTGATCTTACAAAAATGTGGTCAAGAGTAGTTGAAGTGTTGACTGTTACTCTTGTAGGCTTATTGATGTATGACATAAAACCGTTTGAGCTCAATATATTTAGATAATTAGGAGTATCATTAGAATTGGTATCTTTCAAATCAATATTTATGTCGCCAACATAAATTTCAAGACACTCTTTTTGCAAAGTATCGAAATAAAGTCGTCAATATTTACTTTTTTTCTGTATAAGGAGGACGGTAGGATGCGGTTATACCTATTTTTTTATTATTTAATTTTTTTTTGAGAAAAACTCTATTCGAAGAAATTTATTTATGTTTGTTTCTTTAATTTGCATGTTTGCCGAAATGTCATTTTTTGTGTATATTATAACTCCATCACACTTGTTAGTAAAAGACTCACTATAATGTAATTTATAATTAGCTATTGAAAAATCTTTAATATTTTAAATTTTCCAAGTTTCAGATAGTATTATTATATCTAAGAACTCTTTTGCTATATCTATATAGGCCAGCATTTCTTAAAAATGTTTTTGTAAGCTACGAATATTAAAATGTACAATACCTATACCATTCTTGTTTCCATTCCTTTTCCTAATGTATTTTGGTATCAACCTCGACGTTTTCATCAATTGTATCTAACAATTCGAGCATTTAGTCAGATGAAAATAAAAAATTTAGTGCATCCTAAAAAAATAGTATTTATACTAAAATTCTACTTTTAATAAATCTTAACTTTAGATTAATTAAATATTACCTAAAAAATAACAAATACCCAAATAAGAAAATACAAAATAAAGATACGCATATAAATACAATGAAAAGACAAAGAATTATTCAAATATTTTAACATAATCAGTTTTGCTTTTAATAATTCTGACTATATTGTCTTTATTTACATAAATTTTACCATTAGCAGTCCATGTATTTTTTAATCCCACTTTTTCAATTGCCTCATTAAGTAGTTGACCTCTAATAGTAGTCAGGTCTTTTCGTATTATAACTCCCATTCCCTTAAGCAGCTTTTTTTTTTAATATTTTTTCTTTTATTTCAACACTGGTTAGTTTAAGGAAGATGCCTCTTGTTTTCTCCTAATTTTTTTTTGCCGATTTTGTAGGTTATCTGGATGTCTTCATTTTTAAGATCTAAAGCCATTTTAGATTTAAAAAGATTTTTTTAGTTCGTTTCTAGTTTCTTCATCACCTTCTTCTAAATTAAAAATTCTTAGATTACAAATTCTGCTTTTCTGATCCAGATAGTCCAATTTTTCTTCCATGATGTTTTTTTCTGTAATTATATTTGCTATTTTATTTTCTGTTACGGTAATTTTTCTTTTTGCTTCGGTAGATTCTTTTGATATACATATTTTTCTTACGACCACAACATAATTTTATCTAAAAAATGTAAAACCAGAAAATCTGGCTATAAAGGTTCAATCAAAATGTGACTGGTTTTGGATTTGTTTTCTTTTGTATAAATAATTTTTAAAGTGTATTACCTATTATCTTTTGTTGAAATTAGAAACATGATTTCATTTACAAACACTTTCATAGGATAATAACGGTAAAATAACATTAGGTATAAAAAAATATTAGAATACAATTTTTTTCATTGGTTCTTTTTATTAAATACAACTTATAATAAGATGAACAAGCGTGAATAAGAACTTTTTTATTAATAAATATTTTTTCTGAACATTAAACAAAATAGTATAAAATAAATAGTGAAAAGAATGTAACATCTTTAAGAAAAATAAATTGTATTTATTTAAAATAAATAAACAACAATAGTCGTAATTTTTCAATTTTAATATTTTTCTAAAAAAAAAAAAAATTGCTTCAATCGGGGAGGACTGAATTCGCGTTGTGATATGGTCAAAACATGCAAAGTTTATTAAGTTAACAAGCTTGTCACATGAATTATCTAATCAGGTATATTAACAAAAAAAATCTAAAAATAATGTTACTTTAAAATTATTTTAATAATTTTTTATTGATAAATTTATCAATAAATTTTCAGATCTAGGTATAAAAATCAATATTCATGATTTAACCATGAAGTCTATTTTACCATTTCACGTAGATCAAAATAAAAATACGTATATAACAATATTTGACAGACGTGGGAAAAGTATATTCTTATCCACACGCGTGTGATATAGGGCCCTTTCCGTAAGTCTAAATATAGTGCAATATGTGTCACTTTTCTAAGTGGTCGTAGAAAAATTATGTAATATTATGAGTATCGTATATATTATCTATGGTAGAAGATACTGCCGTTCAAAGAACGTAAATCCGCTGTAGTATTCAAGAAAACAACTGCCTTTAACTGGAAAAGTATTTGACAGTTTTTAACGATTATGGATTTGTGATATGTAATGTCATGAGAACGTCTGAGCAGACTCTATCTAAAGCGCGACCTTGAAGTCTGCCACCTGACTCATGGTCAAAACCTGAATCTTCTAGGTATGCCGCTGACGCATAGGGCAAGTACTTTGCGAATGCTTCGAGATTATTCCAACAGGATTGGTTCTTTCTGGGTCGTTACATTTTTATATAAATATCGCGAGTTTGTCGACGGACAGAAAGATTAAATTTAAGAATTGAACAGTAAAGACAAATTGTAATAAAGAAATTAATTTTTGGAGTTATAATAGTTCCTAACTATTACATAAATTAATTGGTACTTTATAAATAAATTATCAATAGAGGGTTTTAAATAAATAAACCATAAATAAATTAAACAAACGTTACATTGGTGTTAGAAGTGGAACTGTAAATAAATAGTGGACAAAAAATGGCTAAAAAATTGTGTGATTTAAAAATGGCTGATTTACGCGAGAGTCGGAAGAACGTCAAATGGAGAGGACAGGGAAGAAATCAGAGCTGGCAGATCGACTTATAAAAGTACTAGCACATAAAGGTTTGAATTCGGAAACATATCTTTTTTCTGATGATTCATCTTCTGCTAATATTTCTGCATTAGAAACTAAAGTTTCTACTGATATGATTTCATTTAAAACCAAAATTTCATCCGATTTGGAAATCAAAATGTCTTCTGTAGAAAATAAAATTTCTTCTGATGTTTCTTCCATATAAAATTACATTTCTTTTTTAGAAGAAAAAGGTTTTCTGAAATATCTTTTTTAAAAAATGAAATTGCTACTGACGTGAAAAATAAGATTTGTTTTGTTGAGAAAAAAATAATGTCTTCCGTTGAAGAGAAAATCAAAGAAATGAAAAAGAAGATAGAAGATCTGGAACCGACGAAGGAGTCAAAGTTAAAATTGGAAGGAGCTGTAAACTCTGCTCGTATTAAAGCTCCAACTTTCGACGGAAAAATGTCATGGAAAAACTACCTTAAACAGTTTGAAACAGATGCCAGAGCAAACAAATGGTCTGAACGAGAGAATTTAGTAAATTTGACCATTGCTCTTCAAATAGACGCTTAAGATGTCCTTCAGACCATACTCGTGAAAGAGACAGATGATTTTGAGCAACTCAAAAAGAGACTAAATATGCGATATGGCAACGAACACTTGGAGTATTTATACCAGTCACAGTTAGAGAATCGTAAACAGAAATGAGACCAGACTCTTCAAGAATATGAAATGCCAGGTTGGTACGGTTTGCTTACCCATCAGCTCCCGAAAACATGATGGAATGTTTGGCAGTCCAAACATTTGTTAAAAGACTTCGTGACCATGAAATGCAAAGAACACTTCGATTAGTCCGTCACAAAACATTGGTCGATGTCTTGTCCGCTGCTCCTGAATATGAAGCGGCTACGCTGGCTTCTGGTGGATACAGTGAAGTAAGGACTGTAAAAGAGGAAGAACAGGGAAATAAATTCAACCAATTGTTTTACATGATAAAAAGCCTTATTGAAAAGCAACCGAACACTATTAGGTGTTAAAATTGCGGTAAAATGGGAAATGTAAGCAGTTCGCACAAAGGCCCAAAGAACACTACGAATCGAAAAACCGTACCAGTGGTTGTACAGGAAGGATGGGTAATGCCTGATAGATGTGAAACTATAAGAGAAACGCAGTTGCAAGGAACTGTATGTAGAGAAAGGAACGCCTGTTATGGTGGAACTTAAAATGTAATGAAAGTTTTGGATATGGAACTCAGTTTGGAAAGGGGTTCATCACATTTGCTAAAGAAGTTACAGTATGACGAACGACGCTTGTCAATGATGAGTATATCCTATGCAACTTAGGGCAAAATAAGCGAACGATACCGTTTTAAAGTAGATACGACAATGGAAAGAGGAAAATTGTCGACCTACTTGGCAAGAAGTATCGAAACTCTCTCCAATCATTAAGTTATATTGGGCTCAGTAGGACTCTTTTATTTTAGAAAAAGGCTTACTAAAACGAGTACATGAGAACGATGATGGTTCCAAAAATAGAAAACAGTTAGTCATTCCAAAGACGTGAGTAGCTGAAATACTTCGTCAGTTATAATATTATTAAATACAGATACGAATAAATCGGTTAATACGATTCAATCTATTTTTCTTATGTTTTTATACATTACATTTATTTATTTATATATATATACAGTTCATCAAATTTCTAGAGGTGTTCGAAGCCCAGACAGAGAACGCGCTACGTGTGACTAAGATAGCTATTGTACAGTCTGCTAAACAAGTTATTTTAAATAGTTTTTAATATTTTTAGGTAATTAAATTTTAAAAGTGTGGAATAGTTTAGGGATTAAATTGGTCTGATTGGACTTTCTTAAAACGTTTTTAAAAGCAGCTAAAGATAGTATGTAGAATTGAAAATAATTATTATGCCATAAAAGGTGTTTTGGAATTCCTTCAACCTTTTGAAATTGAGTCAGAAAATATAAATTTTATAGGATAGCGGAAAATACCTATAATTTTTTGGAGGCCTTTGTAAATCGTGGAAATAGTTTATATTTTATTTCTACCTTATTAAGGAAAATGATACCTATTATTAATAACGGTTGTTTCTGAAACATTACTAAAATTTTCGAAATTTTGTTTTTCTACAAAATAATAAACTATACTATTTAGAAAAAAATGTATTTCACTTATAATTTTATAAAAAATAACAGGGGAATATTTACATTTCTTGATCTATTAAACAAAACGATAAATTATCTCGACGAATGACACCATGTTCTAGTACGGAAGCTAGCTTTACATTTTTGTTGGTGGTTTCATGGGTTTCATATCAATTTTTTGTAATTGTAGTTTACACGTACTTATACCTCTTAACACTTGTTTGCTTTATTAAAAAAGTGTGTTGTTGTGATTTACGTCGAAATAAGTCAAAAACAACTTGAAAACCCATATAAAATCAAAAAGGAGAAACGGAAAAAAATTGAGCCTGTAAATGAACACAACTCAGAAACAAAAATAGCTATCTAATAATAAAAAAATAAAATTTGATTCTTGTGCAGCTTCATCTATATCATTAACTGTTTTTGGTTTTTTAAAGGTTTTTCTTGGTATCTCACGGTTATCGATTCTTTTTTTCTCTCCAGAAATGCGGACGACAGTATTTTTAGATACTCCTGTGGCTGCAGCAACACGATCATTTACATTTTTAAATGGTGTTGAAGGTGAATTAAAGTTTCCTTCTCTTCTCATAAACTCTATAACATTGGCTATTATTTCGCGAGATTGACTGTTAATCACGCGGCCTCTTAATTTGCTATTAAACTCCATACTTAGGTTCTATTAAACTGTAATGAGCAAAAAACACAAACGAAAATAAAAGAAATGTTTTAGCGAAATTTACATCTGACATTTACGTCTGAATGAAATAGTGAAATAGTTGATGCGCAGAGTGTACTTTCATTGCGTAAATCCGTCGGGATGCCTGTCAGTAGTGCTTTCTCTGTCTAGCCGTCGAAAGCCTCTAGAAATTTGATGAACTGTAAATATATAAATTTATTTAAAATGCAAGGGTGGATTCCTATGCTTCGATCCTCAACTTTTTCTGGATGGTGGCTTGATTAATATTTTTGTCAGTTACTTAACTTAACAAAATCAGTTTTGTATCTCTAAGCGTTGTTGCGCTGTGGCTAATTTTTGAACAATGTGCCGTAATTGTTCATAAAAATAGATCCTGTAGAACAAAGAGCTGTAATAAAATAACTTCAGAAAACAGACATAACGCCATCTCAACAAATTCATGAAGACATTATGGCAACTATTGAGATGTCTGCAGTTTCTTATCACAGTCAAATGCTGGTGTGGAGATTTTCAATGCTGAAGAACATCCTGTGAAAAACCAGCATACTGGTGATCCTCTAATAACGGCAACCACCGGCAAAAAATTAAGAAGGTACACGATATCGTACTGTATGACCAACGAGTACGCATCAAGGTTATTGAGGAAGATACTGTCATATTAAATCGTGTGGTGCACCACAAACTGAATAAAGAATTAGATATGAAAAAGATGAGTGCAAGATGGGTTTTATTTTTCTCGTTATGTGAATTCAAAAGTTAGCGTTTGAGCTGAAATATGTCGAAGACGATTGGTGGGTTATGTTATTTTTTTGAAGTTCACTAACTGCTGAACGATTCGCAACAGATTGTTGAAAAATTACCAAATGGGTATTTCCAACAAGATGGTGCAACAGTACATACGATTTTAAAGAATAAGCAGGAACACTGAAATCTCATATCCAGCTAGATTTTGCGATTTAAACATACCATAAAATGGAATGACTTTGACTGTATAAAAATCATATATAATTTTTTTCTACATATTTGTATATGCACGTATGTTATGGGTTTAGGGGTCCACTTTAAGTAAGCTACAATAAAATTATAAAACATTAATTATTCATGACTTGAAAAATTGGATGGAACTTGACTGGATATGCGTTTTGCTTGTTACACGTATGTTTTGTGTAATTTGGGTGAATTTGACCAAACAAAACACAGTTCAGTTTTTATTATTTGAACAAAAAATGATAAACCAAAAATATAGTACCACAGCAAATCATCCAAATAAAACAGAAAATAGTTTCCCCTTACTATAAACTATAGGGTTACAAAAAAATTAAAAACAAAAAATATAGTAATACTGCAAATCATCAAAATAAAACATCAAATAGTTGCCCGTTGCGATAAAGTATGGGGTTACCAATTTTATCTATATTAAGAACTTAAATGTCTTAGACTTTAGGCTAGAAAAATCTGTTGTTTTTTGATTGTTTGACAAACTTAACTCAGGCATTATAATTTCCTTTATTTATTTATATCAGGAAAGAATATATGTATAAGTCAGTTAACTTTAACTCTGTGTTAAATTTCACTCCAAAATAGTAAAAAAAAAATGAACAAAGTGACTAAAGACAATATTTTGCAATATTAGGAGCTTTTTAAAAAAATATTACTAATATGGTATTGTTTTATATTATAATATTAAAATAAATATGCAATACCAAAAATTACATTTTCCTTCATTTTCTAGATATTAAAGTTTAATAATATTTTTTTTTTAATTTTTTTTTAATTAGCTATATCGCTTATTTATCCCCCTATAAATATAGCTTTAATTATTTCCAATTTAAAAATTAATTTTCAGATATTCACAAATATGAATCATTAATTAGCAATAAATAAAAAAAAAACATACAGGGTAGCTAAAGCAAACCATAATGAATCTCTTTTTATATTTTTGGTCAAATTCACTCCAGCGATTAAAGTAGGTACCCATATTTTATGGTATGCGATTTTTTTGTATAGCATATATCAAAAATTATCTTCCTATAACAACGCACTGCAAATGTTGCATAACATTTTTGCTGGATTACGGAGAAGAGTTTATTGTTTAAAACAGTTAATTTATAATTTATTTACACTTAATACTAATTTAACAAAATACTCAGATCAGCACAATTTATATTTCACCCTTATATTCTAATTTATATATTAATTCGAATGTCTCTCTTCAACTGTTTCTTGACTTTAACTAAAGTTAAACGACGAAGAATCCATTGATATACAAAATATTATGCTCCAGATAAATTCAGTCCTGTTTCACAGAGTTCTAGATGCTTTTAGACTAGACGGTCCTTCCTCGAGAATCCACAATTATTGCGCTACAACTTTCCAAAAACTTTGTCTTAACCATCTAGCGGTTTTAGAATACAGACGGGTGGTTTGTACTACTAGAAGTTCAGAGCAGGACTAGTTTTTGCACAACAGTAGGTTTGTTTTTAGACGTTTTCAACAATTTTTGTAGTTTTATGTTAATTTTAATTGATTTCGATTATAAATTAATTATTTGTTTCTTGAAGTAATACACTTTATTTACAATGAATATTTTAAGAAATAAATGTCATTCTGTAGAAGTGGCTAAAGTACCAACCCAAAACCTTTAAAGTTTACGGCCAATTCTAATTATGATTTTGCTTGATCGCTCGTTATAAAAACAATATAAAAAATTATACAATAAGTATTTCCAGTAAAACAAGAATATTAACTATAATAAAATCAATACTGTATAATAAAAAAAATTATTTTTAAATAACGTCTGGTAATAAAGTGATTCACAAAAAATGCTAGTAGTAGACCATGACCGACAAAGACAGAGATACGACTCTAAATTAAATCCAAACCACACTTAAAAGAAAAAGAATTGAATATTCCTACTCATGTGAATTTTTCCAAGGCATAATTTAGAAACATTCTTTGTGGTTTTCTCCTCAGTAGTCGAAATAAATCATTGTTAAATTGAATCTATTGTTAGAAGTTAAACAAATTAACTTCAAACTTATTGTTTTAACATGATTTATTACCCTATATACTATAAAATCCTGTATAGCCACTTCACAAAATACGTGTTAACATGGTTTTATAATGTTTTATTAAATATCTTCTTAACAATGTTTTAAATCTTATTAATTAAGGAACGTATAAAGAATGTCTTTAATGAGCATAATACCTACTACTTGTTTGTGTTCGGCTGATCGAAATTTAATTGTTTCCGTTCCCATTTGAATACTGCAATTGGTGAGATGTGGTACCTTCGACCCCAGTGGCGGCGGTATCCTAATTCGAATAGTAATATTTAAAAAGAAGACTAATTAAAAGTTGCGACATACATATTTTCCTAGACCTACTTGAGAAATATTTTTGTGGATCACTTTTTAGTAGTTCAAATAAATCATTGTTATATTATATGTTAATTTAGTCAGTAATTAAAATATACCGACTTAGTAATATTTCAATTGATATATTTCTTTTATACATTTTCCCCTACCCGCCGCCTATGTTTCATGTCTGGAGTAAAATTGAAAATGTGCAAATCAGCAGATATCATGTGCCATAACATGCATAAAGCATTTTGAAATATCGGATGGAATATTATGGATAGGATTAGATGAATGGCGTTTGTGAGAAATATTGGAGAAGCCTGATGGAGAATACTCTGCAAATTATATAAAGTGTGTCGCAAAAATTTCACACCAAGAAAACACAAAATTTATATAAATTCTTATAAAATTCTCAAATAAATTTATTAATAGCACTCTTGTAAAATAATGAAAACTATTTTTAAACCCCCAAACTGAAAACAAAAGACGAGGCTCGGATTACATGAAGTTCTGGATCGTCTTAAATCTTTACCATGTTTTGATAGTTTTTAGTTACTGTCATTTAAATGAAAAGTATTGTGAAATATTATAAAGTCCAAAGAACGTGAGTCCGTCATAGCACAAAAGAAAATTTTTAACGATTGTGTTTAGATTTAATTTAATATTCCAAATCACACAATGTCTTTTTTATTATACAGGATGCTATACTTTTATATTTGCGTGAAGTCCTAAACAAATTATTTTGGTTGATTTTTTTTTGTATTTGATATAATTTGGTAAATTACAGACGTGTAATTTATTGTACAAGGACCAAAGAGTGCTTTTTGATATAATATATTGCTTTTAAAATCGTTATTAATAAAATATACAGGATGGCGCATCCTATACGCGTCGGTCTCTGTTGGAAAAATTACTGAATATTTAAACAGAGATATACAAGCGAAATTATAAAAAAACATTTTTCTTACCGTTTACTTCATATAGCTCCGACTTACCACCATTTGAACAAATATCTATTACTGTATCCACAAGAGAAATGCTTGCCCATTTAAGATGGGACCATCAAATAAACTATTTATTATAAAAACTAAGATTTGTACCATATAAACTTAAAAATATTTCTAACATCCTAAAATTAACTTACCAAATTCTTTATTATGCATTAGTCGAAAGCCATCTAATGTACGGTCTTATTGCTTGGGGATCGACTGGACAAACTCTTATCGAATACCTTCAAAAAATTCAAAAAAGTATATTAAAAGTTTTATTTCACAAACCCAGAACCTACCCTACAATTGAGCTCTACCAAGAAACTGGAGTGCTAAATATTTACCAACTATACGTAAAAGTGATTTTACTAAAACAACATAAAGATAAAGCCACTTTAAAGTCAATCCAAGATAGCTATCCAACTAGATATAAGGAAAGCGCGGCCGTAATACCAAAAATAAAAAAGCTATAGGAAAAAAAGTTTTACATACCTGGCTCCAAAGTTGTATAACCAATAATTACCATCTGATTTAAAAAAAAATAACTCCGCAAGTTTATTTAAAAAGAAAATAAAAAATTGGATCCTATCTTTTCCGACTGCTACATTGCAAAACAATATTTCGCCGCGAAATGAAACATGTTATAGTCTGTCAATCTTATCGTGATTTAAAATAAAAATTAATAATATAATGTCTATTAATATTATAATTGATTTTGGTTTTTTTATTGTCCTTTTATATTATATTATTTTCTACAGTTAAATTGTTTAAAATTCTATTATATGAATCTCAAACATTTCCTTTTATGAATGTATACTTTTTAATTTAATTTTTATACATCTATTTTTCATGATAAATGAACTACTGCATTCACGCACAAGCCTGCTTTTGTGAATGTACACTCTATTTGCCATAAATATATGGGTGTCTACTTATTTACGTATCTCGTTTTTTATATACATGTATTTTTTCTAAATCTAAATTGTAATTTTAATTGAGGCAAATAAAGATTATTATTATTATTATTATTATTATTATTATTATTATTAAGGCCGGTCGCATACTTATACGATATTTATTTTAGACATGTCGACGACATGTCGCGGACGTGTCGCTCCATTTACAACACGGGGATTATTAATGACGATTCATACATCAAGCAGATACGCTGCAGACAAGATGAGACTTGTCGCCTACAATTTTTATATGACACTGCTTGCTCCAATTCAGGCGTCATTTGTCGTCAACCGCTGCAACTAAATACATGCACAATGGAAGATATTTCAACATTTAATGTAAAATTTGTGCAAACCGTAAAAAAATACAATGTTTTATACGACCATACTATGGAAAATTATTCGAATAGACAAGTGCAGGAAAAAACATGGAACGAGGTTGGACAAGAAGTAAATGGTACGTTTTTAATTAATTATTATATTAAACACAATATTTGGACTGCCAAGGTAATGCCGCATAGGGCTCATTTACATACGAACCTAATTTATCTCGCAATACTATCGCCTCATCTGTGCCTCGCTGACTTTTTTTAATAATAATAATAATAATATTTATTGGCAAAAGTAAATACATAAATAACAAATAACAATCGGTTATATGAGGTAATATGACAATAAATATTTGCAGATTCTACGAGGCTGGAATGCCTGTGTGTAGATTAAATATTTTATACAATTTTTGCACTAAACTAAACTAAACTAAGAACTAACAAAATTAAACGATTTAAAAATAATACAAAGGTTTTATTACTCAAGTAATTTTTTTTTTGCCGAATGAAATAAATTCTTTTTAATTTTCAACTAACGTGCGCAATTCTAGTCGATCTATTTCTTTAACAAATATTTTTAGAGCCTTTTTAAATTTAGAAATTGGTACTATATTTTTCAGTGTTTCAGGCAAATAATTAAACATTTTTGGTGCCATAAATTGGTAACTTTTTTGACCTATAGATTTGCACATATGCGGAATTAGAAATTTTTCCTTTTGGCGAGTAGCATACTGATGAGAGGAGTTATGCAGCTGTTTTTTGTTTAGGTACTGGTTTATGTTTATTCGAATAAAATAAAGTTGTCTTAAATCGTTTATTTCAGCTTCTTCGTACAAGTCATTGGAAGGGTACAGAAAGGGTTTATTCAAAATTATTCTTAAAAACCGTTTCTGCATTATTTCAAGCGGTTTAAGGTAAGTTTTGGCCATTCCCCCCCAGCTCACTATGCCATAACTTAGGTGAGATTCTACAAGGCTATAATATAGTATTTTCATTTGGGCATATGATAAAGCAAATTTAACTTGTTTAAATCTTCCTAGAATACATCGTAGTTTTTTAATTAAAAATGAAACATGTTTATCCCATTTAAGATGGCTATCTAGCATTATTCCTAAATATTTGATTTCTTTTCCGCCACTAATCGTAGTATTTTCATCTATATCTAGGGAATTGAAGTTAGGAAGATATGATGCATAGCTGGTAAACGGTAAGTATAAGGTTTTTGAATAATTGATAGAGAGTAAGCGGTTATCGAACCATTTCTTAACTTCCGTAAGACCGTGTTCTGTTAATGATTTTAATTCGGTCCAGGATGTATGGCTATATATAATGACTGTATCATCTGCAAACGACAAAATTTTTCCCCCTCCTTGCTTTACTTCGAATAAATTATTAAGATATATATTAAACAGTAATGGACCTAGTACAGTCCCTTGAGGTACTCCGCACGTAATATATTGATCTTCACTTAAATAATTTTTTATTTTAACTTTTTGTTTTCTTCCCAGTAAGTAGCTTTCTAGGAATTTGTATGGAATGCCTCGGACTCCCACATCTTCTAGACTTTCTAAAAGAAGTTGATGATCGACTGTATCAAATGCTTTTGATAAATCCAAGAATACCCCAATTGTAGGGATTTTTTTATCTATTTTGTCATAGACGTAAGATGTTAATTCTAAAATAGCATCGTTTGTAGATTTTCCTTCTCTAAACCCAAATTGCATTTTATTGAGTGTTTTATGTTTTGTTAGGAACATATTTAATCTTTTCTTTATAACTTTTTCAATTATCTTTGAAAATACTGATGTTAGAGATATGGGCCGATAATTGCTTACCTCCATTTTATCCTTGTTTTTATAAATCGGAATTATTATTGAATTTTTAAATATAGCTGGAAAACACCCGTCTTTAAAAGATTTATTTATTAGATATACTAGAGGTTGGAGTATGGTTTCCAATATACATTGAATATTTTTGGTTGTTATGTTATCTGGTCCTGGAGCACTATTTGTTTTTAGATCTGAAATAATTGATTTAATTTCGTTGGAGTTGGTTGGTAAAAGAAACAGTGAGTGGGGACAGGTTTTTTTTACTTCTTTATAGTTTAGGTTATTTTTTATTTTACTAGCTAGTTGTGTACCCACATTTGAAAAATAGTTGTTAAAGGCAGATGCAATAGCTTCGGGTTGTGTAATTATTTCATTTTTATTTTTTATTTCTTTTATTTCATTTGTGTTACTTGTTTTTGAGAGTATTTCATTGACTGTTTTCCAAAGTATTTTTGAATCTGTTTTGTTTTTAGTTATTAGATTTTTATAGTAATCTGTTTTTGATTTACTTATTAGTTTGCTTAAAGTTTGTTTATATTTATTGTATTCAAGTTTTAAGCTCTGATTGGTTGGGTCATTTTTGGTTTTTTTGTATAGTTTATTTTTTTTATTTACCAACGTAACTAGAGAACCTGTTATCCAGTTTTTCCTTTTAACTTCATTAGTTTTAATTTTTTTATTTATTACAGATTTGTTTATAGCGGTTTGGATTATTTCTAAGAATGCTTCAGTTGCATCGTCTAAATCTTGTGTTTGAAAAACGGTATCCCAGATTGTTTTTGTAATATTTCTTTTCAGCATTTTCTCATCTACGTACTTTATATAGCGACAAGTGTTATCTATTATTTTCGTTTTATGCGGGAATACTATTTGAGTCATTGTTGTGGAATGATCAGTAATATTTGAATCAATTACTAATGGGATAATTGTGTCATAGTTATTTTTCCCCTTTCCATTAATAAATATGTGGTCTAAACATGTACCAGAGGATGGCCTCGTCGGCAAGTTTATTGCTGACAAGTAAGCATATTCACTTAATATGTTCTTGTATTTTGTAGTATTCTCGTTGGAGTCGTCTAGGATATCAATATTAATGTCCCCCAAAAATAAATTATAAGCAAAATTATCTGGTTGGTTTGTAAGTATTAGTTCCAGTTCATCAAGAAAGGGCTCTATCATAGTACTAGGTGAACGATAAAAAGCATTTACTATAATTGTATTATGTTCTATAATTAGTTTAAGTTGTATCATGTAAGTTCCATTTAAATTAATTAGTTTGTGGGAATGATATAGCTCTTTTTTGATGAATATAACGATTCCGTCATTTTGATTTAGTGAACCATTGTTATATACTGTGTGGTATTCAGGTAAATTAATTGAGGAAATATCATCTATAATTCTAGTTTCTGTAAGTATAATGCATTCTATGGGCACTATTAGGTCAAAAAGGAAAACTTTAAATTCATCAAAATTTTTAAAAATACTTCGGATATTGTTGTGCATAATTTTAATGTTTGTATTTGCCTGATTCACTTCTAATATTTGTTTTGCTTCTTGCGAGTTATCTAGGTAGTAGCTTTCTAATTTGTCTATATTAAAATCACGAATATAGGGATTCATTTCATTGATTATTATTAATAAAATACCTAAACTAGCAAATACAATATTATACTGGTAATTAAAATTTTTTTTTTTTTTTTTTAAATATAAAACTTACCCACTAGATACTAAATAATAGATAAAAGTTTAAAATTTTCTAAAATTATAAAATGTGTATTATAGTCTAGGAAACTATGTTTAAATTATATCCGCCTACCTAATTATGAAAAACAGATAACTAATAGCATATAATTAATTATATCACGATTCTCTACTTTTTACTGGTTCTTTGCCTAAGCAATCTATCCGTGGAATCCTTTATATCTCCATCTACTGGTTTTGTTCCTGATTTTTGCGTTTTAGGAGGATTACTGCTAGTGCTTGCAGTCCTTTTTGCTGGTACGGTTGCTATCTTTAGAGGTGCTGTATTTTTATTTGTTTCCTGGATTTGAGTTTTCTGAGTTTCCGAGTGATCGGGGCTTAGATTTGAGAATGGGTGTGAATCTTCCCTAGTGTTTGGGGTTGGAGGAGCACTGTTTGCCTTAATATTTTGTGAGATGTTGATTTCGCTATCTTTCTCCAAGTCTTCTGCTGTATATTCTTCACCGTTGATATATAATTTGTAATTTTTTATATATGCCTTTAAATTTTCTTGTTTGGCCTTCTTAAGGTGGCAGACAAGTATTTTTTGTTGTTGTTGGTCTTCGGGACGTAGGTCGTTTGTGATCGAGATGCCAGTTCCTTTTAATTTACGCAGATTTTGGAGTATTACTTGTTTTGTTAGAAAAGATACAAACTCTAAGATGATGGTGTTTTTGCTTCCAATACTGTAAATGTTGTTGATATCCTTTTCAGAGATACTGGTAGAAAATATTTCGTTTATAGTTTGTAAAGTCTTCGGTAGTAGATTTTCTTTCTCGGTTTCGCAACCAAAGATTACAATATTATTTTTTCTATGGGCTCTTTCTAATTGTACTACTTTTTTTTCTAAATTTTTATATTTATTATCTAGATCAATTATTTGTTTTGTATTTGTGTTTCTAAGTTCTTTAATTTCTTCTTTAAGTTCTGTTGTGTGTTTGTTAAGTAAAGTTGTAATATTTTCTAATAGCTCGTTGTTTGTGATTAGAGTCATAATTAAAATAAATTTTGTTTCACTGTACTATTAACGTCGTTAATCTACTATCTTGATACAGATAAAGAATGGTCTTTTTTTGTTAAAGTAGACTTATTTTACACTGCATTAATTTCTCACGTACATGCAATTTTTGTTTGAACCTCTATTAATTTCTAATGAAAAATGTACTCACAGTATGTAGTATAATTTTCTCTATCGAATGGCACTAAATACAAGTTTGTTTAAAAAAGGCACTATAAATTATTGACAATAAGCCACGGACACACAATATCGTTGACTTCACACGTTGATTTAATTTACAACACTTTGAGGGTGAACATTGGGTAGTACTTGTTGTATGTTATCAATATTATTATGTAATAACTCGTCCATCGCAAAAGTTGGTTCTGACATATTTCCATCTTTTCTTCTCACAAAATTGTGTAATACACAAATTGCGTTTATAATTTTATCGACTTTATTGGGTGAGCATAGAATTGGTCTTTCCAGTATTTTAAACGCACATTCCACTCTTCGACGAGCTCGTGACAATCGATAGTAAAAGATTCTTTTTGGATTTGTTAAGTTCCTTGACGGATAGGGCTTTAATAAAGTGGTAAGGCAGCATCTCCGACCAAATAGTAAGGGAAGGCCGGTTTATGTGTTTTTTTGGGCAAAGGATGCGGTGGTGGAATATTAAGTGTACCTGCTTTAAAGTTTCGTCCAATACTTGAATTTCTAAATACTGCACCATCACCGTTTCTGCCGTAGTCACCAACATCAATTGCAATAAAATTGCTATCTGCATCCGCTATAGCAAATAATTGTATAGAAAAATAATTGTAAAAGGCAGATCTTGATTTCCTTGGGCAATTGATTCTAATATGTTTATCGTCAATGCTATAAATACAATTAGGTAAATTCCAAAGTTTCTCAAAGCATTTAGCTTTTTTAATCTATTGTAATTCACTTGGAAGTGGCATATATTCTTCTTGCAAATTTGACCAAATCCTGTTGCAAACTTCAACTAGTTGTCCAATTGTAGAGTCTCCCTCATAAATTGGAAAGATAACTATTTGAAACTCATTTCCCGTTGCCAAGTATCTAAAACAAACATTTATTTTCAGGTGCTGTATGTTAGGAAAACTGGAAAAATTTAAGGTCTGCTTATACACGACCAAGTAGAGCATCAGCAGAAGCAAAGAAAAAATATTATTTAGCAGACTATTTAGATTTTCTTACACCGTTTACTAAATCTAGACAACAAAAAGGTAGTATTCCATCTCCCATAAACAAAAAAGAGAAAACATCTTCGATTCACGAAGAAGTTCTCGAAACAGATCCTTCTGAATTCGAAATGCAGCATGAAAATTCTGAAAAATAATATTGTAGTTGATGTATCCGCTACAAATAAATCCTTGTTAGCCCCCAAAACATGCAATAAGGTTTTCACTACAAAACGCGAGAAAGGGGATCCACTGGAGAAATGTGTCGTTGATTACTTTACTTCTAAAAAACGATTCCAATCGGAAACAACAGAAGATGCTGACTTGCTATTTCTTAAAAGTATTGCATAAAATGACAAACGCTCAAAAACATGAGTTCAAATGGAAAACTATACAAATATCGGTAAAATACTTTACAGATCACCAACAAATAATATTTTTCACACCAAATACGCAATATATGCATTATACTTAAAGCAGCAGTACATTTCGCCCGCATTCAGTACTGTGAAACAACTCTTAACCACGATCTATGTACTCTTCAAGTCACATAAGCACACCTTTAGCATCTACAAGTACAAATGATTATGATAATTTTTCCTTTTGCGTAATAGGTTCCCGAAATTTGGTATCCGATTTCTTAATAGAAGGTCCAACTTTGCTCAAAAGTATTGTAAATGTCTCTTGATGATTTAAATTTTGCTGGATCTTTAATAATTTCTTCGCCAGTACAGCTTCAAATATACTTCCAAAAAGATTGGCTGTACAATGATGAACCCAATAGTTTCGAGCTTTTTTCTTCTTTCTCCTTCGCAATATTATTAGTATTATTAGCGACAGTACTGTTGCATCTTCATCCGACGACATGATGTATTGATGTGCGAAATACAAACTTTTTTTTCTACATTTGAATAAAGCGACGTGTTTGCAACATGTCGTCAACATGTCGAAAACAAATATCGTATAAGTATGCGACCGGCCTAACACTACAAATAAAAATAATTTAGATTTTGCAGGAATATCCAAAAATTTAGAATTTATATCAAAGTTTTGTTTTTTTTTATGAAACATCCTATATTTGATATTGTCTTTTGATTTCACAAAAAAATTAAGTAAAGTTTCTGTAATGTTTCCTATACCTATCTCTTAATTTTTGAAATTTTTAAAGGATTTAATTACCTGAAATAATGAAATAAGTGTAGCCAAGACATTAGACTATTGAATAAAATAAAAATGTTTTTAATACATCATAAATACATTTATTGTAATTTAATTCGACTTATATATGGAGTAGAATAATATTCCAATTTTAAATGGCACACCGTGTATTTATTAACTTAAACTGATAGACAAGAGAGCAAGACAAGGATACTCTCCCCGTTGTTGGCTGGGTAAATTACCCTGTAGGATATAGTCCAATAAAGGAAGAAGAAGAAGAAAAAGAAGAAGAAGAAGAAGAAGAAGAAGAAGAAGAAGAAGAAGAAGAAGAAGAAGAAGAAGAAGAAGAAGAAGAAGAAGAAGAAGAAGAAGAGGAAGAAGAAGAAGAAGAAGAAGAAGAAGAAGAAGAAGAAGAAGAAGAAGAAGAAGAAGAAGAAGAAGAAGGAGAAGAAGAAGAAGAAGAAGAAGAAGAAGAAGAAGAAGAAGAAGAAGAAGAAGAAGAATAAGAAGAAGAAGAAGAAGAAGAAGAAGAAGAAGAAGAAGAAGAAGAAGAAGAAGAAGAAGAAGAAGAAGAAGAAGAAGAAGAAGAAGAAGAAGAAGAAGAAGAAGAAGAAAGAAGAAGAAGAAGAAGAAGAAGAAGAAGAAGAAGAAGAAGAAGAAAGAAGAAGAGAAGAAGAAGAAGAGAAGAAGAAACTCATAGACAAATTATTTTTCTTTCCATATAAACCTTTCGTATACCTAAATTATTCGTTTTTTTTAGTAAATAACTTTTCTATTTGTAACATACGGATTTTATATTATTTTATTATAGTAATCATGGAATAATTATCACTCAAAATATAGTATTAAACGAAATTTTGAGTATTGAGAGCGAAAAATGATACTTTGCCGCTTGAAATATATTTAAACCAGTCGACCGCTCGAATGGCTTTAATCTACGACGTGCCAAAATTTGGCAACTTTTTGTTTCATCCAAATTGTTGTGAATGCGGCCCTGAGGTGTCAGTAATGGTGACAGATTCAAAATTCTAATTCCTACTGTTTTTTCGCGCAGAACGCGAATGTCGACCATTTGACTTTTGACTTTCAGAAAATGCCGTCGAAGGAAAAGTAGCTGGTGTTGAGTAAGCTGTGTCATTGAGCCAAATTTATATTTTTTTGACCTCTATGAATAATGTGTTATTTTTCGAGAACCGGTGGCGGTGCAGACGAGATTTATAGATGTTATGGGTTCTCGAAATACGCGGACTCGACAAAATGTTGGAGTGAACTGACTTAGTCATTATATCATTTGATTATATCGTGTCATGTGTTAACTGTTAACCTTATTTTAAAGATTTAGAACATAGACATTTTTACTAAATTTACTTATTTTTATTTTCTTAAAAATTGATAACATAATATGGTACAAAGTTTTTATTATTTATGAAGTTTGATTGGCTTTTGGGTCATGCACCAACTTTTTTCAACAATATCTTCAAACGTTTGAATACCTATCTGTCTCACTATATCCATCTCAAACAAACCGTAGATTCAATAATCTTATAAACGAGTTTTATTTCCACTAAAACAAATACATAAGCGAAAATAATCTTTTAAAGCCGAACTATTACGGAGACCGCTTCATGCTTCTCCATATTTATGACGAAGATCGGGTACATATCGTTGAAAAACTTATAATATAGCAATAATCGCTAAGGAATTGCAAGTCAGGTAATATTCTTGGCGCATTTATGTAGCCAGATGTAATAAAATTTTAGAGGAAATCGAATTCTGCAAGCAGTTTTCGAATATTGCTATCGTAAAATGCCAGTAATCGAATCCCGTTTTCTAATAACTCTATTTCTGGTCGAAGACCGCTTGCTATCCTTTTACGTTTTACCAGCTTTGCGCCCGCCGAACCACAGAAAAGTTTACGTTTTATCGGTTCAAATCGATTCAAAAAATTGGGTTTTTATAATCTCGTTGCAGGATTAGTATTTTACGGATTAATGAAAAGCCTAGCTACCCAGATAAAGGGATTACAACGGACCAGCATTCTCATACTTTTTATACAGGGTGATTATTGGACAATTTAAATAGGTTAACTGTGAATGGAGGTTACCGAGATGATTTTAAATAACCGCTATTTAATGGGATTGTGACCATTTATAAGCGATATACTAATTTATAATTTGGGAAAAACTCTGTAAAAAGTATAAAAATCCAGGTCCGGCTTGGATTAAAATTTATAAATTCCTCCAACCTTAAAGCAACATTCTGTATAACTGATTTTTTATAATAATTCATTTTCATATGTGAAAAAATATCAGAAGCATAATTTGACAAAGTAATATTTATTTTTAGTAGATAATTTTACAGCTCAAACTTCCAAGTTTAAACTCTCGTTTCCAAGAATTTTCAGGGTACAAATTGGAATGGACCATGCTTTTATCAATTTTATTACTTTAAAAAGGTCTTTTCATCCTGTGATGAGCGCAGGCGCCATGTTGAAATAGCGCCAATTTAAAAGTTTCGTACTGTTTTGATCAACAATGGCTGGAAAAGCAATATTATCTCTACATACAAATCAATCATTAAAAAAATCGTTGATTATAATTTATATTTTTATCACTCTGTGGAAGCACATAGTTGTGATCAATTGAAAAGGTGCTTAAAGTGCCGTGGACGTTCGGAACAAGGAAAAAAGTGTGCTGATTAAGAGGTTAGGTTTCAATACTTGTTTACATTGTAAAAAATTAATGAAAGCAAATAATAATTATAACTCTATTCTAATTAATTATGCCAACCAACTATTAGTAATTGCAAAAACACTTTATAACATGGAAGGTAATCATGAGTATAATAAATAAGATAATTTATTTAATATTTTAAGGATCAACATGACATTTTTAATAATATTACTGTGTATACCAAAGTAGTTTTTAATATTAAAAAAATATTGTGTAATATCAGATAAGGATTTTCTTCAGTTGAACCACTTTCTCTATGAAAATGTATTGATTAAATATAAGTATCTTTAGTAACATCATCAATCGATCGAAAACCGTTGTCACTTCGACAACATTTTTTTCACCTATTTTGAATATGTATTTTGCCTAATGATTTGATAGTTCTTTTACGATCTTACCAGGCAAGTCTTTGGAAAAATTGTAAAATAATAATGTATTACCTTTGAATGATTTATACCGTATGTCACTGTTACATACTCCATAACAATACCGTTTCGTTTTTCCTTTCCGTACAGATAACTTAATTAACTGATTGCAAAAATTTATTTTTCAATTAAGACACTTATTACTTTACTTTTTTTTTCTTTTTTTAAATGAATATATTTTAAATTAATATTTATCAAATATAACTTTTTTTCAGGTGAACATTTCAACATGCTTGTTTACAAAAAACAGTACGAAAAAGATTGGTGATACTGACGCATGCGCACAAAAAAAATTATAATTTTTTTTCGTGTGATATCATTTTGAAGCACGTTAACAATATATTATACGTTTGTTTCTTTTACTTTTTCTTTGGCAGTTTTTCGAAAAAGGCAGTTTTTCGAAAAAGGCAGTTTTTGGAAAAAACCCTTAAAAATTATTGTCTTTCTAATTTTATCTCCTAAAGTAACCACCGAAAAATTTAACTGAATGGAAATTATTACGATTCTATCCGTTGGTTAGTTTTTTATACAAAGAAATTTCGGGTGGCGCTTTTGTCTTGGGCGCTTTTGTCGGAAAGCATATTTGTCTGGACGCTTTTTTCGGGGCGCACTTGACGCGTCACCATAAATAAAAATCGTGCAAGCCGTTTCCGAGATAATTGAGGCGTTCCATACTTAAAACTCACTGTGTGTATAGAATAGGTGTTTTATAGTTAACTTTTTGACTATCTAGTAATCTGATATTTTTAAATTTTAAGTAACGATAAGTAACTGAAAATTTTAAAAAAGTAAAAAGTTAATTGCGCGAGAACTCGAGAGAGCTCGAGAAAAACGAGAAATTCTCGTCGAGAAATGACACTCTTTCGTCTCATCTCGAATCTTCCTCAAGAGAAAATGTCTCTCTCGTCTCGTACGAGACGAGACAAGACGAGACAAGAGACGAGAATATCTTGTCTCGCGGCATCACTAATAGACGAAATAAAAAAAGAAATGCTATTATTTATCAACTCAACACAAGAATAATACATTTTAATGTATATTTAATCTCAATAACTAAAAAATATACTGAAACTTGGTTTGACAGAATTGGCACTTATTTAAAAATTTAAAAATAATAGTAATAGGGTGTCCAAAATATTAACTGTGATTGCTGGATTTGATTTTTGCAGTGTTCTCACTACCTAGAATGGATATGAAATATATTCGTTTAGTTGAAGGCAATAGCATACTTTTTCGTTTTGTAGTCAGTGCGTAGATAAGCTAATATCCATGTTAATGTACAAAAAATGTAATTATAGGTGTTTGAAATAGGTATCACAATCATCTCGTATATCCTGTATCAAATTGGAAGGTCTTACATACTGTCATGAAATTATTAAGTCCGACTATGTCTAAGCACGCGGCCTTCACATCTGGGCAGCCGAATCATGTTAGAGACGATTAAATATTCTAGGAATGTCGCTGAGGCTCGAGAAACGGGTAGAACGGACGGAGTGTGCCGTTAAGTCAGAATTGGAATTTTCCCGACCATCGGGATTAGGGATCAGTTGATTATAGACAGTTGAATATAGAACATTGTATTGAAAAGTTAAAGTGTAAGAAATAAATTAGAATTGTTAGTTAGTGTCTAAGTATTATATAAATTAAATAGTACGTCTGAAATAAATTGTAAATAGTGTGTTTTTAAATAAATAAACTAAAAATAAATTAGACTTTCGTCACAATACCTTTTGTCATATTAATATATTAATTTTTAAATTATTAAGTGTAGAAACTTTAATTTAAAATTTGAATTTGCCGCCAGGAAATATCCTTGACATTTGACGTGACATCTGACGTTTGATAGTTCTCACGGAACTGTGATTCCGGTTACACATGGAGAGATTACAAGATAGTGGTGAACAAGAGAGTGGTCTTTGGGTTGATTTGATATAAACTTATTTGTTAAAAAAAATACTTATTTTAATTTTTTTATCAAAAGTGAGATTCGAGATTCAGATTCGAAAATGATTGGAGATTAAAAAATTCTACAATCGAAATGATCTCTGAAGAAAATTTAAGTAAGGTTGGGAATGGCAAGCACATATCGCGACTAACGACTAATAAAAGTAATAACGAAATTTAGTTGGAAGAACTAATTCAGGCTACTGGTTGAGCATTGAATATGTATGAACAGCATAAAAATAATACAAATGGAGTTGATAACATAAGACGAGAAACTGAACAGAGAGTTGAATTAAAGAATAAACCCTCAAATACGGAGTTAGCAGCCCTGTTGCCGGAGTTTAAAGATACTTGACCGAATATGTATATTTGGTTGGATAGAGTCGATTCCGTTCAACAAGTTTGCCAAGTTGAAGATCCTATAATGCAGTTAGTTGCTGTTATCAAATGTTATCAAAAAACGAATTTATTCTAATGGACTGTGTTTGGAAAGAAACATTTAGAAAGTATTTACATTTTATTTACACTAATTACACTATTTACATCGTTTACTACAATCATTAAAGGGAAATGCATGAGAGGCCGGTACGAAACCTGTGCACTTTACACGTCTTTTCTTCTTGGAGTCTATATTCAAACTGAGCCTTGGCGGTTGACAAGGCGGGGCGGGGAGCACTAATTGTCAGTAGTGCCAACTTGAGATATTTGAATTTGGTGGCGCTATATTGGCTTGAACATAACTGGGGGGCGCGCAAAAATTTCGGTAGAAACACTGTCCCGAACTTCAAATAAAAATGCGCAACTAAATTCACCAGCACTCTTATAAACTAATATGGACATACATTTTTTTTTACAAAGGATAGAGATACATCTTAACTATTCTAAAATTATTATGTACATTTTCTTTTGTTTAATGTTACAAGATATTTACAAAGTACAAAGAGGAGTTACATGTCCTCTTTGTTTTAAATTGTAGGCTACTTATTAAGTCTTAAATTTATTTTTATCGTCGGTACAAAGCCTTTTATTTAATAAATTAGGTACAAAACCTTGACTTAAGAAATTTGTTTCATAAAAAATAGGTACAAAACTTTTTATATAAAAAAAACTTTAGGTGCAAAACCTTAATTAAATTTGTTTTACAAAAACACAAGTACAAAACTTTTATTTGAAAACCTTAGGTGCAAAACCTTAATTAAATTTGTTTTACAAAAACACAAGTACAAAACTTTTGTTAAAAAAAACCTAGATACAAGATCTTAATTTTAAAACCTTGTTTCATAATAAAAATTTAATTTTTGTAGAGTACAAAACTCGATGCAATTTAAAAGGTAGATGTAGGTTTACAAAAACATATAAGTTTGCAAAATTTACTAGTTAGGTTAGGTTAGTTAAATTTACAAAATTTACAAGTTTAGCAAAATTTACAAAATTTACAAGTTTAGATAAATATACAAATTTACAATTATACAGGAGGGCTTTTATTTACATGTTTTTATATGGGTAACACAGCAATTTTAGTAATTGACCTCAGATAAGTACCAGAGTTCGTTTTAACCTCAACAACTCTAACTTTATTGTCCTTTCCAGGTATTATTTTGTTAACTCTGGCCATTGGCCATTTTGCAGATGGCACGTTATCCTCTTTTAACAGTACCAGTGTCCCTTCAGCAAGATTGGGTAAATTATGCCTCCATTTAGGCCTACTTTGTAATTGGGCTAAATAATCTTTATGCCATCTTTTCCAAAAATTTTGTTGTGCCTGACTGACTCGTTTCCAAAATTTTAATCTATTTATAGGCGTTTCAGTAAGGTCAGGTTCTGGAAAGCAGGTGATGAGTGCACCGGTTAAAAAATGACCTGGGGTCAAATATGAAAGATCCGAATGATCATTTGAAAAGGAAGTAATAGGCCTTGAATTTAAAATACCTTCAATGCTTATAATAATAGTGTTGAATTCTTCGTAAGTAAACTGTTCATTACCAACCACTCTTTTGATGTGATACTTGGCACTCTTTACGCCTGCTTCCCAGAGTCCACCAAATACAGGTGAATAGCTAGGAATGAATTTAAAATTAATTTTTTCTTCTAAGAAAAAGTTATTAATTCTATTGTTATTAAATTTGTTGTAAAAATCTTTTAAAACATTATTCGCGCCTTTAAATGTGGAGCCATTGTCACAAAATACATTATTTGGTTTTGCTCTTCTGGAGCAAAATCTTTTGAAGGCTGCCAAAAAACATTCCGTGGTTAGATCGGAAACTAACTCTACATAAATGGCCTTTACTGCGAAGCACACGAACAAGCATACATAAGCCTTTGTAATAAGTACTTTTCTTTGTCTTGACTGTTTAATGTAGAAGGGACCGCAAAAATCAATTCCGACATTTTGGAAGGGACTAGAGGCAGTTACTCTTGACTCTGGCAATGATCCCATAAGCTGTTCTGAGCAACGTGCTTTCTGTTTGAAACAAATGATGCATTTGTGTAGAACTTTTTTAATTTCTCCTACACCACTTATTAGCCAATATTTTAAATTGAGAGAGCTCAATACCTGTTTCTGGCCTGCATGCAGGAGCCTTAAATGTTCATTATTGATAATAAGATTTGTTATGTGACTGTTTTTTGGTAATATTATAGGATGCCGCTGTTCATAAGGGATGTTAGCATTTTGCAATCTACCCCCAACACGAAGCATACCTTCTCCATCTAGAAATGGAGCTAAATTATTTAAATTTGTTTTAATTGGTTGGTTGGCCATTAAACAAGCTATTTCTGTGTTGAATGAAATATTTTGTTGGACCTTTATAATTGTTTTTAAAGCGCATTCTAATTCATTTATTTTTAAATTTCCTACAATTTTGGTTCTTTGCCTGCAATTGTTGGAAAATCTAAACAAATATGCTATTATTCTTTGCATTTTAAATATGCTGGAGTAATTAATAAAAATTGAACACTTTTGTTGTACAACTTGAGTACAAATTTGTATTCTTTCCTCGGGAAGGGGATTTGGGTATGTTAATATTGGCGGTTTATGGATGTGACTAATATCTGACAAATTATTAGGTCCATGGAAACAAAGATTATTTTCATTTATTTCTTGAGGGTCCAAGCCTCTTGATAAGCAATCAGCTGGATTGGCTTTAGATTCAATGTAAAGCCAGTTGAATTCAGTGGTTACATCCTGTATTTTTGAAATTCTATTTCCTACATAAGCATTTAATTTTAATGGATTAGTTTTTATCCATGCTAAAACTATATTCGAATCTGAATACAAGAACACCTCATCTACATGACTTTTTAATAAACTATAAACTTTTTCCACTAAATTGGATAAAAGTAAGGCTGCATTTAATTCTAATCTAAGGATTGTCAATTCTTTATTAATGGGAGCAACTCTGGATTTTGAACATAATAGTGATACATGAACATGGCTTTCAAATATGACTCTGGTGTATAAAACAGCACCATAAGCTATACTTGAAGCATCACAAAACCCTATAAGTTCTATACGCGTGCAACTCAAAAAATTAAAATTTCTATTAACTATTATAGGATTCATTTGCATTAAACTAGAAGCAAATTTAAACCACATTTGCAATTCTTCGTCAGGTAGGATTTCATCCCATTTTACTTTTGCCAACCATAGTTTTTGCATAACTATTTTAGCTCTTACTATTACTGGGCCAGCAAAGCCCAACGGGTCATAAAACTTTGAAATAAAGCTAAGGACTTGTCTTTTGGTAATACACTCTTTGTAATCAGCAACTGGAATAAAAATTTTAAAATCATCAGAATCGGTACCTATTGTAAGATAAACCAAGAGTTTTTATTACAGCATTATTTTTATCAATGTTTATTTCTGTTGATGACTTATGATAGTTTTGCATGTCATTTAAAATAGCATTGTGGTTAGAACTCCATTTGTGAAGTTCAAAACCCTTTGACCTTAAAAGATTGATTAACTCGTATTTTAGTTTAACAGTTTCCTCAATGCTGTTACACCCTGATAGAACATCATCAACGTAAGTGTTGTTTAATAGAGCGCTTGAAGCTAAAGGGAATGATAATTTGTTTTGATTAGCCAATTCTAGCAAACACCTGGTGGCTAAAAATGACGAACTTTTTAAACCATATGTAACTGTTTGTAGCTGAAGGCATTTTATTGGCATGCTTGGATCGCTACGCCATAAAATATTTTGCAAACAACGATGCTGAGGTGCTATACGTATCATCCTATACATTTGCCTAATATCGGTTAATAATACATATTTATATGTTCTGAATAGGATTAAAATGTCAAATAGTTCTCTTTGGACTACAGCTCCATTATACAGCATATCAGTTAGGGACTTTTGCTTGTTGGTTTTCATGCTAGCGTCAAAAACTACACGCAGTTTTGTTGTGAGCTTATCCTCTCTAATAACTGGGTGATGGGCCATGAAATAAACTGGATTATCTACAATATATTTTGAAATTTCAACTACTTTGGCATGACCGAGATCAATATATTCATTTATAAATTCACTATATTTTTTAAACAGTTCAGGAGAATTCCTGAATCTTTTCTCTAGATTCAAAAAACGTTTGTGTGCTATTGAATAGGATTCACCCAAGTTCAATTGGTTCAGTGGATATTTAAGAGGAAGAGAGACTTGAAACTTATTGTTTTCAACTGTAAGGCTAGCTTTAAAAATATCTTCACATGCCTCTTGCTCTGAAGGATATTCGGAAAAAATCTGTGGGACCTTCTCTGTATCCCAAAATTGGGAGATGAGATTTTCTAATCTAACCATGGAATGCATAGACATGACATGTGGGTCATTACGCTCATTTTGAGAACTGATACCACTTGCAATGTAACCAAATAATGTATTTTGTAAAATTAGATTATTCAAATTTATTTTATTTGGCAAAAGTGCCTTAAAGAAGACATCTGCGCTTAGCAAAATATCAATTTTATTTGGCAAATGAAAATTTGTGTTAGCTAATCGGATTCCTTCTGGAATTTTAACTTTTTTTATTTTGATCTGATGTGACGGTATCATACTTGTTATATTATGGACAATGGCACATTTAATTGATAATTTAAAATCATTAAAACAAGACTGAATTTCAACATTTACAGCTTCTTGAATGCTAGTTACATTTTTAGCAATTCCAGATATATTTAAATTGTTTTTAAATTTATTCAAACGTAAACAACTTACCATATGTTCAGTAATTAAACAAATCTGGGAACCTGAGTCCATCAAACCACAAGCAAGGATAGTCTCACCTGTTTTAGCCTTCAGTTTAATTTTGACAGTGGGCAATAACACATCTGCAGGTGAATTATCGAGAGCGGTGCCAAAGAGCTGAACGGCACTGGTACTCGGAGAGTTAGGATACGTTTGTTGCTGCTTTTCTATATGAAGCAACGTGTTGTGATTTCTTTGACATATTTGACATCTATAGCTGAATTTACATTTACCTAAATGAGAGTTTAGACAAACCCTGCAATATTTATTTTTATCTATGAACGATATTCTTTGATTTACTGTAGAATCTTTAAATTTCTTGCAATTGTACAATTTATGATCGGCTGATGAGCAAAAGTTAAATTTTTTGTCATATTTTTGTACTTGCAAATGAATATGCTGCTTTTTGCTTTCAAAAGAAAGTCCAGCTGACTGAATTGCCTGTACTCTATTTTGCAAAAAATCTAAAAATTCTTTTAAATTTGGTAGTTTAGATTTGTCACGTGATGCATGATATGCTTGATGTGTGTAATGGTCAATTTTCTTACTTAATATGCACAAAAGGATCATGTCCCATGAATCTACAGGCTGATTTAAATTTTTTAATGCCCCTGTATGTTGCTTAACTTTAGAAATAAATTCCTTTAGTACAATGGATGTGCATTTATTAAATGACGGTATATCTAAAATTGCATTTATTTGGGCATTTATTAATAAGGCATCATCTTCGTACTGCTCTTTTAAAATATTTAATGCTAATTTGTAAGATTCATTTTTAATATCTAAATTGGTAATTGAATTTAAAGCTACCTCGAAGGTAGCTTCTTAAATGACACAACTTTTCAACATCATGCATCTGGTGATTTTTATCTACAACTGCATAAAACATGTCCATGAAAGGACGAAATTCGTTTAAATTACAACCATCAAATATAGGTATACTAATATCAGGCAATTTCATGTTAGGAATGTCTGTAATCTTTTTATTTTCCTCATTGTTATTAATGGGAACTGAAGCTGAACTTCTTGGCTCTAAATTAATAATACAACGTTTAATACCTGCTAATACGTCATAATACAATGACTCTACCTCTTCGGACTGGTCATCTTGAGAGTCGTCAACTGTTGAGAGCTCAATTTGAGCTTCTTGATACTTGGAGAACAATTCTGCTATACTTTCCTGCCTAATCTTCAGCTGATCTAACAGTTTTTCGGAAGGAGGATCATCTTCGTGTTCTTGTAGGTACCTCTGAATCCTTTTCATTGAGGTAACCATTAGTTGAATTCGTTGTTTTACCGAACTAATCGGAGCACTATGTTTTCTTGACGGCATTTTTCACCTTTTTATTAGTTTTATTTTAAAATAACACGATGTTTATTAAAATAGTTTTTATTTATTCACCATTTTTTGACACTTTCGCCATCTAGTGGTCGGGCGAATAATTAAGAAGCCCGCAAGAGTATGGCTTCTTGCCTTGGTTTATCACAGTTCTGTATATGACGACAATCTTTGTTACAATTAAAGTACTTAAGAATAGGAATATTTGACGTACTATGATTAGGTTTCATAAATTGGTTACCTTTATGTACAGTTTAAAACCTAGAAATGTTGATAGCTCTTTCTCTTCCTTAACTACTTTAGTCATGGTATTATAAAGATCTTCTAGAATTCTAGCTTCCGTCAAAAATATGCGTACTTGATTCTGTAAGTTGCGGTCAAACCCATCTAATTAAATATTGTATAAGCTCGTACGCTGGCACTTCTGCATTATTACCTAAAGTGGTCTTCTCATGATAATATGTGAACAACATTTCTCCTTTTCTCCAACATCTTCTCCCCATAATTCTTCTTAACTTTATTAGATCCTTTCCCAGATTATATATCTTTTAAGATCTCTTTTCAAGGTATCCCAGTCTGTTCAAGCCAATATAGCGCCACCAAATTCAAATATCTCAAGTTGGCACTACTGACAATTAGTGCTCCCCGCCCCGCCTTCATGTTTTGGATGTGACAAAATGGATCAGTTTTGGATAAGTTTTTATTAATTTAAAAAATTAACTTTTTGGAATAGTTAGTATATTAGGTGTGGCGCTTAATGTGTTAAGCTCTTCTAGGTTTTAAAAGTGTAATCTCCCCAAATGTTACCCCAAAAATATATTTAAAATTAATTTAAAAAACGACAACATCTGCGAACACTATAATTTTTTGCAAATTCAATATATCTAGGCTACTTAAAAAAGTCAAATTCTATACATTCTATACCTTTGTCTGATCAATATTCTTCTAAAAAATATTCAGTAATTTTAAAATTTTGCAAGTGTGTAAAACATGGACTTTACATTGACATTGATGTTATATGTTAGTCGAAACAGCGGTACGTGAAGGATGGACCAGCAAAGTTAAGCAATCGGCTGCAAAAGTAATGGTTACCATCAGGGGCGTTCTCCATTGGTTCATTTGTGCAGTGAAAACCCAGTTAAATTTAATAAAAACACATTATTTTAAAATTACATAAATAACATAAACATATAAATTTAATTTTAATATTTTTATTTTCATACGTGTTAATCTATATTTTTTGGTACATCATTGTCCTCTGGCTGATCGCGTCTTTGTGGCACAGTATACCTAAGTATACTGTGTCTGTGGCGCATTATTATGAGTGAGCCTAACACGAGTGAGACGATATGGCGAATGCATATAGCTAAAAAGAGAAGACAATACGTCAACAGATCCTTCAAACTGTCAAAGAACACATTAATTGGCGCAAAACTACGTTGCCAAACCAGTGTCGTCAGTCTAGTAAAGTTAACAATTGTACCAGATGTAGTACATTCTGTGTGTATTAGTGTTCACGTGTAAAATATGGGTTCGTTATTAATAAAGACCCCCTTTTTCCCCTTTAATGAATTAGATGATACTGCAAATAACATTCGAAAAATCTGATACATTCAAGGAATCTGGTACATTTTTTAGACAAATCTGGTAGATAACAAAAACATATTCTGGCAACACTTTACCAAATCAAACAAATCATTCCTCTTCTGTGTTCCTCTATTATGATTATTTTTTGTGCTGGTTTAAAAAAATGTGTTAAATTGAGAACTGCAACTTTAATAAATTGGAAGGATATGTGTCAATTTAACGATTGTTCCAGAAAAACTCCTTTAAGACAAGGTAAATAAAACTTTTTGAGGTTATGTTGTTTTATTTACCTGTAGTAAAGTTTTATGACTGTAATTTGTTTTATATTTTGTTTTAGTGTCAAAGACCACCCAAAGACTACTTTAAAATGGTCTATTTTGTACCCAATTGTAAATACTATGAAGTAAGAAGTAAGCAAAAAATTTGTATTTTTTCCCGCAAAAATCGCTAAACAAAAAAATTTGAATGGAAATTTACAATAAAAGTTTGATAAAGATGAAGAGACAATCGGTTTTTCACTTTCAAGTCTGAATCGGAAAAATGGACCAACACCAGTTAATCTAATATACTTAATGAGAAATTTTACCTATGTTATATGTTATTTATCTATGTTATATGTTAATTATTAATCGTGTTACCCTAAAATCTTTTATTTTAATTACATCTTTTTATTGCCTTGTTTGTATAATTTAGTATTTTCAAAAATATTAGATGTATTGGTAATTTAGATCATGCAAGTATTATAAATAATAGGGCTGTTGGTAAATAAGTTTACAGTTGGTAATAAAGTATGTCTCGAAAAGAGGAATAAGTATTATACATAAATTGTGATTTTGATTAGGCACTTAACAAGTCACATCCCACATATTTACATGCTCTGGGTAATTAATCATATAAGTACATATCAAAACATTAATATACTATCTATAATTGAACAATAATTTGAAAATACAAATGAAGCCGATTTACCTATTTAGACAAAATTAATATTATTTTATTGTTTATTAAAATACATTATTTTTTAGTAAATATGTACATGCAAAAGTCTGTCATGAGGATAAGACAGTAGCGAGAGCAAGAATACTTTGGAATGTGCTGTGAAATACACTTAGAAAGGGTTATATGGAAAATTAAGTGTGATAACATTTTACGATGTGTATCTCACTATTTTAGTTCACAGATTTCTGTACATGTAAATTGACCCACAGCCCAGAGCTCAGGAACGCCGATGAACGTCATCTCCGTTGGACTCCGACCCCGAAATTCATGCGGGGAAGGAGAGCAACTCGGCGCCCGAGAGTTTTTTGGGTCTCTAAATTCAAATATGGCATCGGCGAACACCTCTCTGGACACCTGGTGTGCCGGAACATGGACGTGAATATCACGACCGAGAATTTTCCTGACAAGATCGCCAAAAACAACCCGAAAATCATTGTGGGGGTACTGAAACCAAATTTCACGTCGAAAGCAGCCCCTTAAACACCTGGTGCATCGGAACCTGGGCGCGGACTCATCTCCGTGAGTTTTCCTTACACTATCGAAAAAGACGAACCAAAAATCGTTATCGGGGGTTTTTTTGGGGTGCTGGTTCAAATGTAGCATCGGCGAACACCCCCTGACACCTGGTGCGCCCGGACCTGGACGTCATCCCCGAAAATTTCCCTGACAAGATCGCCAAAAAAACCCGAAAATCATTGTAAGGGCATTTTTTTTGGCGCTAAATCCAAATTTCACGTCGAAAACAAACCCCCCAATACCTGGTGCACAAGAACCTAACCCTGAACGTCATCTTCGAGGGACTCTCCCAAAATTCACGCAGGGAAGGAGAGAAACTCGGAGCCCGGAGGTTTTTTGAGTCGCTGAATTAAAATTTCATGTTGAAAACGATCCCCCAAACACCTAATGTACCGGAACCTGGGCCTGAACTTCTTCTTCGATAGTTCTCCTCACACAATCGAAAACAACGAACTTAAAATTGTTATGGAGGGTTTTTTGATGGTTGCTGATATTGTATATATTTTTTAATATTTGTATATTCTAAATATTAATTTTTGCCATTTTGCAACCAAACAAAACGAAAAAAAAAAATCAAATTATAGCTGCTATTTCAAACTTACAGTATCCTTTGATAAAAGAAGTTGAATATTATTGTTGACCTCTTTAAACTGTTTATTTTACCTTATACATTTTTTTTCTACTCTTCATACAGTATTCTGTGAAGAGTATTATAGGTTTACTTGGTCCGTCTGTCCGATGTCACGTTTTGTGTCTACATGATAATTCAAAAACGAGAAATGATATCAACTTGAAAATTTTAAGCAAAAATCAAGCTCTATAAGGGGACAAAGCCTATTGATTTTTAACAAATCTGATTAAAAATAGGGTGTAAAGATGGGTTGAAATTAAAAAAAAAATCAAAAATTTAAAACGAAAAGCGATATCAACATGAAATTTTAAGTAAAAATTAAGCTTTATAAGAAGATAAAGCCTATTGATACTTAAAAAAAAATATTAATACATTAAAGTAAAGGGGGTTAAAATATTAAAAAAATTAAAAAAAACGAAATATATCAACTTGAAATTTTTAGCAAACATCAAGCTCTAAAAGGAGAAAAAACCCTTTAGTTATATAAAAAAAACTCTGATTTAATATGGAGGATTTAAATTAACAAAAAAATAAAAAATGAAAAGCGATATCAACATGAAATTTTTAGTATAAATCAAGCCCTATAAGGAGGTGAGGCCTATTGATTGTAAAAATCTAGTAGAAAATGGGTAGTTAAGGGGGTCTGTTAAACTGAGTATCATTTAGAATGCCTTGCATTATGTATCTATTCTAGTTTGTATCTGTGTAATAGTATGTATTGTGATGGGACTGATCTTATAAAATAAACATTTAAAACATATTAGTTCTTATTTTATTTGCCAATAAAAGGTATTTAAAAAATAATTTTTTTATTTGACATCTGTGAAAAATTGTGAAAATGATTAAACTTACAATAAAAACTAAAAAATGGTAGGTTAAGTTTCATCAAATATTTTTTACAAAAAAATCAATGTCAAACTTTCTACATAACCTGATATATATATATTTAAATAAAATCTCAAATTATGAAGAAAAGTCAGGTTACTAACTAATAATGTTTATAGATGGTTTTCAATATATTAAAAACAAAAGAAATATTAAAATATTATTAATAGTTGTACTGCTTGAAAACAGTATTATGTTGATAATAATAACTACACTTAATACAAACTCAAATAATAATAAAAAATAGTTTTGAACCGAACTTACAAATGATAAAATTATTGGAAAAGTGAACACCCATTTTTAATCACCAAGAGCCGCCACTGGTCACCATTTTTGTTGGGTTTCATGGAACTGTTTTATTGCTGTACCTATTTTTATTTTTCATAATAAACAATATTTTTCTCTTAAAATTGGAATACATATTTACCATCATCTTTTACTTTTCCATATCTCAATTTTCTTAAAATGCAATATATTCATAGAATTCCGGAAAGCGGTATAAATATATTTCAGTGAAAAGATTTTTCCTTTTACGAGTTTAACTAGGTAGTTTATTGAAAATTTTAATTACGTCCTTGGAATATCTAAATCACTTTTATAAATTTTTAAATTTAATTTCGTCAATTTTCGCGAAAATAGAAAACCTCGTCTTTAGAAATTGTGTTCCAAATTAAAAGAAATCGTTATTTAAAATGTTTGAAGGCGAGAAACCCCTCAGGACACGATTCAGTTAAACTTTAGAAAATTCACGCAAATAAAGATGCGTTAATTAAATTAGTTCAGGTGAATCCTTGTTTAATTATCGATTTAATTAAATCACTTATTTAAAAGTACCGTTTCCTCAGTGTCAAATTACAGTATTTCTGTTAAAGCGTATTTTAGTTTTTTGTTTAAATCCACATAAGTATCTACTAATAGTATTTAAATGACTCATTGTTAATTTATTGCTAATTTAGTAAGTAGTTAAAATATACCGATCGTTAAATAAATGTTAACTAAAGTATTTAGTTCAGTTTCGTGAAATTATATGATAATAATTGTCATAATTTAAGTATACCAACTATTGGTATATAAAATCTGCGATTAGTGATGTTATGTTGAGAATGAGGTGTTAATACACTGCGACCTAAAAGATCTATTGTGCCCTCTTCTGTCGCCACTGCACTAAGGAAATGTCTCAATGCCTATAGCGACCCTTCCAATCCTATTTTCTCAAGGAAGTGTAGGATTTGAAGTGGCTTCAAGTTAGGTAAATCTCCCTCTTCTATTTGATATTTGATACTGAAAATTATGTATGGAACAAACATTTTAGAGAATAAAAACTTTTGTTTAAAGAATTTTCTTGTCCAAGCGTAAATAACAAATATATTCCATGACGTAGAAAAACGACCTTTTATAAAGTACCCGCCAGATGTTCCGAATGCGCCCAAAATTAAATCAGTTCACCGCAGGCTGGATTAAAACTTAAAATTTACTGTTTTTTCTCTCATTTCGTTTTTGAGTTATATTCGAAATTTGTACTTTTTCTCAAAAATCTCGAATACGGTCCATTTTAGAGAAATTTGAGTATTATACAAAAATTAAAGAGTATGATATCATAAATATTTTTTTAATTAAACAATTTACCCAAAAATTTGATTTTTTTTACTTTTTGTTAATTTTCTCAAATACGGACCATTTTAGAAAATTTTTGTATAAAACAACTTTTATTTAAAAAAAATTTTTCTTCAAGCGTAAATAACAGATATATTCCATAAAATAGAAAAACAGCCCTCTATAAAGTACCCCCCAGATGTTTCGACTATGCCCAAAATCTAATTATTCACCGCAGAATGAATTTAAGCTTAAGTTTAGAATTTGGGTGCTTTTCTCTGTAAGTGTAAAATTTTAATGTTTTTGTATTTTCGTTGATAATGAAAATATATAAAAAATTGTTTTGAATAAGATGTATGTGGAAAATGCATATATTTTTTCATCATCTAAACATTTACAGGGTGATACAATAGATTGTACAAAATAACCGGAAAAGGCCTGTAATAACTAGACAGGAAAGTCATGTGTTGAACACATCAGATTTTTATGATTGCATTCATTAGCTTAATGTGCTAGTTATTATGTTTTTGAAATTGTTTATAGAAAAATACTTTCTTTGAAATACATAATATATTATTATTATCAACCAAGTAATGCTTGTAAAATATTACAATTCGATAGATAATTTAAGACTTAACAAGCTTTGGCTTTACACCGATATAAAAAATGGCCCCCTTTGAAAGCATTGTAAGGGAAGCTCTGTTAGTGTGGTAGAGAGTTATTAGCTGCTTTTCTGGGAGACATTTTTTAAACTAATTGAATTTGCAAAAAATACTTTGAAGATAAGCATTTTATGTAATTCTGAAACAACATCACAACTCAACAGACCCAGGCCGCAGTAAAATAATAATTTAAAACTGCCAAGTTCACAATTCAATTTCTAGCGTGCCTTCAACTCGGTGTAAAGTTGACATCACTTTGAATTATGTATAGAGGGCGTGACGGCAGCGCAAAATGCTAAATTACATTCAGCCGAACATGAATAACAACGATTCTAGGTGTCACACATTTAAATAAGAAACTCCGTCCTCTTTTGCAAAGTGGCATTTTAAGTTTGCAATTCGCAATAAGGAGGAAGATTTCAAGTGACAGCGGCAGTTGCCGACATGCCGAGGAACTCGATTCAATTGCTGTCTGAGGTACTTTTTAATTGGGTTACGTGGAAAATGCAGCTGGTGTTAAAGTAAAAGCAGGTTTAATGTATTATTATGCATTAAAGTTGTATACAATCTGTTCACCGTAAATTAAATTTTCGTTGAAACGATAGGTTCACACAGGTAGCCTTTTTAGATATTGTTTTAAACATGATTATCTTTCATCGACACGACAAAACATTTCTCACGTTGAGAACCTTCAAACAAATAAAAACACAATCAATCTCTGCTCGAAACAGTTGCAATGTTAACAATAAAATAAATCATACAAAAAAAACTTTCAAACAGGCATGTTTTGTATTTAGTTTTATGTAAAAGTAACACTCAAGTGTTATGTGGTTATTGAATACAAAGTTTAATAAGTCGAAATAAACTCGATACTCGAATAACTGTGGCAGTAACAAGGAAGTAACAACAGCCCTACTAATGTGTAAAATTATAGTGGTAAAAATAACGATATCTAAATTAAAGTTTGTACTAGCCAAAAGAGAATCTCCCGAGGAACAGTTTTATGTAGAAGGTATGTGCAATATTATTTAATGCAACAGAAAATAATTAATTTAAACCTTCACATAATAGTATATTATGCAACGATCATGCAATGATGGTTATTGATAAACGAGCATTAACCGGGATACGAAACAAGCCAAAGGCGAGTTTCGTATGGTTTATGCGAGCGTATTAATAACCATTACATAAGAGTTGCATACGCTATTTTTTCTACACCCGATAAATAATCAAGAACTATAAATATTATATTAATATTGGTATTAAACACAATAACACTAATTATCTTTATAAAAAAATCTACAAAATTGTAATTAATGGTATTACCTCGGGTATTGGTATAACCATAGATTTTTGGGGCAAAATATTTGGTACTGCATTTTCCCCTTTCTCCGATATTTGTGGAGGAGTCTTCTATATCGCTGATATCAGACATTTTGATAATATAATAATCGAAGTTTAGCTATCTACGAAAATTAAATATGTTTTGACAACTAAAACAGTTACATAGGAACCTAGGACAAACGTCAAACAGCATGCTTGATTGAAAAATTGTAAGTTTCTATAGGCCTTTTCATCATGTGATGAGCGCAAGCGCAGCCGCCATGTTGAAATAGCGCCAATTCAAAAATTTCGTACTGTTTTGATCAACAATAGCTGGAAAAGCAATATTATCTCTACATACAAATCAATCATTAGAAAAAATCGTTGATGGTGATTTACATTTTTATAACTTTATGGAAGCACATAGTTTTGAGCAATTAAAAAGGTTCTTGAAGTGACGTGGACGTTCGTAACAAGGAAAAAAAGTGTGATTGAGAGTTTAAATTTCAATATTAACTGTGTAAAAAATTAATGAAAACAAATAATAATTATAACTCTATTCCAATTAATTATGCCAACCAACTATTAATAATTGCAAAAACACTTTAACCTGAAAGTAAATCACGAGTATAATAATTAATAAGATAAATTATTTAAAATTTTAAGGATCAACATGACATATTTAATAATATTACTGTGTATACCGACAAAGTATTTAATATTAAAAAAAACCAGACAAGGATTTTCTTCTGTTGAACCACTTTCTCCATGAAAATGTAGTGAACAAATATAAGTACCTTTGGTAACATCATTCATCAATCGATCGAGAACCTTTGTCACTTCAACCACTTCAACCACGTTTTAATATGTATTTTGCCTAATTTGATAGTTTTTTACGATATTGCAGGCAAGTCTTTATATAAAATATTAATTTATACCGTGGGTCACTTTAACATACTCATAATAATACCGTTTAGTTTTTCGTTTCCGTATTGATAACATAATTAGTTGATTGCAAAAATTGATTTTTTAATTAAGACACTTATTAATTTAAATTCCAAATATTATCCATATCTCAAAGTGGTCCGAAGTAGATTAAAGGGAAGTAAAAGGCTGAAAGTCTGTCGACCACATAAATTTATTCGCTTGGGTTGCAAGCGCTTTCGACCTAAAAGGTCATCATCAGGCAAAAATTTTTGGAAGTGAGTAGGTAGGTAGGTACAATCTGCAATAATAATTTAGGATAACAAAACGTTTTTTTATAGAAATGCTAGGTGTCTTACCACTATGTGTCTACAGAAAAAATTAAATGTTGAATTAAAATTTTAAAAATTTTAAATTGTAAAAATAATTTTTTTTTTTTTTTTTTTTTTTTTATACAAATTGGCACGTACTGCCGCCCTCATTCGAGGTTGGATATTGTTTACTCTTGAACCTCGCCTGCCTCCATCTAATGAAGGTGGTTATAAAAGATAATCTCAAATTTGAAGTTCCACATGTGTGCTTAAGGCACCATGTGAAAAATGTAACTTTTCGAAAATTACCGTTGCTCCCCCTATCCCCAGTACAAATGGGGTAGACGGAGTTTGGTTTGTGTACACCCTTAAGCCTAGGCTTAAGGGGTATCATTAATTAATACTTTGCTTAACTTCGGGAATTTCACTTAGCACCTTCGTCATTCAAGGGTGAAGTTGAATGAGAAAATGGTGGAGAATTTACGACATTTGACAACTGACATATGATGGAAGACACGTAGTTACAATTATGGTTGAGATAATAATAATAATTAAATTTGACATTAGTTACATTGAATAAGTTAATTAGTTTTGTGACAAATTTTTAGAGTATAAATTTAACAATTTGACAGGATGTCCAATACTTTGGAGAGGCCACGAGTAAATTCTGTTGGTGTTATAAAGTTAGTGCCATTTGATTTTTAAAAAAGAAGAATTTGACATTAGACATTAGATTTAGGTTAAGGAAATTTATGATATGTATGAATTTTTTGAAAAAGGGGGCTATTATATATATTATTACAAGTAAAGGTTGAAGGATTTATAAGGAATTAGGAAACTTTAGAAGGTTAATCTGGAAAAGATAGGCTTATATGTAGGTTGTAATTGATCATTTAAACAAACCACATCTGGATTATTAGTATGTTGATGAATGTAATACATTTCAAGTAAGTCCAGCCTAATGCCTTTGGGGCATTGGATAAGAAGGGAGGCGTTATCTGGAAAAGTGAAGTTATGTTTAGTATAGAGAACATGATTAGCAAATGTGGAATTGGTATCTAAAATATTCGAGGATTTATATCTGTTGATGGTTTTGTAATGTTCTAAAATTCGGGTTTCTGTCTTTCTTCCTGACTGGCCGACGTAGATGGCATTGCAATCATTACAATTCAGTAGATATACCCCTGGTTTATGAAAAGTAGGTACAAGATCTTTAATCCGTACTAGAAGTGAGTAAAGTGAGTTGGTACTTTTAAAGGCTATGTTTATGTTGAATTTTCTGAATATTTTAGCTAGTTCATATGACACACTGCCCAAGAAAGGAATATAACCAGAATAAACCTTAGGAACAATGGAATTAGAAGAATTAAGTGAGATGGTGGGAAAGGACAATCTAAATTTGTTGAAAAAGAAAAAGATATAGAGGAAGAACCAGAAGAAGTCAACCAAATGAAAGACCCTGATCAAAAAACTCAAGCTCATAAAACAAAAGAAAGAGATATTATATCAAGTGGTGAAAAGACTAAAGAAATAGTTAAGAAAAAGAAAAGTACTTTTGTGAACTTATACATTTTTATTTATAATAAATTTCTGTGTTTATTATTTTTTATTTTAGTTTCATTTGTTAATTTTTTGTCCCTAGTGAGTCAACTATCTGTACCTTCTTACAATTAGAATCTCTTTTTACTCTCCTATCTGTATACAGATATAAGGAAACTATAGGAATCATGAATTTTTCGTCCTCGAGTTTTCGACGGATTTTTACGTTTTGAGGTCCCCTGAATCCGTTTTGACTATTTTCGCGATGATGTCTGTGTGTGTGTGTGTGTGTGTGTGTGTGTGTGTGTGTGTGTGTGTGTGTGTGTGTGTGTGTGTGTGTGTTGTGTGTGTGTGTGTGTGTGTGTGTTGTGTGTGTGTGTGTGTGTGTGTGTGTGTGTGTGCGTGTGTGCGTGTGTGCGTGTGTGTGCGTGTTTGTATGTGTGTGTGTGCGTGTGCGTGTGTGTGTGTGTGTGTGTGCGTGTGTGCGTGTGTGTGTGTGTGTGTGTGTGTGTGTGTGTGTGTGTGTGTGTGTGTGTGTATGTGTGTGTATGTGTGTATGTGTCTGTGTGTTGTATAACTCATGAACCGATACACAAAAAAACACCAAATTTTAAACTTAAGCTTTGTTTGAGCGTCCAATGAACTGATTAGATTTTGAGCAGAGTCAGAACATCTGGGGGGGTACTTTATGGGTGGTCATTTTTATATTTTATGGAATATATCTGTTATTTACATTTAAGGACGACAATTATTTAAATAAAAGTTACTTCTTATATTATTATATATAATTTTTGTTTTTTACAAAATATTCCTAAAATGGTCCGTATTCGAGAAATTTGACAAAATGTAAACAAATATTTTTTTATAAAAATTGTTCAAATAAAAGTTGTTTGTAATATAATTCTCTATAATTTTTATCCTATACATAATTTCTCTAAAATGGACCGTATTCGAGATATTTGAGAAAATGTGTAAATTTTGAAATTTGAAGGAAACTCAAAAACAGATAAAGAAAAAAACATTAAATTTTAAACTTAAATTTTATTTCGGCCTAACGTGAAATGATTAGATTTTGGACAAAGTCGGAACATCTGGGGGAGTACTTTATGGGAGGCCGTTTTTATATTTTATGGAATATATCTGTTATTTATGTTTGGAGAAAAAAATTGTAAAAAAAAAAATGTTACTTCTTATATTATTATCATCTATAATTTCTCTTTTATGTCAAAATATCCTGAAATGGTCCGTATTCAAGAAATTTGACAAAATGTGCAAAATTCTGATTTTTATGAAAATTGTTGAACTAAAAGTTGTTTGCGATATCGATCTCGATAATTTTTGTTCATACTTAATTTTTTTAAAATGGACCGTAATGAAAAAATTGTAGGAAATTTAAATTTTTCAGTATTTTCGTTTTCAATTAATATCTATAGAAAAATGTTTCGAGGTAGATGTATGTGGACAATGTATATATTTAGTTTATCCTATACACATTTATAGAGATGCTGCAATAGGTTGTACAAAATAACCGGAAAAAGCCTATAATAACTAGATAGGAAAGTCATGTGTTGGACACATCAGATTTTTCAAAGAATATTAATAGATGTATTAGATAATAATGATAAAAAATAATCTAACTTTGCTCATTGGTATCAAGTATAGGTGATATAAGGTAACTTATTTCGAACTATAACTTTGACATACTGATTCTGACAGAATCCTGACTTGTGTCCAATATTTCTTTCAACATGGTAGGTATTGATGTATACTACCTGATAAAAGAGGATAGAGATAGACGAGGTGTTGTATTTTATATTAAAAATTGTTTCCGTTCCCAAAATAATACAAACACACAAAATTATTGAACAATTGTGGAATAAAATTACTCCTGCTGGCTGGAATATCTTTCGTTGCAGATGGAGTATACAACCTTCTCAAAAATAATGTTAAGGGATTTCTGGACAATTTAGAAGAAGCATTATCAGAACTAGTTCCTTCTTATGAGTATTAATTTTTAATGGGCCATTTTAATATAAAATAATAATAAATAAATGCCCATCATATTGGTTTAACAAAATAATATACCGTCATAACATACATAATCTAAATACAAGACATATGTTCAGACTGAATATACCCTTTTACAGAACCGAAACTTTCAAGCGTTCTTTCAGTTATCAAATAGTCAATGCATATAACTCTTTAACAGATTCACTTAAAACTCTACCAATGAGCACATTTTAGGTCAAAGTTCGTAATTTACTATTGTTATTTGTGGTTAGCAAATGCAATTCAGGTTTTTTACTTTTATTTGATTTTTATTTTTGTTTTTTTTTTTGCAAGGTTAGGTTGAAAAACAGAAGGTGACCGATGTGTTTCGTTTAACTCACTCAGCTGACAACTCAGCTGACATCTCGCCTTTTTTTTTCACAACATTAATAAATATGTATTTTTAGAATATTTTAAATATACTTTAATTTTGTTTTATAATGTGAAAATATAATTAGCAATTTTTCTAGTTATCATTCATTAATTAATTATTTTTTTTTATAACAAAAATTAATCAATATATATCCTACAAAATCTGGATGGCGTAAATCATATGTTTTTTAAATATAAAAACAAAAGATATTTTTAGAGCTACAAGCGAAATCTTATTTTGAACGTGGGAAGCAGCAGCATGGTTTTGGAAGCAGATGTTTGAGAGGGCCAATTTAAAACTGACGAGACAGTCCTTAGCAACATATTACCTAGGAGACACCTAAAACCTGTGAGATAAGTCCTTTTATTAAAATATATGTATATTAACCCATTTAAGTGAACATACAATCTTTAGAAGTAATTGTATCTTATGAACTCTAGTAAATTAGAAATTGCTTCTTACCGTATCTAAAGCTTATACTATTATTTTATAATTTAATTTATAATGAAGTGCCTATATTGAGTGCTTCAAATATGATGGCGTCCAATGTTTGATTTCGGAGTACTTTTGTTATTGTAATCCTAATGCCAAATACACAATTCCTATGAAAGAGCTTTAA